>CM043722.1:9901149-10501149 GCA_023969325.1 Oryzias curvinotus
TCCATGCGTCCATCCTAAAGCAGGACCGCTGAGCCCTCCAGGGGGGGCCACTGATCGGCTGACTCAGACGTTTCCTCACACCGACAGAACAAACTGGATCCGGTAACCAGCAGCAGGAAGTGCAGAGAGAGTGGGAAAGGAGGCGGGGTGCTGGATCTGGACAGCCTGTCTCTATCCTGCATTAGAGCAGCTCAACACCCCCCCCCTCGACTCTTAAACTGATGTCAGTGTTTTGGACAGAAAACTGGACAATATCAGTGCTGCAGAAGCCAAAGCGGCACCAGCTTCTCCTAAATGTGCACAAATCTGTCAGATTTCCGTCTGCAGGAGCTTCAGCTGCTTCCTGTAGGTTACAAACGTCTTTCCCAGCATGCTGATGAACCCTCAGAGCAGCAAATGACTTTAGACAGCAGCTCAGATCAGTTTTCTGCCATCTAACTATCTGCTATCTGTCAGCAGTGAGACATTCAGGCACAGCGGGGAAAAGCGGCAGAGACTCAAGCAGCTGTTGAATGGAGACACTTGTGCTTTTCTGTCTGACTCCTAGAAAAAGGCATTGAACCATTTTGAGTTCAGACAATTGTACATTTAGCAACCTTAGAGTCCAGCTCTGATCATCTTCTGATCCGTTCCCAGTCGTCTTTTAATCATGATGATGTTGTTTTTAGCCAAAAATCTGTGTCGCTTTCTAGGAGATAGATAGATAGATGGATGGATGGATGGATGGATGGATGGATGGATGGATGGATGGATTGATCCCACAATGGGGAAACTTCATTTATCTGTGGCAGCTAAAACGACATTCAGAAATAATCTGTATGATATGACATCAAAAAAGGACATAAAAAATGACATTCATATTAAATTATTATAAAAATTATTATAAAAATTAGTATCAAAAATGACATTCATATTAAATAAATAAATATTAAATAAATACAGCTGCGAAAATATAAAAAAACATCTGGTCAACTGTAAAAAAAGAAACAGTTTCTGCAGAGCAGCAGGAGCTTGTTAGAAAGTCACCTCTGAGTTTGTGGGCGGGACTGTTGGTGTGGAAGTAAGCCTGCCCTCATTTCCCATCATCCCTTTGTTAAAACTCTCTGCTGCCAAGTGATAGCAATTGTTTTGCACCACTAATGTTAGCTTGGGGGGGTGTGAGGGGCTGTAAGCTCGTGGGAGAGAGTAAACGGAGAGCTCTCAGTTATGGGTGACAGGAAGGGGGGCAGGCTTCCTCCCCACCAACAGTCCCGCCACAACTCAAAGGTGAATTTCTGATGAAGTCCTGCTGCTCTGCAGAAACTTTGTCCCATATTTTTTATTTTTGCCTAAAAACGGCATCATCAGGATGAAAAGACGACTGGGAACGCTTTGAAAACGGGTCAGAAGATGGCGGCAGTGGGACTTTAAGTACTTCCTCATTTTTATATCGTGTCCCATTCGAGGCTGAAAGCGTTGGAACGCAGGGAGAGTTACAGGTGAAGGCTGAGGCTTCTGCTACAGTGTGGTGAGCTGAAAAGCAGGTGAGGACGCTACACCACAGCATGACAGCACCACAGCAGCAACACCACAGCATGCACCCCCCCACACCTCCACCACAGTTACCAGACTGCATGCACTGATCACATGTGGTGATCACACGGGACACGATCTGAGAAACTTGGGTGAAGGAGGAGGCATGGCTGCTGAGTGGGTGGACTGGGGGGTCAGGCTGCGTATAACCTGCAGAGCGGCGGCCTGGCTGCGTCCTCCAAAGCGCGGCTGAACGGCTGTGCCACTTGCATAGGAGGCCGGCCGACTAGGAACCAGGGCAGGAGGAAAGCCGGCAGGTCTGAAGGCCGCCGTCCTCCAACACGAAGGCCACCTCAAACCATTTCCTCTGGAACAGGCGAAGTCCTCCGGCCGCGGTGGACCAGCCGCCTCCTGCGGCGGCGGAGCTGCGTGGTCAGCCTGCGGCGGGAGAGCTGCGTCAAGATCTGTCAGTGAAGATGCAGACGGCCTTGGTGAGTTCGGTCATAGTCACCATCCTTTTCACCGACAATCCTGTAGAGTAGAAGCCATAGATAAAGGTGCGCATGGCGTCTCCTGAAGCATGAGCACCAGGCCTTCATCCAGCATTTTCTGATCAAGACAAAGACAAGACATCCAGCCGGTGGCACCGATGGCAAGATCGTCCGGATTACAAACCTTCATGGAAGATTTGGACGGATTAGGTTTTTTGAAGTGACTGGTGGTTTCAGCCGAGTTACAGTTCTCCCTCACGAACCGTAGAGGTCACCGTGTCAGAATGATGATAGTCACGGCTCGGTTGAACCGAACAAACATGCCGACGCCTCTGACCCCTCGGCCCACAGGAAACGTCGGTCAGATTCCCCACAAGCTAAAAGCTACAGTCAGTCAGAGCAAGGGCGTTCAGCATTTCCATAGAGTATTTGGCTGCATTTTCTATGGCCGACACACTGTCGCACACACACACAGCGTGCGCCTGACAACTGTGGGTCTCCACACGTGGAGACAAAAAGGTTCACAACACAGCACAAAAAGGTGTGCCAAAGATGTGGCTAACACACAGGGTTCAAACGTGAGGCGAAGGACAGCTGGGAAGTGTGCAGAGGTGCAGGAACCAGGGCGCCACCGCATGACACCATCTAGCATCCCGTGGGTGGCCACACCCCACGGGGGGACCAGACAAGGAACAAAACCGCAGAGCGGAGTGAAGAGTGGGGGGCAGACTCGCGAGCTCGGGGATGTCGCGGCACGCCCGGTCCTGCAGCGGCAGAGCAAAAAGACATGAAGGGTCTAAAAGAAAACATGCAAGGAACCCCAACCCCGGAACCACGAAAGCCGAAATCCCCAACGTCAAACCCTTAACTGATAAGCGACCACTAACCCTCGAACTCGTACCTTAACCCCTAACTCATAACACCTGACGCAAAGCGGAACCACTAACCAGAACGCAGAACCCGTAACCCCAAACCCCAAGCATGAACCAGGTAACCAAGAAACCCCGCTACGCCGAACCCTGAACCTCCGAACCCTGACGCGTGAACCACACCCCTAACTCGCAAACGCGGAACCCTGAACCCCTAACTCATAACCCTTAACCCCCGAAACCCCGAACGAAACCTCGTTAAACCCCTAACCATAACCGAAACCCGAAAACTCATAAGCTGGAACCCTAACCCCTACCATCAACACTCGGTAAACCCTTAACCCCTAACTCATAAACCTAACCCCTAACCATGAACCCTTAACCCCTAAACCCCTAACTCTAACCATTAACCCCTAAACCCCTAAACCCTGAACCCTACCCCTAATCATCACCCACCCCTAACCCTAATCTTTAACCCCAACGCTCAGAACCCTTAACCCCTAACTCTCATATCTTTAACCCCAACCCCCACCTCATAAACTCAAACCCTAACCCCTAACCCTAACCATAAACCCTTAACCCCTAAACCCTTACTCTAACCTTACCCCTAACTCATAACCCTTAACCCCTAAACCCCTAACTCAGAACCCTTAACCCCTAACTCATAACCCTTAACCCCTAACTCATAATCTTTAACCCCCTAACTCATAACCCTTAACCCCTAACTCATAATCTTTAACCCCTAACCCCTGACCCATCTGTGATTCTAAAATGGAGACATGATGGGGTTTATTCAGCCTTTAAATATTGGAGAAAAATTTTGGTTCTTTAAACAACTAATCCTTTTTTCCGTTTTAATGAGATCAAATGTATCAACAGGCGTCTTTAGAGCGGAGGACTTTATGAGAATCTGTAGGAACTGAAGGTAGGGGAAGGGGTGTCGAGGGAGCAGAGGAGGAGAAGGTGGAGGTCACAGGGGGTCACCAGTCCAAAAGAACAGAGGTGAAAATGTGAGTGAAGCAGGTTCCAGGTGTACTGTAAGAGTGTCATAAAGAATGAGAGCAAAAGTGAAGAAGACTGTGGTGAGAGCAGCCATGTTGTGTTCAGAGACCGGAGGAAGAGCTGGAGGAAGGCTGAAGATGATGAGGTTCTCTGTGGGACCGGGATGGACAGCAATAGGGACATAGAGGATCAGAATCAGGATGATCTGAACGTCCATGCAAGGCACGGAGACGTTTGAGGGGAGCAGTGATGATGCTGATGCGTGAAAGGCGGGGTGAGCGGGGGGGGTGTTGAGCTGCTCTAAATGCAGGATAGAGACAGGCTGTCCAGATCCAGCACCCCGCCTCCTTTCCCACTCTCTCTGCACTTCCGCTGCTGGTTAACCGGATCCCAGTTTGTTTCTGTCGGTGTGAGGAAACGTCTGAGTCAGCCGATCAGTGGCCCCCCCCTGGAGGGCTCAGCGGTCCTGCTTTAGGATGGACGCATGGAAGAGTCCCGGTCAACCTGTCAGTCATCTGCTTCGGCCGTTTCCTGATGCCAACTGCCTGCTGTGAAACATTCTAACGCAGACGTCTGTTCAAGCATCCACGCGGCGCTAAGCTCCTCCCATTTCCAGCGTTCATGCCTTCTCCTGTCTCTCTCCTCTTCCTCTGTTCCTCTTTTTCCAGCTGCCACCGTCCCGGAGCAGAAGACGGTCACACTGGATGTGGACGTCAACAACCGCAGCGACCGCACAGAGTGGTGCAGCTGTTATTACCACGGCAACTTCTCCCTGAACGCCGCCTTTGAGATCAAGCTGCACTGGATGGCGGTGACGGCAGCCGTGCTCTTTGAGATGGTACCGCAGGCCCCCGCCCTCCTTCCGTCTTGACCTTAGAGACGTTTCATCAGATCCTGAGCAGAGAAGCTGCGGCTTTAACCCTTCTTGGACGCTGAGCAGCTTCTGTGTTCAGGATTTCTCCTCATCAGAAATGCTTCTCGTTGTCTTTAATGACATTTAGCTGGAAGAAGAATAGTTCTCGACTGCGGCCTGCTTCCTTTCAGGTTCAGGGCTGGCACAGGAAAGCCGCCTCCTGTGGCTTCCTGCTGGTTCCTGTTCTGGAGGTCCCTTTCGCCCTGACGACCTACCTGTACGGCGACCCGCTGAGGGCGCACCTCTTCATCCCTCTGTGCATCCAATGCTTGCTGAAGAACAGCAGCGACAGCCTGTTTGAAGGTGGGCGTGACCTCTGTGGGTTCGGATCTTCACTGAACGTCTGCCTCATGCTGTTTCCATGGCAACCAACAGGTTTTTGAGCCGGAGACGTACTGGGAGAGGATGCAGCTCTTTCAGGAGGCCATACTGTACAGGTTAAAGCTTCTTTTATGTTTTGCTGTTTTGCTGTTTTACTTCTGTTCCCGCATCATCAGCCGACAGGAAGCCTGGATTAACATTCAGGCGTGGCTGGTTAGGAACTTAAAATCTGAGTTACCTTATGGAATGAATGCTGAGTTTCCAATGAAAGCATGTCAGCACCAGCAGCAGCAGCAGAAGGTTCTTGTGTTTTTAGAACTTGAGAAATGAGTCGACAGTTTCCGGTTCAGTGTGCAGGACTCAACCTAAAGCCACTTTCAGGTCAGGGGGACTCCTCAGAAATAGTTTTCATTCTTTTATTTCCTCTCTTCAAGGTTTGGTTTTGTTCAGACAAGTTTTCTGCGTCGGGCCTTTAACTTTCCCTCGGAGAGCAAGCCTCAGTACGTCCACGTCACAGGTTTGGGCGGCAGCAAGAAAACTCCTCGCCGGCTGCAGTTTGCAGGAAGGATGACGGCCTGACTCTTCTGTCCCGTTAGGCACCGTCTTTCTGCAGCTGCCCTACTCCAAGAGGAAGTACTCCAGCGGGCAGCAGCGCAGGCGCAGGAACTCCACCACCTCCAACAGCCAGGGCCCCTTTGGGGGGGAGGACAGGGTGGGCTTCTACTGGGCCTACAACACCATGCTGACCAAAGCCTGGAGGACGGGACTGGTGGGAGATGAGAGGCTGGCTGACCGCCTGCTCCGAGACTTCACCGACTTCTGTGCCAACAAGGACAACAGGCTGCAGAGCCTGTGGGACAGCTGTCAGGAGAAAATGAACGCCAGCGCCCCCTAGCTGGGTCCTCCATGTGGAGCGTGAGGAGCCCCCATCCAGTTATGCTGTGTGAAAGTAGTGAGAAATCGGTTTTATTTCTTCTGTCATTGGACTCTAACAGCTGTGAGAGTGTGCACTGCAGCAGGGAGAGCGCCGGCGATGTTCCTGTGAGGAACATCGCCTCACTCCTGCAAATGGTTGAACCCGCCCAACCGAGCTGAAAGGCTCCAGCTAACCAGGACTCTACCAACCGACCATCACTGTGAGGAGCAGGCTGCCACTGCATTCAGTGTTTGGACTGCGTTTTCCAGCGTCTTGTGGTCACAGGTGTCGGTGTTATTAATGAAGATTTCTTTAAAACCAGAATTTCTTTTCTTCCTGGAATTTTACAGCTTCTTCTCTAAAAGATAATCAGCTGATAGTTCAATGGAGGGAAGTGAAGGTCTGATGGAAACATGACAGCTGACCCTGCAGAGCGTCACAGTCTCACGCTGTCATGACCACCTTCACACATTCAGAAGATGGTATGTTCTGGATATCCAGAGTACCACGGTAACGAGGGTTTATATTCAGAATAAAACTCATCAATAATGTCGAGTGTCGGATCTGTGGTCATAGTTCAGACGTTCTGTCAGACGTTCTGTAACAGTGTCTCAAAAACAGTCGACGAGGGCTCAACACAGAGAAGTAGGAGTCCAGACGACACCGCTAGTTAACTAGTTAGCTAGTTAACAATGGTTCAGACACCTCACTTCTGTCTCTGGAGACAGCCGTCTTCATGATGAGGCTCTTTCCATGAGCAGCATCTCATCCCTTTCAGAGGAACAGGAACTTCCTGTTTGATCCAAAATGAGGTTTGTGTTCTCCAACACTCAGTGGAGCGGATCCACCCGGCTGCTCAGATCCAGAACCTCCTGCAGACTTCACAAAGCTACAGAATGCAGAACACGTCCCTCGATTTCAGTGGGACTTCAAACTTTGGTTTATTTACCTCAGGCTATTGAAAGACTACGGAGCCCCGAAAGGGACATTGAAAGAAAAAATTAGAGACAGTTAGTAACAGTTGCACACCTGTTACTAACTGGTGCACACAAGATACCTATCTGGCCATTTGTGGTGGTTAGCGCACAGAGGCATTTCCCCAAGTTACCTGGAAATGGCATTACGTGAGCTAATTGAGTTTTAATTTGCTATTGGACTCGTCTACAAAGAGATTGCAGCTTTGCTTGCTCACCGTCACAATGATCTCATCTCTGAACGCCGTCTTAAACACGTTTTAAAGTCGTGCTTTGTTTCGGGGCAGGGCTTACAGTTTAGATCACCACTTTTATTCAGGAAGAATTAAGGTCATCCGGTAAACTCCATGGATATCGGTTGATGCATTCCAAGTGCGTTCAAAATGGGCTGCAGGTAAGGACAGAACATGTCCGTCTGATTCTACAAGAACTTGACTCACAGGGTCAGGGAGCCAGACGTCTGCATTTCCTTTGCAGTGTCCAAATTATATTTGGCATTTGGATTCTTTCTCCCATGGGCCCACCACCCGTAGGAGACCTCAAAAGGGGCCGGTGCAATGTGGTTTGGGTGGCAGTTGAGGGCAGGTGCCTCGGCGGCCCAAACCCCGATCATGGAACCTGGCTTTTGGGACATGGAATGTCACCTCTCTGGGAGGGAAGGAGCCTGAGCTGGTGCGAGAGGTTGAGAGATACCGTCTAGATATAGTCGGGCTCACCTCCACACATAGCCTGGGCTCTGAAACTCAGTCCTTAGAGAGGGGTTGGACTCTCTACCACTCTGGAGTTGCCCAAGGTGAGAGGCGGCGGGCTGGCGTGGGCTTACTCGTGAGCCCCCAGCTCAGCCGCCAAGTGTTGGAGTTCACCCCGGTGGACGAGAGGGTCATGTCCCTCCGCCTCCGGGTGGGGGACAGGTCTCTAACTGTGGTTTCGGCTTACGGGCCGAACAGCAGTTCGGAGTACCAGGCCTTCTTGGTGTCTCTCGAAGGGGTACTGGAAAGTGCCCCAACGGAGGACTCCATTGTCTTCCTGGGGGACTTCAATGCCCACGTGGGCAATGACAGTGGCACCTGGAGGGGTGTGATTGGTAGGAACGCCCCCCCTGATATGAACCCGAGTGGTGTTTTGTTATTGGACTTCTGTGCTCGTCATAGTTTGTCCATAACGAACACCATGTTCGAGCACAAGGGTGTCCATCAATACACCTGGCATCAGGACACCCTAGGCAGGAGGTCGATGATCGACTTTGTAGTTGTTTCAGGAGACCTTCGGCCCTGTGTCTTGGACACTCGGGTGAAAAGAGGGGCGGAGCTGTCCACCGATCACTACCTGGTGGTGAGTTGGATTCGCTGGCGGGGAAGGAGGCCGGAAAGACTTGGAAGACCCAAACGTACTGTGAGGGTCTTCTGGGAACGTCTGGCTGAGCCCTCCGTCAGGGAAGTCTTTAACTCCCACATCCGGGAGAACTTCAAACAGGTACCGAGGGAGGTTGGGGACATTGAGTCCGAGTGGACCATGTTTTCCACCTCCATTGTCTCTGCTGCTGCTCGGAGCTGTGGTCGCAAGGTCTCTGGTGCCTGTCGCGGCGGTAACCCCTGAACCCGGTGGTGGACACCGGAAGTAAGGGATGCCGTCAAGCTGAAGAAGGAGTCCTACCAGGCCTGGCTGGCCTGCGGGACTCCAGAGGCAGCTGACAGGTACCGGCAGTCTAAGCGAGCTGCGGCCAGGACTGTTGCGGAGGCGAAAACTCGGTACTGGGAGGAGTTCGGTGAGGCCATGGAGAAGGACTATCGGTTGGCCTCGAAGAAATTCTGGCAAACCATCCAACGACTCAGGAGGGGAAAGCAGTTCTACACAGGCACCGTTTTCAGTGCAGGTGGGGAGCTGTTGACTTCGACTGAGGACATTGTCGGGCGGTGGAAGGAGTACTTCGAGGATCTCCTCAATCCCACTGACACGCCTTCTTTTGAAGAAGCGGAGAATGAGGACTTTGGGGTGGGGCTGTCTATTACCTGGGCTGAAGTCACTGAGGTAGTCAACGAGCTCCTCAGTGGCAAGGCCCCGGGGGTGGATGAAGTCCGCCCTGAACACCTCAAGTCTGGATGCTGTGGGAGTGTCTTGGCTGACACGTCTCTGCAGCATTGCGTGGTGGTCGGGAACCGTACCACTGGACTGGCAGACAGGGGTGGTGGTTCCCCTCTTTAAGAAGGGTGACCGGAGGGTGTGTTCCAACCATAGGGGAATTACACTCCTCAGCCTCCCTGGGAAAGTCTATGCCAGGGTACTGGAGAGGAGAGTCCGTCCGATAGTCGAACCTCGGATTCAGGAACAATAGTGCGGTTTCCGTCCTGGTCGTGGAACAGTGGACCAGCTCTACACCCTATCTAGGGTGGTGGAGGGTTTGTGGGAGTTCGCTCATCCAGTCCATATGTGTTTTGTGGATTTGGAGAAGGCGTTCGACCGCGTCCCCCGTGGCATCCTGTGGGGGATGCTCTGGGAGTATGGGGTCCGGGGAGCCTTACTGAGGGCTGTCCGGTCTCTGTATGACCGGAGTAGGAGCCACAGGATTTCCTCCCTGCTTTTTGCAGATGATGTTGTCCTGTTGGCTTCATCGGACCGGGACCTCCAGCGTGCATTGGGGTGGTTTGTGGTAGAGTGTGAAGCGGCTGGGATGAGTGTCAGCACCGCTAAATCTGAGGCCATGGTCCTTGACCGGAGAAAGGTAGTTTGCCATCTCTCGGTGGGTGGAGTGTCCTTGCCCCAGGTGGAGGAGTTTAAATACCTTGGGGTCTTGTTCACGAGTGAGGGAAGATCGGAGCGTGAGATTGACAGGCGGATCGGAGCGGCGTCCGTAGTTATGCGGTCGCTCTATCTGTCCGTCGTGGTGAAGAGAGAGCTGAGCCAGAGAGCAAAGCTCTCAATTTACCGGTCGATCTACGTTCCAGTACTCACCTATGGTCATGAGCTATGGGTTATGACCGAAAGAACGAGGTCCCGAATTCAACCGGCTGAAATTAGCTTTCTCCGTAGGGTGGCTGGGCGCTCCCTTAGAGATAGGGTGAGAAGCTCGGTCACCCGCGGAGAGCTCGGAGTAGAACCACTTCTCCTCCACATCGAAAGGAGCCAGTTGAGGTGGCTCGGGCATCTAGTCCGGATGCCTCCTGGACGCCTCCCTGGAGAGGTGTTCCGGGCATGTCCCACTGGGCGGAGGCCCCGGGGAAGACCCAGGACACGCTGGAGAGACTACGTCTCTCGGCTGGCCTGGGAACGCCTCGGGGTCCCCCCAGAGGAGCTGGAGGAAGTGGCTTGGGTGAGGGAAGTCTGGGCATCTCTGCTCAGTCTGCTGCCCCCGCGACCCGGTCCCGGATAAGCGGAGGAAGATGGATGGATGGATGGATTCTTTCAACAAACTGAGGCCATTTGCTATTTGTATTAATGGCTGTTAGTAACGAGTGAGCACCAGTTAGTGCTTTCTTCTTCATATCCCTTTAGGGGCTCGGTAAAAGACAGTCATCTTCTAAATAATAGTTTAGATTCAGAACCAGGTTGTTTTCTTTTACTTGGGTTACTGTTGGTGTGTTCACTGTCAAGAAGACCGCTGTAGACCAACCCACGTGGTTTCCACAAACACTCTGGGCATCTTCAGTTTTTTTTTAGATTTATCGTCTCCAAACTGGATTCAGAAGCAGAGTTTAGATCTGACCAAACCCAACCATCTGGTTTGTTCTGAGGGTTTGTGAGCTGGAATCCATCTGTCTCTCTCAGCAGGCTCTGAAAAACTGGATCCGGTTCAAAAAGATTTTAGACCAGGAATTACGGGGAAAAAAAACCTTTCAGGTCAAAATCTACTTCCCACAAAACAGCTCAGGACAAGAAAATGTTGAACAAAGAGTCTGTATGAACATTCAAAACAATGGCTGAAGTATTTAAATGTGATCACTGACACTAGTGGGATGTGACTACAGGCCCCTCAGTAAGGCTTAGGTGGATGCCTTACATCTCACCAGTTTTGCTCTGACGTGCTGCACACACATCACTAGTAATATTTCCAAGATTTAGAAAAACATTTCAGCAGTGAGGCTTTTATTTTGAAGGAGTGCTTTTACCGTAACGCCAGCCGTTGACGGGATCCGCGCGTGACATAAGCAGTGCGGGCGCGGCCACAGTGTCAGAGGACTGAGAGCTCCGGAACCGTCTGGAACCATGAAACAGAACAGCTGGGCCCGGATCGCCGTCATCCTACTGTGCGCGCTCCTGTTCGTGGGGGTTCTGGTCGTGAACGCGCTGGCTGGAGCGGGCAGAGGTGAGATGCGCACGCGCCTCCGAACTTTTTGGGGATTCTTTTTCTTATATTTGTCACGCGCTCATACTATCCGCGCGCTGCTTACATAACATTAACACTTTTGAAACTTTAAGAAAAGTCATGAAAGGAGAACAGGGGGTGGTGGGGGGAGGGGGGCGCAGCAGGTCGGTTCTGGTTCCATCGGTATCGGAACATTCCTGCAGGAGTGGGTGTGGCATCAGACCCAGTTCACTGTTTCCTGTTTAGGAGCGCAGACTCCGAATTTCCCTTAGGCGGAGGAACCGGAGAGTCCGTCAGGACCGTGATGCTTCCTCAGAAATGAAAGATCAGCTCCTCTGCAGGTCCACGAAACCGAACCTAAGGACTCTATACCTCTAGACCTGCAGTTCTTCTTCCTGTTTTCTGAAAGTTTGGACTCTTTTTAAACCACAGAAGTTTGGATGGATTTCTGAAGCTGAAAGGAAATGAGTGTTGGTCAAGATCCCATTGTCCGGATCTCTGATCCCATTGGACAGGATCTCTGATCCCATTGTCCGGATCTCTGATCCCATTGGACAGGATCTCTGATCGGGCCCTAATTTGTCAGGATTTTATTGACCAGGATCTCATTGGACAAGACCTCATTGGTCAGTTTCTTTTTGGTCAGGATCTCTGATCAGGGTCTCATTGTTCAGGATCTCCTTTAACAGGTTCTTGTTGGTCAGGATCTCATTGTCAGGATCTCATTAATCAGGATCTCATTGGTCAGGGTCTTGTTGGTCAGGATCTCATTGTCAGATTCTTGTTGGTCAGGATCTCTGTGAGGATCTTGTTGGTCAGGATCTCATTGTCAGGATCAGTTGGTCAGGTTCTTGTTGGTCAGGATCTCATTGTCAGGATCAGTTGGTCAGGTTCTTGTTGGTCAGGATCTCATTGTGAGGATCTTGTTGGTCAGGATCAGGATCTCATTGGTCAGGATCTCTGATGAGGATATTTTTGATCAGGATCTTATTGGTCAGGATCTCGTTAATCAGGATCTCGTTGGTCAAGATCTCATTGTCAGGTTCTCTGATCAGGATCTCGTTTTTTCTTCCAGGTCCATTCCACTACAGTACAGGAAATGTTTCTGCTCGATATGAGACGGACATCACTCCAGCTGGATGGACCTTCTCCATCTGGGGGGTCATCTATACGTGGTTGACTCTGATGGTCATTTATGTCACGTCATTAGCTTTCAGAGGGTCAGTAAACGCCACAAGGAGGATTTGCTGCTGTAGCCTAAAGCTCCTGCTCGTCTGATGTTTCCGTTGTCTCTGAACAGGTCCTGGGCTCAGTATCTGCTGCCCTTTGGCTTTCACTTCTCCTGGCTGTTCAACATGCTCCTGAACGTCACGTGGCTTCTCCTGTGGGACAGGGAGTATGTCTTCTGTTATTTGCTGGCACTGAGAAAACGCACCTCACTCCACAGGAGCATGTAGGACCACAAACCTTCATCCCGGCAGAGCCACAACCACACCAATAGCTTGCAACGTATCCCATAATACTTCTTGAGCGAAAGCAACAGAGGCAGCGGAGCTGGCCCCTGAATCCCCAGCTAAAGGAAGAAGGACAAACAAAGCAGCAGACATAGGCTGCAGAACGTCTGTGTTTTGTTGTTTTTGCGTGCCAAAAGCCCATCCTCCATCCAAAACACAAACAAACTCATTAAGAAAGAGGGTTAACAGACAGCAGGTCTTTATTTCCTCTGACCGCATGACGTCATCCAGCGCCATGGAAAACAGCTACTGAAAAAACATACAAACCTTAGATAAAACTACCTTAAACATAAAAACGGGAACTGTAGAAAAAGATGCTCCACAAAAACTCCATCAACCTGGCAGTGGATGCAGTTTACAGAAGTTTGCTCCAGCAGCGACATCCGTCTGGTTCTGTGCAGAAACGGTCACTTTGCAGTGGAACCTGCACGTTACGTGAAGGGTTGAGTCTCAAGCATTTGAATGCAACACAAAGACGAGCAGTGAACAGCACAGACACACTCATGCAGTCCAGCCTCAGCATGGCTCCACACCCCCGATCTGACCCCGGGTGAACTCCTGATTCCTGGCGAAGCTAACAGAACGATAAGTGTTTCCATTCCATGTTTTCTCTGCGGAACATTCAGATCCAGATTTGATGAGCTTTACACACAGCAGCTGCTTCCCATAAACACTGGATGATGATCTCACCACATTGGAACGGACGCTTGCTTGTTTTTATTGTAGTTTTTTATTCGCTGCAACATTTTATTCATGATTTTAATCAAACATTATTTAGAAACAACAGGCTGTTTCGTCTCAGTTTCAGGACGTAAGCATTTGCTGATGACTGTTGGAGGAGAATAAAAATGTCCTCATGGAGAAATCCCACAGAACTGACCGAACTATCTGCTGAACAGAGGCAGAGCTTGTTACCCGCTGTTGTGATTAGCCTCGCTGATGAAATCTGCATCTGCAGAAGCCAAGACTGAACTCTGGACCAGATTGGACTAGATTGGACCAGACTGCATCAGACTGCACCAGATTGGACCAAACTGGAGTAGACTGCACCTGACGGGACCAGATTGGACTAGACTGGACCAGACTGCACCTGACGGGATCAGATTGGACCACATTGAACCAGACCTGACTAAACTGGACCATACTGCACCAGACAGGACCAGACTAAACTTCTGGACCAGACTAGACTAGACTGGACCAGACGGGATCAGCTTGGACCACATTGAACCAGAGCTGACTAAACTGGACCATACTGCACCAGACAGGACCAGACTGAACTTCTGGACCAGACTAGACTAGACTGGACTGGACTGGACTAGACTGGACAAGACTGCACCAGTCCAGACCAGACTGGACAAGACTGCACCAGACTGGATCAGACTTGCTCAGCCTCTCTGCTCTTTGTGCTGCAGGTTGATGCTAGTTGCCATGGTTGTGTTGCTGCTGATGGTCATTACCAACTTCAGCGCCTTGTTCTTCTGCTGCTCTGCCACAGACTATTATGGTTTGTGGCTGAAGAGATACCACGGAAAAGACCTGGCCTCTCTCGTCCTGCTGGTAGGACTGCACGCCTGCGTACCCAGCGCGGATCCGATCCCTGCAGTGACCGTTCTGCTGGTTGTTTCCAGGTCCAGAATGGCTTGGCCGTCTACACAACATGGACTTCTGTTGCTTCTCTTATCAACTTTTCTCTGGTTCTTCACCTGTGGAATGTGAACAAGAGCACAGCAGCGACCGCATCTCTGTGCATCCTGTTTGCTGAGGTGGCGGGCTGGTAAGATCGACTGTTCTGAACCAGAACCGCCTTCATCAGATATGAGCAGACGAGGCTGTGAAGCAGCTCTCTGCGTCAGCAGACGTCTGACTATCCCCAGGTTTTATTTGGGAGGATAAAGTGTGTGACTTCCTGTGTGGTTCTGCTCAGGTTCATCCTGGAGAACTGGGTTCTGGACCGCTGGGTTCGTAACATCATCACAGTGTATCCGGTGGTGATCGTGGCTCTGGTTGGGAACGTCTATAAACACTTCAGCATGGAGGATCCCACTCCGAATTCGGTGTTCATGGGTGAGTTTCCGCCGTTTTCTTCCAGTTTTGATGCCACAGAGTTTTCACGAGGCTGGTTTATGAAGACCGAGAAGGAGGAAAACCTCCATCTGCTGCTGGACACCTTCACAGCATCATTTGGACTCTTGAGTGTCTCTCAACCTAAACATTTAGACACAGGACCTATAGTCTCTGACATCCTCCACACAGAGCCAAGCCAGAAGTAAACCCAGAATAATTCTGTCCTAAACATATTTTTGAGTTGTATTTTTTTCAAAATGCTGGCAGAAGTGGGTGGAGCTTATTGACTGTAGTTTACTCTGACCACCGTAAAGCACTCAGAAACCGAGCCAGACAAAGGAAAGGAAAGGCGCCTGTCAGTCAAAGAAATGCAGGCCAAATATGCATAAATGTGAGTTCTAGTGTAATCAATAGACCCCCCAGAAAAATAAAATACGGAAACTTTAGGAAGGAGGTCTGAGGTCTGAGGTCCGGTCCAGCAGAGCAAGACTGGACCTGCAGAAAGGCTAAAGGAACTCCAGCTCTGTCAGGATAACTGACCACGTGTTCTCCGAGCACCTTCACGTGTTTCTTCACTTTCCTCTGAGGATTGCTCTCTTTAAACGGATCCGCTTTCTTGTCTCATCAGTGGTTCTGCTGGTTTTGGCCTGCATCCTCTTCATCTCTCGGATTTTCACTGTCATCTGGAGGAACAAGTGGCGCCCGCTGTACTCGCCAGGTTCAGCTCGGATGATGGTGTCCCCGCTCGACGGCAGTCGGGTCAAGGCCCTTTCCTGAGGGAACGACCTGCTACGCCATCGCAGGACTTCCGTCCGGACCGGAAGGTGGAACCGCTTATGAAGTGAGACTCTGTTTGGGTGGAGAGAAGAAACCAGAGGAGGAGCTCTGACGGTCTTTTAATCACAGCCTCCAGCTTTCTACACTCTTGATCTGCAGCATTTATGGCTTCATCATGTAAAACAACCTATTAACCTATTCAGCCTCATGTATGAACATCACACTCTTTCTTTACAATAAATGTTGCTTGTCTTTTATGTTGTGGTCATTCGTGTTGTGGTCATTCGTGTTGGGGTCATTCGTGTTGGGGTCATTCGTGTTGGGGTCATTGGTTGTCAGTAACGCTGTGAGCTGGGCGGCGGTCTGTCGTGGTGCCGCGCTCTCACATGAACAACTCTGAGCACTTTAGACTCACCAATGAAGCAGTAAAGCGTGTTTCAGGACTGTGGGAGGAGCCTGAAGCGCCCGTGGAAAACGCCCCTCAGGATTTGAGTCAGAGCCTCATTTCCATGGTGTAACCCCCCCCCCCATCAGACCACGGCTCATCTTCCTCACGGTGGATCTATAAGGTCCTGTTTTCTTCACGCCATTCTCCGGATGCTCTGCTTCCTCTCTGGAATCCAAAACAGGAAGTCTGTTCCACAGACTGACTGAGCATATTTGTCTGTTTCTGCCTTTTCTCACAGACGAAATCCTTCTTGACGTTTCATTTCATCTTTTTGAACTCAAATCATTTTGACGTCAGCGGCGACGCGATGCCTCTGTTCTTTTGTACGAAGTCGACTTCTGAGCAGAACCGCTGTGACTTTGGTCACCGCTGACTGAGCTGGCATTTCTGATTAGGACAAACACGGAAATAGTTAAGACAAACTGTGGCTATGCAAATATTATCAGCCTCTGTTTCATTCCATCAGGAGGAGAAAGTGAAAGTCGGACTGGAATGAAGTTTCACCACAGAGAGAACATGAAACTCCCCAAAAATGAACCATTCAGCATTCTAGAAAACCGTCACCTCCAAATAAAACCAGAGGGTTGTCTCAAAGGACAAAAGAAACTAAAGTTGGTCAAAAGCAAAAAGACCATCTCCAAAAAGCGTGATGTTTCTGAGACAGCAGCTCATTCCAGCAGAAGATGAAGCTCCACAGGACTGCAGACCTCCATGGACGTGTCAGCAAGAGGAGAAGAAGAGGAGCATCCCAGCTGAAGGTCATAGAAACAAGACGGACATTTGCCCAAAGTTCCCCCGGGAGACGAGGAAACTAAAGCGGAGCTTTATGGGAACATGAAGCTAACCAAGTAAAGGAGTCGGCTGTGAAGCACACAAACATCTGTTTCAGATCTGAAGGAACAATTTAAAGCTCAAGACTATTAAGATGTTCCAAAGTCTAATATGTTTGCTGAAAGCTTTGCCTCTGATCTCGGACCACGGGCCTTCCACCAGGATGTGGACCAAAGCTTGGAACTGTGCCGAGGTGGTCTATGAAGTATCAGTGGTATCAGCTGAAGCATGCTGAACAACAAGGGGATTTGAGAGCCTTAAAAGAAAGTTTTAGAAGGTCCCCTGCAGGAAAAAGAAGCCAAATTGTAGCAAAGAAAAACTGGGAAGTACTTCTAGAAAACGTTGTCCAGTTAATCCTAAAATACATTAAAGCTTAACAAAAAAGTCTGAAGTAGTGAGGACGTCGTGTGAGCGTCATCCTTCTATGTATTTAACTTTAAAACAAATCACAAGTTGCTTCTATTTTTTAGCAAGACAATCAACCTGCAGTGTTTCCTGTAGGCCAGACGTTTGATATTTACCTACAACACTCAGTCATTTAAAAGGGTTAAAAATATGACTCTAAACTTTAGAGATGTGGAACACAAAGGCATATAGAAATAAAACATGTTTGCCTTTAGTTTGTTGAATTTCTGTTTAAAAAGTTTTGATGTGAATTTCTAGCTACATCCTATCGGAGTCACAGAGTAATGGGAATGAATTCTTGAAAGGAGTCCAGCAGCTTTTTCTTCACCACACCCTGCCATGTATGGAAGCATTTCTGTCTCATATTTCAAAATAAAATCAGTACCGGAAAAGCTTTTTCATTTTCACAATAAGGCTGCGTTTGTTGACGCATAAATAAAAGAAAAATTCCAAATCGCTTTTTCTTTTTCAACACCGCTTATTCTATCACTTAATAAAAATGATAAAGGAAATGTTATTTGACATTTTATTTTCAAAAAGCTCTCTGGTAAATGCGTCGGATTAGAAATATCTAATTTGACAATTAAAATGGATGAACAGAACTGCTTTTTCATTTTAGAAATGTAACTGCATCAAATGTCTCAAAAATCAAAATCAATTCTCCAAAATGCGTTTTTATTTTCTACTTCAACGTCTCACGTTTGGTGACATAATTAAAGCAGAAGAGGGGATTGAATTTTCATTTTCACATCCACAGCGCAAAAACTGTAATAATTCAATTCTAGTTAGCAGTTCCCGGGGGAAGTGAAAGAATGAACGGTGTTGAAGAAGAAAAAGAAAAAGCCAAATTGATTTTTCATTTTATTTTTGAGTCAGCGAATGCAGCTTTATTGTGAAAATGAAAAAGCGTTTTGGTTATTGACTTTTATTTTGAATTATGAGACAGAGATGCTTCCATACTCCGTGCAGTTTCTAGCTCTCGAGTGCAGTCCCGGGTGGCGGCGCTGGGGGCAGCAGAGAGCCCGCGTGTCCCTGTCAGGACACAACTCCTGGAAGAAGAAGAGAGAAGAGCGGAGATTCAGGAAGTAAATAAACGAGGAAGTGCAGCTCTGGACCGCGGAATTGGCTGCACCTGATCTCCACAGAACCAGGTTCTGATCATTTTAAACAGCTTCAGAATGTCCAAGAACACCGTATCCGATCGGTTCCGAAAGGTAGACGTCGACGAATATGACGAGAACAAGTTTGTGGACGATGAAGAGGGAGGGGAGAACCAGACCGGTCCGGACGAGGCGGAGGTGGACTCGCTGCTGAGACAATATCCTTTCGTGTCACCTTAAGCCTGGCTCGGTCCAGTTTGGTCCGGTGGTTGTTGATGCTTGCTCGTGTTCGGGTTCTGTGAGCGCGCGGTGTGCGGGCTTCTTCTTCCTGTACGACACGCACCCCCCCCCCCCCCCCCGCTCTTTGATGTGTCCCTCTCCTTTGATTGTGTGAAAGGAACCGAACCGAGCCTCGGGAGGTCAACGGTCTGATGTGCATCATTTCGGGCTCAGAAACAATCTGGTACCGTTTCCACGACCACGGAGTTCTTTCCTTTAGAAGAGACTGAGAAGCGTCGGTCACGTGGTCTGCAGGGGTCCTCAGCATCACCTGAAGAAGATGCTCCTGACCTCTGCAGACCCCTCCGGGTCCGCTCTGAAGAAAAGGTCATCCAGAGGAAATGTGTCTGCAGAAAACACTTTGGGTCTGAGGTTCTCTTCTGTGTCACATGCAGCACGCGTGTGGATGCTCCACATGGTTCTGAGGGAATGCAGCTCTTCACAGACCGATCACAAGTTTGTGTTCCCGTTTCTGGTGTTCGTGTTGAACTGCTCATCTTCCGTTCACGAACAGCACCGTACCTACGAGTCGGCCCGTTTCACGCTGCTGGACCGGACAGGAGCGGCGGGAAGAGTCTTCTGAAACTCCTCCGCTCACATCTCTTTCAGCAGATTTGACGTTTCTGTCCTAGAGAGTCCGGTCTGCTGCTGTGCAGGAAGTCCACGGGGTCTGGCCCTCTGATGGTCTTTGGTTCCTCTGTAGTCCTTGACTTCTGTTTGCAAAGGGAACCAGAACGGAGCGCTGCGTGCAGTCCTGAAGAACCCTCCAGTCAACTCCAAGAACCAGAATGCCAAAGTAAGACTTTGATTACATCTGAGCTTTGAGGATGCAGTCGCCTTTGATCACATGTGCACGAGCTTAAGAAAGAAAAAGCTGCTCCATGAACGACATGTCACTGCTGTCAAACCCCGGATGACTGACGTCTCTCTAGAACGGACGTATGGAGAACCGCGCTCTGTATTCAGACCTGCATTCAGCAAAAAAAACGCCAGAGATGAAAGCAAGCTTCATTTGGAAAGTCATGTGATCAAACGCGATCTGAAGCGAGCGCTGAAAACGCCACAGTGACACTTCTGCTTTGAAAGAGTCGAGAGCAGAACCTCTCTAATCTGAAGAAGATCAAAAGTTAAATTCCTGGTTTGTCATTTGACACAAAGGCTGTTATGAGCCAGTTTGGCCACATGGGGCAGAACTGCAGCAGGAAGGGTCACTCAGCACCCATTACATTCACAGCAGAGCTTTGCTTGAAGGTTTCCTCAAGCTGGATGCTGTAGGTGACAGCAGAACCTGTAGAGGACGTCCTCACAGGCAAGCAGTGGATGCAGTTTGCTGTCTTCATCATGAGTCTGCAGTGAAACCTTTGTGCTTCCTTCAGGAACGAGTGCAGCAGCTGGTGGTCAAAGTGCTCTGCAGCTTTAAGGGCAGCGACATAGAAAAGACGGTGAGCTCTTTGGACAAAGGTGAAGTGGACCTGCTGATGAAATATATCTACAAGGGCTTTGAGAAGCCCTCTGACAACAGCAGCGCCACTCTGCTGCAGTGGCACGAAAAGGTGAGTTAAAGCAGAGAGAGAAAGAAAAAAGAAACCCCAGGATGTCAGCAGGGATTCTGTGAATTTACACTGGCTCGTCTGCAGTCGGACTGTGGCCTATCTGCAATCCGTTTATGTCCTGTCAGCGGCCCGTCCCCATTACTTTTCTAACTTGTTGTAAAAAACATGTTTTTGAACCTCCATAATTAAACTTTCCTCACCTGTGGTGGTGTCATCCGTGGTGTTAACGTGCGTTATCGCGTGAGCACGTCACCGTAAATTACATCTTATAACGTTTTATTTTGAAAGGACAACAGAAGTTTTATTTTGAAACCCGGAGCCGTTTCCAGTTCCTTAGCTTTTTGTCTCAAACAGACTGGAACTAGAACTCCTGTGTAAAGCTGGGGTTGGACGGGGAACGCTAACCTGGCAAATGCGATGTAAACATTCAGACTATTGGATGCTCTCTCTTCTGTGTCGATGCATCCCAGACGCTCCAGTGGAAATTAGTCTCTACTGTTAAAGGGCCTAAACCACGTTAAATCAACTTTTGGAGCTTTTAAGTGTTTTATAATCTTCATTCCTCACTAAAAACCTCCCCAAAGTGGTATTTTGATCCATTCATGCATTTGTGAGGATTCCTCCAAAAACCTGCTCTCTAAGCACCAGCCCCCCCCCCATCCACAAAAAAAGTGGTTCCTCACATTGTGACATCACAAAGTGAAGAACCGCCCCTTCCAGGAAGAGTCCGTGCTGCAAGCCCCGTCCCCAGGCTAACAGATACGCCCACTTTCTCTGTGAAGCTAGCGGTGATCGGCTAAAAGCTTTTAATTTATAAGAACATGAACATCCATCTTTGTAAAAGTTTGGGTGTTTGTGTTCGTGGAGAAACGCAGACACACTGCTGAGGTCGACTCTAGGATGATGTCATGAAATGGGCGACACCCACAAGGAGAGAAAGGCGGAGCCTCAGAGATCAAGTCTTCTTCCTTCCAGGGTGGAAAATGAGCTTAAAATAACTCATATTGTAAAAAAAATGTTCTTTAGTGTTCAAGCACAATAAATCCAACATTTATCATTATCGCAATATCAAGCTGTGCAAGACGCGTATCGCAAAAGTTGGGGAAAACTGTGATAAATGGTTACCTTAAATGCGGTTAAACAATCTTATGGCAGCTTAAAGTGTTAAAGCTGCCATGGGGGGGCTGTGGTGCAGCAGTAGGGGGCGGTCCACCTTTGATCAGGAGTTTGCAGGTTCGCTTCCTGCCTCACTCACCTATATTCAAAGTGTCCTTGAGCAAGACACTGAACCCCACTCTGCCGCTGGTGAAGCCATCAGTGTATGAGTGTGTGTGAATGGAACTGTGACTTTAAAACGCTCCGAGGAAGTTAGAAAAGTGCTTTATAAGTGTAACATTGACCATTTAACAGGTCAAATCAATCCATTTGTGCATTTGACCAGTCAGATGGAGCCCTTCTATGTCAGATGTTCACCTATGTAGACGAGGGTCATTTGGAGTTTAAGGAGTTATGTTGACTCTTATTTAAACTGTTGATGTGAAATGGAAAGGATTTTTGGCTATTGTGCTATTAGTTCATGTATCAGTTACATCTTCATCACAATATTGATCACTACTGCTGCAAATCGTGAGTCTTCCTCATATCGTGCAGCCCTATTCTTTAGTGATCCAAAGATAACATATGATCATATATATGGATATAGTTTAGTCTGGAAGGCTAAAGAAAAGCAGGATTTGGCTCTTTAGGAACAGAATACTAATTCATATAAACTGAACTGGATCCGTTTTACCTGGATTCAGGAATCTGCATCTTCCTCTTTTCCATGGTTTGCTGGGATTTTCTGCTAAGTTCTTCCTTTGTGTGTCTGTAGGTTCTAGCAGTGGGAGGCGTTGGTTCCATCGTCAGAGTTCTGACTGCTAGGAAGTCCGTCTGATCCTCTCAGAACCTGCGGGTTCCAGCAACATCTGGACTTTTTCTTCCGTACCACAACCAGGTGTCTTCATCTTCCTCCTTTTCGCTCTGGCTGTGGTGTGCCGGCGTGCAGAGCCCTGCTTCGCTGTGGGGGCGCCCTCTGCAGCCCTGCTGATGAACTGCAGTGTTCCTCTCACTTCTCCAGCAGCTTCTGGGGACCAAAGCTCAGCTGCTTCCCTCCTGTCCAGAGCATGCTGGGACGGGACCTGAACTTCTGAACACACTCTTCTCTTTTTACTTTTCTACTTCCTCCAACCTCTAAACTGTTTTTTATCTGAAGAAACGGGAACAATAAAGCCTGTGGAAATACGGACTGGCGGTTCACTTTTGCAGTGGAAAGGGAATGAGCATGTGTGTCTCACAAGTCGCCTTTCAGTTTTTACAGTCCGTGAAGACGGGCGTGTCGGTTTTTGGAGCTGCAATAAGATGTTTTGGTTTAAAGCCGGGTGGGCTTCAGAGCTGCTACAGTGGTGGTCCTGCTTAAGGTTCAGGTGCAAAACCGGATCCACAGTCTGTCGGTTAAATTTGAGCTTCAGCTCTGCGCCGTTTCTGTAGTCCAGGTTCCTCATCAGCTTTGGACTTAGGGTTTTTGTGATGCTGCAGACCTCACAGGCTTTAGAAGAACCAGGTCTGATGGGGCTCACAGTCACACTGAACCACACAGATCAGGTTTTATTGTCAGAAAAAGGCGGTTTACAGTTTCCACAAAGACAACAGTATCAAACATGACGGGAGTGAAGCACTTCTCAAAGCATCACAGTGAGCCTGGCTTCTGTCGGCATGATCAGATGTAAAACCAAACGCCGGTCCACCGGAAAGCCGGATCCCAGACGTCGGACCCTCAGGTCGGGTCTTAGATCCACTGATTGCTTTGTCTATCAAACTAAAAATGAAAAAGTGGCACATTTGCACAACCCCATCATGACGGCGGACACTGGAACACAATTCAGACAGAGTTTTCTGAATCAGTAAATGTCGGGAACGTCGACGAGTCACGTGGTTGTCCTTCTTTTCTGCGTGTTTGGACTCTGAACACCGACTTCCTGTGACGAAGTGACCGCAGCATCACTGCGGCTCTCCGACTGAACACTTCCACAAAGACGTGGAGGCGGAGTCCAACCTGTCCAGCCTCGCCATCACCTGCTCCAGCAGAGGATCAGGTGTTCAGACCGGCACTTCATCTGCCGGACAGTCCCGACTGGTGACAAAACTTGATCCGTGGAAATACTGTAATGGTCACCCCCCCCCTTCCCCCTCCCCCTATAGTAAAACATGGCCCCCTCACTGCTACAAAAGACGTTTAGAAAAGAATGAGCCACAGATACAAGAAGTTTGTTCCTACGGACAGCAGATCAGGACAGCAGACCCAGACCCCCGCCACAGCCATGTGACCCCGCCCACCTCAGCTCGGTCCAGCTTCACACGTTGGCTCCAACTAGAAGCCTCACTAGCCATTTCCACAGCCGTTCTTCATGACGGACCGAGCGCTCGGTCGCTCCTGAAGCGGCGAGCGTGCACCGCCGTGAGCACGAGCACAGACCCCACATGAGGTGAAGCACCGGTTGGGCCGGTCTGCTGTCTTAATCTGCTACTTTCTACTGGGAGGAAATCACAAAGTTATAAAACGACGTCTGTCTGCTTTGTACACAAGTCCTTCTGGCTCCACAAACCCGCCGTCACTGTCAGACTCACTACTGTCAGCTTTGAGCAGGAGTTTCCGGGTCGCTCTCCGACTCCACGCCGCCCAATGTGGGCACTTCTCTTCTCTCCTCTATTTGTGTTCTTTAGTGGGGGCAAAGTACAGCTCCATGGGTTTGTTCACCTTCCAGTACTTTTCACTGACCAGCTCCAGGGAGAAGGAACCGTTCAGAACCTGGAACAGAACACCGGTTTAGACGAGGCTGTGAAGTGCGGTGGCAGCCATGACGTCTGTGCCGCTGCGGTTCTGTTTGGGCCGCACAGGCGCGGCTCTGAGCGAACTCACCGTGAACTGGTTTCCAGGAGTGGGGATGTAGATGGTGTACTGTTTCTCGGAGGCCGCCTCCATGTTGACGGGGCTGGCGTCGGCGTTTCTTCTCAGCTCCTCCAGAGCCAGCCGGACAGCCAGGTATTTGGACAGGTGGTCCACTGTGGCATTCCCGGACGTCTTGATGTAGCGGGGGACAAACTCCATGCTGTCTCGGCGTCACCCATGGAATCACAAAGGTCCAGTTCAGGTCAAGGCTGCTACAGCTCTTCTGCCCCAAAGGTGCAGGAAGCCGACCCACCTGCTGTGGCCATCATCTTTCTCCATCAGTGTGGGATGTGGCCGGAACACCAGCTCTATTTCACTGGCGCCGCCGTCCATCACAGAGTCCCCGCCTCCGTTCTCAACAGTATTATCCATGTCCAGCCCGCTGTCATCGCTCATCTTGGTGCGTTTAATGCTTGGCCCCGCCTCCTGCAGAAGGTCAGACAACAGAGGTCAACAGCCCACCGAGGTCATGCGCTGCCTCCTCAGAGCGACTCGCCGTCTGTGTGACCTTTGGACTCGGCCCTGACGGCACATGCAGGCCGACTTGTGTACATTTCACAGGCCATGACTAAAACACAAAACTTTCCAGGCCTGTGTCCTACAACAAGAACACAGACGTCCAGGTATACCAGCAGAGATGTTTCTCTGTCTGTTGTGTTAAACATCTGGATTCCTAACATCTTCTGTTTCCTCACTTCTCACATGTGAAAATGGTTCCAGTCTCTTTTTGGAGTCTGTTCCTGAACCACTGAAGGTTATCTCCACGCCGTAAGTCGCTCTTTCTATTGTTTACTGGACTCTGGCATGACCATTTCTGTAGATCTGTCTAAAGAACAGAATTTAAATTATCCAAGCAGCTTTCGGTGGACACTCCTGTGTGGTGGTTTACAGCCAGCTTCCCTGTAGGTGAACGTACCTGGTTGCTATGGACGGAGGCGTTACTACAGTGGGAGGAGTCTCCGTTGTCCTCAGCGCCGCTGCCGTTTTCCACCGTGTGCCTCTTCCCGCGCTGCAGCCTAAGCATGACAGGACATTGACGGGGGTGTTACGGTGAGAACACGCTTTACCTGGAGAGCGCCCTCACCTGGTCATGGCCTGGATCTTAAGCCCCTCCTCTATGCTGTGGGACAGGGCCTGCTGGTTGTTGTGTTTACTGATGCGCGCCAAAACCCTCTCCTGGTGGGCTTCATACTCGTCTCGACTGGGGTAGATCTTACCTGAAAAGCAATGGAGGTCTTAGTTTCAGGACTTCCCTATGCGGAGCTTTTAGATCAGACATTTAGCCCCGCAGTCCAGACTGGTTCAGAACCAGCAGTCTGGGTCCCACAGGGCCAGATTTCATGAAACACAGAAGGAAAACTGGAAGGACGAATCTGGATGTGCAGCTCCTATCAGGACAGTAACGAGAGACGGACCCACGAGTGACAGGCGGAACAAAGACGTCCACCCTTCAACATGGCCGACACGCTAAAAACATCAAGAACTGGAACAATGCAGACGAACGCAGAGAACCGGAACAATGCAGACAAACGCCCAGAACTGGAACAATGCAGACAAACTTCCAGAACCGGAACAATGCAGACAAATACGAGAACCGGAACAATGCAGACAAACGCCGAGAACCGGAACAATGCAGACAAACGCCCAGAACCGGAACAATGCAGACAAACGCCTAGAACTGGAACAATGCAGACAGACATCAAGAACCGGTACAATGCAGACAAATACGAGAACCGGAACAATGCAGACAAACGCCTAGAACTGGAACAATGCAGACAAACTTCCAGAACCGGAACAATGCAGACAAACGCCGAGAACCGGAACAATGCAGACGAACGCCGAGAACCGGAACAATGCAGACGAACGCCGAGAACCGGAACAATGCAGACAAACGCCTAGAACTGGAACAATGCAGACAGACATCAAGAACCGGTACAATGAAGACAAACATCAAGAACCGGAACAATGCAGACAAACGGCCAGAACCGAAAAAATGCAGACAAACGCCCAGAACCAGAACAATGCAGACAAACACCGAGAACCGGAACAATGCAGACAAACGCCCAGAACCAGAACAATGCAGACAAACGCCCAGAACCAGAACAATGCAGACAAACGCCCAGAACCAGAACAATGCAGACAATCGCCCAGAACTGGAACAATGCAGACAAAACGCCCAGAACCGGAACAATGCAGACAAACACTCAGAACCGGAACGATGCAGACAAACGCAGAGAACCGGAACAATGCAGACAAACATCAAGAACCGGAACAATGCAGACAAACATCAAGAACCGGTACAATGCAGACAAGCGCCGAGAACCGGAACAATGCAGACAAACGCCGAGAACCAGAACAATGCAGACAAACGCAGAGAACCGGAACAATGCAGACAAACGCAGAGAACCGGAACAATGCAGACAAACGCAGAGAACCGGAACAATGCAGACGAACGCAGAGAACCGGACCAATGCAGACAAACGCAGAGAACCGGAACAATGCAGACAAACGCCCAGAACCGGAGCAATGCAGACAAACGCCCAGAACCAGAACAATGCAGACAAACACCCAGAACCGGAACAATTCAGACGAACGCAGAGAACCGGACCAATGCAGACAAACGCAGAGAACCGGACCAATGCAGACAGACATCAAGAACTGGTATAAAGCAGACAAACGCCCAGAACCGGAAAAATGCAGACAAACGCCCAGAACCGGAACAATGCAGACAAACTTCCAGAACCGGAACAATGCAGACAAACGTCCAGAACCAGAACAATGCAGACAAACTCCTAGAACCGGAACAATGCAGACAAACGCAGAGAACCGGAACAATGCAGACAAACGCCCAGAACCAGAACAATGCAGACAAACTCCTAGAACCGGAACAATGCAGACAAACGCAGAGAACCGGAACAATGCAGACGAACATCAAGAACAAGATCTGATGTATGCTCCTCACTGTTACAGAGGCTCATCAGCGCTCAGGTGTGTTTTCTGCTCCAAACACACTTCCACCAGCAGAAAGGTGAGGAACAGGTCAGGATTCTGCTGTTTCATTGGCCGCCGGTCAGAGCGGATCTTTGTACTTACTGATCAGAGCATCGAAGTTCGGGTCTGGACGCAGCGACCTCTTTGACACCAGCTTCTTACGACAGGTAGGACACTCTTTGTTCCTGCACAGGAGAATACGTCCAGTCAGCGCAGAGCTCCATCTATCCTCTGTATCTCTAGGAATGATGTTTACAGTGGGGTCAGCGCCATGCCGTGTTGGCTGAGCAGCCAGAGTTCATCCCTGCACGTCTGAATGTCAACATTCAGTTTGGATGGAAGTTCAAAACCATCTGAACGCATCAAAAACAGTTTGGAGACCTGCTAGAGTTTTTTGAAGGTCTAACGTCAAGAAGAACTGAACTAATCATTGTTTTTTTATTCCCAGGGTCCAGAGCCGTGGCCCCGCCCCCAGAGGTTTGACTAACGCTGAAAACATTCTATCTGCAGATCCCAACACAAGAAAAAAGTGACTGATCTCAGGAAGCTGCTTTGAACTCTGGATGTTCCCCACTTTCAGTCTGTTGGTGCTTCAATCCCAGCATGAAGCTGAAGGAAACTGTCCTGAGCTTCAGAAAATGTCTCAAGTTTAAGATGGATTTGAGTTTAAATCAGAAAAACGCACAAGAGATCTAAAAATCGAATGGATCTAAAGATCGTTTGAGAGGAAATAAATCACCTGTTCCACCCTCCATGTTTCTGAAGGCTTAGCACTAAAAACCTCATAATCTTACAAAAATGTAAACTTATTTGTAATTTAACTAAACTATTTACACCCCCTCCAAAAACAACAAACAAATAAATAAATAACATTACAGTTTTAAAAAGCCAAAGTGCTCTCTTGGCTTCAGCTAATCTGTCATGATTTGGACGTCTTTGCTCAAACGAAAGCTCCGCTGCTCTGCACTCGTCTGTCCTGACCGTCTCTCTCTCGTCTGTCCTGACCGTCTCTCCCTCGTCTGTCCTGACCGTCTCTCCCTCGTCTGTCCTGACCGTCTCTCCCTCGTCTGTCCTGACCGTCTCTCTCCCTCGTCTGTCCTGATCGTCTCTCCCTCGTCTGTCCTGACCGTCTCTCTCCCTCGTCTGTCCTGACCGTCTCTCCCTCGTCTGTCCTGACCGTCTCTCCCTCGTCTTTCCTGATCGTCTCTCTCTCTCGTCTGTCCTGATCGTCTCTCTCTCTCGTCTGTCCTGACCGTCTTTCCCTCGTCTGTCCTGACCGTCTCTCCCTCGTCTGTCCTGACCGTCTCTCCCTCGTCTGTCCTCACCGTCTCTCCCTCGTCTGTCCTGACCGTCTCTCTCTCTTGTCTGTCCTGACCGTCTCTCCCTCGTCTGTCCTGACCGTCTCTCCCTCGTCTGTCCTGACCGTCTCTCCCTCGTCTGTCCTGACCGTCTCTCCCTCGTCTGTCCTGACCGTCTCTCCCTCGTCTGTCCTGACCGTCTCTCCCTCGTCTTTCCTGATTGTCTCTCTCTCTCGTCTGTCCTGACCGTCTCTCTCTCTCGTCTGTCCTGACCGTCTTTCCCTCGTCTGTCCTGACCGTCTCTCCCTCGTCTGTCCTCACAGTCTCTCCCTCGTCTGTCCTGACTGTCTCTCCCTCGTCTGTCCTGACCGTCTCTCCCTCGTCTTTCCTGATTGTCTCTCTCTCTCGTCTGTCCTGACCGTCTCTCTCTCTCGTCTGTCCTGACCGTCTTTCCCTCGTCTGTCCTGACCGTCTCTCCCTCGTCTGTCCTCACAGTCTCTCCCTCGTCTGTCCTGACTGTCTCTCCCTCGTCTGTCCTGATCGTCTCTCTCTCTTGTCTGTCCTGACCGTCTCTCCCTCGTCTGTCCTGACCGTGTCTCTCTGGACTGCTTGATCCTGACTACCTAACTCCAATCGGGATGTGGAACCACCTGACTCAGCAGCAAGGAGGCAAGGGAGAGCTGAAAAACATTCAGGGTTGTGGCTCTTGAGGACCAGGGCTTTGTCCCAGTGGTGGTCCCTGAGACTATTGGTAACCCCCTAGGCAACCACAGGGGTTTCTGCCTCGCATTACAAAGGTCCAGAAGGATAAAGGTCCAGTTGAGCGGGGAAACCAACCCAGATCTCAATGCTGTGATGATGCAGTCAGCACAGAAACGGTGCAGACATTCTTTGGTCGTCATTGTGTTCTTCAGCATGTCCAGGCAGATGGGACACATAAGTTCACTGTGCAAGGATCGAGGCGACACTGCAATCTCCAGTCCGTCTGTTATGGCCTCCTGAGACAGAGACAACCGCATGTTAAACATAAACACTACCGTCTCTAGCAAATGTTAAAGCAACTATGAAGCTAAAAAGTCCAAGAACACACGACTAGAGTTGGAAATAAAGCAAAAACATCTTTTTTTTTTTTAAATCACATTTTGTGTTATAAAGTTTGACAGTTTTAAAGAAAAAAAAAGTCTGAGCATGTCTTTGGCAAAAAAAAGTCATCAAGTTTTTACAGTTTTTGTCTAAATGTTGATGAATAAAGTAAGTCTCTCTCTGTCTCAGAGAGCAGAAGAACCAACAGATCAATACAATCCAGATTTTTGAAAAAGGTCCATTTGTCCTATCGAAGGGACCAACGGGTCAAACAGATGGAATCCTGCGTTTGTCCTGAACAAAAGCGCCGATGGACAGAAGACGGAGACGCCTCCAGCCAAACTGCACTGTAATGGAGTGTCTGCCTCCAGAAAGCAATGCAGGCTATAAGGAGGCGAGGTGACGGTACCTGTGGAGTTCTCTGCAGTTCGTACAGACTCAGCTCCCAGGTCTTACTGAGGGGCTGAACCCCATTGGTCTGAACGGTTTGGGTCATGCTGCAACACAGAAAACAGAAACCATCAATCATCACACTGCTGAGGCTCTCTACGTCACAGAAGAAGAAGATGAAGCTCCAGCTTCATCCTGTGGTCTTACTTCTGAAACAGCAGGCAGTGAGAGACACAAATGACCTCAGAGGCCAACGGCGTAAACATTTATAGCGCTCTAGAGTCCTCGTCCCATTCACACACTGATGGCGGCGCCGCTGCTGAACGCCAACCTGTAACAACTAGGACCAACGAGGGGATCAGCATTTAGCCTGAGGACACTCTAGAGCAGTGTTTTTCAACCAGTGTGCTGCGGCACACTAGTGTGCCGTGGGAGATGGTCAAGTGTGCCGTGAGAAATTGCCCTCATTAACTGATCATCTAGAAATATTTCCCATCTCCAGGAAATCAGCTCTTTGTTCATCCAAACAGGCCCTGATAAAACACTGAGAAGTTAAGAATATGAAATATCATAAAAATATTTTTTCTTTGTGTTTATATGATTCTATTAAAGACACTTTAATAAGAATGACGGTCCCCCGCGGTACAGTTATAGCTGCAGCTATAACTGTGTAAGGAAAAGTCCCGCCCCTTTAACTGTCTCCACCAATCATTCTTGAAGGCTTAATCACATGTCATCAGTCTGACCAATCAGAAGTGGTTGAAGTATTCACTTCCTTGTTTCGATTTAACGCAAAAAAGTCTCTGTTCTAACAAAAATACCAGCTAAAGCTCGTCTTTAGCGGTGTTTAGCTTTCAACAGAATCTGTTATCAAACTGTGGAACAAGTGAACAAAACCATGAAGCTCAAAGACGCGGGTCTTTCCGCGGTCACCGGATTATCGGCACTACATCTCCCATGATGCATTAAAGTGACTGTTTTAGCGGACAATGAGTCTCTCCTCTTAACGTCTTAAAACAACGAACACACATCAAACAGTTTTTGAATCTTTTGACTTAATTTCTAATACATCTTTTAGAAAAAAACAGCTGCAGCTTCCAGCTTTTTCTGCAACAATTATCACAAAAATGCATGTGAGATTACAGAGGGGCTGTAGATCAATACAGACTATGAGCTTGTTCTTTTTATTTATTTATCTATTTTTTGGGATGCTGGTGTGCCGCTGGATTTTTGTCAAGGTTCAAGTGTGCCGTGGCTCAAAAAAGGTTGAAAAACACTGCTCTAGAGAGATGCCGAACCTGCAACCTTCTGACCAAAGGTTAACCGCTCGACCTCTGCACCACGACCGCCACAGATAAAGAAAGTCACTCTGGTTTGCTGGTAAAAAGATTTCTAAATCAAAGGGAGAGGAAAATAAAACGGACTCGTTGATTCTTTAAGCTAAAGTCAGATGAAGGTTGCTAATTTTACACAAAAAGCCCAAACTCCCACCGTCACAGTCAGAGTAAGGCCGAAGCTGCAACCACAGCTGTTTCAGGAGCCGGGTATTTACAGGTCTAACAGGATTTCTTTCACTCTTTTGGGCTCAAACATGAAAATTATAAAAGGACCTAGTAAAAGAATAAAACCACACAAAAAAACATGTTTGTCATCATTACATTGTCGGTTCTTTTGACAAGACAAGAGCTTTGTTAGTTGTTGTGATCTGTGATGTTTTTGTGTGGAGTGATTTGTACTCCGGGGCCACCGTAGATCACCCCTCAGGAAAAGCATTGCAGCCACAACCGAGCCCCGCCAGAACCTAGCTCTGCCCCAAAACAAAGAAGCACGTGACCTTTAGGAACGAGTTGTGATTGAAAGCGGGACATTGGCTCCTTCGGGAGGACAGCGCGCGCTCAGAAAACCCTTTCAAAATAAAGCACCACCGTTAGATTGCACGCGGGTTTTAAATCGTTTCATCTGCAGTCACGCAAACACCGCTCCTCCTATGTCAGCCTTTTTTCTGAATGTCCTGCTGTGGCCCACCTCCCCCTTAACGGTCGACACGAGGCCATTGGGACCCTCAGTTCACCAACAGAAGCCCCCGCTCACCCTTAGTCTAAAGTCATTCGGTAATAATTCGGTCATGTTGTCTGGTTTGTCGTGAAAGCGGCAGATCTGTAGTTGATTCGCAGTCTCTCGTGGGTCGTTCTGACTAAGGCCGGCATCTTTGAGCCCAAAAGGGAAGCAGGAACCGGAGTCCCGGATGTTTTCAGCAGCACATGTCCCCCCCGCAGCCCATCAGCCGCGGACACGCACTCCAACAGAACCGATACCGATGTGGCTAAAGCTAACAGGGCTAGCATCCCTGCGGCTACTCAGCTAAGCGCGTGCACAACAAACAGTCCACTTCCGCCGGACAAAAGCCGACATGAAGGCTGGGCTGCTTTCTTCAGTGTCACAAATTTCTACAATAGCAGCTCACGTCGTTAATGTCGCGAAGGGTTCGTGGACGTCTTCAAGCCTGGAACACAACAACAGCCCCTAACGCGAACACAGAGAGAGCCAGAGCGCCGCCTCCAGCGGAACGTCCATATTTGTCGGGACCGGAATGCCTCAGCTCCGCAAAAGGCGCGCGCGAAGTAACCGGACTCTGTCTGCAACACATCCCATGTAAACATACGACAATATGCTGTTGTTTAACTTACGTATTTAGCTGTGAACGGCGGGCCAACCCGAGCCGACGCGCTAAGGTGAAGCAATATGGCTGAAACCCTGCGAAGTGGTGCATTCTGGGAAATGTAGGACATTTTTGACGAGTCTTTTGAAACCTCATCCAAAAGACTACTGAGCACCAATAGTGTTGAAAAACGCAATTACTATATCTTGAGCACAAAATAATATGTGTGCACAAAACAAGTACAAACAAGAAGAATTACTTGTTTACATGAAAAAAAAAACCTTATTAACAAAATAGCAAAGTACTTGAAAAGATTTATTTTGAAAAAAACAAACAAACAATGATTATGAGGCAATTCCAATTGACAGCAAAGTGTAGAAGTATGCGAGCATTAACATGAAAGCTGCTGGTGCTCGTTGGATTTTTACAAGATTGATCTTTGGTAAACCACTGAACCTCTCCTTACAAGGAGCCCAGTGTGCCTCAAAAACACAATGGTACTTCAAATTGAGATCTTTGACGTTATTTGTTAAGCTTTGGCACAATTTCAATATGGGAGATATACTTTACCTCCAGATACTCTGGGCTATTGCTTGGATGACATTGCGGTGCATGGAGCAATGCCAGTGTAGGTACCATAACGATTCGGCCTGCAACAACTGTTTGGTGTCTTTCGACTAGTGCTCACGTCACATTATGTGATTGGCTGTCCGTTGGTCAGATGACGTATCAGATAGTGATTGGTCTGGACAAATTACGATACTATCATAGAAGAAGATATTATGAAGTCTGTTGTAAACAACAGAGTTCCGACATAGAGCGGGATTATCTTCTGAACGTGCTTTTATTATCGTTATGATTATTATTAAGTACATTTGCAGCCGAACGGACTGCGGTCCGAACCCTTCTCTGGACCACACACTATAACAAAGCACTGTCCCTGCCTGTGAACACGAAGCTACGAGACTCCAGCTGCTCTGCTCGGAGACCTGTCAACTCGTGTGGAGCAGCAGGTTCATTCTAACAGCCACAGATCTTTTTCCGAAGTGAGTTGTGGCAAAATCTCTATAAACACTACAAAGAATAATTTCAGACACAACTTATGATGGAAAAGAACTTTGGGTTACAAAAGGAAATGTGAAATTAAAATATGTAGAGCCCGAGCAGATCTCCACGCTATGTAGTTTGTCCAGGTGGGGTTACAGTAGTGTGACGTTATCCTCAGTCGAAAGGACCCCGAATGGTTTTGCAGGCCGAATGGTTATGGTACCTTCACCGGCTCTGCATCATGATCGCCTCTCTAGGGTTCTTGGCGTTCTGGCCCATCATGGCCTTACACTGAAGGTGGATAAGTTGCTTTTTGCTGCCTTCACCATAGACGTATGGTTTAGACTGATTGCAGAGGGTCTGACCCATCTCCACTCCAGTGTAGATGGATGCTGTTCTGTGCATGCCAGAACCATCACTCCCTGCTCAGCTGTCTTCCTGTCTGGTGATGACTGCCTTCTACTTGTTATTTTCTGCCTCACTATTTGGAAACAGCTGCACTGCTGAAAGGCCCTCCCTCGTGTTCGGCAGCTTACCCCACCAGGACTTGCACACTTTGACCTTCATAGGCCTACATTTGCAACGTACACTGCCTCCAAGTAGAGCTTGGCGATATTGCCAAAGAATAACTGCAACAGAGGAAAAAAACTCTGTAGGAGAGAGAGAGGGCACTGGCCTGTGTCTGGGCATGTGAGAGGTGGCACATGTAACTTTATGGCTGCAATTCACTCCATGTCCTGATCACTAAGCTTTCACATTGATACTAAGCAGATCAGGCTTGTGGAAGAGACCATTACGTCTAAACAGATAGACGGAGAGGTTCCAGGCATACAACTTTTCAATTTCACTCCTGGTAGTGACAATGTGGCGGCTGATTTGCTCTCACGTTCTGCACCCACCCCACCACCTGAGACCAGTCAGGATGCCCTAGAATCCCAACTGGTCCTCATGCTGCCCACTCCTCTGTAGTCAGCAGTTTTTCTCACAGACTCCAGCTGCATCGGCACAGAATCCCACACTCTAACACCTCTGCACGTTTATTTGTGAGGGCTGGCCGGCAGAGATGCCACATGAATTGATTCCCTTTCACAAGTTAGGGCTGACCTGTCATGCTGGAATGATGTGTGTATAGCTAGAGGCTTGCGCATTGGTTCTCACAGCGTTGAGGGCTTACATGGTACACATGGCCTCCTACCCCATGGTGCCACAAACAGTTGGAGATCTGTGGTGAGCTCCATGGTGTTCCCCATCACCGATTTTTCTTGATGGCTTATGATCTCCCCTCAAAGCTGCCTGATAATCAGCCTACCAGGTCCCTGTCAATGAACCCATTGACTGTATGAGAGAGCTGGACTGAGCGAGTGTGAGGTCATCCATATAAAATGCCTTACTTTCAGTTCTAACCAAATTTCTGCGATGTGTCCACCGGCATATTGGAACCAGTCGACCGGAGAAAGCCATGATTGGCCCATGTTGGTCTGAGTCTACATTTCTACGGCAGTCACTCTTTCCAATCAGGAATGAGGATGTTAGAAGGCAACACCTCTTCCACTTAAAGCAGCATTGGGAGAATCTGTCAATAAAGATTGTGTCCGAATTCCTTCACTAATCCACTATATAGTGCATTTGCCATGGCGTGCTATACGAATCTGGAATTCCAAAACCCAAGAAATTTTCCAGAAGTCTCTGCGTAAAACCAGTGTTAATTGATGCTCACTAAATTGGCAAATATAGACCACAATGCATTGCATTTGAACAATTTATGTGAAAAAAAGTATTTTAATACATTTATAAACCAATCCAAGCTTTTGGATTCATAAATAGTCATCATAAAATGATCACTTTGATTCTGTTTTGACTTTGTGAATCGGTGACGTATTAAAGGAGAGCGAACTGTTTTTAAAATCTATGGCACCAGATAATCCCGCACTAATTTAGTTTTTTCAGTAGTTAGGGATTAGGGAGGGAATTCGGACATAGGGGGCCACCTGCTTTTACTGAGGCATCTGATTGGTCAGTTTATAACTTAAATAACTTGTGAAAAAAGACTAATAAAATGGAAAAAAAGAGGATTGTCAATAACATGTTAGAAAAACAAGGTATGAGATCCAGAACGGTTCTTCTGACCTCTGGAATGACTGTCTGTGGGATTTTGGATTCTTGGGGCCACCTCCTGTTTGGAGCTCCGGGGGGAGGGGCCACGCAGTCAATGGTGGAACAACATCAAAGCCTCCACAAACGGGCGGGGCTTCAGGGAGGGAAGGGGGGGCCAGGAGGAGGGGCAGCGCCGTGGTTCCAGGACATGAATGAAGCATGTTCGGTACCGGAGGCTTCGCTCTCCCCGCCTGCTGCCTCCTGCTGCTGCCGGCTCTCCCGCTGACCTGCGGCCGCTCCGCGGAGGTAAGCAGCGGAACCGTTCCTGTCTCCCGCCTCCGGGAGCCCGGACCGCGCTTAGGAGGCGCTGCTTTAGCGCATGCGCCAACTTCGGCTGCAGAGCGGTCTGTGTGCGGGAGTCTGCTCCATGACAGAGAACGTCCCCATGAGATGCTTCCTGTTAACGGCTGTTAGGACGGATCTGTAGATGTATGAATGATTGAAACTTGATAAACTTTATGAGGAACTGAACTTAAGTGAACTTGTGGGTGAAGATTGTGGGAAGTGAAGCTGCTTTGATTTGGGTTGCTTCACTTCTTGCTGCTCAGGTTTGAATCTCCGGTAGATAAAAACAAAAAAAATGAATTAAAAATCCAAAAGTCAAGTCTTCATATGGATGCATTTGAGGTCTGACAGCCAAGAACATACCGCTTTTTGTTTCCGTGCTCCCAAACTTTTCTGATCTCCATCCAAACTGTGCCCAGAGAAGGTCTCAGGCTTCTCTTAACTGGATGTCTGCTTGCAGATTCTCTCTGGATGGTTCACATGTTCTTTTTAAGGCCCTTTCTCTCACTCAGACTCTTTTTACGCTCCTCTTGTATCAGACTTTCTCTGCTCAGTCTGGCATTTCTCTAAAACGAAGTTGATGTTTGACCTTCACAGAGGTCGGCTGGTTTATCAACGGACTTCAGGGAGCACCTGAACCAGGACCTGCAGGAACACAAGTGTGCCAAAAGTCAAGTTATCTGCCCGTTTAAAGAAGATCAAAAGTGTTCGTTAAACTGTCACCACCATTCTGGAAGATCAGGCAAAAGTGGGAGAAGACCAGCATGTGCAGGGAAACTGTTTTATTTTTGGAAAGTGTTTGGAAGGATGTCAGAACCGCTTCAGAACTGACGGACTCAGCAGACTGCCTACTGATGAAGCTCAGTATTTTCTGCTCCGTTTAATTAGTTACCATCCTACCAGTTAAATGAAGTCCAACAAAGACCGGATTTCTTTCAAAAATAAACACAGGAAGTGACAAACGCATGGCACCAAATATGTGACATGCAGACGAGGCGGACCGGCTTTCCTCTCCTTTATGTGGAAGGAGCCTCCAGCAGAACCAGGCTCCTTACTCTGGTTAGTTTGGCTCGGAGGAGGCAGGAAACACTAACGGTAACATTTCTGTAGGAAGAAGCATGAGAAGCGGAGACAGTGATGCAGAATCTGTGCCGACCTTCACTGTCTTTATTCCCTTTCTACCTTCATGGTTAGAGTACAGGCCGTTTACACAAAGTGAGGGTTTATAATCAGTTAACTACAGATGATCCCATCTAGGACTACGCATCTCCTTCTGATTATTGCAGACCCAGTTGATAGTTTTCAGGGTGGTTCTGAAGGTTGTTTCTGCAGTCGTGGAGACTCGATGTCTCTCTGCTGCTTCACAATAAAAAGGTTTCCTTTTGTGGGTTCATCTGGGTGGAGCCAGAAGAAAAGGAAAGCTTATTATAGAGCGACTTCTGACACAGCTTTGTCCAAAATCTGTAGGTCTGCAATCATTTGATGTCATATTTGATTATGTCAGCAGTCAAAATGTCTCCCCACACAGTTGCTATAACTGATGTAAATGCTGTAAAAACAACGGAGGCAGAAAGTGAAGCTCAGGTTTTGTGTTTCTGCTGAAGAACATGTTCACTCTTCACAACTTTCAGCTTTTCCAGTGTTGATCATTACAGTCTGATGTAATTGTCTGTGCTGTCTCCATGTTGAAATATCGATGACAGCATTGAAAGCTGTAGCTCTGTCTGCTTTCCACAGACCACATACATTCACATGTTTAGACAAACATAAAAGAACCAGATAATTAAAAGGCCTGTATCATGTAAAATGATCTTTTTGAGCCTTGACGTGTTTTATAATGTTCATTCTTCACTAAAACATCCCAAAGTGGTTTTTTGATCTTATTATTCCCCTTAAAACCTGCTCTTTTACCACCAGCCTCTCCCGATCCATGAAAATGACTGGGTTCCCACATTGTGACATCACAAAGTGAGAACCGCCCCTTTCAAGAAGAGACCTTGCTGCCAGCCCCGCCCCCAGACTAACACACTTTCTCCGTGGAGCTAACGGTGATCGGCTAAACGCTTTAATTTTATGTACACAATATGAACATCCATCTTTACAAAAGTTCAGATGTTTGTTTTTGTGGGAGAATCACAGACACACTGCTGAGACCGACACTAGGTTGATGTCATGAAATAGGCGGCACCCACAAGGAGAGAGAGGCGGAGCCTCACAGATCGAGTCGTATTACTTCCAGGTTGGAAAATGAGCTGAAATAACTCATATTTTATAAAAAAAATTGTTCTTTAGTGTTCCAAAGGTCATATATGATCATATATATGGATATAGTTTACTCTGAAAGGCTTAAGAGTAGCAGGATGTAGGCCCTTTAATTTGTAAGTAATTAAAAAAAAAATGAAATTAAACACAAAGAGGCCACTTCCTGGTCCTTTTTTTTAACTTGGAACCTAAAATAACCTAGTATAATATTATGCAACACAAGTTTTTTGATCTGGTTAATTTGTAAAGCTTTATTGATAGACTTAAAGTCCCACTCCGGTCATCTTTTAATGCGTTCCAAAGCGTTTCCAATCGTCTTTTAATTCTGATTTGGCCGTTTTTAGCCAAAATCCAAAATCCTGTGATGTTTTCTATGACCCAGTTTCTGCAGAGCAGGAGGAGTTCATTAGAAAATCGCTTTTGGAAAGTGGGCGGGACTGTCAGTGCAAAGTTAGCATGCCTTTGTTTACACTCTCTCCTGCTAGCGACGAGCGCCTCACAAGCCCAACCTAACATTAGTGTGGCAAAAAAAAACAAAAAAAACAGCAGTAATATCAGATCTATCCATCCATACAGTTTAGATTCAGTTTCCAGCTCAGACCAGGAAAACAAAAAGGTTAATGGATCTATCTGTCTGCAGGTGGATACATCAGAATGCATATTCTAAAATCAAAAATCTCTTTTTTTACTGAATCACAAAAAATGAACATGGCGAAACCTAACTTAATCATCTACTGAATCTGGTTGGTGGTAATATTTCACGTTGAAACTTAAAAAATGTGAAGAAAAATACAGCAATTACAGTGACGACTACGAATCACATACAGTGGGCGGACTTAAATACGTTTGACTATGCCCACGTCGAGCCAGGCTGCAGCCAGGGGCAGTTGTAGTTGTAGAGGGGTGGAGCGGAGCAGGAAGACCTTGGTCCACCAGCTGTAGCAGCTACGTCACTGCTGCCGGCTTTTCCAACAGCATTTCTTCATCTGACTCTGATTCACAACCATTTGAATGAAAAAAATACTCAGGACAGCAGGTTTAATCTTAAACTCTTTGTATGAGAAAAATGCTATTAGAAAATGTTAAAAATACCATTTTGTGTCTTTAAAGTCTGAATCTGAGATCTCTGTACCAGAAACTGATGTGGTGGAATAAAAGCAGAAATTACAACCTACAAAAAAAGAAAAAAATTACATCTAATCGAAAAAAACAATTGACAGATTTTTGAACAACCGAAATATTTGTTTGTTGCAGCCCTAATTATGGCAGTATTTGTCATTTTTCTAAAATAATTGTATAATTAGTTTTCAGTTAGCTGTTAATGAAGGTTAATTGTACACATGCAGTATTGACAAAAAACTTAAGTCACATTTTCATAACAGGAGTCGCCATTAAAGATGTGAAATTCATAAAAGCTGTCATGAACAGTTCTGCTTTTCACTCCAATAAAAATGGTGTTTTTGCTGTTTTTAACATCTTCTTGTAGCATTTTTCTGATGATTGAGGACAAATAGAAAGAAATTAAGCTTAAAATAAAATTTCTGAGTATTTCTTTAATGGAATTGTTGTGAATCAGGAGCAGAAGAAAAATGCTACATTTACACATCACATCAGAAGCACTTTAGATAGAAAAAGCTTTGTTCAAAGCACAAATCATAAATTAAACAATAAAAACCCCAAAGATCTACGAGGATAATTACATTTGTTTGAATCTTTCATTACTTCCCTGCCTTTTATGTCAAAAATGATAAAAGGACACTTCAAAAAGACAATCAGACTTTCTATTGTCGTTAGGTAAACAAACTTTGTGGCTTTGCCTTCTCCAAATCCACAAATCACATATGGACTGGATGAGCGAACTCTGACAAACCCTCCAGCACCCTGAAGAGGGTGTAGAGCGGGTCCACTGTTCCACGACCAGGAAGGAAACCGCGCTGTTTTTCCTGGATCTGAGGTTCGACTATCAGCCGGACCCTCCTCTCCAGAACCCTGACATATCAGGGAGGCTGAGGAGTGGGATTCCACGGTAGTTGGAACACACCCAGCAGTCCCCCTTCTTAAAGTTGGGAACCACCACCCCTGTCTACCACTCCAGTGGTACTGTCACCGTCTGCCACGCGATGCTGCAGAGACGGGCCACCCAAGACACTCCCACAGCATCCAGAGACTTGAGGTAGTCAGGGCGGACTTAATTTTCTCTAGGTGTCTGGCTCCAGAATGGGGCCCCAGTGACGCTAAGCTGGGCGAGTCTTGGTGTTTGGTACTCTTAAAGGTGGTTCTGAATCTCTCTTTGTCTGGGTCATGACCTAGGACCTGTCTGCCATTAGAAATCCTACCAGGGGCACAAGACCCAGACAGCTCAGCTGTTGAGAGCCCTTCAGCTCTCAAACCCTCCACCACATAAAAGTGGTGGTTCACGGCTGTAAAGAACCACAGCAACGGTCAGTCAGATGAAAGGACTGTTTCTATGGTTCAGATAAATCAAAAAATGCTATTTGGTGATTATTTATGAAATGTTCCACACTTTATGTACAAAACTATTTAGGAATCTTGTTGATTGGTTGTTCTGCATATTTTCTTCAGGAGGAGGTGTTTCAGTGGTGGGGGGAGTGGTCTAATTGGTCTTCATGCTCCAGAAGCTGTGGAGGAGGAGTAAGAAGTCAAGAGAGACACTGTCTCATACAGAGGTAAAGAGTTTAAAACATTTTAGTCTAAATGCCTCTTTGAGGTAATCGTCCAGTAAGCTGGTGGTTAAAACTGTAATGTGACATGTGTAACTGTAACTGGCTTGTGTAACTTTGATGTGACTTGTGTAACTGTAACTGACTTGTGTAACTGTAGTGTGACTTGTGTAGCATTCATCCATTTTCTGAATCTACTGACTCCTTTTGGGGTCTCAGGGCTGCTGGAACCCATCCCAGCTACCGTCGGGCAAAGGCGGGGTACACCCTGAAGTCTGTTGTAGGGCCTTACACTCACACACTCACATGCCCACCTAGGGGCAATTTAGATTATTTGATTTACCCATCAAGCATGTTTTTGGAGCGTTTTTGCAGAGGTCTCATTGGAGCAGATTTTAGCAATTTGTCCCTCCAGGACCATGCAGGTGTTTTTATGACTGTTGTGGCACAAAAAACCTTAAGTTACAACCAGTTTTCTAAACATTGAAAATAAAAATTGTCATCAAAAGTTGTATGAATGTGTAAGGGGACAGTGGTAGGACCCGTGGTGATTGGAGCACTCGGTGCAGTAATCCCCAAACTGGAGGAGTGGCTACAGCAGATTCATACATTTTCAGGATCCTGCAGGATCTTAGCTATTCCTTCACTTTTCTGACCTGAGAGGTCTGAGTTCTTTCCAGGGATCTGTTGTAGCCGCTCTCCTCCAGTTTGGGGAATAGTGCCCCGAGTGCTCCAATTACCACGGATGCCACTGTCACCTTCACCTTTCAAGACATGTCATTCAGACATCACCTGTCTGTTGATGTTGGAGGATGTCAGGATGCTCCTATCTGTGGTTTCAAAGCATCCATGTATTGGAGCTTTCTGAAGTCCTCAGTTATTTTCCGTGTCCTCCTAACCACTGGTGAGTATGATGGAGCAGAAATACGCTGTTGTGGTCTGAGGAGCCGACTAGTCCACTACTAGTTACTTTAGGTCTGATTTGAACTCTACTTGAAGTAGGACGAGGTTCTAAGTAAACTTGATGAAGAACACAGAGTTTTTTCTTCTTTATTACAGTAGATTGCAGTAACTAGACGTTAGGTCAACATGACCCACACAAGGTCATTAGCTTAAGACACCAGAATTTCAGAACTAATACCAGATCCAGTTTCCAACCGGTCTGTTGTCACTTGTCCGTTTCACCAGAGTTGATGCCATGTGTAAAAAGAGAAGATTTCTTAATGAAATTGTGTTACTTCCCTAGAAAGGACTGTGGGTTTGTGAGACACTGTTTTGGCATTTTTTGTAAAAGGAAAAAAAAAACCTTGTAAGGTCCAATGCAATATGCTTTAGTGTTTATCTGATATTTTGTGACAAGTTACGCTCTGCATAGTATTTTCCTTTAGTAAAACCATAAGAATGCTTGATTATTCACATATATTGTAGATTGTAAAAGTCAATAAAGACACTGAGTGACTGTCTGTCTTCCCTTTGAAAGCAATGGTACAAACTTTTCAGTCACTCCTTCATTGCAGCCATTATCTTGATCTTAAGGGAGTTTATTTTAAAAAGATTTTTTTTCTGAATCCCACATTCATCTTGTTTTTCCCTCCTGTTGGTTCCTGAATTGGATGTAGGCTTTCTACCACCCAGAATGTGAACAGCTCATATTGTGTTGGCTCACCAAAACAGTACCAGCTTTGTCCAAAAAAGGTATGGTGCTAATGGTGCTTTCTAAAGAAGTACTTCAAAGATATATTTTTAAACAATGTATAATGCAAAACTATTTTTTGCAGCCATGTCCAAGTCCCAGTGTTAGCTTCAAGCAGCACCAGTGTTCCCAGTTCAACTCTAAAGTATTTGGAAGAAGTTATTACCAGTGGATCCCACTTTACTCAGGTATGATAATTGTATCATTATTCCTTTTTAGTCATCCATCACCTCAAACCAGACGCATTCCAATTGCCAGTGATCTGTCCTGTGTCTGTTTTCATTTAGTACTTTCTCATATAGCCCTCCCCTTTTAGTAACTTTGGTAAAGTCCAACGCAAAAATGTTCAATTTGCAAACAATCAACATAAACAGAAGCTTTGGGGAAATTGTGTGCATGTGGATGTTCTCACGGTGGTGGTGGCTTAAACATTCTAGTAAATAAAAAAGAAACGCAGTCAGAGAGTTCAGAGCTTGATGCTGCACAAAGGTTGTCATGGTGTTGAAAGCACCACAGCGACTCTGACACCTGCGGATTGACAGATTGCGGTTGATGCTGAGAGGAAGACAGTTGTGCTTCCTTGGAGGGATGTTGGCCAGAAAACATGTCCATTTGTAAATTGATAAGTTTCTAATGTGTGCTCAAAATCTGAGCTACAAATGACCCGTGGTGCAGAATGCCCCGCTTCTTATGTGCCCCTAACCATTGGGCAGGTGGCGGCCAGTGGTACTTGATATGGACAGCCGCCGTCCAGTGACGTTCACACATCGTCCAATCAGAGCTGTTGCTGGCCGGTGATGCAGCTGCCACTGCCCTGCGATCGCCCAGCTGTTGCCCGATTTTGTAAAGGTGTCATCCCTGCCTGACTGTGGCCGTATGGTTGCCGCCATCTGCATTCACGACCACGCCAACGATTTTCAAGATAATCAGGCGGTGGTATCTAATCTTGAAGATTCTGCTGATGCCTCCCCCGTCGCGTGGTGGCAGTTGTGTGTGTGACCGCAGCATTAACAAATGACAAAACGAAAATTGGCTCAAACACAAATGCAACTAAATACAAGCCGTAAAATGTTTGAAGAACAATGCAGGCAGTGTTAATGAGCTTTACCATCTATCCGCACTCCTGTCTCTTTCAGGATTTTCTGTAACTTTCTGGCAGCTGGATGTATTATTGTAAATCATTTTACAGCTTTATACAGTCATGTTGTTTGCTTTTATTTGTAAATAAAATTATGTTAACCCCCCTTTTCGCGTCTAGGGGTACCACGAGGAGCATAACATAAAAAGTAAAGTTTTGGCTACCAAATTGACTGGAACAACAGCCAGACGAATTGTCTCCAAACAAGAGTATAACAAATTTATTTACAAATAAACAACCAACAAGAACTAAAAGTGAAGCAAAAAGGCTTTAGGGTGGACCAAAGCCAAAATAACAAACAAAACCCCACCTAACTGAAATCTTGTTTTCTTACCTGTACAAATGAAAAGGGAAAACACAGACAAACACTAACCACCCTAGACTAACTAAAACTGGAGAAAACAAGTACTAAAGAAAATGGCAGTTCACCCCTACAGCTTCAGTTAAACATAACTACAAACCAAAAGCCAAAACAGAGTGGGCATGGACAAAACTACGAAGAACTACAAAGTACAAATCAAAGTGCAACACAAACTAAAACAAAATGGAGAAGAGCACAACTAAATGAAGACGAGGGCCACGCTGCAATGGAGACTGGTTGCAGCCAAACTGCCTTCTCACAGACTGGAGGTCCGAGTGGTGCTTTTAAGGCTGCCTCCATCAGCTTGTCCAATGGGAGGCCACACCCTTTCCAGCACACCTGAAAATAATCAAACAGAAACAGACACACAAAGATGCACAAAAACCCAGAAGTGCCACTCTGATACAAATCCAAATACACAAAACACAGAACAAAACAAAACCATATACAGCCACAGCCGTAACAAGTCAAATGAAATAGAATTTCTCTGTACTACAGTAATAGAGTAAAAGGAAATACAGTCCACAAATACTTTACAGTATTTCATATTACAGGTGCACTATTGTAAATGTAGTACAGTAGTTACTGGCATCCAATTGCCAGTTGTTCCAGTAAATATTTCTACAATACTTATACTGTGCTTCCTTTTGCAATAATATCACCATATTTTCCTTTGCAGTTTCTTTACTGTAAACAAAAATATGGTAAATACAATTTTTTCTGGTTCTCTTCGACAACTTCTCCAGCTGTTTCCAGCCAAGCCTCTTTCATCAATGCTACACAACACAGATATGAAAATCCCTTATTTTACACCATGGAACAATTTCAAGTCCATGAGAATGAAACTAACTGGAGCACAGAGAGAACATTCAAACTCAACACACATTGTTTCTCATTGGGGCTTGAATCGAGGACCGCGGTAGTGCTAACCACCGTACCACCATGTCAACACTGTTTCATTGTGCCTATAGCTTTAATGATGTTAAAATTATGTTTTTATGTATTTTGAAAACAATACACTTTTAACATTTTAGCGTTTAGTTTAGTTTTAAACCTGCTTGATTCCTAAAACAAAAGCCTTCCAATAATTGTTCAATGTATTGATAGGTTCAAGCAGAAGTTTCCTTTTTCACACACAAGACTTCTTTAGTTCTTTAGACCAGTTTGGATGTAGACCGTGGCACTTGAACCCTGACCCCACACTATCTTAACAAACACTTCTTTGTTCAAATCAAATCAAATCAAATCAAACTTTATTTATAAAATAGCGCTTCTCATGCATTTTGTGCAGCTCGAAGCGCTTTAACATTAAAAACAGAAAACACACAATATTACAGTAAAAACCCAACCCACCCTTCACCCTCCCCCCTCCCCTCCGTTAAAACACATGACCTATGGCCCCCACGTACAAAGAATAATGACTATGTAACTTTAAACAAACAAACAAACAAATAAATAAAAATAAATAAATAAGCAAACAAACAAACAACTATGGCTTGGCTCTGCTGTGAGGAAACGGTATTTGGGAATCCTTTCATACCAGGAGCCAGCCTGGCCATTGGAACATCGCCACAGCGCCCACCCAGACCGGGACAACACTGGGGTCCACTTCACAGCCGTGAAGCTGCAAAGTTAGACCCCAGCTGCCCCAGCAAGGGCAACAACTGCAGCAACAACCGCTGACCAAGCCGGCAAGCCCTGGAGGAAAAGATCCCCACAAGAAACACTGGGGCTAAAATCATGATAAGAAGCTTAAATTAAAAACACAATATGTATATAAAAACATCAAATTGATAAAAAGATGGATAAAATGAAAATAAATACATAAAATAGCCTATACTAAAACTAATAGAATAAATTAGCAGTTAAAATAAACTAAAAGCTAAATTAAAAAGGTGGGTCTTGAGCCTCTTCTTAAAAACCTCTACAGTCTCTGCGGCCCTGAGGTTCTCCGGCAGGTCGTTCCACAGGCGAGGACTGTAATGGCAGAACGAAGCCTCACCTGAAGTTTTGGTCCTCACCTTGGAAACCTACCGTTTCCAAACCACAGTATGGAAACTGCAGAACTTAATAAAAACAGCATGTATGCATTACGGTAAATTAACTTTAAATTTAGACAAAATAATGTATAATAATGATAACGTACATGCCAATGTCAAACAAATAGAATAATATCTCAATCAAGAGCGTTACAGAAATCAAATTCTTTGGAGTATTTATTGACAATAAACTAAGCTGGAAGCAGCACATTAGACACCAAACTAAAGTTTAGAAAATTAATTCAATTATAAAGAAGAATCAGACATAAAGCTGCTTATCTTGGTCACACAAACACATCATTTTATCAATCCAGACTTTTAAAACTGGATGATGTTGTTGATTTTTACACCGCACAACTTCTGTACTGATAATTTACAATAATAACTTATATACACAGATGTATTGCATAAATTGGGGTTCTATTTCATAAAACCCACAAAAACAGGATTTCAGAAATTAAGAATACTGAAATCTGTGGAGATTTTACTCTGGACCTCCAGCTTCCCAAATAAAAGACTTTCTTTTCACCAGAAAACAGAACCTTGGACCTCTGGCCAAAACTCCGGTCTTTCTTCTCTTTGGTCCAGTTCAGACGTTTCCTCCGTTGGTCCAGGCTCAAAAGTGGTTTGACCTGAGGAACCAGACAGTTGTAGCCCATCTCCTGAATGCGTCTGAATGTGGTTTTTGTAGCTGTTTCTCCTCCTCATTCCAGTCTTTCTATAGGTCTGCAGGTTCTTGAATCTTATCCTTTTGATAATCCGCTGAAGTCCACGGCCGTCTCTTTAGCTGCTGCATCTTCTCCTGCCACATTTTGTCTCTTCTATCAGAGTTTTGCAATAAAGGGAGTTTTAAAATTATGGTAGCTGCAGAGCACTACAACTATGCCATTGCTTGCATTGACCTGGAACTGAATTTCAACTTCCTTGATTCATAATGTGAGCAGACTGACAATAAAGCTGACTTTGACTTGGTAAGGTACTGTTTGCTAATGGATGAGTGGAAAACAGCTTGGACTGGAATGTGAGCCATAATGGACCGGCTACAGATAGTCAGGGTCACCTCTACGCACAGATTGGGCTCCAAAACCCAACTCTTTGACTGGAGTTGACCCTTTCAGGTGTAACCTTGCTTATAACCCCAGGTCAGCCGGCACGTTTTAAGGTTCATCCTGTAGAAATGAGGGTTGCATTCCTTTGATTTGGGTCCGAGACAAGTCTCTCAAAGTGGTTCTTGCTTCCAGGCCGGACAGCAGAACAGAGTACCCAGCCTTCTTGCAGTCCCAGGGAGGGGTACTAGAAAGTTTTCTGACTGAGACAGTGATATCTGTGAGTGTTTGGGTGGAACAACCCCTTCTCCGAGTCTGAACCCAAGAGGGGGTGTGTGACTGATCTTCTGTTGTTATTTCTGTGTTTCTCCATATGAATAGCAGAAAGCACGGCTTCAATTGGCTTTTGTCTTGGATTCTATTGTATACCTTGATAATCTGGGTTTATTGTAGCTACTTCAATTAAATTGGACTGTAACAGTCATAGATGGTAGATGCCCGATTGATATTTTTTTTTGCATAGCACTGTGGTTCTTGGTTGTAAACTGACTCTTTATTACTAAACTGAATTCAGTTGTTGTTTTAAGCTTTTAATGTAATAAAAACACCAAATGATTGAAATCTGAATTCATTAAATCTAACATGAAGAATATTAACATTGTAGCAAGTGTTATTGCTTCTTAAAATGTGCAACTCTCACTGTAGCTGATGACATGAGCATCTCCAATAAGCCATGTGACCTGCAATGTACGACTTATGGAGGCGAACGCCAGTTGCTTGTTCCTGCTCACGATGGCACATTCTGTCATGATGGCAAACACCATGGAGTCTGCATTGAGGGCATCTGTCAGGTAACTCATCTGAAGAGGCTACAGCCACCAGCATTAACCAGATTCATTACTGACTAACCACAGCAGGTCTGTTTTATTAGCGCCAGTGTGAAACTGACGACATGCTTGAAGAGTATAATAACTCACAGCTTGATAACGCCTCCCTCTCAGCCGGTAGGCTGTAATGGGCAGCTGTACAGCACAAAGGTTGTGGACAGATGTGGGAAATGTGGCGGTAATGGAACGACATGTCAGCGCGTCACAGGATCCTACAGGAAGGCATTCACACAGTTAGGTAACACACCTACAACCGTGGAACCAGATGTGAACTAAACCAGCCAAAACCAAGCAGTTAACTGGACAGAGTCTTTAATTCAAACCATTTGAATTTATGCCGACTTATTTGAAATGTTTTCCCTCAACCTCTTTTGTTGATTTACATACTTTAAAAATAAAGCAGGCACCCCCCACCCCCCCAACCTGCAGGTTCCTCACATGGTTGTTAATGGGAGTCTGGTTAGACTCTGGTTAGGCTGGTCTGGTTGGCACCATTACCTGGTCATTGGTAACCTGTTGCTGGTGTACCAAATGTCGGTGAAAGGTTCTCATTCATCCAGGTGACGTCATCTTAAAGTTGAGTCATGGTAACTGGAAGAAGATTTTAAATCCATCTCAACTTCAAGACCGTTTGCCAAATAGAGCAAAAAGATCAAATGTATTGGTTAATTTCGCATGAACTGATGTCAGCATTAAAAAGTGTACAAAATCAAAGCAGACCAGCACATTTGAACTTTTTATTTAATCAATTCTTACATACTTTTTGTTGAGGAGATGGCAGTATTATCATGAGCCACTACAGACTAAAGACAGTTCAACTTCTTATTTCTTTTAAAGTTGACAGTATCAATACTGATGGTTTCTGATGATTATCTAAGGCATATAATGGAATCAGAATCCATGACATTCATTTGATGTAAATTCACACCTAGGCAGAGACTAACATGCGAGCATTAAACGAGATTTGGGAACATGTAAAGGAACTCCATTCAAAGTGAGGTGGTGTTTCTTTTAGTTTACATTAACGTGAACATTTTGTCCCAAGGTTATGTGTTCATCACCAACATCCCAGCGAGAGCTTCAGACATCCAAATCATAGAGAGGCACAAGACTGAGAACATACTGGGTGAGAAGCAACGCCTCAACATGCTACACGATGCTATCTGTGTGTTTGAACTGAGCTGACATGCAGCAAAAGGAGCATCCGAATCCAAATGATCCATTTACAAGTTCAGCCTAAATTTGTCGAGCCAAGAAAATTCAAGCAGAAATAACCCATAAAGGGAAAAAAATGTTGTAAAAATGGTGCAACAAATGGTATATCAGCAAAAATAAATGGAATAATGGTAAATAATGATACTTTTGTCAAAACTGTTAGTGAAGGAATACCAGAGACTCTGATGGGACCAAGGACGGCTGTCCTGGTGTTCTGGTGCATTTGATTTTGTCTTTTTTTGTGTGTTCTACGTGTGTCTGCGTGTTTTTACACACACAAAGAGCTACTTAAAATCAGGTCTAGATAGGCAACATTCCCAGTTTCTATGCATCTGCTGCTGATTAGAAACATCTTTTGGCCAGAACAGAGAGGGAATGAGCGGGGGCTCTCGTGCGTCTCTGCAGGAGGGACACGCACACACTGTTATCGGTCATCGTCCTCTTCAACCTCTGCTCACTAAGTAACAAGATGGAAAAAATAGTGCTGCCGATGTGAAGGAAAAGGACTTTTCCTCCTGCGTTTCATGTTTCACTGAGACATGGCTCAGAGAACAGATCCTGGACTGCGTGTTGCAGCTGGAAGGATGCAAGGCTGTGAGTGCATTCTGCATATGAAGAGCTTTTCCCCGATTATTTCTCAGTGACTTCGACAGGAGTAATCTGAGCCAGAAACTACCAAGATTTGACAGTTTATACAATGCCCCACTGGATCCTTGTCACATCTCTGACTGTCAGAGCATGTGATGATCCACCTGATCCCTGCATACAGATGAGGTTGGAACTTTTCAAACCCGTTAGGACTGCAGAGATGGACTAACGACGGAGGAGCTACACTCATGTAACTGGAAGTGTTCAGGGCTACAACAAACTACCTGACAGTGTGTCCTGATACATTTACTTCTGTGAGGACCACATTATTCCAACACAGACCTGGGGGGGTTATTGTAATGACAAGCCCTGGTTTACTCAGCTCAGGCAGATTAGGCGACAGAATGACAGCTTTCAACAGTGAAGACAGGAACCGGCACAAGGAGGTCTAACCATTGACTGTATAAAGAATTGGACTGAGCAAGTGTGACGTCACCCATAGAAAAACCCAGGCTCCAGTCAAATTAAACCAATTCAGTTGCCATTTTTCAGCTATACGTACGTCACCATGTTGGACCCAGACAACAGCGATTGGTCTGAGATGGTCTGAGTCACGTTTCTATGGCAACTACTGTCCCCAATCAAGCTTGTTCAAAAGTCTTTCACTGTAAGTGACTCAAGAGAATCTTTCAATCAAACTTTTACTGAGGCATCTGATTGATCCGTTTCTAACTTGAATAACTTGAATAAAGGAAAATATCATAAAAAAATTAGGACTATCAAGAAGATGTTAGAAAAAGAAGGTACCAGAGCAAGAATGGTTCGTCTTGCCAATAGAATGATGAATAACAGCTGTTTATTTCTCTATAGAAGTCTATGGGATTTTAGCTTCTTGGAACCAGTGGGTACTTCCTGTTTGGAACGGCAGGGTGAGGGGTCAGCCAGTCCAGTTCACATTTACAGTCAATTTTCTTAATTCTGCCCTTGTTACCTCCCTAGTCTCTATCATCCCGTCCTCTCCTCACTTGGAACAGGCCATTTCCCCAAAGACCAGTCTCACTCTCCTTCACCCCCGCCCTCTAAATCTACATAAGGATGTTCACTGATAGCTCAGACCACTGAACCCTCACAAAGCTCCAGGGCCTGACAGCACCTCTCCTGCCACCCTTAGACACTGTGCGGGAGAGCTGATGGCTGTGGTTACGGACATTATTAACACCTCCATGGAGTCATGCCATGTGTCAACCCAACATGCTTTAAATCCTCCACCATTGTTTCTGTCCCCAAGAAGCCACATATCACAGGACCTAGTGACTACAGGCTTGTGATGCTGACACCTGTAGTCATGAAGCCTCTTGAGTGATTGTCTTCAAAGCCCCACTCCTAGATTCAATGTTGTTTTCCTACCTTGCCAACTACTGACTGTACCGTATATAAAAACCGGACTGAGTGACCCCTCCCCCTCTGGCGTTCCAAACAGGAAGTGGCTCCAAGAAGCCAAAATCCCATAGACGTCTATAGAGAAATGAACAGCTGTTACTTAGTCATTCTATTGGTCAGAAGAACCATTCTGGATTTGATACCTTTTTTAAATATCTTCTTGACAATGCTCTTTTTTTCATATTTTTTCAGTAGTTCAGGTTATTCATGTTAGAAACTGACCAATCAGATGTCTTGGTAAAAGCATAGTTTTGATTGATTGACAGATTCTCACAGGCAAATCAAAGTGGAAGGGGTGTGGCCTTCCAACAAGCTCACTCCTGACTGGCGACAGTAATTGCCATAGAAACTTGACTCAGACTGACTCAGACCAATCACTGGCTCCAACATGACAATGTCCGTATTGTGTAAAAATGGTGACTGAATTGGCTTTATATGGTTGGAGAATGAGGTAAGGCATTTTCTACAGGTGGTGCCACGGTTGCTCAGTCCAGAACTCTTATACAGTCAATAGAGCCAACAGATCCAAAGATGATACAGTGAATATGTCCCTTCAATTCATCCTGCAGCATCTGGACTCCTCAGGAAAATACACCAGGATCCTGTTTGACCATCAGGACTGCCACCCAGGGCTGTGTTCTATCCCCTGTGTTCTCCCTGTACACCAACTGCTGCACCGTCAACCACCAATCTGTCGAAGTTATCAGGTTTGCAGATGACAACGCCCTCACTGGGCTATTCTCAGATGGTGATTAGTGTGCTTACAGGAGGGAGGAGGACCAGCTGGTATCCTGGTGCAGCTGTGACTATCTGGAGTTGAACACTCAAAAAACAGAGGAGATGATCATGAATTTCAGGAAAGTCTCCGCCCCACCGCCTGCCCACCCACCCTTACTCCAACAGATTCTTCCATCTCCACAGAGGACTCATTACACATCCTGGGCAAAGCAAGACCCAGGACCTCACATGGGAGCTGGCCATAGTATCCTCCTTAAACAGACAAAGAGGCTGTTAAAGCTCTGGGTTAAATGCAGTTTCATGTTCAAACGCTGATGTTTGCTCTCCTGTCCAGCCTTGTCAGATGAAGCAGGACGCTTCTTCTTCAATGGAAATCCCATCTTTGACAATCCACAAAACTTTCATGTGGCGGGAACAGTGTTCAAATACAGACGTCCGAGCAGTGGCTTTTCTGACGGGCTGGAGTACATGACCGCTCAGGGGCCCACAGTGCAGGCCCTCAATGTTATGGTACCACTTATGAACATAAAGTACAAAACAGTTTCCGTTGTGACCCTGAAGTGTGTTTTTTGACCCTTTTCTTTTTCTCATTGTCCCCAGTACTACAATCTGAATGGAAAACTTTCCCATATCACATACCAGTACACCCTGCCACTTGTGCCTCACAACATCTCTTCTGAAGCTGTCTCCAGTGGGCCCCCACACCTTTACCTTAACCTCACCTCAGAACAAGTACCAGAGACTGCCTCAGGGGTCCAGAGTGGCTCCAGGAACCAAAGCAGATGTGAGGCATCTGCACATTGCTTCAACAGCCTCCTTGAAGCAGAGGAACCTTTGGAAGAAGATGAGGATAAGAAGGACGTGTGGGAGGCCCAGACACAGGCCCCTTCTCCCTCTCCTCATGGGGTTCGGGTCCACAGACCAGTTGATGCTGTGTTGAGTGGCAATGATGTGATACACGAGAAGGCTTCACCACCGACCGACTTCAGTGAGTGGAACCTTTCCTTCCTCAAGCTGTTAGCAGGATTCAAAAGTCAGAAGAGAGTTTTATGAAAACACTACTAACTTAGTAATTTCCTGGAAGTTGAAGGATCTCAAAATTAGAGTAAATCTATGTGAATGTTTTTGTTAGGGCTGTAACGATTCAATTTAACAACGATTCGATTCATAGTCCATTTTAGTTCATTTTGAATGATCCGATTGGATCTGATTCTCTGAAGGGGATCCAGATCATCAAACTTCCAGCAGTGAGATTCAGACAGAAATTCCTGCTACTGAACAGGGAAGTTTTCCAGATTCTTGGATTTCTTCCAGATCATCAAGTGAAATATGTGTCCAAACAAACAAGCAACTAGATGAATGTCAAATCTATTCACACTTTAGTTTCCTAAAGTTCACCACTGTTGTTTTTCCACATCCAAAGAATCCAAAGGGAACATTCTTAGAACATTCTAGCACACTGGATGGTCACATGACTTTATTCAAAGTCTTTTCACACATTGGACTGGAAGGATGGACTGATCCGTGTTAATGACATCACATGTGTGTTGTCTGCTGTGATTGGTTGTTTTTACCTCAGAGTAACATAAACCTACAGTACCTCAATCCAGATGGTATCTTCGTGATAAAATACATTTTTCTCATTTTAAAACCATTTTTTACGGTTTGGATTGATCCGATTCAATTCTGTCTCAGACAGATGGATCTGGCCTGATCGTAGGAATAGGAATAGATTTATCATAACAACCCTACTTTCTGTGGATCCTTTGTGGATTTGTTTGTGTTAATTTATGCTTCCATGTGTGTGTGTGTGTGTTTGGTGTGATAGTTTTTAAGTGAACTTGGTTTTGCTTCTATCAGAATCGGTAGATTCTTTTGAAGTGATCTTGACTAAAATGTTTTACCTTTTGAAAGTTTTGGTTTTTTGATCCCATAGAAGGCATTTTTGTTCTTTTGACTCATGAAACTGTGAGTTAAGCTGTAGTCCACATTAGCTGGTGAGTGAGTAGGTAAAGGTTTGCTTGTGTCTCCATCCACAGGCAGTCGGAGCCTTTACTCTGCTGCCCTGTCAGACGTTGCCCCCTACACGTTACAGGGGGATTTGCATCACAACCAGACGAGCGTTCACTCTGTCAAACATGCACTTACAAATTCACAAGCAACAGCCGCCAAAGACTTGGATCCTGACGCCCACAAGACAACAGCTGCCCAGAGAGCCGGCACAGACAGGTCTGACACCACACGAACCAAGTTACATCCAGCTGGGTTTAGTGTTATATGCATTTAGGCACGTGAAACATATTTTCTGTCGTCCTCCCATCCACTCTCTGCCTTCATCTTGATTGTCATGTCCATGTATTGCCAAAGAAAAAAGGTTCTTTTAAAGAACCACTCCAATGAAAATGGTGGTTTTGCTGTTTCTAGGCATCCTTATGATAGAGGACATAGCTTACATTTCTGAGGATTTCTTTATTTAAATCGCTGTGAATCAGGAACAGACGAGCAGACTGTTAGAAAAAGCCCATGGGAGTGACTTACAGTCGGCAGGCCACAGTCTTCCTGCTCTGCTCCATTCTGATCATCCACCTGCAGACAAATAGATCCATGGTAAATAGCAAATACTTGTATAAGTTCAAGGCGCTTTACAGTCACACATTGGTTGCGACTCCGGTGCTGAACACTGGCGCCAACCTTCCACCAGAGGCAAGGTGGGGTTCAGAGTCTTGTCTAAGGACGGTTTCGACACATGGGCGGGCAAGGCGGGAATCAAACCCACAATATTACGATTGGAGGTCAACTGCCCTACCACTGCACCACGGCCACCCCATGAAGATCTTTGTTTTCCTGGTCTGAAACTGGATGGATAGAGACGATGTTGCTGCCATTTTTGTTACAATAGTTATGTTAGTTTGGGGGTGTGAGGGGCTGTAAGCTAGTGGGAGAGACTGTAAACAAAGGGATGATGGGAAGGCTTACTGTGCGCACAGCTCAGAAGGAAACAATGAAAAGTCCAGAAGATGATCGGAGTGGTACTTTAAATATTAATCAGTGGAATCGTGGAAATCTCATGACCTTCGGTTTGAGACAGAAACACAGATCGTTTGTCTTCATTTAAGTCATTTTTGTTTTTGATTGTCCTGCGCGTTCCTTTTTTCAGCAACGATGTGCCGCTGCAGCGCCGCCTCAGTCCCGCTGACATGTATCGCTGGAAGGTGTCTGCTCACGCCCCCTGCAGCTCCACCTGCACAGCAGGTGTGCACACAAACACCCACAGTTTCTCTGCTGAGGCCACAAAGAGAAGAGGAAATCAGGACAGTTTTTATTTTGATGTAACGGAACAAATGATTTTGCTTGGGTTTGTTTTTTCCACCAGGTCTGTCCAGCAGCTTTGCCCTGTGTGTCCGCTACGATGGTACAGAGGTGGATGATATGTACTGCGATTCCCTGACCCGACCAGAACCCACCCACGAGTTCTGCAGTGGGAAGGAGTGTCCTCCGCGGTACTGAACCGTTGTTCTGTGATCATAGATGAACTGCATGCTAAATTTAGAAATCCCCCAAAAAAGTCAAAGTAGAGTTTGGAAGCATCTGCTAATGACACGCCCCCCAAACACACAACATTTCAGTGGGTTATCTCTCACTGGTCATGGTTCTGGTTCCAGTTCTGGTAGCTTAGTTCATCTCCCTGTTTAAGGTTTGATATTTTTCTTTGGTTAAAGTTTATTTTGTCAATTCAGAAATGTTTTTTGGCCAATAATTTCAGTTATTTGTTACGTTATTTAGGTTCTCTGCACTGTTTTCACGAGAAGGTCTAACCAGCGAAACCTCTTGGTCTGTGCTTCTTTCACCAAAATATGGATATAGGAGAAAACTTTTACTTTTGCTGACAATAGTATTGTAAAAAAAGGTTTAAGGGTTTTTAAGGTCCATGGACCACTCAGTGCAGCCCGTCCGGTTGGACAGGTCTCATGTCTGACTGCAGAACAGAAGCGGCCCAGTGTCCTGCTCTGTGGAACGCCTTTACAGTCTCAGTTCTGAACTCTGCTGACGGAGGGTAAAGAGGAAACAAAGCACAACAGAAGCACAAATGAAAGAAGAAATGAGCCTTGAGAGTTCAGTTAATGAAACACATGTAGATTAACTTTACTGAAAACGTTCTGCTCTGGCTGCAGGTGGGAGACCAGTGGGTGGAGCCAGTGCTCTCGGACCTGCGGGGAGGGGCTTCAGTATCGCACCGTGAGGTGCTGGAAAATGCTGTCTCCAGGGCTCGACTCTTCAGTCTACGACTCGCTGTGTTTGTCACATGACCTCCACAGACCAGCCAATAGAAAGCCTTGCTTTGGCCAGAGCTGTGGACCGCAGTGGGAGGTGTCGGAGTGGACGGAGGTACTGCAACAGGACTGTCTTTGAAGCTGACTCCACAGCTGAGGCTGTGAAGTTTTGACAAGCTGTGTGTTTATTCAGACCACAGGAGCCCAAAACCTCCTCATAAAGGTGGCTTAAGGCGGCCTGAAATAATCCGGTGGGCTTTACGTCCCCATGACTTGAGATGAAGAAATGCGAGCTCGACTTGAGAAAGTTTAGGCAACACTGCAAAACTTTATCCCTCACAGTAGATAGTCAGAAAGACAAAGACCAAATATGATCGAAATCTGGGGTTTCAGAAAACACATCAGTTCACCAGGTAACCAGGTAACCAGAACCAGGTCAGCCTCTGTTCACTCCAATGGAAAACCGTCCAACGACAGCAAAATCCCCTAAACCCACACAGTCTGGAAAGAACATTAAAAAAAATCTCTTTATCAGTTAAGATTCCAGATAATTCTACAGAATCTGTTCAAATGTAAACTTTGCCGTCAAACATGGAGTCCTCTTATGATTGACAAGTCCTTGAGCTTTTTGGCTTTACTAAGTGTGTTTGTTGCCCCGCCTAGTTTCTAGTTTTCAGGAAGACACGGGTCTCGTGACATCACATCCTGTTGAGATGCCGACAACTGTAGAGCAGCTGGCTTCCATTCGAGGCGAGTTGAAGGCAGCGAGTCGCTGAACTGGACTTGTGTTCATCCAAGTGGTTGAACAAGAGCAAGTTTAGGGCTTTTGATGGGCAAACAAACCTCTTCTTACCTTTGGGAGTCATGATCCACAGAGACGTGACTGACATAATCCAACAGTGGCAGGTACAGGCCAGTGTAGCTGATGGTCAGTATGTCACACCAGATTTATGTGAACCCCAACACATGTAGGATTTCTAGATTCCCTCAGATTTTCGTTATTCCTCCTTTAACCTAACTCTTATATCTGTAGGTGGAATCCAATCGGTCCTTTTTCCAGGTTTTCCTTTGAGCCTGCAGCTTGAACCAAAGCAGAAGCTTTTAGTTGTTGTCTGTCAGATGAAAACAAGTCTCACATTTCGTTCTTTGGGTTTCTTTGTTCAGTGCTCGGCACGCTGTGGCTCACAGGGCCTCCGAACGCGAGACGTTCGTTGCTCTACTGACAGAAGGATGTGCAACCAGACCTCCCAACCAGCAGACAGAGAGGAATGTGAGGGGCCGCCCTGTGACCGACGGTGGACAGTTTCTGACTGGGGACCTGTAAGTTCTTCAGTCTGTACGCTCAAACAAGAGCAGCCTGAGGAAGGGGCAGTCGGTCGGTGGGTCTGTCTCCTCAAAAACAGCAACAAGCGTTTTTGTTTGAGACTCTCATTCAGTGTTTGGTTGTTTGGCATGTTAGGGATCCACCGCTGTGGCGCAGCGTCCTGTTTGTTCGAGCTGGGACTTTTAGAACAGGAGGTCAAGCCTCCAGAACAGGTTCTGCTATCAGCAGATTCCTGCTCTGCACATCCCAGAAATACAAATGGGATTTAGCATTAGCATTGTGACCCTGTGACCTCACAGCTATTCTGAAAATCCAGATCCTCCTCTGGAGGAGAATCATATATTCTTATATTCTTATCATATATTTTTATTAAATTGAACAAAATGCTCCATATATGGAAGTGACATGTTTCTTAGTATATGAAAATACATGATAATGTGCAAATATATGATAATGTACTGTGCAATATATTGACTGGTATACTATTATATTCTATAATGTATATCCTATAACATAGGTCATATATTGGAGGAGGCCATATAAATATATGTATGTCATAAAATATACCTCAACGTAAAACATAGGATGTTATACAATCACAGCTGTAGCTATGACTCAAAGACTTTGTCTTGTTTTTATTGTGATGTAATTAATCATTTAGTTTACAGTCGATGATATTTAAGTTATATAAATTAACAAAAAAATGAATGAAAAAAATTATTTCAACAAAGAAACAAACATTTGTGAAATAGGTAAGGGTTAATGGCCGACGAAGTGTGCGGTTACTACTTTTTAACGCACGCCGTGGAAGCCTGAACCGTCCGACGCGAAGCATGCATGTCAAACATGCATGTGTTTATGGGGGGGGTGCAAAGGGGTTGGTTAGTTTTCATTTCTTTTTGTATTTTGTTGTTTTTAATTGTAAAACTCTTTGCCACATAAAAAGAGTTTTTGTATAAATACTTGCTGATTTTCGTGTAAAAGTGCCCCCCTGGCCCAAACACACACACACACGCTTTTTTAGGGGTTTTCTCCGGTTTCCCCCCTGCATGAGCTGCACAACAAAAAAAATGTTACTAAACACACACAAGTGAAAGAAAGGAAGCTGAAAAACATTCTACTCATAATCTCCACGCCTCCTGCAAAGTTTCTGCAGATTCAAGCTTTCGTTCTTTTATTACTTAACCATAAAGTCCCCCTGACCCAAACACACACACGCTTTCTTAGGGGTTTTCTCTCTCTGCTGCACGAGTTCTTACAAAGACCAGGAGGCGGGCTCACATCACCCCTATTTTAAAATACCTGCATTGGCTCCCCATATGCTTCAGGATTGATTTTAAGAAACTTTTAACCGTTTTTAAATGTCTTAACGGTCTTGCGCCTTCTTATCTATCAGATCTTTTAGTAAGATATGAACCCTCTCTGAGATCCTCTGGCTCTGGTCTGTTAACCATTCCTACTGTAAAAACTAAAACCTACGGAGAGGCTGCGTTTCAGCACTATGGCCCCCGTTTATGGAACCGGCTGCCAGAGGACCTGAGAGCCGCAGAGAACATTAATGCTTTTAAGAAAAGGCTCAAGACCCATCTTTTTAACCTGGCTTTTAGCTAATGCTTTACGTCTTTTATTTATTTATTCAGTTATTTATTTATATGTATTTTCTATTTTTATTTTATTTATTTATCCATTTTATCTTGTTTTATGAACCTTATGAACTTGAACCTGATTTTTAACGTGTTATTTTAATTTACCTTATTTCAATGTTTTATCGTTTTTATCAATATGTTTACTTTTTGATTCTCATTTTTATTTCCGGTGCTTCCTCAGCTGGAACCTCTCCCTCTGGGACGGCTGCTGTTCAGCCACTGCGGCTCTGGGTGGGGACCTGCATCACCGCTTAGCTGTGGTGGAGCGGTCCCCGCCTGTGATGCTGCATTTGGCTGTCTATGTGGCTGTTCACAAGGGGGGAGGTTCCAATTACTAGCGTTTCCAGCATCATGTTTTTGTGCTCAGCTTATTTTTCATTGTCATTTCCCATCAGTTAGACAGTGGGAGGTGTGAAAGGTGTGGGGGGATAGGTACGGGGAGGGGGGCCCTATTATTTATTTATTTATTTTTTAATGCTTGCTTGTTTTTATATTTTGTTGTTTTAATGTAAAGCACTTTGTGTTATATTTTTATATGAAAAGTGCTTTATAAATAAAGTTTGATTTGATTTGATTTGATAACTTTTATCAGACAGAATTAAGAATCTTGAAATATCAATAAAGCACATGACAAAGATGAATTACTTAAATTATTTTGTAAAAAATAACTTTTAGAAATCAACATGGCAATGAAGTATCCAAATATATGAAGATTATGTTACTTATAAAAGTCATTGATATGATTAAAATATAATACTATATCAGTAAAATAGACATAACGCTGTATCGGGAATTTTCATAGCAAAGTTTGATCAAGTATCAAAAGTTAAAAATATGTGAAAAATTATGCTATATTAGGAAAAAATCATTAATCAATGTTTTTGGAGCAAGTGAAGTTATATAATTAAAAGTCAATCAATTTAACCATCTTCAATAATTGATTGATCATTTGTTTTATTATTTTTTGTATTTTTATTTTTTTAATTTATTTTATTTTTTTTATGATAAAGTAATGCTGTGAAGTAAAATAAAAAGGCTCCATATTTCGTCGAATGACCAAGGTTGGCATTTCTTCTTCTTCTGATTAACAGCCGTTCTTCTGGGTTTAAACAGTTTCTAGTTCTCTTCCATGTTATGTCTGCAGACATTAAATAGAGGTCCATATCCTTCTTCAGCTGATATCAGCAGCGCCTAAGAGTTGAGGTCAACTTGTCTGCAGGTCAGAACTTTGCTGTTAATCAGGTCACTTCAGACTTTTGGAGAAAATGATGAATCCAGGTGTCATATTTCTTGAAATCATTTGACTCTTTGATTTATTACTCCATGTTGATTCATACTACCATGATCAAACACTTCTCAAAGTCCTTCATGGTGTTCACAACCAGAACCTTGGACCGGTCCGGTGGACCGAGTGGTTTGACGTAAATCCTGCAGCCTTTAACCCAAGTGTTCTCAATCTGCTTCTGCTTCCTGAGACAACTTGACCTCCTAATCTTGAAATTATATCAACAAAATAATCCACCAAACAGAGCTTTACATTTAGCATTTTGTTCAATCGACTGATTTCATTGATTTTACTCAAACTGACTTTGAACTTCTGAACATGTATGATCCTCCATTTATTAAGGTTTATGTACTCAGGCTGTTTACAGACCATCCATCCATCATCTTCCAAACCCACTAAATGTCATTGTTGCTCATGTGATGCTGGAGCCTATCCCAGCCACTGTAGGGTGAAGGCTGGGTTCCCCCCCTGATGGTTTCCTCGCCCATCACAGGCCCTTTTTTCACTGAATTTCTTCCATAATTGTTTGCGTCTGGCTGGCTAGACCCATCCAGGCGGGCTCCACACGGCTGCGTTTCTGTGCTAACCATGAGACATTTTGGCAGCAGGAGACGCTAACAGAAATGACGATTTTAATCGTATTTCGGGCAGATACTCGTAGCAGTGTTTACAGCTTACCCTAGGGCGGTTCAGTCAATTAACGCACCTGCTCAGCGTCCTATTTAAGCCCAGGTGCGCAGGCGTTCATTCTCTTTCTTACCTTCAGCGCTCATTCGCCCCTCCCTCCTCCCCGGCTTCCACCTGTGGGCTCCGTAAGGGGGGTTTTTGTTACCCGAAAGTTTTATGGAAATCTCTCATGGAATTGAACGGAGCCTTATGCCAAACCAAAAGATGTGAATGCCAACTAAAGTATGTGGAAAATGTCAAATAAATATTTCTTACTGCAAGAGTTGTCTGACTGAAATGTAATGTGATATTCCAGTGCTCGGGTGCATGTGGGGACGGACGGATGCTGCGCGCCGTGACCTGCCGTTCATCGGAGGGTCTAGTGATGTCAGAGGAGCAGTGTGACCAATTACCGCGGCCGCTCACGGTTTACCCGTGTGGTGACAAAGACTGCGCCCCCCACTGGGTGGAACAGGAGTGGCAACAGGTGACTATAGCCCAATTATTTAACAGCTCTCATGGAAACCGATTGGCAGGAGCCACTTTTTCAGAACTCTGCATTTGTCTTGGCTTAAGGAGGAAGAACTCACTGCTTTGTTCTCCTGAAGTTGTTCATTTCCAAATGGAAAGAAGGAGCCATCATGTTTCCCATGACTGTTTTCACTCCTTGTGTTTAAATGTTGTAGTGTAATGTGACGTGTGGGCGTGGCCTGAAGCGGCGTCGGGTGGTGTGTGCAGGCCTGGAAAGAGGCACATTCCGAGAGTTTCCAGACAGCAGCTGTGACCCAGACAAGAAACCAGAGAGCACGTCCTCATGCTTCCAGAGACCCTGCTCCAAATGGTTCAGCACTTCCTGGTCCCAGGTAGGTCTCTCCACCACATCCCAAAGGTTCTCTATTGGGTTCTGGTGACTGTGGAGACCGTTTGAGTCCAGAGAAACCATTGTCATGTTCTAGAAACCAGTCTGCTGTGGCAACTTTTTGTTCAGGCTTTTCCAAGGCCCTGGACACAGCTAAACCATACCATCACACTTCCTCCTCTATGTATGACAGTTATATCACACACTGTGGAGGCTTCCTTTTACCTTTTTGATGGCATACAAGATTATGCCCTCTTCCAGATGTCAAAGGTCAACAAACCTGAGGTTGTGGTTGTAGAGTTCAGCTGGTGATGTGTGTCAAACAAAAGTTCTCTTTTCTGTCTTATGGGAAAAATCACCAAACTTCACACTTTACCAAAAAATGGCAGCCAAGCCGTTAGGTCTGTGGCCATCCCATAATAATTTCAGGACTTCATCTGGATATCCCAGATTTTGCTGTTAGGAGATGAAGGATTTTTTTTAGCCCTGTGAGGTGTGTTCAAATGTTGGTAAGTTTCCTGTTGGTAAGTGGGGGAGGGGCAAATTCTTTGCTCAAAGGCGCAGTAAGAAAGAAGAATGGCAAAAACGATCCGGTCTTTCAGTCCAGGAAAGCTGAGGGGAAGAATACAGTTTAGCCCCACATACGAGAGGGGTTTGTACAAATATCCACCCGCTGTGTCAGAAGATTCTTAACAGACTTCAACTATGACGTGTTTGCTTGCCTGTTGGGCAAGTAAAGTAAAATAAATTAAGAAAATAACAGGATTGATTGTGTTGTCAAGTAATTAAAGGTTTAGCTAATTGGATAACAGGATTCAGTGGAGGTGTCTGTGCGGTTCTTCTATCTTAACCCTTGTGCTATCCTATGACCCCACACTTACACTGACATGTTCTCCCTGCCATGATAAAGGTGGATAAAGGTGGAGAGGATTTCATATAATCCATGGACACCAGTGAAGATCACAAATCATTGAAGAAAAAAGGTTCAGCGCACTGTCTAGTGAGTCTAGATGACCCAACTCCCAATGTTAAAGTGCCTAGGATAGCACAAGGGTTAAAAAGAAAAATCTGTTCCTGCTGGAAACCAAAGAGGATTTGAACCCAAAGTTAAGGAAGACCAAAATGAAGAAATGTTCTCTCTTGCTCCGTTAGTGCAGTAAAACTTGCGGAAGCGGTGTCCAAGTTCGAGAGGTGAAGTGCTACCAGGGAGGGGAGCTGGTAACCCGGGGTAACAACTGCTACCCTCTTCTGAAGCCAGAAACTAAACAAAACTGCAAAATCCAGGACTGTCCTGCAGACGCACCAGGTACCAAACTACAGCTGTCAAAGCTGAGCATCGTTTGAGGCCCAAATAGCCATCCAGGAGTGGACGCTAACCGCTTTGTTCTGTTTCTGCAGCAGCATCCGTCTCAGCAGACACCTTCTGCCAGGACAAGCCAACAGCCAACTGTGCTTTAGTCCTGAAGGTGAAGCTCTGCTCACACTGGTACTATCGACAGGCCTGCTGCCAGGCCTGTAAGGCCGCCCGACACTGAGATGCAACCATCACGGACGGCTCATTCCCACCCGCTGTGACCTGCTGTCCCCGCCCACAGAGAGCGGGCCCCATCCAGGATCCATGCAAAGATTTCATGGATCCAAACATTTTCCTTCATCTACCTCTACAGTAAACTCCGTTTAAAGTCTTAAAAAGAAGAAGTAGTGAGGCTGAGCGTCAATGGAGGTCTCATTCATCCAGGGGGTGTGGATCAAACTGGACTTAAAGTCTTCTACGAGTCTGTCGACCTTTTTGCTGGACGAGAGAAAGACCGGAAGGATTTTTGTCAAACAGGAAGATGAGTCTGGAGAACTCGCCTCAGCGCTGAAAGTTCTTCTACATCAGTATTTAGGCCTTTAAGTGGAACAGATAATACTCACCGATGCTCATGTCATGAAGACTTTTCTGTCAAACAGCCTGACATTTTGTCAGGCAGTTTGACTTTAAGATTAAAGCACCACTCAAACATTGTTAACCAGCCAGCAGTCAATCATTTGTCTCTTCAAATGCATTTGTCAAATTATGAAGAATAGAGACGGATTTCCTTCTTTCTGGCCTCAGAGTTTTCATGACTTTCCAGAGTTACATCCATCCTCTAATGTGAAACCTTGGACCTGTCCTCACTGATGCGGTCTGGAGTCTCAGCAGAAACTCCTCTCCAGGTGACGGACTATGTCTGAGCAGGAAATGCCGGCGTCCTGTCTGCAGCCTTCAGGACTGCTGCCTCGGTTCCCCTTTGTACAGAACCTGTCCCCTCCTGCGTCCTTCCAGGAGTCCAAACTGCATTTCATCTTTTTAAAGATTTGGGCTAAACGCCTTTACAGCAAAGCATCTCAGATTTCCCCATCTTCATTCTCCATCATGCAGACAACAGTGTGGGGCTCAGAGTCATGGGGGGGGCACAGCAAGATCTAAATCCACTGAACAGAAGTCAGTGGGTCTACCGCTACAGCACAGCCACCACGGCAAATGAAAGAACTCAATGAAAGATGTGCATACAGACAGCGTGACGCGACACATGAAACATTCAGACGAGGCAGAGACCAACCCGTTTATTTAGTTCTGTCAGGGAGACAACAATAACACCACCGGACACAACACAACCAGGCACAGACCGCACAGGCGACACACAGAATGAAAGAAGATGGAATTACAAGCCCCCCCGTCCAGCTTCACGCGGCCCCCCCCGTCCGGCTTCGGGCGGCTCCTGGTCGGGAGCTTTATTCTGACAAACTGCTGTAAGACGGAACATTTGTGTGTCAGTAGGACCTCGGTGACCGTGGCGTTGTGGGCGCTCGCTGTGACGCCATCAGGCTCGTTAACATCCATGTTGGTGGAGGAACAGAGAGAATCTGGACTTTTAAGAACTAAAACATCTATTGGTCAGACTAACTGACTAACCTGATACTTTTTTTTTTAGTATCTTCTTGATAATACTCTTTTTGTATAAGCAAAAGCATGTAAAAGCATGTACACCACATCCAACGTTTGATTGACAGGTTCTCCAGATCACAGATAAAGGCCTCTTTAGCCTCTGGATCCCTTCTTTTTTTGTTGGACGGAAAACAAGACGAGGAAAGAAGGGAGGGGTAAGCATTGCCCCCCCCCCCGGTTCTACGTGTCTAAGGTGCAATTAAAACTGAGAGGGGAGGGGCCAGATTCCATGCAGCAACCATGGGAGGGGGGCCACTGGCAAGTAGCCCTCCCCCGCAGAGGCGCATTGCAGGCTGACCCCTCTCCCCGTTGCCCTACTAAGTAGTTGTAGGGGGAAGGGGGGTAAGTCTGGGACAGCTGGCAGACTGACACTGATTGGTGAAACAATCAGCCCCATTGCAAAGAGAGCCAATCCCCCAGGCCTAACACCCCCCACCCCAAACAAATAGAGAGGAGCCGAGAGATAGCCGGCCCCAGGGGCAAGCCCAGAACCCCCCGCACCCAAGTGCTGCCCCTGGAAGAGCTCTGGCCAAGCTCTGACAGGACCGGGACAGCCCGACCAGTCAGGGCCCCAACTGATAGCCTCAGTGGAGACCCCAACCCGCCAAATCTCCAAGGTCCCAAACCTAGAGTGGACCCCCCCTCCCACAGACAGCCCCCCAGGAGAGGGGGGGCCAGATCCCCACCCAATCGCTTGAACTGCTTTAAGAGGAAGTAAGCCAATCAGCTTACTCCTGATCGGCGATAGGTTGCCATAGAAACATGACTCGGACCGACTTGGACCAATCACTGTTGACTGGCTCCAACATGGCAGCGACTGAACCACAGAAAAATGGTGACTGAATTGGCTTCATTTGGCTGGAACCATAAGTAAGACGTTATCTAAGGGTGACGTCACACCCGCTCAGTCCAGTTCGCTATACAGTCGGTGGTTACTATCTGAATGAGCTGGGGGCTCAAGGGGAAGTGGGCGTCGGAGGGCGTTGTCAGTTTCATCTGGTAGACTTGTAAGAATATTCATGCTAACATTTTTAGTTTCCCACTGGAAGCTGAACGTTATTCTAAACCGCATTTCTAAACCGGACGGCTTCAATGACTCAGGAGTTCTTAAGATGAATTCATAAAAGAAAGCAACATCTGAGTTCTGATCCGGCAGGTTGGAACCACAGAGACAGCTGTCTTTGCCTGATGAAGGTCTCTCATGCAACAATTCAACCCAACCAACGTTGGCATTGTTTTCTGCAAAAATGGCTTCCAACAGCTGGACTCAGAGGTCAGAACATCTGAGAAGCTACCTGCAGGACAGCGGCGCAGCAAACCGCTGACGGCCGTTCAAAGGCATCAGTCGTGCGATCAGAGGTCCAACCTAAACCTACAGACCAGGGCTGAATCCAGGCCTGGAGGGCCGGAGTCCCACGTTTCCAACCATCCTGTCGTTGAAGCTCCTTATTGGCTAAACACACCTAATCCAGGTATCAGCAGCAGATAAGGCCGGATTTGTGGGGCCGGCTCTCCAGGCCTGGATTTGGTCACCCCTGCTACAGACTTGCTATGTGAATCAGCTCAACAGAACCACCATGCACCAGATGGGGGCGTCCTTGAGTCTGAAAGGTGGCTGTGAGAGGTATCAACTTTGACGAACTTCCATTAACGTGATGCGACTCACCCCGGTAGAGTTCAGTCGTGAACAGGTCCGTAAAACCGTTTCCTCTGATCCGTGTCCTCATTCTGCACTCCCTCACCTCTGGATCTGTTCCCAGTCGGGACGCCCTTCTCTTACGGGGTTTCTGGTCGACTTCACTGATGCTTCGGATGAAAAAGCAGTGAAGATCCTGGACCACAGACTCCGCTGAACATCCCATAACCTTCAGCCAGAGTGGCGATAAACTCCACATCCTTTAGGCTTTTCTGATCTTGCATTTCAATGAAAACACGTAAACAGAAACAGATAAAGGTTGTGTCCGAATTCCCGCCCTAACCCCTAAGTACTAAAAACTATGTAGTGCCCTGAACTTTAAAAGTAATTCGGACTCCAAGCTCGCTACTTTTTTTTTTATAGTGGATATGACGTCATCAATTTAACAAACTTAAAATCTAATTGATATGAGCGTTTTGTGATGATTATTTATGAGTCCACTGTCTTCTGAAGATAAAAATGGTCTAAAACTCTAAAAATTGTCTATTTAAAAAACCCCGAAAGGGACAAAACGGAAGAAGTTGAATGAATGAATGAACATTTAAATACATTTTTTGGCCCAAATTGTTGTGACGCAATGCATTGTGGTCTATATTGACCGATCTAGAGAGCATGGATGTACATGGATGCATTTCCAGGGCACTGGATTTTGGACCGCTCTGCAAAATGTCCAAAGTGTCTACAAAGTGAACAGGGAAGGAATTCAGACACAACCTTGGTCAGTTTTTCTTTAAGGACCAGCGTCACACGACTCAGATGATCAGCAACTAAGAATTCAACTCAATGAAGTCAAAAGGGCACCAATCAACCTCTCTAACCGTTTTTCTAAACAAGCTCAGTCTCTCTCTCAGCTTCACTGATCTCAGCTGCCGTCTGTCTTCAGGAGGAGTGCTCCGTCTTTTTCTAAAATAAGGACAGAGGAGAGGGTTCACCCCAAAACCCAGAAGTTTTGTGTGTGTTGTGCTGTTAGAAAGGATGAAACGAGAAGGAGCGATGAGGTCAGACGCTGCGCAGCTGCAGGCAGAACTGCCAGAGGCAGCAGAGCGCGCAGACACCAATCGCCATGGTTACAGCAGCCGGCACCGCTTTTCCTTCAAACAGCAGGTCCTTTTTCAGAGAAGCTCCTGCTGCCATCAGGCAGGAACCAAAGTCCAAGATGTTATGGGTGACCAAACCAAAGAGGGTCAAACAGAGCAGACAAGAGCGTGCACGCTGGTTGGAAGGTCCACAAGGACGGGCTTGTTCTGAGTGACAGCCAGGATCAGTGGAAGTGAAGTTCTGCGTTTTGTGGGAAATGATGCGGACAGAAGGAAACAGCTGGTGTTGTTGTTTCTGAAGGAGGCGGGACCAAACACAGACCGTTATCCCTCTGATGGTTTTATTCCTCTCATAGCCCCCGCTCAGGGCACAGGACAGAAGAAGGGAAACTCTAACGTAATAAAATCGCGTTGAGGCGGCGTGGAGTTCAAGCCTCGGCTGTCCCACGTCTCGCCCTACAGGTCAAAGAGGACCTCCAGCACCGTGGCGATGGACCAGGCCTGCGTCTCACAGCTGAATGGACAGTGCTGGCCGTTCTCATTGGTCAGCTCTGGCAGCCCCTTCCATGGAGACCTGAGGGGGCAGAAGTTCTCCCATCACCTCACGGCAAAGAGTAAAAGTCACATCACGCGAGAAAACTTCACTGCAAACAACAAGAAGTGTGAGATTTTAGACTTTAGAGGCTCCTTCAACTGGTTTCCTGCTTTCAGACCTGGAGAACACTCCTGAAAAATCTGGCTGCAGCTGCAGTCTCACCTGTTCCAGACTAACTGTGGGTCAGTGGCACAGGTTAAAGGTTAAAGGTCAGGCTAGAGACGGGCCAAACCAGAGCAGGTTTTTACATCTGGAAGTTCTGATGATCTCAATCCTCTTTTCTCTGTCAGACCTGCACCAGAATTTTTGGAAGAATTGTTCTGTGAGTCAGAAACGACATTCTTGACTGATTACTAATCCTCTCCCAGGTATGCCTGATGGTATGCCTGCGTTTACGTCAGCGGGTACATCTGCGTTAAGGTCTGTAGGTACTGTAGGTAAGGTCTGTAGGTTTACGTCGGCGAGTAGGTCTGCAGGTACATCTGCGGGTTTGTGTGCAGGTACGTCTCCTCAGATCGTTTCTGTGTCTGATCCTGAAACGACTAAATAACCTCTACACTCCGTCCTTGTCCAGCCCTAAAGCAGAGGTTGTTCCTCTTTGACCTGGACATTTTAGAGGTCAACTCATAGTTCATGTGTTCACTCTGGATGGTCATGTGGTCTTCAGTCCAGCTCCCAGAAGCCTCACAAATCCCTTCTGTAGAAGACTTGGCTTTTAACCCTCACATACATCAAGCCTTTCATCTTTTCTGACATCAGAATCTTTTTTTTTTTTATTTAGGGAATAATGCTCGCCATGATCAGAAATGAATGCACGCCGTGGAAGCCTGAACCGTCAGACGCAAAGCGGAGTGCTTCCGTGTCATCCATTAATTTCTGATAATGCACACGTTGAAGGTCATTAACCTGCTTATACCACAGTCACTTACAAAAGAAATAGATATTCAACCAGCTTTTAGCACTTTGTTCTTGTTATTTTTCCGATTTCGAAAGCTTTTTTCATAAAAAGCGGACTATTTGATACGTGGTGTGGACCTCGACTGCAGCAGCAAAGGAAAGCGATATCTATGCTGATGATCACGATGTGTTAAATAAATCATCAGATCAGAGAGAAAGTTCTCCTCTCTGCCGCTTGTTTTTGTCCAGATGATAAAGATTAAGTTTGTTTTAAAGAAGCCGGCGCAGTGATACAGAACATTTAAGCTACGTGACCGGAACTACTTTTTTAGATGTACATCATCAGTTTTAATGCATGCCCAGCCGCCAGTCAGAGTCGAGAATTCACCTGGACCATGGTCTAAATGGATTGACAGCATTTGTTCCTTCTAGATTGTTCTATAAAGCTGCAGCCAGAGTTCTGAGGACCAGTCACGATCTTCTCTCCTCCAGCTTTAGCTTTTCTTCAGTGTCTGCAGCTTTCAGCAGTTCAATGATTTCATCTGGGTTGTAATAAAGCTTATACTGCCATATTTCCTGAACAGAGCTCCTCCCTCTCAGGCAGCAGTGTTCCTGGAGGTTTCTGGTTGAATTCCCCCATAGCAAAGCTTTGGTGGAACCACCTCCCAGTCTCCCTTCTTCTTGTTAAGGCTGGCCTCAGAGTGCTCAGGCCACCAGCTTCAGCCGCTGTTGCACCCTTCATCTTCCCTGCTGGGGCCACCCCGACTCCCACCCAGTCTGGACATTTGCCCCCCACCCTAATAGGTGCAGAGGACTTCTTTCATGCTGCTGCGGTCTCAGGTTGGATGCAGCAGAAATGCAGCCTGTCTGTGTTCAGACAGGTTTCTGTGTGGGGAAACCAGGAGAACTGGACTGAAGGCTGAGGAAGAGGAGGATGAATGTGCCACAGGTCTGAACAGCAGCTTCTGTCTGCAGGTCCAGTAAAAAAACCAAAAAAATGTTCTGCGGTGGCGGGAAACACCCTGCTTACCTCTCCAGGTGAGTGTAGTGCTGGGATAAGACATTTTTCACCAGCGTCATCGTCTTGCTGTAGGTGTCCTCTCCGAGCTTCTTGGCAAAGTAGAGTTTAGCCCGCAGGAAGTAGCCGACTGGCCACAGCCACTCCTGTACATGGACACAGAGACGAGCACTGTGACTGCAGAGTTTCTTCCCGCGTCACACGCTTCTGGACTCCCTTGGAGTCTGTGGGTTTTTTTCTGTAGACGCTGAGCCGTTGGGACACGTGGACGGCCGTCAGAGACCACATGTAAAGCACAAACATCGAAGACGCGGCGGGGAAGTCTTCGGTTCTCATAAAAAGCTTGGTAGATTAGTCTTTCTGTTGGACTTTTCAGAACCGGCAGAGAGATCTTCTAGTCTTTCATAGATGAGGCTCTGTAACCAAAGCCACCATCCTAAAGGCTTTGAATGCTTCACTGCCTAAAATATTTCAGGCCCATGAAAGCTCAGCCTCCAGAAATAACCTAGACTTACTGAACCCAAAATAACTGCAGAGGAGCTGAAGCTCATATTTGGCAGTACGTTCTTGATTATTCGACTTTTTGCTCACCGGTCCCTGATGGTAGTTGAAGCCTTTGGCCAGGTTGTAGTTGTCGTTGTCCAGAGCGTTGTCGTAGACACCGCAGTACACCATATCACTGAGACAGACAGAGAGACTTTTAGACTGAGCAGAAACGCCGTCCAGAAGAAGGGCTGCATCCTCCATCATTACTCAGGGTCCAGAGTTTTCATTCCCAGTGGTCCCAGCAGTTTCTTCTCGGCGACCTCCAGAGCCTTCCAGGCCCTCTCCGGTGTGAACATCTCTGGAGCCTGTGGCACAAACACACGCTCGGCTCAGAGCTCCGTTCCGGAAACGCTCACGAACCGTTTGAGGCTTCGGCTCACCACCACCATGGCGATGGGGAAATTGGGTCTCAGCTGGTAGTCACACCAGGGGCTGGAAGCTCCATAGCTGTCCTTATAAATGCCTCTCTTATGCACCAGGTCAGGGTGCTTTTCATTTGGGTCAGCGGGATCCTCAGGCACCCAGAACTCTGCTTCAAAGGACTGCTGGAGCTGCTGGTTCCACTGAGCGTATGAGATAAACACCTCTTTACCTGGAACACAGCAGACACCATGACGGTGACGTCGCTCTGTGGCACGATGCTCGCTGCGTGAGTGCGTGCGTACCGTCTCTGTGGACGTTAGCTCCATCGTAGGGGAACAGTCCTTTGGCGTGGAGCTCCACGAGCCAACGGACCGCCGACTTGCTGAGGCCAACGATCTCCACGGCGGCTCCGTCTCTGCACACAAACCCAGAGCGGTCAGGTCTCTGCTGCGCTTCAACATGGTGGGAAAATGTCTTTCAAGTCCCTTCAGCAGTGGAGCATCAACCGTCCCTTCAAAAATTCACCAGCGGTTATCTAAATGACATTACTCATTCCAGAATGTTTCAGGCATTGTTGCTGAAAAGGGTTCTGCTCTTTTAAAAACTGCTGATTCAGCAGGATTCATCTGGAGTTGGAACATTCCTGGATCCTTCATCACATTTCTCCGTCAGAGCGTCAGGACATGAGTGATGAAGTGCTGCTTCATCAAAGCAGACCAGCCTCTGAGCACCGTTTAGAAACAACAAAACAAGGTTTTCTGACTCAAACTCAGGGAGTAGATCTGACCTTTGACCTTATCACATTTCTGTAACCCTCATCTTCTACCAGAAGGATCGGGATTTAGAACTCAAACTACCAACCTGCAGAGGCAACTGGATTGTAAAGGTACCCTAAACTGTCCTTTTACACCTACAGGAGACTTTCTGAATTTAATTATTTACACAAATAATGATTTGAAATTCCTACAATTATTTCCAAGAACAGTTTGATCTAATTTTTAACTTGTAGAAAATGTCAAAAGTTCATTTCAGATGTTGCTTTGCATTTAGAAGCACGTATGTCATCCACAACTGCAAAGTTTTGTTCTCTCCTTCAAAGGAAGGCAGATCCGCTCATTTCTAGATTCTTCCTTTCATCATCAGCACTTCCTTTTTTTTCCCCCCCAAAGCAATGTTTGCTGACGCTTCAGAGACTTTGGCTGTCAACACACAGCTTCTGGAAATTGGCATCCTTATTGTTAACCTTTGACCTTTCCTGTGGAAATGCAAACTAAGAGGTGACCAGGCAGCATCAGCGCGGTTGGATCATTCGCTGCTGACAGCTAAAAACAAACAAACTAACAGAGGCGGCGCCGTTTTTGACAACCTGTCCTGTCGTTTCCGTGACGCCTGACCTGGGAGTTGCGGGCATGCCTTTGTTCCGCGCTCTGTCGCTTTCCCCCATTTTGTCCATCCATGTCCCACAGTTGAAGCGGTTCCCCCCCATCACAAATCCAGTGGCCTGGTCCACTTTAGCAACCACCGTGAACCCTGGAAGACAGAAACAAGCCCCGCCATTGGCCGTCTGTGTGCCTGGAACATCCTCTTTCTGCTCTCGGTCATCTTCAGCCTTTTTAGACTAAAATGAGGCACATTTGTGTTCTCATAGACCCAAACACTACACGTTTTTGTGTTTGCTATTTTTATTTGTTTTTATTTTTATTGAAGTTGCAGCAGCAACTCTCTGTATCCTGTTCACAACAGTAAACAGATTAACTAACCCTCCAACCCAGCTACCAATAGAACTGGTTTGCACACCTAAATGTAATGAGTTTGCTGTATTTTTTAATGACAACGTTCAGGGCATTAAAAAAGCCATCAACTCCACAGCACATAAGTATCCAAAGGCCACCTACTCACTCTAAGCTGACTCACTTTGTACCTGTCACTGACCAAACTGTCCAAGAGACCATCACCCGTCTGAGCTCGTCTACATGCTGCCTTGATGTGTTACCCACTAGATTTCTAAAGTCTGTCTTGAACAGTGTGTTGCCACCAATTACTCAAATAGTTAACATGTCTCTTCAATCTGGAATATTTCCAGAGGCCTTAAAAACTGCTGTCATTAAACCCCTCCTGAAGAAGAGCGGTCTTGATCCCACTGTACTGAATAATTACAGACCTATCTCTAATCTGCCACTTTTAGGTAAAGTCCTTGAAAAGACAGACTACATGGCCTTGACTTGTGGTGTGCCCCAGGGATCGATCCTGGGACCCCTTCTGTTCAACCTCTACATGCTGCCACTAGGGCAGTTAATACGCAGTAATAACATTTCTTATCACAACTATGCAGATGATACTCAGATCTATGTGTCACTGACAACAGGTGAATATGGGCCAGTGGATTCACTCAGCCACTGCCTCCAACAGATCAGCGCGTGGATGCAGAACAACTTTCTCCAGCTAAACTCAAATAAGTCCGAAGTTATTATTTTTGGCCCACAGAAACAAAGAGAAAGTGTCAGCAGCTACCTTCATTCTCTGTCTCTTAAACCCTCAAATCAAGTCAGAAATCTAGGGGTAATCATGGACTCTGACCTGAACTTTAACAGCCATATCAAGTCAGTAACATCAGCGGCATTTTACCATCTGAAAAACATTGCCAAAATCAAAAACATAATGTCAAAGCCAGACCTGGAGATACTTATTCATGCATTTGTCTCCAGTAGGTTAGACTACTGTAACGGCCTGCCCACCGGCCTCTCCAAACGAGCTGTAAAACAGCTTCAGTGCATCCAGAATGCTGCTGCTCGAGTCCTGACCAAAACCAGGAAGTACCATCACATTAGTCCTGTGCTCAGGTCTCTGCACTGGCTCCCTGTACCTCAAAGAATAGACTTCAAAGCAGCTCTGCTTGTGTACAAGTCTCTCCATGGCCGCGCACCAAAGTACATCTCTGACATGTTAATGCCATATGAACCATCTCGCACTCTGAGGACCTCAGGGTCCGGCCTCCTGTTGATTCCCAGAGTCAGAACTAAACAAGGGGAATCAGCGTTTCAATATTCTGCAGCCAAAATCTGGAACAGCCTCCCTGAAGTCGTAAGACAGGCCTCTTCTGTGTTCATGTTCAAATCTAGACTTAAAACATTTCTGTTTAGCCATGTATATGACTGAAAGGTTCTATCTGCACTTTTCTGTCCTTTCCTTCCTTTATTTTTAAATCAATTTTCAAATTGTATCTTTTCTTTTAAAGTAAATTTTACGTTGATTATTTCTATGATGTATTGTGATTTGAATGCATTTTTCTGTTTTGTGAAGCACCTTGAATTACTTTGTGTACGAATTGTGCTATACAAATGAACTTGCCTTGCCTTTATTTTGATGGGTGTAATTCTGCTTTTAACTAACACAAATATAATTTGCAATAATTACTGCTGCATATTGTCCTTCATCTAAAAGTGAAATCAGGAATAGGTAACATAAGAGAGCTCAGGAATCATGTGACACATTCCAATTCTAAAACAGTTATATTGTAAAGATTACTTTGGCATAAGAAATCACTAAATTATTATTTGGATTTTATTTTGTTCTAGTTTCATTTGGTAAAATGTTTTTAATACAGATGTGCATGCACCCACACACGCATACACACACACCCACACACACACACACACACCATACTCCACCTTCATCACGCATGTGCATGTCGATCTTGGGTCCTGCATTTCTCTCTCTGAAAGAAATTCCCTCCAGGTGGCGCTGCAGAGCCTCCTGGATGACATCATGCAGAGGCTGCTCCTATGCAAAAGCATGAAGTGAACATGATGAGCATGTGAATGTTTGCATGCAGACCTTTATAGAAACGATGGCAGCGTAACAAATGCTCGTGAAAACTCTGGAGCCACGACTGAACTGCTGACTGTGTGGAAGTTTCACGTCTCGAGTGTCTGTGCACACGCACCACCTCTCCAGGTCCACAGGGCTCACAGTCATCAGTTGGGTACATGCGTGTGACGGGGCAGCGGAGGATCTGCTGTCCGTCTGGAACGTGGTTGGTGTAGTCCTGCAGGAGAGTCAGAGGAGAGCCAGTGGAGAGTCAGTGGAGAGCCAGTGGAGAGCCAGAGGAGAATCAGAGGAGAGCCAGTGGAGAGGCAGAGGAGAGGCAGAGGAGAGGCAGAGGAGAGGCAGTGGAGAGGCAGAGGAGAGTCAGAGGAGAGTCAGAGGAGAATCAGAGGAGAGTCAGAGGAGAGTCAGAGGAGAGTCAGAGGAGAGGCAGAGGAGAATCAGAGGAGAGTCAGAGGAGAGGCAGAGGAGAGGCAGAGGAGAGCCAGAGGAGAATCAGAGGAGAATCAGAGGAGAGCCAGTGGAGAATCAGAGGATAGCCAGTGGAGAGTCAGAGGAGAATCAGAGGAGAGCCAGTGGAGAGGCAGAGGAGAGGCAGTGGAGAGGCAGAGGAGAATCAGAGGAGAGCCAGTGGAGAGTCAGTGGAGAGGCAGTGGAGAATCAGAGGAGAGGCAGAGGAGAGGCAGAGGAGAGGCAGAGGAGAGTCAGAGGAGAGTCAGAGGAGAGGCAGAGGAGAGGCAGAGGAGAGCCAGAGGAGAGCCAGAGGAGAATCAGAGGAGAGCCAGTGGAGAATCAGAGGATAGCCAGTGGAGAGTCAGAGGAGAATCAGAGGAGAGCCAGTGGAGAGGCAGAGGAGAGGCAGTGGAGAGGCAGAGGAGAATCAGAGGAGAGCCAGTGGAGAGTCAGTGGAGAGGCAGTGGAGAATCAGAGGAGAGGCAGAGGAGAGGCAGAGGAGAGGCAGAGGAGAGTCAGAGGAGAATCAGAGGAGAGTCAGAGGAGAGTCAGAGGAGAGTCAGAGGAGAATCAGAGGAGAGGCAGAGGAGAGGCAGAGGAGAGTCAGAGGAGAATCAGAGGAGAGTCAGAGGAGAGTCAGAGGAGAGTCAGAGGAGAGACAGTGGAGAGGCAGTGGAGAGTCAGAGGAGAATCAGAGGAGAGGCAGAGGAGAGGCAGAGGAGAATCAGAGGAGAATCAGAGGAGAATCAGAGGAGAGTCAGAGGAGAGGCAGAGGAGATGCAAAGAAAACCAAATCTCAGTCCGATTGATAACAAACTTAGACCACTTTCAAAGAGGTGTCAGAGAGCAGTTCTTGGTCCCCGACGAGGGTCCACTTTGGTGTATTCAGACTGAAAACTAGTTCTGGATTATCGGGGGAAACGAACTCTGGGTTACCTAACGCAGATCAAATGAGTCCAGTCTGAATAGAGCCTTGGACTGCATCCACCTCAACATTTTGAAAGTTATGTGCAGCAAAGTTAAAGTTGTGGTTTGAATTAATTCTGAATTCTGGTAAAATCACTGATAGGATCATCTTTACTCTACCTAGAGCTAAGATGAAGTCATTGAAGTAGCTCCAAAACACAAACACTTTTCTATCCCTCTTTAGACTGAAAGATGTTTGTTTGCTGCTGGACTTTTCTCACTGCAGGATAAAGTCTTCTTTTAAGTTTGAATACCTGGATGCACTGAAGCCACCACCACACTGCATCTCGACAGTTGTATCTGGCACAGCGACCTTCTCCCAGCAGGTTGGGAATCAAACCGTGACGCAAAGTTCCCGCAAAAGCCAGAATGATGTTCCTGCAGAAACAAAGGGGACGTCATCAGCACTGGAACGCGCTGGTCCAGCATGTCTTGGAGCACACATACCGAGCCTCGGCGTGCCTCCCTGTGATCAGCATCAGTCCTCTGAGAGCGATGAAGGTGTCTCTCCCCCAGCAACGGAAAATCCCAGCAGAGAAGTGAGGCAGGCCTGAAGGAAGCCCAGTAAACGGGTGAGAGTGACAAAAACCCTGATGTCTTCCAAAGTGCCTGGAAATGATTTGAAGACCTGCAGCCATCGACACGCAGCACTGCTCCTTCTTCCCTGTGATGGCGCTGAGGCGAAAAGGCACGTCGCACAGCTTCTCTGAAATCGGGGGGAGAGCGGGAAAGCGTCCCGCACCGCACATCTGGACCGAGCCCAGTGCCAGGTGGCGCACAAAGCTGGAGCCGTTCTGAACAAAACTGTGTTGAGACAGAGACGAGAGGTGCTTGGAGAAAGATGCGCTCACCTGTGGCAGCCTGGTCACTTCTGCCCCGCACGGTTTGCTCCGTGAGCACTGGAGACTGAAGAACCCAAAGGTTCTGCTCATGGACGGACGGGCAATTACCAGGTGAACGGACACACTACTGTACCATCCCCCGCTACTGGATGGGCAGTTACAGAACTGATCCAGTGTTCTGCTCTGCATTGGTCAGTAAAAACGGATGCTACTGAAGCCCAGCCTTTACTGCTGACCAGGTTCTGGGGGAGGAGCGATGAAGGCGTGCAGTTGTCGGGACACTGGCACTTCTCCATGAAGGTCTCACTGGAGATTTTTATTCACCCTGCTAAAAGTGTCCTCCTGAAATGGTGGTACTGGATATCAAAGTCCAGAGGTGAAAACTGCTTTTATTGGTGTTGGTAAATTAGATTGTTGACATTGGAGGTGGGGCAGCTTGTAAGCCACTTAGTGGTGAAGCCAACAGATTCTAGTGACTTAGCGTTTACATCAACAGGACTGCAAGTGTTGCTCCTTTATGCAGATGGAAGTGAACATGTCTTACCCCGACATCAGCTTGAAAGTAGAGTCCAGGGCTGTGGTGTAGGTGGACACCAGAATGGCATCAAAGTAGCAAGGGACGAGGTAGCGTGGGATGTGCTTCAGATAGTCAAACATGGCCCCCAGCCACTGGCCCACCTGCCAACAGCGCCACAGATCCTCAACAACCAAAGCTGCTTCACACACATTTCTCTGAGGTCTTTAAAAGCCACCCAGCTAAAATTCTGTTGGCGTTTAGCCATCTGCAACTTGACTAACACAAGCATCCGAGTCACCAGAGCCTGACCTGTGACAGCGGCCCGTCTCGGTTAATCAGCCTTTTGAAGACATAGTCACTCAGCCAGTCTCCCTCTCTGAGGTTGGCACATAAAGGATGACCGAGGTCGTTGCTCGAGCGGATGTTCGCCAACACCGACATCAAACCTGTGGACACACAGTCTATGACCTACACTACCCAGAGATCCCTCTGAGAAGACAAACTTTGTTCATGTACCTTGCAGTCCAGCATACTTCAGGCTCTCCCAGCCCGGGATGCTGTAACTTCCTCCTCCATCCTCTTGTTCCTCTGACTCGCAGCGAAACAGCAGGATGTTCATATCTGCCAGAGTCAGCTTGGACATCAGCCTGTGGAACAAACAGCTTCAGCACCAGCAGCTCTCATCCTCCTTTTCCCAGAACAGAACTTTATCAGAAGGTAAAAGACTGAAACAGTATTTCACAGCCATCAACAGGACTGCATTAGATGATGTCTTACATTTAAAAAAGAAAATCCACTGTGCAAGAAAAAAATCAAGAAGAAATCTTCCTTTTTAAGTTTATTTATGTCAGTTATTACAGTCTCTAATAAAACTGTAATACATTCTGACTGAATCAAGTCAACCTCATTTACATTTCCCAATATTATTTCTAATAGACAGTTTTGCAGCCATAAAGCAGTTTTCTTCCATTTGTTTTTATTAGCATAACGTATGGAAGAGTAAAAATCTTTACTGGGATGGTTTTTCAATAAGAGTCCAGCCAGAAACTTTATGTTTGGTCCAGAATAGTCAGAAATGATCTAAAATAAGTGTTTTACAGTCCAGATTTTGACCTATACACGTGTGTTTTCCTGTTCGGTTACTTTAGACATGTCTACCCCCCCGCACTTCACCGCTCTACATCAAGGTCAAAGTATCTCTGTTCTTTCAGGCTTCAGTTCAAACCAACAGAAGAACGGGTTCGTCTCTCAGCATTAGTGAAATTCTTCCCAACCTCTCATTTAGCAAAGAAAGTTCGTGTCTTTTTTATGCTCTTGTAAGTAGAGGACGTGGAAAGGCTGTTTCTGCTGTTCGCTGATACAAGAACCAACATTTGTCATTGTCTGTTCCAGTTATTGAATACACAAACACGATTGTGAGATGCTAGAAGTTTGTTGCTCAGGTGATAAATGTTCATTCCTGCTTTAACACTAAAGCAATCAATATTATCCTCTTTTCTTCCAACACTACGTTTTATTTTACATTGAAAACCTTTTGAAAGTACCATTAAATGCTGCAAATACTCCTGATCAATGACAGAATAACATGCAGTAACTGTGATTAACCATTTTAATTGGAGCACTGCTTACGATTCTGACCTAATTTAACAACAAACCATTGATCATTTTCACATGTTGTTCCTAATTCTATTTTCCAGTGGCTGGGTGTTCAATAACTCCAAATGTCAAGAGTACAAATCCCAATCCTTTTCAGATTAGGAGTAGACATGAGGGCGTACTCACTGAGCCAGGGGCTTCTGCAGAGCCGGAGGCGGGTTTTCATCTGGCACACTGCCCCTCTTGTACTTTGGGCTGAACTGGGACAGATAATACCTCAAGACTCCCACCAGCTTTTGTGCTTTGGGGTCCAAACTGACCCTGTTGAGCAGACAAAAGTCTATCCTTTATTCTGTTTTTATTTATGCTTTTGTGATAAAGCGAGGAGTCTGTAAAAATGCAGTGAAAAGGCTGCCATCACAACATAAACATGAACAATATCACAACCTAAAAAACCATGACAGGATTCAGCAGGTTGAGGTTACCACCTTTACTGTCATGAAATGAATGTCACTAGCACTAAAGTACCTGCGCATGCTGAGTTTTTACCATAGTTGAGTTAAAAGAATGTAGATCAAGTAACGGGTACGAGAAGATGCTTCACTGAACGTCTTCACTGTGACATTCAGAGCAGGGACCAGAAATCCCTTCAGCACCACGGTCAGCACCCACCGCGGGCCCTCACAATGCTTCGTTCTGATTTAACAGACGGATTCCCCTTGGGGGAGGGGACGCGACCCGTCATCCCTGCAGCGCCGGACACCGCCCCGTGAGAGATCTGACCTCCGGACGGAGGGGATTGGGAGACCCCCAACTCAATCTAGACTGCTGGAGGGGTGAAAGATTTAAAGATTATATTCCCATCACACAATATGCCAACCGTGCATGACCCGTGTGTGATTGTTGCACTGTTTACATGCAATTCCTTAGTGATTCGAGCATCAATTACATAATCTGAACGTGATATGTGCGCCGTATACAGATATAAAAGTTATACATCGGTACTACATGAACGAAAAGTCCATTAGACATTCCTGGAACGGTCGTGGATAGACACAAATTTGTGTGTCTCACAAAAATCACGCACAACTGTGTAAGATTTTTGTAGTAATTGTGTATAAACTACATAAAATATGTGTAAACTGCGTAATTCTCAACAGACCAAAAATTCAGAACAGCTCGGAACCGAATTCATGAAGAGCCGTCAGCCAAAACCCTCGAGGGACATCTGTGCACATCGACGAACCCAAGAAACACGTATGAATGACGTAAATCACGCATGGATCACGAAAGACTGAAAGTTCATACATGGAAAATGCACAAATGTAAGTAGTGGCTGTGTGACACAGCCTTGAAACAAGCCGTTCAGCTCCATGGCTGAAAGGCCTTTTTTCACGTCTCCTTTTGGATAGTCCAGGGTTTGGAGACGCTATAGCCGGTAAGGTGAGAGCCAAGCAGCTGAAAACCTCCTTCAAAGCAACGGCTCCATTTTTCATCTCAGAAAGAAACGTTAGTCTCTCCTAGTGTGTTCCAGGAGAATAAGGACTTCCTGTTAGGATTTCTTTTCTCAAACTGACAGCACTGCTTCATCTTCTCCATCCCCCACACTCACGTGAGGAGGGCAGGTGGGGCAGTTCAGGTATTGTTTTACTCAAACTTGAGTTATAACCTTTTTAGCATGTGAATGAATGAACAGCCCACTGTTGTCTGTTATCTACCTGAAGGAGATGACGCTGCCAGGTGTCAGCTTTTGGAAATGGATTTCCTGCACAAACTCGGACCGGCCTTTGGACGTGACTCCACTGTGTTTCACCACCGTACTCTGACTGACCTGCAGAATAATGAGAGGAAGCTGTGATTGATCACTGGATTATGGAGGACCGTGTCATTGTGTGGCCATCAGTCTTTTATTCTGGGCTCACAAACGGCAAACAGAAATTTGTTTTATAAAGTTACAAAAAAGCACATAAACAGTGAGTAAGTCACACATAGAAGCATTTATTATCAGGATAAGGCCAAAAAAGACTGTTTGTGCACCAAGATCCAATATTCTGATGTCTAGTAATTTAAACAATTTATGTCGTGTTTTTCCATTTATCGTCTGCAGTGAGGAAACCTGCAGCTGAAATGTGTGCAAAGAGATGCAAAGCTGTGACCTCATGTTTGTTTAGTCAGTGACTAAAGCAGCATTAGTGTCGACTACATGAAGAAATAAAAACACTTCTGTCTTCAAAATGACCTCTGTTCAGCATCATTAGTACAAACTTGAAGAAAAGATGTAAAAAAAAAAAAAATCAATCAAACCAACAGTTTTTCCGTTTATATCTGGTCATATATTTATTTTTAGGATTGATTTAAAAAAATGTATTTTTCATGAACTTTGACAAAAGTTCAGTCGAACAAGTTCATGGAACAAAAAATGACAATAAACACTCAAACAAATACATAAACAAACATACAAACAATAGTAGTAGCAGTGAAAAAATCTTAAATTACAGGCAGACCATTCATAGTCCTTTGTTTTACTTTGTATTACTGTAGTAGTCCTTTGTATTACTGTAATAGTGCCATGTATTACTGTAGTACTACTGTGTATTACTGTAGTAGTCCTATGTATTACTGTAGCAGTCCTGTGTATTACTGTAATAGTCTTGTGTTTTACTGTAATAGTCCTGTGAATTACTGTAATAGTCATGTGTATTACTGTAGTAGTCCTGTGTATTACTGTAGTAGTCCTGTGTATAACTGTAATAGTCTTGTGTATTACTGTAATAGTCTTGTGTTTTACTGTAATAGTCCTGTGAATTACTGTAATAGTCGTGTGTATTACTGTAGTAGTCCTGTGTATTACTGTAATAGTCCTGTGTATTACTGTAGTAGTCCTGTGTATTACTGTAGTAGTCCTGTGTATTATTGTAATAGTCCTGTGTATTATTGTAATAGTCCTGTGTATTACTGTAGTAGTCCTGTGTATTACTATGCAGATCCAAAGCATTTTTACCGGTATATGTTCCTTTATTTCCACGGTGTACTCCAGCATGCCGTTGATGTATTTGGCATCTTCCTTGTATTTCCCAGCATTCCTCTCCACCGTTCTTGCCTCCAGAATTATTTCTTCGATTTGTCCTGCAGACACAAAGAGGAAGAGCCTCCTTTAGAGATGAGACCGGGCCGAAAGGCAAGCTGCAGCCTGAACCACTGCCACAGAAACGACAGAGGATGGCGTACCGGGTATGAACATGGGGGCGACGTTGCTGTCATACTGGTGGGTTTGGGGCTTCCAGAAGGCTGTTCTGCTCACTGTGACAACAGACTGGTGTGTACTGGGACAGTGACGGGTAATTGCAACAATATCTGCATCCACCTGGTCTACGTAGACCTGAAGACGGAGAGAAGACAGTGAGGTTGGTCTATATCCACAAGCACAAATGCAAGAAAAAGACATTTCAGCTGTGGTGTTTCCATGTCACGCAGCGGGAAAGCTGCTTTCAGTGGAATTGTACCTGCACGAATCCCTGTGCTGCTAGTTCCTGATGCAGTTTATTCAGAGCCCGCTTCCCAGCAATGATGCCAGTCTGGGGTCCAACTTCCCCAGTGGAGGAGGGGGCTGCTGCGGGGTTCCACTTGGGGTACAACCTCTCCTCTTTGACCACAGATATCTGTAATCCACACAAACAAGCAGCTACATCCATGTTCTGATGTGAACACAGTCCTACCTGAATGTGGAAGACATCCTGCCTCATGGGAACAAAAGGACTGGAAGGAAGTCCCTGTCCTAGTGCTCATCAGCACTTCAACAATGATCCAAGTCCTTCCGTTAAAACAAGAAAGGCCAACCCAGGTCAGTAAAAAACAGGGCCATGATGCTTTGACATTTACACAAACAGGTCGTTAAATGCTGAAAGAAGGAGGAACTCGCGGCAAACGAAGACGGGAGCTCAGAAAACCCCAAACGGCTCTGTGCATCCTGACCCTGACCTTGCTGCTAAGCTACCAAAGAGAAGTACCGCGTTCCTTCTTGAGGGGCAGCAGGACAGGAACAGTTCAGAGTCCTCGTTTTGTCGGGTTTTACGCTCCCACTGCTTTTACTTAAACTCTCCAACACACGTGTTGACTGATCCACGGCTCCCATCGTAAACTTTCACGGCTGCATCCCAAAAGCAGCGTCCCTTTCTTCAAAAGAAGGTCCAGCTGTCCCAACAGCTGACATGTCTCTGCAGCAGCGTCTCTCCTTTAGCCACTTTGAGGCATAGACTGTCTCACAGAGGGAAGCCGGTGAGTCCAGTCATCTCAGACTGATTTTGTGGTTAATCAACTACAAGTTCAATAAGGAAAAGTCAAACAACTATTACAAATCTAACAAATGCTATAACCAAGTATAAACAATAAAATGAAAACTTTAAGTCTGCTAGTGCATAATATCAAAGATGTCCATAATTCTGTTGATGGCAACTCAAGCGAGACGTTTGAAATGACCTGATGAGGCACCAGTTCATCATATCCTCGGGTGGAGCCGGTGGCACAGCAGGCCATGGAGACGATGGCAGAAGTGGGCAACGAGTCCAAAACGGAGCGTAGCTGCAAAGACACAGGGGTTCAGAGAAGCAAAGGGAATCGGACTGGAAACGGTAGAGCCCACAGACTCACCTGAATAGGACACTCGTTATCATGGGTGACATCGAGAAACATTGCATGGGCGATAGAGGGCACCAGAGGGCGAAGGCTGGGCTGAACGAAGGCACCGACCGGCTCTCCTCCATAGCGGTAAACCAGCCGGCCTTCCTCGTGGCTGTCATGTGCAGACATGGCCTCTGTGAAGGGGGGAGAGGGGCTTCAGTGGTCCCTTTCTAGACCAACAACTGAATGTTTCTGATAGTGTCATCTGTAGCGATGCAGGACAACATTTGTATCGCTGCAGTCTGATCCACACATGGATCAGTTCAGTCAGATGCATTTAGAGTTTCTTTCTCCACAGTATCTGCCATGCAGCAATCACAGAATGTGTGTGTGTGTCTTTGTGTGTGTGTGTTACAGATGAGGGTATTTATGGTGTAGTATTGCAGAGTACTGCACCTCGTATGAGCGATGTGATCCCAAGCTTGGTGACAAAGATGTTGTCGAGCTCTTCGCTGCCAGTAAACAATTCGGCCACCACATACAGGTTAGGACACACCCCTCGGGCCACACCTAGCATGGACTAAAAAGCCACAGCATTCAAAAGAAAGAGGACAGGGCGGGCAGCAAGGGAGGGCGGACGGAGCATTTGGGGGGTTGCAGGCAGTTAATGAAGGGCCTCAGAGCAACCACGCCATGCAGTGGAGGAGTGAAACGGTAGAGATGGGGAGAAGAGTGTATGCGAGGAAGAAAGAGACAGAGAGACAGCACAGTTAGACACCAGCATGTACCTCGTATAAGACTGCTGAGTCCCAGTCCGTTGACAAACACGTTGTCAATGCGTTCGCTGCCCGTAAACAGCTCAGCGATCACATACAGGTTGGGTCTAACCTCTCGGGCTGCATCTAACATGGCCTGAACCAGACGGGACAACGGCAGCACAGACAGGGAGAGAAGAACAGCAGCTGCAACAGTTTGTCCTCATGTTTTTCCAGAGTCCAGTCACTCTGTTCTGATGCCGTTCCAGCATTCTGGAATTCAGACTGGTCCCATCCCAGCCGTCCTGTTCCATTTTCACTGTTACTGAAAGCAGTTAGGATGCAGACCCGTCATCAGTGAGGCGTTTATGGGCTGGTTCTGCACATCACACAAACACCCACAACCAGGTAGGCGTTTAAGAAGACGCTGACCTAAAGCTGCGTTGAACGCCATTCATGCTGGCTGCCTGTGCGTCGCCATGCGGCGAACTCGCTACTCGACGCCTGTCCGAAAAGGTGTTCATAGCTCGACACCACAGCTGCGTGTGGGAGGAGCTATGGCCAAATATTTTTAGCTTGATTGCTACCTGGACCGGAGTCTGTGTTTATTTAATTCACAGAGCATGAATGACCCGGATGATGTTTAGATTCGGTTTATTCATTTTACAGACTTCTTCAAAAGCAGCGGTAATCACGTCTCTGTCTTCATGACATTCAGAGACTCTGCCGGTACCATGAGCTTCACTCCTACTGCAACTTAATGATGGCCGCTTCTGCTGTGTTTCTGTCTTTCTGTAAACCAGTTTGAAGGCTTACTGTCCCCCATAACCCGAGAGGGGAAATAAAAAGAAGAAGAAAATCTGGAGACCTCTTTTATTTTTGTCTCAATGAAAATAAGAAGAATATCACAAAGTTCAGGAGAACCGAGCTGGGCCTGAACTTTGTGATATTCTTCTTATTTTCACCCAATAGTAGTCAGAACAGGATAGATTAATGGATGGATGGACGGACGGACGGACGGATGGATGCGACAGATGGACGGACAGGAAGATGGATGGATAGACAGACAGACAGATGGATAGACAGACAGTTTGATGGATGGATGGACAGATGGATGGATGGACGGACAGATGGATGGATAGACAGACAGACGGATGGACGGACAGATGGATGGATGGACGGACAGTTTGATGGATGGATGGACAGATGGATGGACAGACGAATGGATGGATGCGACAGATGGACGGACAGTTTGATGGATGGATAGACGGATGGACAGATGGATGGACGGACAGTTTGATGGATGGATGGACGGGCAGATGGATGGATAGACAGACAGTTTGATGGATGGATGGACAGATGGATGGACGGACAGTTTGATGGATGGATGGACGGGCAGATGGATGGATAGACAGACAGACGGATGGACGGACAGATGGATGGACGGACAGTTTGATGGATGGATGGACAGATAGATGGACAGACAGTTTGATGGATGGACGGGCAGATGGATGGATGGACGGACAGACGGATGGATGGACAGATGGATGGACGGGCAGATGGATGGATGGACGGACCGACAGACGGATGGATGGATGGACGGACAGTTTGATGGACAGATGGACAGACAGATGGATGGATGGACGAACAGATGGAACTTCCGAACGAGAACCCCCTACATCAATCTGCCATATTGAATTTTTAACGCCGCTTTCTGATCGAGTCACTGAAAACGCCACGTGTCCAAACCTGACCAGAGTACCCGATTGGTTGACACGACAACCTCACCACAGTTCAAGTATTTGAATTCTCACTGCGACGCTCAAATCAGCTGGACCGCTGCACCGAGCCGGTCGCTCAGAACCCCATATCACACCTGTACTACTGACCTAACATTGAAACTGGCCTCTCCTGACGAATCGCGTCCGGCGTGAACATTACTGTGAACTCCAGGTTCTTCACTGATAAGGAACCTGCCCAAACTTTGGATGATAAATTGGTGTTTAAATACGCACCTCGGCGACATGCAGCGGTGTAGAGTGGCAGTTGTCCAGCCGGACTCCATGGAAGTGTTTGGCTGTGATCTCAGTGTACGTCTTCATGTGTTCCCACAGGTAGGGACAGTCTTCAGGTCCGTTGCCATAGCGCAGTTTGACGCTGTCGCCCCAGCAGACCAGCTCACGCCGCAGATACACGTTGGAGCCTGCCCACAATGATCCATCAAAGCTTTGCATTGCATAGAAGAGGTTGTGCAACTGCAGAGATGGCGTCGATCAGCACACTGATGTTTATTGCGTCTACCTGGCTCGGCAAAATTGCGCAGCGGATCATCGTCCATCACCCAGCCGTTGTGAGCCAAAAAGTGCTGAATCTTATCTGGTTGGTCCAGAAGCTGCATCTCCTCCTCCAGAGTCATGTCCTCGTATGGATAGGTGAAATACCTTAGAAGAAAAAAAAAAAAAAAGTCATCCACCAACACCTAGCTGTGCCTGGGAGAGCGACTCCCCCATGAGCACTGCAGGTACTCACTGAGGGTCATTCTAGTGTGTTGACTAAACAACAGAAAACCTCTAAATCTTAACAAGGTGAACTGAATTCTTCAATATTAATCCATGTTATTTGTAAATGGACACGTTAGTAGAATTCCTACTGGAGTTTCCATTTTTTTCCTATTTTACTGTATGTAAAGCAAAACTTCAGCTGCACTTTGGAGGTGATCCAGAAACCAGCTCAGCTGCTTCACTTTCAAAACACTGGAAAACATTTTTGTAAGATCCAACCAAACACCTGAATCTCAAGAGCAATGTTCCTTATTCCATCAGAATCGTGCACTCAGAGTAACTTCCAGTACGGCATGTCTCTGCTCCTGACAAAGAGGTTCAGCCGGATGAGGCTTAGGGTTCACGGGAGTTTTTCTGGGACATTTGCTGAGCTGAGTTTTGGGCAGTATCCCATCAAAACAGCGGTAAACATCAGCTGAGACACTGTGGTCTCTGGGGATAACCTTGTACTTATCCCGGTGTTGGATGCAGTGAAGCAGAACAGAACAGAACCTCCACTATGTTTCACACTACAGACAATCTACCGTCCTCAGTGTGCTTTCATTTTTACGTCTATTCCTGCAGAGTGGAGCCAGTCTTCCCAAAACCTTCTGTTTTGTCTCACATGTAGAGGTAAGATCTTAAGCCCGAGTCCGAACCCGACCTGGCACGAAATTCGGGTCGGGTCAGGCCTAAAATGACAATCATTACGTTTGGGTCAGGTTGGGCAGGGCTTCTCTCTAGCTGACTTTTTAAATAAATATATATTTATAAAAATGTATACTAAAACGATGTGTGGATACTAAACTAAGGAATACTTGTTATAAATAAAGAATTTGGTTAAAACAGAGAAGGCGCTGGAAGGTAATTCCTATATAACTACTACTAAACAGGAAGCGCAGACGCAGACTCTGCTGCAGTATTTCTCCGCGTAATGAAGCGAGTGCGCATCAAGATCTCTCTTTAACTCTCTTTGTCTGGCCTCTTATTCTGTGTTTCAGCGTTATTTCGTTGTGCAAATGCATTTGTCATGATCATAGAAATATGTAGATCACATGTGTCAAACTCAAGGCCCCGGGGGCCAAATGTGGCCCTTCATGTCATTTTATGTGGTCCGCGAGAGCATAAAGGTTTTAATTTCTTAAAATAAAAATTGGTGTGTATTTATTCATATCTAATGGGAATTGGACTTTAAATATCAGATTGGGCAACTATACATTAAGATATAAACACTGTCCATATAACCTAACCTGACAGAATCAAATTTAAAAGGATTTATGCTAGAGTAACAAACACATGTTTTCTATGTAACTGTAATTGTCACTTTAAAAAGTCATAATAAATAAATAATGAGTTATTTAACATTAAGCAGAAGTACATTTATTTTTCATTACATTTAGTTACACGTATAAGTTACATCTGGCCCTTTGAGGACAGCCGCTATGCTGATGTGGCCCTCGGTGAAAATGAGTTCGACTCCCCTGTTAAGAAATCTTGCGTTTTTTTCTGCCAAAAATACTATAGGATAAATTGAAATTTCGGGTTTGCTTCGGGCTCGGGCCTGCAAATCAAGTTAATTGGTCGGCCTCGGGCTGGGTTGGGCTTTAATGCCCGCGGGCCTGGGTCGGGTCGAGCTGGATTTCTTTAGGCCCAATCTTACCTCTACTCACATGCCTAAAAATCTGTGGATTGTCAGTATGGATTTGTGGCAAAGTTCTGTTTTGTTTTCTCGTTTAATTTCAGCCGTCGTCTTAGGTGAAGAAAGCAAATTCATCTGTCATCGTTTTTCTTTTCATGGCTGCATCAGGGAGGTTCTGCAAAGCCTTACGTCCTGAACGTGGCGAGCAGCTGTGGTCGCCTTGAAGATGTTTTCGGGTTGAACATGAAGGGCCATGTTCTCATGAAATCTGTAACCCTTTTAAAAACAGGCTAACTTGTGATCCTAATCTAAAGACACATTTTAGAGAAAGACAGACTTTAGCTGAACATGGACCTCAACAATCTCTGGATGATCTTTTCTAAGTTTTAATTATTACTTTTTATAACATCCATTGATTTCAGGGATCCATGCAAGTTTCCCTGTAATCAAAAGGGCGCCAACAGTCTGTATGTTGTCTAAAACATGGTTCACAGTTTTATCATATGGTTTACATATTTAGGAAGAAAAACATCTGTTTCTGATCAAACCACCCTGTGAGCCATTACCTGGTAACTAAAGGATGACTTCTGCTAACAGGACCCAGTTTGGGGCCGTGGTCAGCCAGGCGTTCGTACACCACATTTCCAACAACACAGTTAACTGCCTGATGAGACACACAAGAAGAAAACGTTGGTTTTCCTGTGATGCTCCAGGAACCAGGCTTAGGTACAGATAGAAGAGCATTCTGTCAGTTACGGTTGTGTGAGGCCTTTATGGTCCTCTCCTGCCATAACTACATCCACATGTGGGAGGTTTGGCAGGAGACGCTGATTATGGAGAATTACCTGCTCCTGATGCTGATGCACAATGTGCCTCTGCTCGTCATTCAGCTCAGTCAGTCTCTGTCTCAGCCAACCACAGCACTCCTCGATGTGGTGGGGGGAAGAGCTGCGGAGGACGCAACACCATCTCAGTTTGGGACGTCACAGATACACTTCATGGGGTTCATGCACTTTTACCCAAATCCTAGTGAAACACTTCTGCAGCTTCTTTAACTGAAGACAGATCAGAGCTGAAGGCCTCGTATGTTGGACAGATGTTCCTGTTACAATAGGAGGTCAATCTTCTGACATGCGAGGTGTATATTTGTATAAACTGCTTTTGGATTTGAGGCTAAACTCTTTTCGTATTAATTATGTTTGCATACATTTCTTGTCGGAAAAAAAAAGAGGAGAGAGGGATGTTAGAGCTGGATGCAGGTCAGAATGCAAAAGAAAGAAGAGAAAAAAAGAGGGTGGAGGATGATTAAAGGAGGGGGTAGAATCACAAAGTAGTTACATTACTGTCATGTATAGATGCATCATAAATCTAAAAGGGGCGTGGCCTGTCCACACATGCTCAAACGTTACAGACCTAATGGCTCCAAAGATCTTCACACACAAACAGGTAAACATGGACACAACACAACTACACACACACACACACCCAAACCAGGGTTGGGGTGGCTTCGATATCACTGCTTGCTGACTGTTATGTCCATGTTTGAGGTGCAATTAAAACCAAAAGGGGAGGGGCACGAAGCTGTGCGGCAACCAATAGGATGAGGACCACTGCCAGGTAGTCCCACCCCCAAAGGGCATTGCAGATCGATTCCCCTCCCCTAACACCCTAATGAGTTGTTGTGTGGAAGGAGGGCAGTTCGGGGACTTGACTGACCCCTGATGTTGAAACTACAGGCCCCCAGCCCCGACACCTGGTTATTTCTTTCCTCAACTCCAAAACGGCGACTGGCCGCGCATGTATGCGCTCCACACCATCACACGCACTGCCCCCCCCCCCCCCTCCCAACTACCCTCCTGCACCCCTGCAAGCCCAGAAATGGCGGTTTCAGCACACACACACACACACACACACACACACACACACACACACACACACCCACCCTCATACGCGCTCTCCCCTCCTCCCTGCATCGACACACACACACAAACACAGATTCCAAAACACTACCTGTCTTTTCACACCTGTTAAATAGTTTCTGTGGTGTCTTTGAACAATCTGTTTACTGTACTTTAGATCACCTGATCTGTATTGTGCACGAATACAGTTGCAAATACACCACAGCATCAGCGGTGATGGATGTGCAATGACATTTTATTAGTGCGCATCTTATGTCAATTTTCAGAGAATGAAGAGAAAGTCTACCAACATATATTCTTATTTTAGGACGTAAAGTACAGCTAAAGGAGCAAAAGAGATGGTAGGGTACCAACAGAGGAGTAGTGATGAGGAGAAGGAGGAAGATGAGACAGAGCAGCATGATCCACAGCCAGCATTAGTGACAGAAGATAACGAGGAAGACAAAGATGAGACGGCATCAGACGAGGGACAGTCAGCATCATTGGTCAGAGAAGCAAGCAGCTCCACCTGTTCCTGGACCAACAGGTGAAGTTAGAATTATGTTGCCCAAAAAATAAAACTATTTCATGATTATTAGTCTGAATAGAAATGTCTACAGATATAATTAATAATTACCATGGAAGGGTATTTTAATTATTATTTCAGAACAACTGATTTGACTTTTTGTACATTATAGATGTCTCCCAGTCAAGAGCCAAACAGCCCAACAGACACACCTAAGCATTAAATAGAAACACAATAAATCAAAATATATCAGTAGGCATTTAACTTTCAGTTTTGTAAAGGCTGTTTTACTACATTTAGTAGAATCAATTTTAGTAATATAGCTCATGCTTATTGTGTGCCACCCCAAGATTTAAAGTGGCCCCCTGCCAGCCACCCCCATGAAAATTTCTAGAGGGGCCACTGCATGGAAGCATGGAAAACGGAATCCCTGGAATTGTTTCCTCACGTGAATAAAGCTTATTTGAATTGACATGTGAGCCAAGCTAAAAATGTTTCTACTGTAACCTCACTTTGTCCCAGTCATAGAACTTAAACGTGACCCCGCCCCCCCCCCAATCCAAAACGGAAAAATGACAAAAAAAGGTTAGGTAAGAGAAACATTGATTGAGAATGCAGGTATTTAACCTAGGAAGTTGATCAGAGAGCAATCAGTGGTGTCTACTAGGCTAGCCTCCTGAAAACCTCCAAAACTGGATTATAAGGAAAGAACACAAAAAGCTTAACAGACTGCTCATGTGGGTCATTTAAGAGATTCGGCTCTTACAACTGAAGGTGAACATTAACCTGGACAACAGAATCTTTATTTCTGTGAACAACCCACAGAGATTTATTTGGTTATTTATTTTCTAAAATCTAAAATACCATTGCTTTATATTTCCTGACTTTTTATGTAAAAAGAACCCAGAGAGGGTCATTTGCTTTTTACTGATTTCATAAAGAGTCTTATTATATTTTTGCTGATTAGCATAATCTTTGTTGTTGTTGTGATGAACCCAGAGAGGAGTATTTGATCTCAGATTGGGTTATTAATATTTGGTTATGTGTGGCTTTCAGTTTACATTTAGCCCCCCCTGCGACTGTCACACTTTTCCTGTTTCAAACTGACCCTGGCCCCCGATCAGAGAATGGTAACGTCATGTGGCCCTCGCTGGACAAAGTTTGGGGACCCCTGATCTAAACTGATGAGAAAATGGATGATATTTGTACTTCTCCTAAATTCATATTCATCATATTTATATTCTATTTTTCTATTCAGTTTTTATTCTAATCTATTTAATATTTTCTTTATATATTTAAAACAAATTCCTTTTTTTCAGAACTTATTTCAGTAAACTAAACTTCAGTCTCTTTTTTTCTCGACACTTTTACTTTGAAAGGAAGAAACTTCTCTGACACTTAAAGTTTGATTAGCCGTCAGGTGTGGGACATTTCTTTTAGAGTCTCTGGCATAACGGCTTGGATTTGAACCCTCTATTCCATTCCCGGGGCAGACACTATCCCACTGTAGTTCAAATCCAACATTCTTCTCCATTTTGCAGGGATGACTACAAGATGGCGAGTACTCGGATACTGGTTACCTCCATGTTCTGTGTTAAAAGAAGCCTCAAGGTCAGGCTGGCTGGAGTCGTTTTTCTTCCAAAAGTGCGACTTATACTTCAGTGCGATTCACAAATGATTTTTCATTTTTTGGCAGCTGCGACTTATGCTCCAGAGCTGTATAGTCCAACAAACACGGTAACTTTAAACTTCTCACCTGTGAGGTACAAACGTTTCCAGAGCAGAGTCCATGTCCACTGTGTTTCCATAGCGACGGTACTGGGGGTCTTGGATGATGCTGAGGCCTTTTTTCCCTCCGCTCTTACTTTGGTCTGGCTTGAAGCCTAAAAAATCATGACACAAATCTCCCATCAAGACTTTTGAAAGTCATGAACTTCAGTTTTGACTGAGCTCTGTCAGATTCCTCAGTTGGTTTCTTTGCCCAGACTGAAGTCAATCTGAGGTTAGGGTTGTGCTGCACACTAAATGAGAAAATTGTGTCTTGATATAGAGAAATAGACGTATGAAAACGGTGCTCTCATTGTTCTGTCTCCTTAAATGTACTTCTTTCTTTCAGGAAACCAGAGTTTTGTAGTTTGTCACAAGATGACTTGGAATAAAAATCTCCTGGTTGTTTCAAGAATTCCACAAATTAAAATAGGAGGCGGAGCCCAAGAACAGCCGGCTACCTAAAAGAACCTTTTGGCATAAGAGGTCAATAGATTCACCCCCCCCCCCCAACCCCACCCAAGTATGTCCACTATCAAAGCAAATTTGATAACTGTCCTTAAAATTACAGGGATTTTGGCATCTAGCAAGACATTTTATCGCTAAAGCTTTGTTCTTTCCATTTCAGAGCCCAACAGTCATAGTGGTTGAACAGTGATAAATGTAATCTGACGGGGGTTACAAACCCTTTTGCAGCTGCACTCTGAATTGCTCCACAGCGAGTTCCACTTTAACCTGGAAGAACTCCCACAGCTTGATCTGAGGAACCACATCCTCCCAGAACACGCCACGGATGGCCTGACTCAGAAACACAAGACGGAATCAGCATTCCATTAGAAAGAGCTGAAACAGGAAGGCAGGGACTCGGCCACATCTCACAGATCTTCAGCGGCTCATTTGAATACAGACAATATTCTGGAGGGGAAAAACAGTCAAACAATGTTTTTCTGCAGAAGGTGAGCTTGTTTGTCCTTTCAGTTGCTGCCACAGTGGCATTTCTTTTGTCTCCGCCGCCTTTAAGGTCAAACAGCTTCATTCAAAACCTCTGAATGACGGAACAGAGCACTTTGTTCTGTAACAACCATGATGCTCTGGCAGCATCGTATCGGTTACCCAACGTCTACAACCTTTAGACGACAGGCGGACCCGCTTCAGACAGTCCAGTCCCTGATCACGTCTCAGTACTCACATTGAGATGGCTCTCATCGCTGATGTCAGCAGGAAGTCCCTTGTCTTTGTAGCGGCCCTCTGCCACCTCGGTGGTTAAATGCCAGAGAGCTCTGTCTAGGACCCAGGCGGGGCGCAGGTGAGGAGAGTTTAGCAGGTTATAGCCACACTCTGGATGTTCTTTTATCCACACACTGTTTGCAGCTGAACAAAACACAGAAGTGGTGGAGCATTTCATGAACACTGTTAATGAATGGAGGTCTTTTTCAGTTACCACGTTTGAGAGCAGACAAATGAGGCAAAATGCACTTTAGACTTAAATAGTTCAGGCAAGTTTAGCTAACGGTCCTTCAGCAAGAAGCTTTAGGAGTGAGTGGTAAAACTGATCAAGTTTCTTTTAATAATTTCATATCTTGAAGATGGTTTGTGGAGACCTGCCGTCAGCCCAGCAGCCAGTAAATCAAGCCTCTCTGCCACCTTTTAGACTTTCACACCAGCTCGTTTACAGCACTAGCTTTTCTAAGAGGAGATTTTAAACCAGCGTTTGCTTCTGTGAACTCCTGAAAGTTACAAAAGATTCAAATACATCCATGAACGTGATTATGTCCCTTTTTAAAAATGCAGAATGTATTCATGATAGTTTGAGGAGCCGCTGGATAACTCAGATAGTAAAGTGCAGGACTGGCACATGGGGAATCAGAGTTCAATTCCCAGGGAAGCGAAATGATCTACATATAGTGTGGGTCCTTGAGCCTCACTGCAGTGTATTCCACATTATAAATGGTGCAAATTGTATTTACGTGTCAAAAAGATCAAAGTCTTTGGTTTTCAATGAAACTCATGGATGATATTGTGTCTCTGGACTCTTTGGATCTCAGACTCCTGTGATAATTAGTTTACCAGGTGAGTTCACGTCAGGAAAAACTATTAAAGAAGGACGTTCCACATTATTTAGCAGACCAACATTTTCAAGCAATATGGGAAAGAAAAAGGATCTCTGCTGCTGAAAAGCCTGAACAAGGTATGAAACCCTCTGACCATTCAGGAAAACATTAGCGTGATCGTCGTCCTATGAAGAGATTTGAGGCTGATTCAGAGACACGCGGGTTGGTGCAGATGAAGACAGAATGAGTTTGGTTTCTGACAGACAAATCCATCCGATTAAAGCTGCTGAAATACCATTAAAAGCAGAAAGAACATGTTCGAAGCTGCTGCTGCTGTGGAGTCCCACCAACATCAAGGAGTAGGATCCTCCAGAGGCCTGCAGTTCTACGGAAAACTTCTACCCCCTCCCCCAAACAACCCTCAAAAGCAGAAAATCTCCAAAAAACTCACAAGTTCAACAGATACAAGAATTGTGAAGCTGCTCCAAAACAATGGCTCCTATGTTCAAATGGAAGCTGACCTATGAAGATGTTTTTGGTTGGAAAAGCTTTAGAAGCTTGGTATTGGTTAAAGGGTTAACAGGACATTAACCAAATAGAGTCATCTAACAACAACCAGGATTGACCAAGAGGATTTATTCTGAAGGAGTTTTCTAGGTGGTCTGACCTGTATGAATAGAGCATCCCATAATAGTCGTCTGAACTCACCTGTGTGGTTGTACACAACATCAGTAATGCACAGCATATTCCACTCCGTCCTGAGCTTCTCCACCAAAGCCCCCACATCTTCCCAGCTCCACTTCTGGCCTCCTTTGCTGAAGTCGGGGTTGAAAGTCAACTGATCAGCTAAGGAGTAACAGGACCGTGACTCTCCTAAAGTCTGCAGAGGAGTGAAGTGGATCATGTTGTAACCTGAAAGAAGAGTACCAGTGTACACGCTTAGCTCTTTTAATTTGATGTTCAACTAGTATTCTGGCGGCACAGAACGCATATTTCAATAAATGTGATCCATCTTAAAAATGTGTGAAAGCAAAGTTTAGACTTGTGAGAAAAGACAAAACCCTATCGTTGCTCTAGAGTCTAGACCCTTTGATAAGATCGAAGTTCAACGTCTGAAGAGCCAACTTTGTTTTTCCAAACTTCATATTTCGTAGCAATAGAACTGTTGTTCTGCACTGATGTTGTAATTTAAAGTTTGTAAAATTGAAGGTGTACAAATCTCGTCAAAGATTTTAAACCAACACCCACCCGACTCCTTCGCCACTTTCAGTCTGTCTGGCCAGTCGTCCAGGAAGCCCAGACACTTGGACAGGTAGGTCTGAATAGTGATGCAGTCTAACGGCAGCACATGGTTGTCTGCCCCGACACGCAGGACTGGGTCAACAACGATGTATCCTCCCCCCAATCTCTCAATGCCTCTGTTGGAAACACGGCAAATTCACACCAAGTCATGGTTTTGTGGATCTGAATCAATGAAAAGTAAGGCAGATTTTCCTAACAGTCTAGAACAGGGCTGCTCATTATCGCGATCAACCAGTCGATCGCAAAGGATTGACGGTCAATCGAAGATAAACAGTAAATGTATTTTTAAAAATCCTTCAGAGAATCTTCATCCTCGGCATGGAGTAAGTCACTTGATTGACATGCAGAACGGCCAATGGAACGTCCTCAGAAACATACGTGGCTCTGTGTTTAACGACACTCAGTGCACTTTGGTTCTTTTCTCCCTGGTGGAGGACCAGTTGGGCCTGCAGGAGCTTTTATTGAAGCCCGGGCGGTTGGAAGGGAGTCCAAGACGCCCCGTCTAAACCCACCCGTCCTGCCACGGCACACATGCATGCATGCACATACATGTGTGTGTGTATGTGTGTACATATAAATAAAAATGCATGTATATGTAGTAATTCTATTCTGAAAACAGAAAGCAGTGATGATGGCGTTTCACGCTCTGCTGTAAACCGTGATGGGGGGCCGTATGACATTTCCAAAGTGCTGCTGGTTTAACCACGGCTGAGCGAACGGCGGCCCCTGCTCCGTGGACAGCACTCGAAAAGTTTGTCCTGGTGGACGCTGCTGCCCGAGTGGCTCGGACCCGTCAGGCAGGAACCGTGGACCCGGCACCAGGCACCGTGGGGGGTCTCCATCTCGCCTTTACCCCTGTCCTTAAAGCTACATGACACCTTTGGCCTAACCTACCTAAATGAGACCTCATCAGGTGCGGAGATAAAAATAAAATCCTTACGCATATCCAAAGTAATACTGATAAGATCCAGCGATCTGGAGCTCCAGAGAGCAGAACTTATCAGAATCATCCTCCCTCCCTGATGGGTAGTTCCACGCCAAAACACGGAAGTTGTTTCGGTTAAAGCGCTGCCCTTCCAGCGGGTAGTTGGTGTGAACGATAACCCTCCTTCCCTGGAGGCTCGGGCCCAAACGGAACTGCAGCTCAAAGCCTGAGGAAACAGAAAAGTGTGTACTTTTGACAGTTTCTTATTTAAAACAAATAAAAAAAACACAGCCTTGCTTCACCATAACTGTGTACAATTGTTACACAACAGTTGGGTGTCGAAACACCTTGAGAAAGGTTCTAGCACTTCCTGCAGTGATCAACCTTTTTGCTTTGTATTTCAACCAGGACTGTGCAGCTGGTTGCAGCAGCAGGACCCCAAAGCATGCAGCTCCTTCAGAGTCAGGACTGTGACAGGCGAGTCTAAATATATATTAGTCCCCTTTAACAGTCAGCTCATGGATCCCTCTCATGTTCAGAGTACTGTAAATGTCAAGTGGCACGCGTCTTTTCAGCCAACACGCATGCACGGCAAGGTGTCTTCATTTTCCTCAGTACATCCATGTGCTGATGCACCGTTTTCAGCAGTCCAGAGGCACCCTCCAAGAATGTGGAGGGGCTGGACTAGCGGCATCAGAAAGCCAGACCAGAGTCCTCCAGAGGCATGAACCCCAGACAACGTTTACACACGTTTCTGGCCACAAGAACAAATACCAGATAAGGATAACTAAATGGAGGATGCTGAAAATCATCCTATCTGCGTTTTCCCCTCTGAACCCAAAAGTACTGCATTTCATGAACTGTGCACTTTAGACCTCAGCCATACAGACGCCCCTTTTGGAAAAACGTTTTCTTGTAGATGAATTTAGCTGATGCAAAAAGCTAAAAACAGAGAGACAACCTTTCCAATTGCTAGAACAGCTTTAACTGCTATGTGGAGGCTAACTGAGATGAATAAAACTCAAAATTAAAAATAAAAAAAAGCTAAATGATCCTAAAAAACAAAAAAAATGAACAAAATGGGCCTTTAAACTAATCACTCATGAAAGCGTAATGCTTTAATCAGGTAAATAGTTATAACATTTGCTTTAAAGAATCATAAATACTGGAAAAAAAAAGCTACAAAAAATGTTGATAAATTACAAATATTTGGAAATCTTTAGTAGTATTGATATAGAGGTCAAGGATGGGCAACTCCAGGCCTCGAGAGCCACAGTGTCGGCCTGATTTCCAGATATCCAAGCCCCACATGACTGATTACCTGGTTTTAGGTGTGTCCATCCAATTGGAACATACCAGAGCAGGGGATGTTGGCGAACATTCAGGAATGTGCACGTCACTGATTTAGATTTTTGCCAACTCTCTTTCAAAACAGTGACGCATGAAAAAGCTGACAGACACAGTGAAACAGCCTTTTCTACTAAAGCCTTATAAATGAAAGTCTTGTTCTGTGTGAAAAGTTAGACCATTGTTTTTAGTTCTCTAAAAGCTAGAGTTCTTTGTCTAAGGGGGACGTGGCAGTGTTACCTTGTTCAAGTCTGAACAGAGTCCTCTCCAAGTTGTCCTTGTCGTTGAGCATCAGAACTCGGATCTGCTTCAAGTGCTGAGGTAACATTATGAGAGGATGTCCTCAGGGTAGAAGGCCTGGTCTCCTAGAGGGAAAGAACGGTAAGTTTCAGCAAAGTTGTTCTCGATGAACTGCTGTAGAACACAAGGAGTCCTGCAGCTCTGAGCTTCCAGAGAATTTTTTACGCTTTAGCAACACGTTTGCATTCCCAGCACATCTCACCCCCTTCCAAACGCCCTTAACCCTTGTGCTATCCTAGGCACTTTACCGTTGGGAGTTGGGTCATCTAGACCCACTAGACCAGAGGTGGGCACTGAGGGCCGCATTCCTGCATGTTTTCCAGCATACCCTGCTCTGGCATGTTCTAATTGGCTGGACACACCTGAACCAGGGAATCAGCCATGAGTAGAGCAAGACTATCTAGAAATCATGCAGACACACCGGCCCTCGAGGCCTGGAATTGCCCACCCCTGCACTAGACAGTGCTTTGAACTTTTTTTTTTTTTTCAACGATTTGTGAACCTCACTGGTTCAATGGATTACATGAAATTTTTCCACCTTTGTCATGGTAGGGAGAACACGTCAAAGTAAGGGTGGGGTCATCCAAGATAGCACAAGGGTTAAGCATTGTTGAGCCCTAAAGTCCAACGAGCGTCACACAACAAGAAAAACGCCTTGAACCCATCGACTGTATGTGAGAACTGGACTGAGGGACCCCTCCCCCCAGCGTTCCAAACAGGAAGTGGCTCCAAGAATCCAAAATCCCTTAGACGTCTACAGAGAAATAAACAGCTGTTAGTCATTCTATTGGTCAGTATAACGGTTCTGGATCTGATGCCTTGTTCTTGATCATCCTCTTTTTGTCATGATATTTTTGATTATTCAAGTTATTCAAGTTAGAAACTGACCAATCAGATGCCTCAGTAAAACCATGTGGGGCCCACTGGACTCCATCTCAATGTTTGATTGACAGATTCTCTGAGCCTGCTTCCAGTGGAAGGGGTGTGGCTTTCCAACAAGCTTACTCCTGATTGGTGGACAGTGGTTGCCATAGAAACGTTTACTCAGATTGACTTGGACCAATCACAGGTTACTAACCTCTGTGATGGCGACCCCCCACCCACCCCCCCCACACACTACAGACTTTCTTTTTAATAGTTTATTATTTCAGTTTCTTTATTCTTAGATAAATACACACATTTCCTTCAGTTAAAATATACATTTATTTTTTGCCCACTATTTGTTTGTAACACATACCTGTATTTGTTTGGTTTGTTTAACTAATTCACCTGTTTTTAAGTTGCCAGTTGAGTTTTTGTTCTTTATTCTTTTGCACTAAGAGATCAGGTTGTGTGTTTAGTCCTGTCGATAGTCTTTGTTGAATGTTAGATTCCCCCCGTTGTGTCTGTGGGGAGGTCAGTTTGTTTCTGTTTGGTCTGTTCATTTGGATAAGTTAAAGTTAAGTTTGTTGCCCGAGTTCATTATGTTTCAGTTGACCTCTTTGAAGTTTGTAAAGTATTTACATTTTTTGAGAAAAATCAAACGGACACTTTTTTGATACATTTTCTGTTGTCCTCTTTGGCCGCTCGATCCCTCACACTTTGTCTGGCTTCAAATGTTGGCGTCTGTATTGCGGAAAAGTGGCAACAGAATTGCTTAGTTTCTCTATGGTGACATCACTCTCTCTCTCTCACTCACTCACTCAAGTCCTCTACATAGCCAATGGACAGGACTGAAGCCGGTTGACCCCTGACCCCCGGCCCAACACTCTTTCAGCTGAATATTATTTCTGTGGATCCATTTCTAAATGAAGTCGTTTTAAATACGTTTTAAAAGTGCAGTAAATACATTCACCTCAGTATTCAGTACCTTTGAACCAACTTCAGTTCATTTCCTTAAAAAGAAAAGTCCTTTAGTGTTTGTAAAATGTTTACTTTCTTTGGAAAGCCTTTTCTGTCAGCTCTGTATTACTGTACATTAAACACTGATGCCATTATGCTTCTGAAATGAACTCTGTCCAAAGGAAAACGCCTCAAAGCCAACCGACTGTGGGACAGTGGCCCGTCCGGCAGAGGGTGGGTGGTCCACGCCGGTCAGAACCGGCGAAGGGATTCCCAGTCCCTGAACGCATCTCTGTCGCTGGAGCATGCGCAGTGCGCGCTTGGACGGGGAAAGGTCAGGAATTCCGAGCTCTTGCTTGGCATCTATTTATAAAAGTCCCATGGTCTCTGGGGTCGTTTGGTCCAGGTGGTTCACACCATTACACAATGTCAGACACGTGCACGGCGGCAGGCGCGGGCCCGCAGACAGCGGGGGGCTGCAGAGGCGCGGGGACGCGCTCAGCTGATGTCGCCTCTCCGGACTTCGTTCAGAATAATCAAAGTTTTTGGGTTAACTCGGCGAAGCAAAGGCGGAATCGCGTCCAGACCACATTGAGGTCCATGTTTCACCTCCGAGGACTGCGCTCCACACATCGGCTCACCTCTAGTGACCAAATAAAAGTCAATTCAGCGAACAGGTGGAGCTGACAGAGACGTTTACCGTGTGGGCGGCGCCGTTAGATCAGCACACACACACATGCACGGCTCTCAGAGTTTAATGCGTATTTCTGCTTTCAAGCGGAACAAATCCGATCAAATTATGCAGAGATGCTCTCGCGCGTTTCCAAACATTAAGATGGTTTTTTGTTGCTGTGAAGTTTGTTTAACCCGAACTTTAGCAGCTGAAGGGTCAGATAACCGCCGTAAAGGACAAACGAGGCAAATGTCAACTAGCTAGTTAGCAGGACACGAGGAAGGAAGCGAGAGCGTCCCGCGCGGTGCGGCCGCGCGCCTTACCTGTCCGTGCTCCGTGACAGCGACAGGAGAACGGTCTGCGGGAGTGCGGCCGTTCCGACTGCGGAGACCTGCGGTGTTTGCAGCAGCCGGGGGGCGTGACTTACCGAATGACTGACAGGCTCTTCTTCTTCTTCTTCTAGTGTTTTTATGGAAGTTGGCAAACTACAGAATGTCACAGTAGCGGCCCCTGCTGGCTTGGAGTGTGGGTGGAGCGCTACACTACAACACGTCCTACCCTATGCAACCTAAATTCTCTCCAGCAGGCGTGTCTTCAGGGCCGGCCCTGGTCTTCTGGGGGCCCTAAGCGAAATTTAATTTGTGGGCCCTCTAACTGATCAGCAGCTTAAAAAAAACGCAACTGTTGTTGTAATATAAATGAGATCTCTCTATGAATACATTTGTGAATTATTGTTGCTGCTGAAGAATTGAACACAGTATATGTATTGCCTGCATGTTGGATCCACAATTAGTGGTGCCAAACAATTTTTAAATGCAAAGAAAAAAATTTGAATGACAAATGTATATATATAGACATATATTTTTTAATGAAACACTAGGCACTCAACAAATGACATTCACAAAACTCCAACTTATTAAAAACAGCAACTTAATAGAAAGTCAAATAACGATAAAACAATCCAAAATAAAGAACACAACAGCTCAATGAGGGGATTTTGGAAAGTCAGAGTCTTTCTCAGTCTGAAAAGGACGTCTTTGCACCAAATCCATTCTTACTGGATCAGAGAGTGTGGTTGGCCATTCAGCTGGACTTCAGCTGTATTGGATTTGAAGTAGGTGGAATTTTGGATCCAGTAGCTCCTCCTCCATTCACGCCTCTCTTGGAGCCTCTGGAACATGAGACACATAACTTCAATAAAAGCAAACAGTAAAAACTAAAACAGTCAAATGTTTTCCCTTCCAACAGTAGATGTGGTGACAACAGTTTCTTCTGCAGCTAAAAAACAAGAATTATTATTATACAATAATCAATGATAAAGCTAATAAAATATCTATAGCACAATAATAATAATAGTTTACTGGCTCATTTAAAATCTGTGTGCAGGTTTTTCACAATTTCAAGATCTTTTTCTATATTTATAAGAGATTTATTGTTTGATTGTATATTTGCATGAGGTCATATTTATTAATTTAATTATGAACAGTTTGGGACTCCATACTCTTCAGCTGCTGTTTATGAAAAAAGGGTTTATGCAGACACTGTTTTTAAATGACTTTACATGCTATTAAAATGACCTTAGATGACATCTTCAGTGATGTCAGGAACATTATGAGATGTGGATGCTGCACCTCCTCCAGTACTTTTTGATACTTTTTGAGAGCAGAAGAAATTGTGCAAAACATCCTCATTATGTAAAAGCAAAACTGCAAAATACAAATAAGAAATCAATGTACCCATTTATAAATAATAAATGTGAACAATGATTTGAGTATAAATGGAAATATAAGCATTTATGCACTTCTTTATCTATTATTTTGTATGCTCATAATTTTAAAATTAGTACATTTATTTTGTGTTTCATTCATGAGAACATTTTTTTCCTATTTGTATTTGGCAGTTTTGATTCTCCATATTTCATGCCAATGCTAGATTTTAAGACATTGTTGAAAAAGTTAGAATACCTGACTGTCTATAACAGATAAACAGCAGTTTTTATACTGACATAAACCAGAAAATGCAGAATGCACTAAATATGTGTTAGCAAAACAATGAAACAATACGATAACGTGGGTAGAAACATGTATCAGCCATTATACCGTTGTCATTATTTACTTTTCTCTGTTCTCCACCGTTTTAGAAGCTCATGTCTGTCCTCATCTTCTTGGAAACTTGGATATCAGAATTATTTTCGAGTTTTCCATTGGAAATGACGACAAACAGGGTCGTTTACGATAAAGTTTCTGTGCAATCTTCACCTCGGATCGATTAGTATTTACGTAAATCACGCAGCTGCACAGAAAGGCAGGATTAATGTAAAAATACGGCTCCAACATCCTCCAAACTTACCTTGTGATTGATGTTTCAGTTCTTCTGCTTTTTTCAGCTCCTGATGGATAAAGTCTCTTTCGGCATGAAGTTCTCTTGTTGTCGCTTTGATCAGCGTGACTAAATGTGATCGTTTTTTTTTCTTTTTCCCAACTTTATTGAAACACAATGCGCTCGTAAATGCACACTGTGACAGGCTCAGATGCAAGGATGTTGACCAATCGTTGCTAAGAGTGGCGTAACGTCAGTATTTGGGTTGCCAGATTGGTTCAGGTGTGTTCAAGGGCGGGATCATTAAAGTGCAGGCAACATTCTTTTTAAAGCGCACGTTGGTACGGAAGTTCTATGAAATGGGTTGCCAGATTTGGATAATTTTTTATTTTCATATTTTCGCCACTTCGGGGCCCTGGTGGTGACGGGGGCCCTACGCAGCTGCGTAATTCGCGTATAGGGAGGGCCGGCCATGCGTGTCTTCATTAAAAACTAGAACAAAACCACAAAACAGTTCCAGCTTCTTACATTCCATAAAGATTCCACTGAATCTTCAGGCTTTTTTTTTTTTACACAAGGTTCTTTTCTTTGTAGCTTCTTTGTAGCGGTTGGTGCATAAAGCGCCACCACCTGTCTGGCTCCTCCAACCGCGTGTGGGAGGAGCTTCTGTTACACATTTTTCCTATTGTTTAAACACGTTTTCTGAAAGCATGTTTAATATTCTCAAAACTACACACAAATACAAAAACACACAAAATGGGCAAAACCCTCAAGTCTCCTGCAAAATGAAACTTTCCAGGTAAAACAAAGTTTTACAGAAACCATCATATGAATAGACATTTATAAAAACTGATCTGTTTATGGTAATATTTTCTGATTAGAAATGTCTTCTTTAAACTCTGTATCTGTCATTTTCGTCATCTTTTGTATTAAAATCTTTCCAGTCACAACAAATTCCTGTGTTTGGAGGATCAGATGCAAAAGAGAATTTAGCTGCGAATCTCAACATAGAATGAGAGTCACATTGGATCCAGCTCTCAGGAATTGGAGGTGTAGGAGCCAAAATGCAGGAAACTGGGCTTGAAGGCAGAAACGTGAATATTTAATAAATATACTTAAACAGGGCAAAACCGTGGAGAAACAAAAAACAGATGACCCGACAATGTGGAACTGAAAACCATAAAAGTCTACTCACCGAGGACAATGACCAGAAAAGAAGACAGCTGTGGATGATTGACATGAACCTGTAATGACTGTGTCATGAATCGGTCCTCTCTCACCTCTGGCCATCAGCGAGACCTTAGATTAAACTAGACCCGATAAGTTTAGTGGCAATAACAGAGGATAAAGTGAATTTAAGCAAAAATAAATAAGTAAAAATACACAGCAAAAACAACTATCTCCTGAGTACCAGCACTTCCTGGTTCTCCACACTCCACTTCCCATCAGCCCATGCTGTCACTCCCAGGAGTCCCACATGTGCTGGGCACAGATTAGATTTAGTACCTGACTGAAGACATGAGGCCCACCATGTGTCTTGAGCACCACAAGGTTATCCAGTTCTTCGCCATCGACTCTCCTCGCTGCTCTGTCATATTGGTAATTCTGAGAGACATGACCCCACCATCAGATGGTCATCATGGCGGCTATTGTTTTCCTCCACCTTCTGTGTCAGCCATTGTCTCTGGAACAAAGGAGGCCGGGGTGTGACCCAGGTAACTCGGCAAAACCACAACCAAGCCTCTTCAGGCCTTAAGGAGGCGCCTTTAGTGCCAGAAGAAGAGGTTGTAGCTGCTCAGGACAGGGACCTGCAAGACGCGTTCAGCAAACAGAACGCCACCCAGCTACCTCCACACCAATCCTATGACTGCACCATTAATCTGCAATGAGCCACTCCTGTCTGGGGAAGGGTCTTCCCCTCTGTCTCAACCAGAAACGGAGGGAATGCAGGCCCACCTCAAGGAGGAGCTGGCCAAGGGGTTCATCTGGCCATCCATCAGCCCTGCCTCCCCCCTGGAAATGGTGACTGGAAATGAATCATGCTACACTTTTTGCACGGTGGATGTGAAAACCAAAATGCAATCCCCTCTTTGCATTTTTGCTTTAATTATGTCACAGAATGTGCGATGTTGAAGTAGAAAATGAAAAAGCATTTCGGAGGATTGATTTTTATTTCTGAGTCATTTGATGCAGTTACATTGTGAAGATGAAGAAGTATTTCTGTTAATCCATGTTAATTAGAAATTAGATATCTCTAATAGAATTTTAATACTAGGCAACTTTTTGAAAATGGAACGTCAAATATCAAGTTCTTTATCATTTAAATTAAGTGACAGAATAAGCAGTGTTGAAGAGGAAAACGAAAAAGACGTTTGGTGGATTAAATTTTCTTTTTAATTTTAAGTCAACAAATGCAGCTTCATTTTAAAAATGAAAACACATTTCTGGTATTGACTTTTATTTTTAGTTATGCTACAGAAATGCTTCCATACATAACAGACTCTGGTCTAGATTAGAACACAAGAAAGCTATCTTGCTCCACCTGGTGGTGGGAATTGCTCAACAGTCCTGGTTCTTTCTCTCATGACAAAATGTATTGGTGGTTAATGTGTGGATTTTATGAAACTCACTCTTCACTGTAAACATGAAATCTTAAAAAGGCACATCCCATGGGTTTAATTTGATTGAGCCACGAAAAGACAAAAGATGTCTAGAACTAAGCTGATGCTTTTAATGATTCTTCTTTCCAAGGCATCAGCAGCTTTTACAAAAGGAACTTCTCATTTCTTCCGGCAGCCCGTAAGCCCATAAGGGATAAAAAGGGTTCAGACAAAGGACTGGATGGATGGAACACCACATTTCATCGCCTCATTAGAAACGTAAGCTCAGCCTCCAAAGGAGCTTGGTGGATTATTAGATCTTCATCTTGGTGAACAGGGTTTCATTATGAACAAAAGGAACTTGGATTTGTGATTTGAGTAATCACAGAGTCCAGCAAGATTTGATGAATGAATCACTAAATCAATAATTCAAAAAACCCAACACTTCACAAACCCAAACGACCCCACCAGAACAAGTTAAAGACCCACCCCAATGTAAACTGTGTTTGGTGTTTCTAATGTGTTCTTTAGCGTTTTGTCATGATAGAGGGCTTATTTCAAGAAAATCTAGAGCCAGATCTAAATCCAGAGCAGAGGAAGACCTGCTGTTTGACAAAGCTTGTAGTTGTTACGCATAAACTACAACTGTCAGGCACAGTCTCCCTGCTCTGCTCCATTCTGATCATCACCTGCAGACCAATAGAACCACGAACGTCTTTGTTTTCGTGGTTTGAGCTGGAATCTGGATCTAAACTGGACGGATGGATGGATACGATATTTCTGCTGTTTTTGTTGCACCGCTAATGTTAAATTGGGGTTGTGAGGGCTGTAAGCTAGCGGGAGAGAGTGTTAAAAAAGGGATGATGGGAAATGAGTGCAGGCTTTCTCCACACTAACAGTCCCGTCCTTAACTCAGAGGTGAATTTCTAATGAACTCCTGCCGCTCTGCAGAAACTATGTCCTAGATTTAGGCTAAAAACGGTATCATCATCATAAAACACTTCAGAAGATGATTGGAGGGACCTTAAGGAGTCAAACATCTGCTGAACTGCTGAAGTTTATCGTTTTAGCTGGAAGTGTGCAGGTCTTCTTATGTCATCTACATGGAGCACAAACTACATATTCAAGCACAAGCACCTTTTGTCTGAAGGAACTATTTTCATACCAGAATGATTCAAAGTTGAAAAAAAGCTGAAGATTTGATCTGTCAGAAAAAAGAAAAAATCTTAGCTTTGATTTACAACGGTCTAATTTTAACAGTTGAAAGGACCAGATTGTCTACATCCTTCTGTGAAAGAACGGTCCTTTTTTAGCATCAGTGAGGATATCATGACTGCACACCAGATCTGGAGCGTATGCTCTGCTGCTGCACTCACTGAGAACAAAATATTTTTGTGACAACACATGTTTACATCCGCCTGTTATATAATATTCTTAAGGCAAGTCAAGGCTGCATGCAAATCAGTCTGACGTTGCCAAGAAGCTTGAAGTTTTTAATAGAATAAGGCGAAGCTGTGGAGACGTGGGAGGCATCGCAGGCACAACAATGACCTGCTCTGCACACAACCATGAGAGATTTGATGTTTGGCGACAAAAACATAATCCTCTTCAAAGCTGGATCAGATGGTCACAAATGACAGATGTGCTTCACTTATGTGTGTGTGTGTGCGTGTGTGTGTGTGCGTGAGAGGAACAGCACTGTGCATGCCTACATTCAAACTAATCATTGTCAGTGAAGGGTGTCAGGACCAACATGTGTGTGTGGCGAATGTTGCCAAAGCTGCTGCTGTCTGATTGGTTGCTGCCCACACTCACTCAGTGTGCACGCTGCTGGCACTGACGTGTGTTTGAAAGGAGGGGAGGGAGAAAGGATATAAAGGGTGAGGAGGGATAATATGAAGGGGAAGAGAAACCGGGCTGAACAAACTGCTCTTACCAGGAGGAACTGAGCCCCACGAGCCAACAGTTGAAGCAGCATCTGGTAAAATGTTTTTTTCTGTGCTTTAAAGTTCTTCTGTGAGATGGTAAGCATGTAAAGAGATAATGCCCGACGAGGTGTCCATTATCACAAACTAACGGATGACGCGGACGCCTGAACCGTCTGACGCTAAGCGAAGGACGGACGCGTTCTCAAAGTCAGATCATGTCTGTAAATGGACACATTAAAGGGCATCATCCCGCTCATGGTCACTCACAGATAAATGTGTTTTCAATCCATTTCTTAGTACTTTAATCTGGTTATTTTTTGAGTTTAAATCCCTTTTTCCACGAAAGCGGACAAATTGATATGTAGTGCGGCGCGTTGTCATGGTTACAGCCTCAACTGCTGGAAATGGATATGTGCTGATCGTCATAATAGATTCTCATTGTTGTGATAAACTGTGGAATACGGATGTCAACATATGTTGTTGTTTTTTTATGTCAATAATTGGAAAACCAACTGACGCTTAGGTCAGCGCAGTGATATAGAACTTGTAAACAATGTGACCGGAACGTCTTTTTTAGGTTTGCATGATCATTTTTATCCACACCCTGCAGCCAATCAGAATCCAGTATTCACCCGGACCGGGGTATAAGCAGGGATAACGGATATTTTACCTTTTTCAGTTTTTTTGTTGTTTTGCTTGAATGGAATTGATCCATTTCCTGACATGTAAAGATCTCCACCTTTGGAGTTATGCTGATATGTGGACATAATGTGGACCATTGTGTCCTCCAGTTGTTATTATTGGGTGTTCATCATCATGCATTTTGCCTTGCCTTTCCCAGAATATCCTGCATTCCATGAACCACTCTATTACCCCATTTCCACTGAGCGCTACGGTACGCTTCAGTTCTGTCCATTCCAGAATTTTCAGCGTTTCCATTATAAAATGGACCCATTAAGATGGACATAACCGTACCATTTTTGGGCCCCAGGTGAGGGCGGAGCTACTGTTGAAACCTGTTGATTGGCTGAAGGTCATTAGGACAAAGAAAGCTCCAAGAAAGCGTAGTTTTTCTCTTCGCTGCCTGCAATGAGCTGCTGGATGACCTCCATTGTTGTTGTTGTTAGCTTCACCATGTATGCGGCGTGACGGCCCAACTCTGAGTGGAAACGCTCACCTGAATTGTCTGGACCATTCTAAACCTGACCGGACCCGACTGGACTGGACCTTTGTTACTTTGTTCAGATACTGGTTACAGCTGAGGAAAGGTCATTCTTTCTAAATGTCTTTCCCTTTGGTTAGATTGCTGGAGTTTCAGTTGAAGATAAGATGAATATGATCAGGTGAGATATACCTGAATCAAGAAGCAGAACCAAAAAACCCTAAAAACAATCAGTAAATAAGTTATGTGTAAATATAGCTGAAGTGTGGAAAATTTGGACAAAAACTTTTTTAATATACACAAAATCGCTACAACCTTCTTAAACATTATTATTTTGAAAGAATGAAAAATAGTGCATGTGCCAGGGGGAATAAATAATAAAGATTAATGTCATATAGATCATAAAGATAATTGAAAAAGTATTTTTTCTTCACTAGACTTTACACGTTATTTAGTTCTATACAGTATTGGTGTGTCATAGTTGACACGGGACACACAGAATAAAGAGTATATTTACGTGTGTGTGTGTGTGTGTTGGTGTGTGGAAACAACTTCATCTGTATTTGACCTTGTCTGTGACCAAAGAAAGAAGCTTTTACTGATTCAGTCTGCTGGGAAAAATTGACTTCATGCTTTGACACTGATGCAACATGTAGCTGCTATTTTGATATTCAATATTTACTGTAAGTATTAGAGACACATTGACAGCTCTGCTCTAACTCATTCCAAGTAGTTTCATTTAGTTTTTTTCCCCCCAACATATTATAAAAACAACAGCTGATAAATCACTGGGTTAGGGTCTAAACCAGCCCTTATACCCAGACTTTCTTTCTGCTCTGCCAAAGGCTAATATGAAATGTGAACACGTTATAAAATTAAACTACAGCTGATCACCGCTCTGTGCTCTTGTTGATTGGTAAATGCAAAGGAGGCCGTGGGCTCTCGCTCCTGGTCTTCCTCTGTCGCAGTTAGCAAAGTTTTTTATGCATTTTAAGAGGATTTTATACCCAGCCTCTCAGTATCCACCGCAGGTGGTTTCTCCTCCAAGCTCGGGTCCTCTACCAGAGGCCTGGGAGCTTGAGGGTCCTGCAGTATCTTAGCTGTTCCTGCTTTTTTCTGGACTGAGAGGTCTGAGGTCTTTCCAGGGATCTGTTGTAGCCACTCCTCCAGCTTGGGGGTTACTGCCCCGAGTGCTCCAATTACCACAGGCACCACTGTCACCTTCACTTTTCATGCTTTCTCCAGTTCTTCTCTGAGTCCCTGGTATTTCTCCAGTTTCTCATGTTCCTGATGTTCCCATCGCTTGGCACTGCCACATCCACACCACATTGTAGTGTCCACCACTACAATGTCTGGTTGGTTCTCCATTACCATCCTATCAGTCTGGATCTGGAAGTCCCACAGGATCTATGCACTCTCATTCTTTACCACACATGTTCCTGTATATTATTCCAGCCACTTGATTGTGGCACTCCATGTATGCTTTACCTGCCAGCATCTCACACCCTGCAGTTATGTGCTGGATTGTTTCAGGCGCCTCTTTATACAGCCTACACCTTGGGTCTTGTCTGGTGCCGTAGATCTGAGCCTCTATCTCAGTCTCAGGGTGCTGAATTTGGGATGGAACCCTCCATGCATGGTGAGGAGCTTTCATGTCTTAACATCCGTGGTCTGTATCTCTTCCTTTGGCCATCTTATTATTCCTGCAGGGTATCTGATAGCTGGCAGTGCATAGCTGTTTATTGCCCGGGTCTTATTTTTGCCATTGAGCTGGCTTCTCAGGACTTGTCTTACTCGTTGGAGGTATGTTGCTGTTGCAGCCTTCCTTGTTGCTTGTTCCAGGTTGCTGTTCGCCTGTGGAATTCCAAGGTACTGTAACTTCTTCTAATGTCCTTCCATTGTTCCTTCTGGGAAGAGACCCCTACCTGTGCTGCGACTACCTTGCCTTCTTGTCGCCATCGGCAGCATCTCAAGCCTGTATGACATCCCAATGTCAGTACTGTAGATCCTGGTGGTGTGGATCAGGAAGTCAATGTCACGCTCGCTCTTAGCATATAGCTTGATATCATCCATGTAGAGAAGGTGACTGATGGTATAGACTGGTAGTATAGACTGATGGTACAGACTGGTAGTAAAGACTGATGGTATAGACTGATATTATAGACTGAACATAGCATGGTAGGGTATTTGGATAACAGCAGGCAGGGTATGTTGGATAGACTGATGGATGCGGTGGTAAACTGGTATAGACTGATGGAATAGACTGATGGTATAGATTTTAGTATAGACTGATATGGACTGATAGTATAGACTGATGGTATAGAATGGTAGTATAGACTGATATAGATTGATGGCACATACTGATGGTTTATACTGATGGTACAGACTGATAGTATAGACTGGTAGTATAGACTGATAGTATAGACTGGTAGTATAGACTGATGGTATAGACTGGTAGTATAGACTGATGGTATAGACTGGTAGTATTGACTGATATGGACTGAGAGTATAGACTGATGGTATAGAATGGTAGCATAGACTGATATAGATTGATGGCACAGACAGATGGTTTATACTGATGGTACAGACTGATAGTATAGACTGGTAGTATAGACTGATGGTATAGACTGGTAGTATAGACTGATGGTATAGACTGGTAGTATAGACTGATATGGACTGATGGTATAGGCTGATGGCATAGGCCCATGTCTGCTCATTACAGATGTTTTTGTCTTTCGCTGTGGATGAAGTGTTCACTAATACAGGTCAGAACTTAAATGTAGATTAATGCATCGGTCCTTCACCGCATCCTCAGGTTTAGTTGAAGTAAATGTATAAACTTTATAAAAATGTTCTTTTATGTAAACACTGCTGCCAGTGACACTTATAGCATGTCATCCTGTGAACCCCAGAGTGAGTTTTACCCTGAAGGTTCGTGCTCTGCCCCAACCAGCGGGGGTGGGGTGGTGGTGGGGTGGTGGTGGTGGCAGAGGCAGCCGATGATCTATCGATTCTGATTGATCTCTTCTGCTCCAATTCTCCCGTTAAGCTACAAATCCATATGCTGTCCTCTCTCTTTCCTGAGTGCGTGCCCGCGCGCTTGCCCGCCTCCTCCTCGCGCACAAACAGCCGTCGGCTCTCACGCGTCGCTCCTCGCGTCAGCTCGTGGCCGCCTGGCTGATCGCGCCGCCGCTGGGGAGAGGCGGAGAGGAGGGCGCGCGCCGCGGCCGCCTGGACATGATCTCGTTCTGGCTGCTGTGCTGGAAGCTGCTGGTAGGTGACCGCAGAAATCAGCGCCGCGTTTCCGGTACCGAGTCGTCAGCATCATCACAGCCTCACGCGGTGGTCCGGGCTGCTGCCTCTTGAGGCGGGAATATGCGGGTTTCTGTCACGCTTTGCCTGATTTCAGGATGCTGCCTTATGTAACAGCTTCACGGATGATGATGAACAGCCCCAGGACTGACACTGGAACAGAGGGGAACGGGCTAAATGGTGGGAAATGGTCTCATTTGGAGCAGACGTCCTGATGTTGATGCTGCGTTGGAGTGATCTGACCACAGAGGAGTATTCTCTCTGAAGCTGTGCTGGTCATGAGGACACGGTCATCCTGCCTCCAGCTGATGAGCAGAGACGTCACAGGACAGTTTCATTTGACACGGAAAGCAGATTAAACATTTGGTTAATCTGAGGTTTGGACCTCTGTGCTTGAAAGAGGTCAGGGAGATCCATCAAATCCAGAAGGTCATTTAGAAACCCAGATTAGAGCGTTGAGATGCTGCATCACTGACGACCCATCAGGAAAGAGGAGACAGCTGCATCTTTCCTCTGCTGAGCAACACATGCTCCTCTCACCAGTCAGTTAGATTATTTGCAGAATTAAAAAGAATGTTCTCATTCGTTGGTAAATACAAGACCGTTAAAAAAGCAAACTAACAGAAAAAGTAGCTTTGGAGGACCACATTGTGCAATAGCTGCTGTAGATTTGACAGGAACTCAGTGGCAGCTGGATGCCAATAATTATTGTAAAGCATTTTACAGCTTTATTATTGTAAAATGAAGTACAGTATCTGTGTACTGTAGTTTATTGTACAGTAATAAATCTGTAAAAGGAACTACAGTACACAGATACTTTACTATATTTCATTTTACAGTTGTACTGCTGTAAATGAAGTACAGTAGTTATGGTAAATGTTCCTACAGTAATTATACTGTGCTTCCTTTTACAATAATATTCCCATATTTTTATTTCCAGTTTCTTTACTGTAAAAAATAGATAAATGTCCGTGTATTTGTAATCTATATTTGTAGATTCTGCATATTTGCGTGTATCTTTGGTCCCTAACCCCTGTGAATACGGGGAGAATGCTGTACTCCTGTCTACTCCTCAGTCCTCCCAGTGTCCCACTTCTTCTTAGCTAGCCTCTGACTCCTTATACACTCCTGCACCTCCTCATTCCACCACCAAGTCTCCTCATCAACTTTCTTTCCCGATGGCACACCATATACACTCCTACCCTTCTCCCTGATCACATTAGCTGTAGTTCTCCATTCATCTGGGAGTTCCTGACCAACCAGAACCTGTTTCAGCTGCTTCTTAAAAGTCCTGCAACATTCTTCCTTTTTCAGCTTCCACCAGTTTGTCCTCTTCTCTGCCTTTGCCCATTCTTTCTTCATCTTCTTCATCATCATAGGCATCCTATACACACCATCATCCTCTGCTGTCTGGAAACCCTCATCTATCACTGCTTTGTAGTCTCTGACCTTCTTCAGATTACATCGTCTATAAAAGATGTAGTCTGTCTGTGTGCTTCTACCTTCACTCTGTTAGGTCATCCTGTGTTCCAGCCTCTTCTCAAAGATAATATTCACTAGAGCCATTTCCATAGCTTTAGCTAAATCAACCCCCATCTGTCTTTCTACGTTCCTCTCCTGGATACCAAACCTCACTTCCCCATCACCTCCTCATCACCTCTGTTTCCTGCACCAACATGTCCATTGAAATCTGCACCAAGACAACATCTCTCACTTCCAGAGATGCTCATCATCACTTCATCAACGTCCAACCAGAATTTCTCCTCCAGCTCACATCTGTGTGGGGGATACCCACTAACAACATTAACATCACACCTTCCATTTCTATCTTCAGACTCATCACTCTGACACTCTTCTAACCTCCACAACACTCCTAACAAACTCCTCCTTAAAGACAACTCCTCCTTCATTTCTCCTCCCATCTCCATCACGATAGAAAAACTGGAACCCTGCTCCTCAGCTTCCAGGTTTGCTACCGTTCCACCTGCTCTCCCGGACACACAGCATGTCTACCTTCCTCCTCTGCATCATGATAACTAACTCTACATTTTCCTGTCTTGGTTCAAACTAAGGGTGCTATGGGAATTTTTACATCACAATTTAGTTTTTCATATCATGCGATATGAATCACAATATAATTCAAATAACTATATTTGTCTCATTTAGACCCATCATGCAGCTGTTATTTCAGATAACAAAGAAAAGGCAGAAATATTACAAACAAACCAAAAATTAAAGCAAAAGCTGTACAGGGAACAAAATTCAAACCATTAAACTGTTTGATCGGTTCCATTTAAAAACGAAACATTGATTCTACAAATAAATTCTAATGGTTTAAAATTTTACAGAACAAACATTTTTGTCAACATCCTGTGCATAAGCTAGGATCTCAAAGCTAATTCTCAGAATTTATCCTCAGTTTTTTAAATACTTTGTTTTGGAAGAAAAGAGCAAATAAAATTGACTCAAAACAGAAAAAACGTTTCCTTAAGTCTTTATTGCAAATCTAAACAGCTTTCTGACAAAATAAACAGAAGGTAATGAATGCTATCATGTTGTGCAACAGGACAATAGGCAATAATTAACAAACAATTCTGTCAAAATAAAAAAATGTAATGAACTGAAAAAGAACAAAACTCCCAGAAAATCATTAGTTTCTTTTTTAATTCTCTTCAAGAAAAAAATAAACAAAGGTTAAAAAACAGAAACATTCTTATTTAATTATTTTGTCCAACTTGAAATAACTCGCAAAGACTCGAAAAAAGAACAGACAGATCAAGTTAAATGGCATCCCATGCTGTGAGGCCACAGCTGGGGAAGAAAAGGCAAAACAAATCCTAAAGAGCACCATCAGTGTGACTGGACTTAACCGACAAAAGGCTAAAGGAAGATTACTGTATTTTCACGACCATTGGGCACACTGGATTATAGGGCGCAGTCTCAGTTATGGGTGATTTTTCTGTATTTAACACATAAAAGTTGCACTGGGTGTTAAGGCGCGGGCACGTTAACACATACTGGCAAAACATGCATGCTAGTGTGCGTTTAAAAAAGGCAGCAGGAGCAAAACTGAGTTGGTTGTGGTTTATTTATTTATTTTTTTTTCAGTCATCAATCAGCATCCAAAAATCCATCAAAGTCCTCATCTTCTGTATCTGAAATCAACCGTTGGGCTGAATTTCTATCAAACACGCCAGCTTCCCTTTCGTCATTGTCAGACATTGCCGTGCGGCTCCCCATGAATGAAGCCGGGTTTTGTGAAAGCTCCAAGAACCGTGGAAGCAGACACGTTAGCCCAAGATTCTACAATCTATTCCCAACCTGTGGCGTAACTCCCAGATTTAGTAAAACTGTTCGCAAAGACAGCTTTTCATCGTAATCCGCTGCTGCGCCACCGTAGTCTTTGCCCAGATGGAAAGATGACGGCGTTTCATTTAACAAAAGCACCAAGACGACTGCCATGAAAATGTTCATTTTCATTTCCTCTGCAAGCGTTCCTGCCTTCAGTCCAATGTGTCTGCGTCTTCTTGACTGTTGGAGATCGTTTTCCAGCATCCTCTACTTGTGAACTCAGGATGCATTCATCTTGAATTCTCAGGCAGCTGCTGCCATGTTCCTCCTCGTAGCTGATAGCTTGTAGTTTAATCGTGTCTCTTTTCGTTTCACATTCTCACTTCCCTCCTTACCGTTCTCATGCTGTCCTCTCCTACGTCCTCTTTACCGAAGTCACACATTAGGCGTACCGCACCATGGGGCGCTCCATACATTTTGGAGAAAATTTACGACTTTTAAGCGCATTTTGTGGATGTGAAAATACAGTAGTCTGTCAACTGTTTCCTTTTCCACTGTGATTGGTCCAGCCCTGTGATGCTTAATTCTGATTGGACAAGAGGGAGGGTATTTCAGTGTCCTTTCCCATGTCTATTCAAACCAAAAGTCTATCGCAATAGACTAATTTCTCTATCTAGAGAAAGTTCAATCCCAATATCTATCGTTAGCGTTTTATCGCCCTAGACCCAACATTCAAAGTCTCTACTCTCAGTCCAACTCTCATGACTTTCCTCTTCTCCTTCTTCCACCAACAGTAGTCCAAATTCCACCGGCATCCTGTCGGTGAAAAGCACAGATTGAGCTCGTTGTTAACCTCCACCGATCCAGTATGGATATCCTTGGTCTGCTTTGCATATTTGGTTTAATGTGGGATGCCCTTCCTGACACAGCCCTCTGTGTTTATCTGGGCTTGGGCCCGGCACAGGGAGACCCTGGCGTGGCCCATTGTGGCTACATTAAAAACAGACTTTTTGTAAAACACCAGCGAAGAGGAGACAGACATGTGTCATAACAGACATCTGTTTTTCCATCTGTTTCAGGCAGGCGAGAGGAGGAGCATTGATTCCTGTCACGAATTGATTCTGTACTATTGACCTCATGGCGTGCATAGCTAGTGATGTTTACGGTAAATGTGCATTTCACAAGAGAGAACAAATCCTTTTTGCATAAATGCATCCTTACTAGCAGCAGAGAAGCTTAAATGATGACTGAGATGTAAGAAATTTTTAAAACACCATTGCGGTCAGATTCAGAGTTTTCCACATCCTTCCCGCTATAGAATAAATGAACCAAAACACAACTAGAGTCTAGTAGACCACTATTCTACTTGATCCATGATGTCTTTTCTAAAAAAAAAAAGCAGCAACAAAAGCCCCCCAACACACACACAAACACACACACACACACAAAGACACTCTGCTCTCTTTGTCATTTCTCAGCTCTTCAAAGCTCTCCTCCTATGTCTCTTTTCTCTGACTGTCTGTCAGTTGACAGAGGCTTTGTCCAATCTGACTCTCAGCAGAGCTCCAACAGCTCGTCTCTGGCTTTTTAGTGCTGGATGAATCCGAACTCCTCCCATCTCAGTTGAGATGGGAGGAGTCACACATCTGGACACAGGAATGCATTCACAGGCAGTCAGGGATCATTGGTATCCAGCTGCAGAAGTTCTGACCAGACAGGACGGGTCCAATTTCCTGCTCCTAAGCATAGATAAAAATGTTGCCAATTGAATTTATAGAGCAGCTTATCAGATCCATTTTCTGAGTTTGAGAAGCAGAAGGATGGATAGAGGCTGAGAGGGGCAGACAGGAGACAGCGGAGGAGAGAAAGTGCATCTGAGTCTGGACTGCGTAGTAATTTTTTTCAGCTTTTCCCTGAGTCTTTGCTTTCATTTAGCAAAACTCTACAATGTGTCACTTAACAGAGTTACTAGTATTTCAGAATGAAAAGTTGCAAGTCAGTAAAGGCTGCATTGCCTCTGTAGTAAATCCTAATGTGGCATGTGAAGTTGTAGGAAGAGTAAATATTCTTCTAGTCGCTCTGACATTCAATCAGATTTGAGCTCTTTGTGAGGAACGAGCTAATGGTCCCCTTTAGTCAAAGCTGATGTATTTGTCTTCAGGATTCCAGTCTTGGTGTTTGCAATAGAAATGGTGTCTGTTTTTTGAGGCCTCAGGCTCTAAGCCTCAGTTTCCTCAAAGTCTGACTGAGACCTCTTTCTCCACAGAGAGCTACAGCTGGGCTAAGAAGGACAGCGCCTGAACTGCCAGCCGGTGACCACAGCAGCCATCCTGACACAGGCCTCGTCAGGGACTCCACTGTACCTGCAACAGCAGGAAATTCTGTATCCATGGAGACTGCATCTTCACCAGATCTGGACAGAGACAACTTATTCTGTTGCAGCAGTCAGGAAATGGAAGAGCACCGTTGCCCAGAAGTCTCTGAGGATGAAGAGGAGCCTTCAGAGGAAAGAAATTCAGAAGGAGATGAATGCGACTATCTTGTCTTTGAAAAGAAGCAAAGAGAGGTAGAAGATGAAAGTGACAGAAGTGATGAGACAGGAAATGAAGGGAGGACAGAAACTCTGGAAGAAAAGGAGACCAGATGGGACGAAGGGAAGGAAGACGAGAAGAGACAAAGAGAAGAGGTCGATAAAGGAGAAGACTCAATGAAAACAAAGGGAGCAGATGAAGGAGATACTGATGAAGACTTGTTTGGGACCTGTATGGATGAAGAAGATGAGAGAAGAGGAACAAAGGAGGCGGATGGATGGATAACAGAAACACTGGAAGAGCTGACACAAGAGGCTTTGTCCAATCTGCTCATTGAGTCTGAATCCGGTCTGTTGCCGGAGCCCCTGGTGGTCAACGCCGATCCTCCACAAACCTCATGGCTTGAGTCCTGGGAGCATGACCCCAGCAGCAGGGGGGATCCTGGCGACTGTTTCCAGGCAGAGCTGGCCAGCACGTCCTCAGACTGCGACGCTGGGGAGGACCGCTGTGACGCGACCAGCCTCACAGGATATGGAGCAACTCCCACTGATGCAGGCGATGCAGAGGAAACGAAGGAAGAGGAGGAAGTTAATACGGGACCAATGGAACAGAGGGGGAACGAGAGCGAAAAGACAGAGGAAATCACAGAGGAGCAGACGAGATCCAGCAGACATGAGGTCCTGCAGTCTCCTTCAGTTGGCTCCATGGCCAGCTTACCTGACTCTGACAGAAAGGTACGTTTGACCGCCGCTCGCCTCTCATCCACACAGATGCTCCTCCCAAAAATCAGGCGTGTCACCAACCCACACAGTAAGAAAGCACATGGCAAAATCCCGGTGATGCATGAAAAACATGGAGTGTGAAGATGAGAAGCATGTGGAGCAAACACAACGACAGGAAAAAGACCAACAATCCCTCACAAAACCCCCCACCAGATCCGGCCAAAGCAGACAAACTTTTTAGTGTTTTGCTCTCGTCTTTGGTCATTTCAATCCGGTTAAACCAATGAATTTCAGTCTTTGGCTCTCACTTTTTTTTTAATCAAAGCTGAGTTTAGTTTTACTAAACTAGATAATATTTAATTTTTTTAAATGTTGTTTTAGCTTTGTTTACTAATAAAAGGCAGAAAACTGTTATGACCCATTTTTGTTCACGTTAACACACTTTATTATTGTAAAGAAAACCGAAGTTTTATACGTAATCGTGAGTCTATATTGATACAAGACACAGAGCAAAGAAAGCCTTTGTTTAATTTCTTTTGTCGCTATGAAAAAGGGCGTCAAGGACTTTTGTTACCTTGGTTACACTTTTGCCGTTATGATTACAGTAAATCTTTGAAAACGGAACATCATGGAGACCCTTCTGTGTGGAGTTTGGGTTTCCTCCCCGTCGACCAAAAGCTCACTTTTTATTTAGATTCGTGACTAAACTGTTCTTTAGGTAGACATGTGAGTGTGGGACTCTTTGGCGTCCAAAGTGTCCACTGCCTTTACCTGATTGTAGGTGGGATAGGCTCCAGCATCCCCATCACCCTGCAGAGGACACGGTGGACATGGAAGACAGGTGAATGGAACATTCACCACCAAATGGTTCCTGTGTCTGCAGCTCACCACTCCCCCAGGGGAGGGGCCAAATGCAGAGAACAAATACTAAACACTTTTAACTGTTTTCTCTGGATAGATCAATATTTTATCTGGAATTGGTTACGATGATATCATGTTTTTTGGGTTCAGCGTTTTTTTGTAAACCGACTATATTCCATAAATGTTTATTAAATTTGACTGAAAACTAATCTGTAGTCTGACTTTTCTCACCAGGTTCCTACAGATTTCTGTGTGCAGCAGGAGCCCCTCAATGAGAACATCTCCACCGAGCATGTGGATTTCATGTCGGCTCGCCAGCAGTGGCAAAAGATGGAGGAGGAGGTCAAAGGTCAACCGATCCCTAAACCAGGACTGAGAGCTCACGGGAGCTTCCAGGGCACACACTCTTCTTTATATCCCCCCACTCGCAGCCCTCGCCTCAAACACAAGTAAGATGCTCGCCGTAGCAGTAGCACACCACATCAGAACGGACAGATACTGCAGAATTCATTCTGACATTAAACTTTATCAAGAATGTGATGCAGATCAAAGATAAAACCTTATTAATCCTTTATGGGTTCTGAAAAACATTACATTTAATAGACGATCATATTCTGCGTTGTAATTATGCCAATAAAAAGACTGACTAGACCAGTAATTGTCAACCTTATTTTAAATTTTTAGTGTAAAATTGCAAAAAACTAGGAAATTCTCACCATGAACTACATGAACTATGAACGGCCTCATGTTTTCCTTCCAAGGTTGGCTCTAAGTCTGGGAACTGAAGGGGTGCCTGGTGGTGATGGAGAACAATGAAACATTTGGGGTCACTTAGTTGCTGGAGCCTATCCCAGCTGCTGCTGGATGAACCGGTCTGATGCAGAGCCAGACATTCACCGGGACATTTAGGCCTCAGTCACTTTTCCCCGTACGCGTGGACACCGGGTGTCTGCAGGTGTGAAACAGGTAAACCTGCACGGGTCACGTAGGGACAAAGTTTGAAGACTGCAGACCAGGAACAGATTCGGTCTGGATTCCATCAAAAAGGTCAGGCTCAAAGTTCTGGTTCTGATGTCCCACAGTAAGAGTCCCCCAGTCCTGTCCTCACACGGTTCAAGTTCAGAACAGAGAACGTCGTCTCGCACACGTATGTGGAGCCAAACAAGGTTAGATGTTCACAGCAAACGTTCACGTCTGTTGAAACTGACGTCATCCAGATGGCGGGATTGAGACCAGAGGGAGCCGTTGGTGTCGGCTGGTCGCTCCACGCCACAACGAGCTCCGTCTGCAGGCTGGAGCGCCACCAGGACGCACGGAGAAACCGTCCTCTCCTCAAACACATGAGCGTGTCGAACCTGTCTGTGTGTCATCTCAGGCTAATGACAACAACTCAAAGTCTGCTCCTTTTGCCTCCAACCGTCTCTGAATATGGGATGAAATGTTCTCCGGACAAACATGAGCATCTCCTGCTGCTTCTCAGGACAAATGTTCTCCACCATTTTCATCACGTCTGTCATAAACCCCCATCAGGAAAAGGTTTGCGGTACTTTGCTATGGGTGTTTCTACTTCGGAGCTCACTTTTGTGGCGTTTTCATTTGGTTCTTGTGAAAAGCGCTGCTGTGCCCTAAAGGAATTAACAGTTGCTTCATTTTTTTCACACACAATCAGGCATTCGACCACACACTTCTAGAAAGTGCTGGGGACTGCAGCTTATTGATTTTACGACATGAGGATGGTTTGTGGCCTGCGGGCTAGACTTGGGACATGCCCTTACAGCTCTATCTGTTTCCACAAGTAGTGTGTTGAAACTCTTTTTAAATATGAATCAAATTCCTCATGTTGACCGGAGGGATCATTTTCACAGTAATGTTTCCAAAGAGAGAGAACACATTTCCTGCACTCTGGTCATTCTTGTTTTGTGGTGAAACTACTGCATTTATGGTAAAAAGGCGTATTAACACTCTTCTACCTCGACACCCCAAAACACTTCACCGCCACAGTCTCATTCACACACTGACGGCGGCTGCCAAACACTGGCGCCAACCTTCCACCAGGGGCAAGGTGGGGTTCAGTGTCTTGCCCAAGGACTCTTTGAAACATGGGCGGGCAAAGCAGGAACCAAACCTGCAATCTTCTAACAGCCACTTTCATAGTTGAGAAAATGTTGTTTCTTTAAAGCTGTTAACCCAATTTTCTGATCAGAAACCTCCCTCTCTGATGCATGTCGGAGTCTAAAACGTCAGACCTGGCTTTCCTCCAGATCTATTGATGGACCTTTTTGTCCTTTCTTAGGGAAATCCACGCCCCCGGGCCTCGAGAGCCTCCACTTTCCTCAACCTTGTCCCCAAGTTCAGAAGACTCCGGCTTGGATGACTTTTCGTACCGCAGCCCCCTGGAGGAGTCCGAGAGTGCCGTGGATCGGGAGATCCGGCTAACTCTGGAGAGAGAGGAGAGGCACCGCAAGGAGAGAGGCATGATAGCACAAGGCCTGACTTTACCCAGGTGACAGGACAAACCGCAGCACCATCACAAAAATGACGCTCTTTGAATCACTGGACAAGACATCAGCATTTGACACACGGAGCAGACAGAACACACAAAAAGATCTATTATGGTTTACATGAATCGGTATTTTAAAACAAATGCTAAAAAATGACCAACTCGTTTTTTCAAGACAATTTAATAACAACTTTTTTCTTGAAATAACAGACCAAATTGAAGTTTAGTTTCTTAAGAAAATGAGTGATCAAGTTGTGATCATGGAAAATATTTGTCCTCATTTAAAGATCAATAAAGAAGATTTTATTGCTGATATTAGCCAAAAGGGCAAACACTGGATCATCAGCAGCTGGTAAAAGGATTTCTTTAGTTATAGTCCAACAGAAATGATGCTGTTTGTTCCTCAATATGTTTCTAATCTACCGTCGCTTAGAATCATCTTCAAATCGTGACTTAATTACTCATTTTCTCTAGAAAACACTATCATTTTACTCTGTAATCTGGAGAAAACCAGTGTTATCCTGTGATGATGGGTTATTTTGAGAAAACAAACTGAAAAACAGTTATCAGCATCAATGGCCGTTGTGCTCTTCTGTTGATTTCACAAACAGAAGAGCAGAAAAGTAAAAAAAACATGAAACTTTACAAGTTAAGCTGCCTAGGTTTTAGTGTTTGTGAATATGAAAAGCAAAAATTAATTCTTTAATTGACACAAGTCTGATAATAGATTCTGTCCAAAAATTAGAATTTCATGAAAAAGAGTTTTCATTTCATAATTCTATGAAAAAATGGCCTGTCCTAGAACATAGATGCTGGGCCAGTCTTGAAATGATTTCAAGTCTTTATTTTACATTCATGGTCAACGGCGTGTACTCCTACGCGCTTCTCTACCTTCTTAAGAGGCCCAAAGCGCTTTAGCGTCACGGTCCCATCAACAGGTTCACATAATGATGGCGGCGCCACTGGCGCCAACCTAGAACCGCCAGTACCGCCAGGACCAATCATAATAAAGTATAGTCTAAATGATTGGTACATCTTCAACTCTTCTACTGGACAAAGTCCAGGTCCTGCTGGAAGATTCCTCTTTCAGCAGGACCCTCAGCAGAAGGAATCCTGAAGTCCTCCAGAACATTCTGCTGGACCGCTGCAGTGGTTCTGGACTTAAGAAGTAGTAGACTTTAGTGACACCAGCTGGACATTGCAGCCCAGATCCTTGACTGACTGTGGAGGTTTCACTTTGGACCTGCTCTGAGAACAGCCAGCCTCCTGAGCGAGGACCTTCAGCGGTTCAGTCCAGACTATGGAGGGTATCAGTGATGGAAGTTTAAAGTCTTCCCCAAACTGAACCAGACTGAACCTATTTAATGACAAGTGGGGAACCTGTGCTGGTATTCTGAGTTTAGAAGATAATTATTGCGCAGTCTTGGAATGAACTCCAAAAAGAGTTTAGATTGAAAGAATTGCTCTCTCTGGACTCTTTCAAATCACTTTTAAATGAACATGAGACAAAGTTACCAAACTGTAAATGCTTTTTTCAGACTGTCTTTTTAGATTAACTGAGTATGAGTGAAATTGAGAAATGTTTGTTATTGTTGTGCTGCTGCCTCCGGGCCAGGACGCTCTAGCAAAAGAGATTTATAATCTTAATTAGTTTTTTTATCCTGGTTAAATAAAGGCGTAATAATGATAGTCAAAATAAATAATATTAGAGAAACTGTGTTTCAAACATTCATCCAAAGTTTGGACAGACTTCTCCACAATTGTTTAATTTTCTGAAATGCTGTTTTTGTGGGTTTATGAGCTGGAACCCCAATTTATGTAAAAATAGACAAATAAATACTTGGCATTAAGTAAACATCGGGCCCTGAATCTATATTCTACGAGCGTTTATTTTCATTAAATGTAGGCTTGGAAATGAAAACCCTTTTCCATTCTATCTTTTTAGAAAGGGTTTGTATTCCGTGACATTACTCTGAGTCAAACATTTTGTGGTTCATCCTCTAACTCTAGTCTACCAATGTCAGAAAAGGACTTTGGATGTGCTCAGAATTATGAACCATGTCAGAAATATTCATAATTCTGAGCACATCCACCTTGCTGCTGGAGGTAATGGAACAGAAACTGGAGGGAGTAAAGATGACTGCTTCCTCTCTGTGTTTAGACCTTCTACCCTGCAGACTGGACGATCTCCTCCTCGACCTCCAGCCTGCCGCACCCCCACTCTGTCCATCTCGCCGACCCCCCCCTGCTCCTCCTCTCTACCACGCTCAGTGTACCACGAATTGACAGCCAACAACGTCATCATTCTGGAGCCCGATTCCTCTAGTCAGGCTTCCAGGAACCGCCTCATCTGTGATTGGCCGGCCAGCCTGGATGTGGGCCCGTCTGCAAACGTCATCGTGGTGGAAACCTCCAACCTGATCATCCGAAGTGCTTCCGAGTTCAGCCTCAGCACGGCACCAACGTCCACGGAGACACAACAGAGCACTTTTACATCCAACCCCTTCTTCAAGCTGCGCTCCATCAGCAGTCAGTCGCTTGTGGAGCAGGAGATTAAAATGGTGAGGCAGAGGGAGGAAGAGTGGAGGAGGCAGAGAGAGGAGACGTGGCGAAGGAAACGGGAGGAAGAGTGGAGGAGAGGAAGGGAGAGGTATGACACGGTGCTGGTGTCACCAAGCCTGAATGACAGCATCAGCATCAGTGGTACGTACAGCCTCAGATAAGCTGTAGTGAATGTTGACAGAACACCATCAGAACTCCTGAGTTCCTCCGTCATAACCCTTGTACTATCTTAGATGACCCCACCCTTACTTTGACGTGTTCTCCCTACCATGACAAAGGTGGATAAAGGTGGAACTATTTCATGTAATCCACTGAACCAGTGAAGATCACAAATCATTGAAAAAAAAAGGTTCAGCGCACTGTCTAGTGCAGGGGTGTCAAACATACGGCCCACGGGCCGTAGTCCGGCTCCGCCAGGTGGTTAAGTCCGGTAAAAATCCTAAAGATGTTTAAAAAAGAAAGCAAGTTTCTAGTCCATTCCTGTGGCGAGTTATAATTTTTTAAAGAAATAACCGAAATGCGCAATTCCGCCACTAGGGGGAGCAAAGGCAAGGAAAAGCAAAACAGGTGAAGCAGCATCTCTCTGCACCTGCTAAAAGCAAAACATAACAGCTGCGTCTGGGTAAGATTCACTTTGGTTTCCTATGAGCCTCACCGCTGTTATCTTGCTATATGGATGATCAGTGGCAACACCCTTAAGACCAAAATGTTGTCAAAATGTCAAGTGGAGGGAAGAGCTTTCCAGGGAAAATTTACAGCTTCTTTTTTCACAAAGCTGAATGCAAAACCTGCATGGTTGGTATGTCATAAACAGGTTGCAGTGTTCAAAGAATATAACATTCAGCACCACTATGAGACTCACCATAAAGAAAAGTTTCACCATTTGCAGTTAAGAAAAGAGAAGATTTATCAACTGTTAGCTGGAATGAAGAACAACCGTCAGCAATTACTGCAGCAGTGACATCAGTGATGGAGCATTGATGGCTACCCTATTGTAAACACGGGGCAAACATCCAAACCCTTTTCAGAGGTGAACTTGTACCCCAAAAAGCAGTCGACCTTTGCCAACATGAGTCTCTCAAGGATTACGATTCCAGATCCAACATCTCTGAGCAGACTTGGGTGCCAAATGAAAGAATCCAGTAATTTATTGCATTTTCGGTCACTATTTATGAAAACACCAACATCACAGATATGTAAGGCTGTGCATTTATTAGAGAGCTGAGTTTCTTGAGTTGATGGACACAACAACAGCTGATGACATACTGAGCTCTCTAGTTACTGCGCCAGACGATGTTGAAGTGAACTGGTCACGTGATGTCAGTCTGGTCACTGATGGCGCGTCATTAAAGGTCAGGAAGAAGGCAGGCGTTGTCACAAAATTCAGGCAGAAACCAGGAAAAGATTCTTGGACATTTCATTGTGCTTTGCACACTTGAATGACACTAAATGTGTTGCTGCACAGAATTTGAATCCTGATATTGACGGTCAGGTGAAGTTTAAGGACAGAAAGGGAGGTTGAATGTTTATGTTCACAAATGTTAGCGGGTTTAATTTTGTTTCAGTCAGACAACTCTTGCAGTAAGAAATATTTATTTGACATTTTCCACATACTTTAGTTGGCATTCACATCTTTTGGTTTGGCATAAGGCTCCGTTCAATTCCATGAGAGATTTCCATAAAACTTTCGGGTAACAAAACCCCCCCTTTACGGAGCCCACAGGTGGAAGCCGGGGAGGAGGGTGGGGCGAAGAATGAGCGCTGAAGGTAAGAAAGAGAATGAACGCCTGCGCACCTGGCTTAAATAGAACGCTGAACAGGTGAGTTAATTGACTGAACCGCCCTAGGGTATTAGCTAAAAACACTGCTACGAGTATCTGCCCGAAAAACGATTAAAATCGTCATTTAATTTTTAATGGTTTGAACATTTACATTGAAGGCACGGTGTTTCGTTGTTTTCTGTAGCCCCTTTTGAGTTTATTATCGGTATTGTTTCAGTGTCAGATGTCAAATATTTAGTCTGTATAAAATTAAATAGACCAACTTTTTTTAAAGTGAAATTAATTTTATTTGAGATCCATTGGCCCCAAGTGATCAGGCTAATATGTTGGTTGAGGCGTTTTTTCCAACTGAGTAAAAAAACTAAAACAAAGCTGCTATTTTGCTTTTATGTTACTGGTCCGGCCCACTTGAGATCAGACGGGCTGAATGTGGCCCCCAAACCAAAATGAGTTTGACACCCCTGGTCTAGTGGGTCTAGATGACCCAACTCCCAATGGTAAAGTGCCTAGGATAGCACAAGGTTAACAGAAGTATCATTGTTGCTGCTCTGAATGCTGTCAGCGGGACAGAAAAACAGGCAGCCGAGCTCCAACTTGCATCAGTTTATCTAATGCAAGTTATTCAGAAAAAAATGATTGCCTTTCTGAAATGAAAACTTAAAATGACATCTAAGTATGTTGTGTTTTGTCAATGTAACTGCAAGCAAAGCAGCTATTTTTAAGGAATCTGTTTTGTCATCTTCCTTTTAGTTCCAGATGTTGCAGACCGATCCGTCTCCTCCCCTTCATCCCCCTGCAGGGCTCGCAAAATGGAGAGGTCTAGTCTGTCATGTGACCACAAGGTTTGCTGACACACGCCTACACAAATACATAGTTTATTTTTAACATGTAACGATAAATCCATGAAACGATTTTTCCAACCAGATCGATCTTTCTGAGGGAAGTAGTTCATCGAATCGACCTTAACAAAAACAAAAAAAAAATCATTAAAAAAAATATATATATATTTTATCGATATTGGAAGATACTATTTGGATTGAGATGGGGTAGGTTTATTTTACTGTGAGGTACAAACGACCAATCACAGCGGACAACACACATGTGATGTCATGAACACGGATCAGTCCATCATTCCAGTCCAATGTGTGGAAAGACTTTGAATAAAGTCATGTGACCATCCAGTGTGCTAGAATGTTCTAAGAATGTTCCCTTTGGATTCTCTGGATGTGGAAAAACAACAGTGGACTGAACTTTAGGAAACTAAAGTGTGGATGGATTTGACATTCATTCTAGTTTACTTGTTTGTTTGGACACATATTTCATTTCCACTTGATGATCTGGAAGAAATCCAAGAATCTGGAAAACTGTTCAGTAGCTCTTTGACACGGCTTTAAAACATCAAGTATAAAATAGATTTGAAGATCTTTAGTTAATGGACCATGTCTGGACTGCATGCAGATTATTAAAATCCATTGACCAGATGAGGTTATTTGTTATAAAAACACAAATTCAAAGGAACAACCATATTTTACACAATACTGTTGACCTTCAGCATGTCTTTGGGAGATTTTGTTTCATCTTCATGTTTCATCATGTTCAAGCGATTTTGGCTGTTTTCCATAATTATTATATAATTATTGACTGAATAGTACCACCTCAAATTAGCCAAAAAATGAGAAATAGCATCAACAAATAATGGTTTAATCCCCGCTTCAAAGTCTAAAACATCAATTCTGCATTTACCTTCATGAACCAACACACTACAAAGAAGCCCGTGGAAGAACATGGTGGAAAAAAAAGAGCTTAAGACAAAAAGAAGAAGTAAAGGAGATGTACATTATAGATAAAGCAGGAAAACACATCCACATCATTTAACATATCTAAGGACTGTTTGCCACGTCTCCAAGTTCAGGTTGTGGGTTCAGCAGTCAGAACCAGTGTAGATTCAGGGTAAACAGATTGAGCTGCTGCCATGTGATTGGCTGATTAGACATTTGTGTTTGGACAGGTGTGCATATATGAAGTCCCCTCACACAAACACACAATGCTCTGTAGCTTTGGATTTGAACCCCTAACCCATCAACTGGCAGACTGGCAGACTGGCATCCTGCTTTGCTTTAAACAGACAGTTTCCATGGAGTTTCAATATCTGAAAACTAGAAAAAGGAAGAACTTCATTTTTAAAGGATTTTGGAGAGAAGGGTCAAAAAATTGTACTGTATAATTTCGTTAGCAATTTTTACGTTACTTAACTGGTATGGGGATCTTTTTTTGTTATTTTGTGATAGTCATTCTTTGTATTTCATAAAAATTGTACTTTTTAAATGCCTTAGTTGACAGTTTATCAAATGAACGTATGTACATACTTATCCACATAAATGCGCCCCTCTTTCCTGCACCTGTTGGTCCAATGTCACCTCCAAATTTTCCGTCTGCTGTTCATGTTGCTCTGTCTCATCCTCCCTTTGTGCATGAAACTCCTCTTCTGTCTGTGGATGGACTCTGCTGTAGTGGCTGAGCTGATTCTCCCATTCCCTCCAGTTTCCTCCATCTTTTACTTCAGTCAATCAGCGGCAGAACTCTATGGCGCAGAGATGGGAAGCTTCGCTTTTGGCCAAACAGAAGAAGAAGTAAGCAAGGACTGCAGTCGATTCTCCCCTTTGGAACGGGCTGAGATGAAAGCTGATGTCACTTCCTGTTCATCTATCCTTCAGCCGGTTTAGATTTGTGCTCAGGCCTACATGCCTAGAGAGAGTTAATGTGGAATTTGAGGTACTTTTCTGTGTAAAAGTCCGTTTTTTTTGGTTCGGTTGGTCTCTCGGTCTCAGATGTAGACATCCATATGAACTCTGTAAATGCTGTAGCAACATTTTAACTTATCCATGTGAGAGTTGGTTTCTTTTCTCCAGATTATTTGTTAGTACTTATGAGCAGCAGCATTGTTTTAAATAGTTATTGATCATTATTTGATTATTAGTCATGACAGTCAATCCTTTTTTCAACATTTCTTGGCTAGTCACAGTTGATTGTCATTTAGAGCCTTTTAGAGCCAAGCCTTTGAAAGGCAGCAGATTTTTGTCTTCTTTCCTTTCCGGCTACAGTTTGACGTTGAAGGAAATCCAGCCAGACTTTCCAAATGTCAGCCTCCACAAGAGCTGAACTGGTCCGTACTGACTGGTACTTTGACTTGGCGCTCCATGAGAGCTGCTTCAACAGTTTATGTTTGGATCACAGTTTGTGTTTGTGAGCACCGTTGTGATGCAAACCGAATTATTACAGATGGTGGTAGAGTTCTGTTTAAAGTGGCTGCAGCAGCTAAAGAGAGAGAAAGACATAAGCAGATGTTTAAAAATGGTATTATATGAATGATACATGGAAAGCTTTTACTGCAACTGTAGCTGGTTTGCTTAAAGTAGACCAACAACAGTTTCTGAATCGAGCTGCTTTATTTGTAAAAGGTCCGAGGAGCTGCAGATTCCATATAGAGCAGAACCATGAGAGCTGAAGCTTTGACTTCTGAGTGTTTCCTCTTCTATGTTCAGTAATGATCCTGCAAAGGATGAGCCTGTGAGAGAATCCACATTTGAGCAGAAGATTGAATGACAATTGCTTATTTATCTCTCCTTTTTATTCTTAAAAATACATTTATTTTGTTGTCTATTTTAATAACCTATTTATAAATCAGCAATGTTTAAAAATGTTTCAAGACTTTATTGCAATACCATGAAAATGTGAATTTTAGTATTTTTTATTGATGGTTCTACATTCCTATGTGTATAAATATTCAATAGTCCATCCTCTATTTATAGGAGACTAAACTAAATTTAAAAATCACATTTATTTATGTGTGTGTGTGTGTTACAAAAATTATAAATGTGAAAACAATCAAGTCTTCAATCTAAGAAAGTTTTAGTCTGAATCCAGATGGGTGGAAAGTAACCACCGCATATTTGCACCTGTCAAAGACTTTTTCGGACGGATTCCAACACGGCCTGTGGGATTTTCACTGCACTGTTGCACAATGTGACAAATAGATGCATTATATTGATCATGCTGAACGGTACTGTTTCTGGGACCTTTAATACAACATCATACCAAAAAGGTGATGGTTGGGATGTTGAGATGCCTTAAAGGCAGATTAGGAAAAACAGAGTTCCAGTTCAGTTTAGCAGCACTAAATTCTAGGAACAGGTTGTACTGTCCATGTGTTGCATCATAATGGAATCATTCTATTCACAATTCTAGTCTAAAGCTGGAAACATTTTAGCCTTGCTTCCACTGAGCAGTACAGTCTGGTCTGGTCCGGTCAGGTTTAGAATGGTCCAGACAATTCAGGTGAGCGTTTCCACTCAGAGTTGGGCCGTCACGCCGCATATGTGGTGAATCTAACAACAACAACAATGGAGGTCATCCAGCAGCTCATTTTCAGCTGGTATCTACAAAGCATTCCATGTTGTTTGAGAGAAGATTGCAGGCAGCGAAGAGAAAAACTACGCTTTCTTGGAGCTTTTTTTGTCCTAATGACCTTTAGCCAATCAACAGGTTTGAACAGTAGCTCCGCCCTAACCGGTCTGTTCCATTTTCCTATAGACCTATGACCAGCGGGGTCCCAAAAATGGTATGGTTCGGTCCAGGTTAATTGGTCCATTTTATAATGGAAAGGCTCAAAATACCAGACTGGACCGGACCGGACTGTTTAGTGGAAACCAGGCTTTAGTTTCCCTTCTCTTAACCATCATTCAAATCTAACAAAAGACCTACAGTTGTTGAAAGTGGAGTTCTGAGAAGAAACTTTGAAATATTTTACTCGACAAAGCCTGTGTCGGTAGGGACTAAAGGACTGAAGGACTCATGGACATGACTTCACTCATGACGAAACTGTAGCTCATGGTTCTCTACAGATCCACAGAGCAAGAGTTCATGGGAAAAGCAGGTCAGGGATGAAGTTGCTCATGTACAGCTGTACACTTGTGTTACTGGTGTCTGACTATTCCTCTTCTTACCATTGTGGGACTGATTACCGATCTCAGTCCTTTATTTTTCGTTCGACCTTTTTAGATAAAACTACGATCAGGTATGCTTGTTTCAGTAACTTTTCCTGAATTTTGTCATAAACTGTTTTTGTTTGCTTTGAACTTTAACTTTTGTTGCCAAAATGAAGCGTCTGATGGTGACAAGTTTAATAAAGAATCTTACTCCTGTGACGTCCTGCAGTGTTTTTTCTGACTTCATAGCAACAACCTGGACTCCAGCCATCTCTTCAGTGAGTTCACTGAGGTCAATCTCTAGTTCAACATCTCACTTTGAAACATTTTGACAAACAATTCCATCCACAAGTCCTCCTCTTGTTGTTCTGCCATCTTTAACAGGAGAAGAAAACCAGAAAACAACAACAAAACAATGAAGACAACATATGGGAGTGAGGGTTAACCAGTAAAAACTGATCTGAAGCTCTGAGGGAACGTCCACATCCCAAGACCCAGTTTCCCAGCCCAGACTGTCCTGCTTGGTTCAGCCTGCTTAAGCACAGCTGGCTCTGATGACTACCCTTGTGTTTAAGCAAAGGTTCAAGAAAAATGTCAAAATCATGGAGAAATGTTCTGAGTAGACGTGGTAAAGTTCCTTTTACTTTAAACAAGTAAACAGAAAAAAGCGTTTGGACTGCGTTACTGCTGCTGTTCCAACAAGCAATTGCTTAAAAAGATCAGTTCAGCTCATCATGGGAGTCTGAGAATATGACACAGCAGGGATGTTCACAGAAAAGCTGTTTATGCTTCTGCAGGGTATAAAATACATTGACAGCACTGGACAGGAAACATGTCATTGCAGGTAACTAACATGATTGGTTTCAATAGAGAACATTTCTTTATTGTTTTTTTTCTATTCAAACCTAAAATCGTCCATGAGAGCCACAGTCGCCTGCAGAAGCTCGGATGCTGGATGCGTGGCCTCCAGGTATTCTTGAACCCTCAGCCTTCCGTTAGCAGACACTGCAGCAGAACTGTTTCTTTTTCTGGAGTTTTCTGACACTGGTGTGCTTCACTTGCCTCTCTAACCATTTGTCTCCAGCTCCTGCCTGTACTCTGTTTTCAGGAGCTGGATTTTTGGCAGGAATGGGTTCATTTGTGTCTTCAGAGTGGTCATCCCTAATGACGACCAGCTCAGCCCGAAGACAGCCGTCAAACTCTTGAGCGTGTTGGCCGTCGTCCTGTGCTTTCTGGAGTCCCATAAAGATGGCTGTGACTGGCTCAGAGCTTTCCAGAGTGTGGAGAACAGTGTAAGGACCGTCTTCTGCATAGAGAGGGGATGCTGTCCTAAGCTCTCTGTACAGACAGGAGCAGTGTCCGTGGTTGTTCTCTGTCTCAATGTTAATAGGGCAGAGCGGCGAGCCGCAGCAGTGAAGACCACCCATCTCCCCTCGGATGTCATCCCTTAAAGTAGGCCTGCTGTATCTGGCTGCTGTGCCAGCATCCTGCTGAGGCGGTCCTGGACGTAGAACTCTGCTGGACCTGTGCTGGTCTATCCGACTGCGGCCTTGGATCACGTCGTCAGCTTGGAACCGAGCGGTGTCATCTTTGATGACGCTGTAGCCTCTGCTCTTATAGTACAAACGTAGATGCTGATCCTCCAGCGCCCCATGGCTCCCATCCTGAGCCTTCCTTTGCTCGTGATACCAGCAGTCATGAGCTTTGATATCTGCCATGCTTTTAACGGCATTTGGATGGAGTTCGAGTTCTATCTGATGCTGCCCTGCAGCACATCTCAGGAGCTGGTCCACTTCCATAGCTGACAAATCAGAAGCACACCTATAGTCCCGTGACCACTAAAAAATGTGAAGAATCAGAGTTTGTACTGGCAAAACATAATAATCAAAAATATAATGCATTAAAGTCTGGAAATAGAAATGTCCAGTGTTTCATACTGTTTACTACATAGTGCTACATTTCAAGAAAGTCTGATCTGTTTAGGTTTAGTGGAAAAAACATTAGTTAATGTGAAAAGAAATACCCAGATGACACAATTTGTGACAACGAAAACGACAGTTTTATAGAAATTTGGGGATCTGCTGGTCTTTAATTTGTCTAAATCAAGGGCCTATGATGGCATCAAACCACTCTTTCTACACTACAATCACAAATCCCACCGCAATGGGGGGGCATCGGCAGAGTCTTCCAGCCGCCAACCACATTTTTGATGGTTAACGTCGTGAACGAACTTTTAACCCTGGCATGGCAGGACTGTGAACCCCATTTGCACATGAAGGATCAATTGTTGATCTCACTGTTAACCAAACTAATGAGTTGGTCTCAAACAGTTTATCATAATTGTTAGTGCGAAGTGTATTATCCTGCAAAAAACTTGCTAAGATTAATCTGTTACAGACGTACCTGTTGAGGGAGGAGACCATGAAGGTGCCTTCGTCCTCCATCAGAGGCGTCTGGCCCGGTGAGAGGGTTTAACTCTTCAGGTGGGGCAGAATCGGTCATTATGGCGAACAGAGCTGAAAGGGGATTAGACAGGGTTGGCGTTGACATGCATGCTCAGCACAAACCCTTTATAAAAAGATTTTGTGCCACAAACATGATGGAAACATTTAAGGTATTTAAACTAAACGATTGATTGGAGATAAAAACTCAAAAGGGAAAAAATGATGTCATTACATGTATATACAGTACAGACCAAAAGCACCACAGCATCATGCAGCGGCATGCTATTCCATCCGGTTTGCATTTAGTTGGAGCATCATTTATTTTTCAACAGGACAATGACCCCAAACACACCTCAGGGCTGTGTTAGGGTTATTTGACCAAGAAGGAGAGTGATGAGCCAGCTGCGCCAGATGACCTGGCCTCCACAGTCACCGGACCTGAACCCAATGGGGATGGTTTGGGGTGAGCTGGACCGCAGAGTGAAAGCAAACAGGTCACCAAGTGCTAAGCATCTCTAGGAACTCCTTCAAGACTGTTGGAAGACCATTTCAGGTCACTACCTCTTGAAGCTCATCCAGAGAATGCCAAGAGTGTGCAAAGCAGTAATCAAAGCAAAAGGTGGCTACTATGAAGAACCTACAATATGACATATTTTCAGTTGTTTCACACTTTTTTGTTATGTATATAATTCCACATGTGTTAATTCACAGTTTTGATGCCTTCAGTGTGAATCTACAGTTTTCATAGTCATGAAAATAAATAAAACTCTTTGAATCAGAAGGTGTGTCCAAACTTTTGGTCTGTACTGTATATATATTTTAATCCAATGTTACCAACACGCAACTCCTCAATAAGGGGAACAGTTTTTTTTATGGATTTTCTTTTCAAAAGCTGTGAACAAATCAACTCTGTGATAAAACAAGTTTCAGTCCAGATTTGGATTCTTTGACTTGAATCTCTATTTATCCAGAACTAAAGGAAAACACTGTGCAGAAGCCCTGCAAAGACAGGCAGCAGGAGTTAAGTTGGCATCTATCATACCATTCCTACGACTACCATTCCTTGCGACTGTCAGCCTGAAAGGTATTCAGCTGAGTGGATGTTCATTGAATGGAATCATAAAACCCCACAGAGTTCCACAGTCTCTAGTTTTTGTCTTTTAGGGTGTATTTAGACTGGAAAAACCATTTGGTTAGGACAGAGTTCACTTCATTTGATCCGGATCAAGCCCTGAACCTTGTATTTGGTCTGTATTCAGACTGCCGTCAAACTGACTTTATTGTTCTGAACCAGAGCTTGTTAACAAAACCATGTGACTAAACATCTCTTCACTCGTTGGTCAAGAATAACGAGGACGGGGCAAAGCAACCAGAGAAGGAATAATGGAAGTCCTGCATGATTTATAGTCTGGAAGGTGCCATCTTATTTTTCTCTTGTAAATTTTGTTCCGTGTTTATATAATTGGGGTTTATTCTATGACACCAAGTCTTTCATTTATCGGAATAGAGCTGTGAAAGGAAAAGGCTCGACCAAGATTCACCAGATTTACACCGCTATGACATTTGGCACCAAGTCTCTTCCACTGAAGCGTAATTATAAGGATTTGTTGGAGTAATATCACACAAGGGTCTTTCTGTGTTTCCTGTTTCCCTCATGAATCAAAACCTGAGTAAGTGTTGATTCATATGTATTTGGACTCTTAAGGAATGAGGAAAAAGTCTGCACAACAATGCAGAACAGGTGCTGCAGCCAGGTACCCAGAAGTTCATCTGCGTCAACGTTGGGTCTCAAACAAAGGGGCAGAAATGCCAGGAAGTGTTTAGAAACGATGTAGACAGTCTGATTGATCGATTCATTAGGATTGTGAATGTACAGAGATTCCCATTTCACATCTTGTCTGCTCTAGTTGATGCTAGCCTCAAAGAACAGAAAAAAAGTCACTGCTAAACTATTTAGACACTAAACTAAAGAAATAACTGGAAAAGAATGAAACATGTGCTCACTCTTGCTTGGTGTGTTTAGTTTCGAGTGTTGGTTTCCTGGTAACCTTGGGACATCTGGGACATCAGTGGTCAGATTGTGGACCTGCAATAACTCTGAGACAGAAAACAGAACGGCTGCTATGGAGTCATGAATAAATCATAAATATCTAACAGTGTAAAAAATGATTTTTAAAAAGTACCAGGACTGAGCCTGCTGAGCACCTCCTGAAAGAGAAACACAGAAGATTACAAGATGAGAGCACCAACACACTTAACAGTGAATTTCCTCTTGAATGTGGAACTGCCTAATGTAAAGCAGGAACCTTTTAGTCTGCTGTTAGCATCTAAATGAGATGTAACCATAAATCATAAAGCTCCACTGCTTTGGTTCCATGTTTATTATCATTTAAAAGTTCTACTTTTAATCCTGACATAGAATTATTGACGTGTGTTTGTGGTTTGGTTTACAAGCTTTGGTTGGAAAAAGAAATGTTCAGTAGCCAGCAGTCTGAATATAGAGTTTCAGGAGTCCATCTGGACCAAATTAAGGGGACTCGGCCCGGACCAATGGACTTTTTCAGTCCTTAAAGTCGCTACTGCTTTGCAAATTTGCTACCAGTTAGATTTGAGACACAACATTAGGTAGAGTTGAGGGTTGAAGCCTTTACAAACTCTTAGTCAGCACAATAATAAGGACAGACACCTTAACATGTTTGTACCTTAATGATGTCTTCTGGACTTCTCTCCACTACCTTCAGTCTGTTCAGGATAAAGCTCTCATCGGTTGAAATCACGGCCTCCTCTCTCTCCAAAGACGCCACCTCCAGCTCAGTTCTGACCCAAAGGTGGATGAGTGCAGATGCCTGAAAACTGTGTGTGCATGTTTTTTTTATTTTCTCTTTGGTGTCACCTGTAGATGCTGAGCTGCAGAGCTTTGGTCTGCTGGGGGTCCTGCAGCCGTCCATGTTGCTGGGTGTGGTCAAGGTCAGGCTGCAACCACTGATCTCTCAGGGTTTTCTTCTGAAAGTTATTAACAACAAACTGAAAGCAGGCTGAGCACAAACAGCCAGGACACAAGATTAGCGGTCGAAGAATTGGGTAATGTGATCACATGATGTATCTAAAAGCTGACCTTCAACCCTGTTCACGTTCGATTTGTCTGAACTGTTCTTGTCCCCTTTTTGGGTTGTTAAACAGTGATTCACCTCGTGTCACCCGGCTGTGGTATGTTTCAGCTGGGAGTCAGGAATTCATAGCTGTAGCTTAATAATAACATAAAGCCTGCCACCGCATGCTACCATGTCTAAAACATTCACTTTGACCAATAATTAAAGACTACAATGGCCTTCTTTATTGGCCAGATTGTAATGGTGGCATCACAGCAACAGTGAGGTATCAGAAGTATATGAAATTGAATCAAAATGATATTTGTAAGGATGTAAGGATTGTAAGGAAATGCAGTGAACGGCTTAGACCTGCATTTTGTTTCCTTATAAATATGCCTATTGAGCTACCACTTTAGAATGCACTACTAACAACAGAGGGGAACTGAACCCTGCTTCCTATACTCTGCATGCCTCCACTCATTAAGAAACATCCACCATGGATCTGCCTGGATTGGTTTTGGACAGAAAAGACTAAAAAAGACCCTACCTCTGAAATAAAAATGAAAAAGAGAATTAAGGAACTGAAACACTGGCACCAAAAGCTCATAGCTCAACAGCAGGTTTCCAGTAGCTTGGTTCAAGGTCACCAAGGCTGATCAAGAAGCTTTTGCATTTTGCACAAACAAGACAGAAATGCTGTCTGCGTCTTGAGAGGGGCCTCACATCTGAAAGCTATGTCTTCCATTCAAGTTTTGGAAACGAACAAACAGGAATTCTGCTGAAGGAAAAGCCCTGCCGGAAATTTTTACCAAAAGCCTTTTTGGCTTTTGTAGAACTTTTCTATTTGACGTTCTATTCGTAAAACAGTATTATTTTCTGTTGTGCTTGTAACGGAAAGTCGACGATCAAATGTGATGTTATCTACTATTTCTCATCAGAAATCTGGCAGAGTCACTTTGGGGGCCAAAAACTTTAGAAAGATTCAGGTGAAGCCCGATAATAAGGATTAAAATACAGTAAAACAATCCTAAGTCAGAGATATGCTGATCCAAACAGCAACCACTTGAAACGTGTCAAACTGATGGAAAACACGGTCTGCAGTCCAATAAAGTTATTGAATGATTGGCGGTTAGGATAGCGATAGCTGCTCATCAGGACTGCTTTAAACATGAATGTCTTCCAAAAAATCAGACAAAGGCTTCCATCCAAAAATTCACCTTCATCTGCTGAAGCTGAAGTTTCATTTGATCAAGTTCCCGTTTCTTGTGTCGAATGTCCTCTTGTATTCGATGCTTCTCCTGTTTTGAAGACAAATGAACCTTTTTATTAACGTGGTTTAGAATATTCTACATAATGTCGTCTTTTGCAAATTTGTTCTTATTTTTTAGTGAATATTTACGGTGATGGCCTGAAGTCTTTTCTGCAGCAAGTCACTCTCCTCCATAACAGCTGATGAACTGATGAAAGTGAAAAAAGAAAAGTTTTAAGACACTTTTGTTCCACACTTCAGGGAAAAGAACAATGAATTTTTTTCAGACAATACTGAACATTTCTGGTTGTTTTGCTCTGGACAGATGATAGTGCCATGTAAGATGTTTCCATAGATAACACCTTCAAAAGCAGTTTCACCTTTTCAAAGCCAACAGTAAATTCTATTTCTCCCAACTCTGGATAGAAAAAGACTTAGCACAAAAAACCACGAGACCATTAGCAAACAAAATATCACAAACAGTTCTAATAAAGTGTCTGTTGCATGTTGAAAGCTGGGGGACCTGAACCAGAACATGACTGGGGGACCTCTCTGTGTGGAGTTTGCATGCTCTCCCTGTGCATGTGTGGGACTCCCACCGTCCAAAAATATGCCTCATAGTTACTCTAAATAGTCCCTAGGTGTGAATGGGAGTGTGCATGGGTGTGTGATTATGGGCGTGCAACAGACAGGCGACCTTTTAAGGATGCCCCCTCCCTTCACCCATGAGTGGCCAGGATAGGCTCCAGCAGCCCTGTGACCGCAAGAGGGACCAAACGGAAGAAGACGAATGAATGAATGAATGAATGAATGAATGAATGTCAGGTTCAACACTTTTGACTTTGGTACAGTGGAGTCATACATATCTATGACATGGCATGGTCATGACATATAGGTTGTCCGGAAAACAGTGAGAAGAGCAAAAATCGGCCATGGTGCAGCTGTAGGGCGGTCAACCTCTGACGATATTGCAGGTTCAATTCCCGACTTGCCAGCCCACGTGTTAAGGTGCTCTTGGGCAAGACACTGAACCCTACATTGCCTCTGGTGGTTATAGGTTGGTTACTAAAAGTTGTTTAAATGAGTCTGCATTCATCCAACCACATTTCAGTGAGTGTCTGTGTTTCATAGTTGTGGTGTGATATCATTGTTTAAGAGAATTCATCTGGAACTATAATGCGGCTTTGATGATGTCACAACAGCACCTGTAGGGGGCGTGCCGCGTCACCTGACACAGAAAACATGTCAGAAGCTTTCCAGCTGCGTTAAAATAAACATTCTAACAAGCAATTTGACCTTTTTTCTGTTTGATAACACGACAGGGATTGTAGCCAGGACCCCCCCCCCCAACACCTGATAGAGAACAACCGCCCGCCAGGCCAGGGTCAGCAGGACCGCCACAGGGGCCCCCAAAGCCAGAGAGCAGGGAGGCATAGGGTGACAGAGAGTGCAAGCCCCAGCCCAACCAGAGGAGCAGCCCCCCCCCCGTTATGCTGGGAGGGCCCTGCCCCAGGAGAGCACCCCCAGCTCCGGATGGGCAGCCTACCACCCCCCAGGAGTTCTGGGTATCCCCCCAACCCAACCCCACCCAAGGCACGAGCTGTATGGGGTCAGGGACAGATGGTCTGAGGTCCCACCTCCCTTGTGTAATGTATGTGTGTTTGTGAGCATGTGTGTGTGTTCGTGTATGTGCTGGAGTGTATATTGTTGTGTAGTAAAGGGTGTGTGTAATAAAGGGTGCAGTTAAAATTGGCGGGTAGGGCACTGAGAGGACATCTCCTGCTTTTTGGCAGTTGAAAAGATACTGGCTCCTCACAGACGGTCCGCAGATGAACTGTACTCCTCCCTCATTTGTGGGGTTAGGGACCAGAGACACCCACGAATACGCAGAATACGGAGAACCACCCCCCACCCTGCAGCCAAAGAACGTCTGTCACAGATCCTTCCACATCAAAAGCCCTTCTGAAACATTTCTGATGCTTTGTAAAGCATTTACCAAAGAACATTACTCAACATGAAGAGATTTTTTTGTAGCGTACTTTAAAATGCACATAAGGAGAGTCTGTCTGTCTCTGTGCCGTAAAACAAGGAGGAGTCACGAGACTGAAAAAACTTGCGAACACATGAAACCGCGAATACACGGGGGAACTCTGTGCATGTAATGGGCCGGTGGGGCAAATGTGTACACACTGCAGATTCTTGAACGTGCTTTAAGTATGCGGTGTTCACAATACTGTCACTACCCAATACTAGCATATGTACTTATAGTTGCAAAGCAATGGGTATCCCTGAGACAGATGATAATGCTGATGACAATGCTACTACCTTTAGCCACATTAGCATAGTTGTCATTATTAGCATCTTAATAATGTGTTTTTCTGAGACAGTAGGTGCAATGCAATGGCAGCCATATTAGCATAGTAATAGAAAGTAATAGAAAAAGTAGACTTTTGTGAAGCGGCTGTTAATCCAGTGAGGGCAGAAAGAAAGGGTGCGCTTTGGGTGCAGCAAGGGCAAATGGAGAGGGGGCTGCGATGGCAGAAGCAGGTAGTGCCTACAGGCCATCTGCCGCTGCCGCCGGCCTTGATTGTATTTGTATTTTGTGTCTAAGTTATTTTATTTAACAAGAGAATAAACAGAGCTTGCTTTAGGTGCTTGATAGGTGTGCTGTGCAGAATTTAAGAGGTTTTGGTTTTACTGTTACCTTTGTCCAAAATGAAGCAGCTATGTGCCACTATTTTTTTTTTATAGTTTTAGGATCCTACATATATTCCAACAGAGATTTCAGCAGCAAGCCTAGATCAGAGCTGCACAGGCTTACAACAGCCTGTTAGTTGTAAAGAAACCTGCCAGTCCTGAACTGAGCTAATCTGCTTTTAGCGTGTTAATCTGTGAGCTCCATCTGTCTCTGAACACTGAGGCGGAGCAGGTGGACCATCCTGAACCTTTGGAGGCGACTAAAAAGAGCGATTCTGCTGAGAAACTTGTAAAATAAAATACGTTCCTAATGCTGCTGTTTGTTTGAAATGAAAATACACAAGTCTGGAACAACTGAGTCTAGTCAGAGCTGCACAACAAAATAGCCTATTCCATCACTATGTTTTTCAATTTCCCATTGAGTATTAATGGAGGATGTATTCCATTCAAAATGAGTTGAAATAAAATCATACTCTGACTTGTATACAAATGAACTAAACTGGTCATGTGAAATCTGTTTATGCAAAAACCATAATAACATTGCTTTAAAAAAAACTTTACAATTATATCAAAGAACTTCAAAGCTGCAATACTGCATTATGGTTTACTGCTGCTTAGAAGCAAAACAAAGAACTTTCCTCTTCTGCTGCATTTTATGATCCAAATACAGCAGAAGCTTAACTGATGCTACTTTCTAGAAGGCGGTCGACACGCTGGAGGAAATGACTATGAGACACACGCAGACACAGACAACAGTGAACCTACCTCCCTTGTTCCTTCTGATGACTGTAATGACTCCAGGACGGAAGCACGTGTTCACGCTCAGGGGATGGGCTCTGAGACTGCTTCCTCTGAATCGCTCCTCTTCTTTGACCCATCACGTCTGTTAACAGGATCTAAAGGAGGGATTTTTGGACAGTGCAGATTTACCACTCAGACCACGAGAATGTTTGAAAACTGAGAATCAATCTTTTGCTGTGTGAGATCAGGCAGCACAGCTGATCCATGAATGTACTCGTCATTCTGAAACTTTGTTTAATGCTTATAAATGAAGATACAGTAAAGATTTTCTCATTTTATTGACGTTCTGGTTTTATTTAGGTTTTCTGAGTGTGGTGCAGATGTGAAATGATATGAACAGATAACACATTAAATAACCATCATTTTACTTACTGGCTTTATGTCACAACACTGCATTGATGCGGTTTCCATATGCAGTTGCAAAAACTATTTGAGCCACACATTACCACAATCTGATTTTTCTTTCACAATAAGAGCAGTCATGTAACCCTTGTGCTATCCAAGGTACTTTAACATTGGGAGTGGGGTCATCTGGACCCCACAAGATAGCACAAGGAGTATACAAGGAATTTCCACATATAACTATTCCTATTAACTGTCATCTACGCATTTCTGCCACTACGATCTCTTTGACATGACCCAAACTTTCCCTGAAGTACCCATTGTTCATGGCTTGGTGCATGTTTTCTGCCCTGTAGTAAATTATCATTCCACTAGGTGTAGTAGAAGGGCTTTTTCTGCTCATTTCAAAATGGCTGCTACTGTGAAATGTCAAAAACACTTTTGGTGGAAAACTTTTCCACAACTATTGTTACTCATTTTTTAACAAAGGTGTGGACTTGAGTCCCATGATTTGGGCTCGAGTCAGACTCAAGTCATGACGGCACAACATCCAATGACATTAGGTCCACATTGGTTTCATCAGACAATCCATTGTAGACAATCTGTCAATCAAAGCAGCAGGTCTGCTTGCTGGTGTTATCATGTTCCAGTATAAAAGCTATGAGGTTGTCAACAGAAAAACTGTTTTCAGTTTGCAGAACATGCGGATAAAAGGATTACCAGCAGAGAATTAACAATGACCAACTTCATCCAACTCTGGAAGTAACAAGTTCTGAACAAAAGCTGATGCTAGCTTATCGGCTAACTGCTAGCTGGAGTTAAATCAATGAGACGGTAATGTTTCTGCTACCGTTTCATCATGTGGGGGTGCAGCTAGCCAGCTCAGTGCAATCACAGCCTGACCACAGGTGACCTACAGCAGTTAGGTCTTAACAAGCTAGACACAGGCATTGACTGTTTAATGGACCTAAGTGATCATAGCGGGACCATTGACTGTATATGAGAACTGGACTGAGTGATACCTCCCCCTGGTGTTCCAACCAGGAAGTGTCTCCAAGAAGCCAAAATCCTGTAGACTTCAATAGAGACATAAACAGCTGTTACTCAGTCATTCTATTGGTCAGAATAACTGTTCAGGATCTGATAACTCTTTTCCAACATGTTCTTGATAATCCTCATTTTTTTTCATTATATCTTTTTCTTTATTCAAGTTAAAAACTGTCCAATCAGATGCCTCAGTAAAAGCATGTGGTGCACCTCAAATGTTTGATTGTCCAACACATTCTCACCCCTGCTTGTCATTTCTAGATGTAGGGCAGGAACCCCCCTCAGCGTCACATGCATCCACATTTAGTGCTTTGGATGAACCCAACTCGTCGTTTTTCGATGCGTTGTGACTAATGATGTGAGCAAAAACCTTTCTGCAGTTTTCTCAAAGCCAAAGTTCCTTAGGGAATCTAAGTTTTCTTGAACATTTGTGTCATTGAAAAAAAAAAAGGAAATTGGATGCGAGATAACTGATGCAGCAAATTACCTTTATTACCATCAAAATGAAATGTATACACTGGTCTTTTTGTGTCAACTGTTGTAAGATAAACAGAACATACATGGCAACCTTGATCTCATACATTCATGGTGACAGTCATGAATTGTAGTTATTTATTTACAGCAGAAGAATTTCACATCATTGAGGGACGTGTCATCTCCGTTACCCTGAGGTTCCTCCACAAGGGTTTTCAGACCACAAATGGCCCCTTTTGGACACTTGTTGCTCCAATGGCCCCAATCGCCCCATTCCAATCCATCCCCCTCCAAACGAGCACCGTTGCCACTACAGATGAAGCTGCAAAATTTAAAACACAATCAAATCGTATTCTGACAAACACAAGTGCATTTACTGTTTGAGAACTCAGTGTGTCCTCAGAGGATGCTCTCCCTGCAAGGATTGACTTTGGATTCCAACACCTGTTGTAGGAGAGCCACTCTGGCTTTTGTAGTTTGTTGTACAGCTCTGAATTTGCAGTTTCAATTGTTTGGAGACACTAGTAATTCAAATAGTGTCAACTCCTGCTTATGACTGTGGAAGAGAACCAAAACAGTTAGTTTTTTTTTAACATGAGCACTTCCTAAATGGCATCAGTCTTTGAGAAGAATCAAGTACATTCTTTCAAAAATTCTTCCTGCAATTATTTGACGCTGTGGCAACACTTTATAATAAGGACCCCTTTATTAACATTAGTTAATGCATAATTAAGCATTATTTAACCAGTAACAGTCATTTATGCATTACTTTGCATTACTCTGTGTATTATTTAATGCATTATATAGCAGTTATTCAACTTTACTTAATGTATAACAAAGCATTAATAAAAGTCTCCCTATGAAAACGCTCAGTGTTAGTTATTCATCAACAACATGTTGGTTATCACAAATGTAAAGCCTTAATAATTGTCTGAGGTAATAATTGACTGTGGTTATTTGTCCAGAGTTAGGAACCAACAGGTAAGTAAGGTTTTACCAAATGTGTCTGGCCTGAACTTACCCAAAATGCTGCAAAGCCTCATAAGCTTGACCTAACCATTACTGAACCATATTTAAAAGTTATGAAGGAGACACTTGTGAAGTACATCAATTTACCAAGCTGAGAAGTGTGGACCTCCCTGGTACTGGTCTGAACCGGTTCTATTCCAATATCCCAGGTCAAAGCTTTTCTATTTTGTATGATTCGAGCTTCTCAAAGGCCCATGAAATTAAATTCAATTTTTGACCCACTACTTTTGTGCTGCAACTTGGGGATGTCATCAGGAGGAATGGCATTTGTTTTCATAGTTACGAAGATGATGCACAACTCTACATTGCTGTGTCTCCTCATGATAAAGAGTCAGTCAAAATACTTATATTATTCCTTAAGAGAGACTTAATGGATGTCTGAGAACTTCTGTTAATGATCACATAATGTTTTCTATACAGGGTTTAAGTGCCACAGTCTACATCTAAAGAGTAAAAGCTCATCTAAAGACCTAAAAGATTCTTTATGAGTCATGTTATCATTGACTCACTGCAGCAATGTTACAGATATGCTGGATCAAAATTACTAGCTGTATTTCAGAAGCCTTGTTCTCATGGAAAACATGGATTTGAAGGAATTCTATTCTATTCTCAGTTTTAAATTACAGACAGTGCAGGTATGGGACCTTTGCCCACAAAGTGCATACCATGCAAGTAATGTATGTTTGTACATTTAGTAATCACCAATGATATCTCAAAACTCCTCGAGAAAGTGGTCTACTCTTAGCTAGAGGCTTTCTTAAACCAACATCAAATTCTAGAAGTCTTCTGGTTTTAGACTCTTGCACAGCACAGAGTCAGCATTACTAAGAATTAGCAACCATATTCTCCATGGCTAATGATGCTGGAGATTATGTTGTCCTGGTTCTGCTGGATCCAACAGCAGCATTCAACACAGTAGATCACAGTATTTTGACATCTAGGCTCCAGAACCGGTGGGGATCGGAGGTACTGCACTGGCCTGGCTTGTATATTGTATCTGATCTCTAGCACCTACCTTCATTCAGTGCCACTAAGGCTCACATTGATCCTGAGGCCCAGACTTAAAGGTATTGATTAATGCAAAGAGCAAATCTAAGGACTAATCTTTTCTACCCATGTGTATCGGCTGGGTAGAAACAATTATTCCTATGCTGGTTAGATTGGCCCTTTGCATTTGGAAAAACTATTTCATGCTGGCGGGGAAAGCACAGATGCTGGAAGGACAACCGTCGGTTTTTAGATAACACATTTATGAAAAGTGTAACCCCATTTCCCAGAACCAACTAGTTTCTCTCCATCTGCCTCCAGAATAAAACCATTTTATCACACACTTATAACTAACATGCACTAAGGTTAGCAGCACAGTTAACTGATTAATAAAATAAAAATCATTTCACATCAGCTCGATTCACCCTTTGAGTGGCTTCCCCACATATGAGAGCCACCAATTTTATGTCTCTGTTCTTTTTTAGTCAAATTTGTTCTTGTTTAGCTCTTCTGCACTTGGCCTGTCATACCTCTAGGAGAATAATTAAAGTTCATTAGACTATTTGTGTTCAGACTATTCCCCCACAGAAACAGCCGCTACCTCTTCAAAACATAAATGACTAACATTAGTCATGCCCTGTGCTTCATTTACTGCGCTTATACCCATCAGACACACCTTCAAATTCAGCCTTCATTCATTCAGTCTCCGTCAGATCATCTTGGGAAATTATCGGTCAAAGTCAAGCTGGGTTTCCTCTGAACTGCTTGTGTCATGGCCATGTTTCTGCCCTTCACTTTGCTTTTTTGGATCTCGGATAATGGCCTCTTTGGTTGGGTGGTTGTTACGACGCCTGCTGTGCTTATCAGACCTGGATTCGGAGATTATGATTGAGGCTGAAAACTCTGCAATAAAAATGTTGCTATGACTCAAAGGATAAAATATCAGGTCCTTGCTTGTGTGGTGACATTAAACCTTTCCTTTTAATATCATTTGATCAGTGTTTAAGCTGATAATCACACTATGATGTTTTATTTACCTGTTACTGTGTTAAGGAGTTACAACTGTTAAAGATGGTAATAATATGTTTCCTTTTGGCCATTTAACAAATCATCTTTAGACTTTCCATGTAAAAATGCAGTTAACCAAAGAAATATTAGGTCAAAATTTGATTCACTGATGTTTTGACAAAACCAAGAAATGAATTTCTTAATTAAAGGCCAGAGGTGGTTTTGAACCAAATGGATTAATAATTACCCTAACAGGTTATGCAGCTCTATGTATGCAGTGTGCATTACTTGATGTTATTGACAGATGTATCATCTCCATCTCCTTGTGGGGGCTCAACACGGAGCATGTAGGAGGCCAAATAACCAGTTTCACACATCTTCACAGCAGTCCACTCTCCCCATCTGATGGATCAAACAATTAAGGCAGAAAAATACAAGATATCTCTGTCAACAGATGTGATAAAACAGATTTTTTAAATTTGCTGTACGTATGGTTTTGTGCAATACATGTAAGAAGTGAAAAATATCTTTAAAAAATGGAAAAAGTGTCAGAATTTATTAAATTGAACATGTTGAGAGGAAAAACAGATTTTGTATCTTATTTCCAATCATAGAATCACACTAATGTGCTGCAGCTCAAATGACAGTTTTAGTGTTGACTTTTTTTCTTCATTGCTTCTTTGGTTTTACTTTTTACCTGTGCATATGCAAACATACAATAAAATTAAGAAACACAACCCTCCGCTCACCTTCCCACAGCAGACTCTCTGATGACCTGTTCCTGCTTGTTTTTGGGATTGACGCAGTACAAGCGGATTCCATTCAGAGCAGTGTCGTCTCCAGAGCCCTGGGGTTGCTCCACCTTTGAAACAACCAGAAAACAACAGTAAACATTAAGCACATATGTGTTTACACCATAAAGGCTGACACATCTCCTCTGCTGAGAGCAATGAGCAATACAAGCTGCTCAGATGAGGTGATCCTCCACAGCTGCCCTACAGCCACAATGAAAGTATCCCACTTACCTTGAGGCTAAATCCTGCAGCATAAAAGCCTTCAGGACACATATGTTGTTCTCCCCAGTTACCCCACTGATTGCCATATGGCACTGTCAGATCGTAGGAAGCAACGCTCTGTCCTGTCACTGAGTGCAGCCATGACAGCTGAAGCAGGTGGAAGAGGGCCAGACTCAAGAGTTTCATTTTCGTAAGGGTTATACAAAAAACAACCCAAAAAACTGTTGTAAAGACAAAAATCTGTCTTCAAGGGGAAAAAACTTAGTTGCTTGGTTGCACAAAAAATAAAAGAATTCCCTAAAATGCAAACATACCACCAGTTAGGCAATATTTATAGAAGTGAGTCTGCGGTGTTGTTAATGTTTAACCAGAGTCAAACAAATCAAAGGGAACTCTAGGCGAATGCTGTGATTTCTGTGTGTATTTTACTAAATGATGATGCTCATACTATGATTGTTCACTTCTCCTGACTAAAACTATTGCAAAAAGGAAGATAACATTTGGCTGGACGAAGTTACAACAGAGATTTATTTCATGTGGTTCGTTTGGTCCAATAGCCCGAATGACATCCCAATGTCAGTACTGTAGATCCTGGTGGTGTGGATCAGGGAGTCAATGTCATGCTTGCTCTTATCATATAGCTTGATGTCATCCATGTAGAGGAGGTGACTGATGTTGGCCCCATTTCTGAGTCAGTATCCATAGCCAGTCTTGTTGATTATTTGGCTGAGGGGCTTCACACCTATGCAGAACAGCAGTGGGGACAGAACATCACCTTGGTATATCCCACATTTGATGGACACTTGTGCAAGTGGCTAGCTATTGGCTTCAAGGGTGGTTTTCCACAGCTTCATCGAGTTTCCTATGAAGGCTTTTAGAGTCCTGTTGATCTTGTATAGCTCCAAGCATTTAGTGATCCATGTGTGTGGCATTGAGTCATAGGCCTTCTTATAATCAATCCAGGCTGTGCACAGGTTGGTGAGTTGTGACCTGCAGACTTGAGCAACTGTTCTGTCAACCAGGAGTTGGTATTTGGCTCCTCCGGAGTCTTTACCAATGTGCCTGTTCATGTGCCTGTTAATCTTGGTTGCAATGATGCCTGACATGAGCTTCCATGTTGTGGAGAGACAGGTTATTGGCCGATAGTTGGTTGGGACTGCACCATTTGAGGGATCCTTCTGGATCAGGATCGTTCTCCCTTCCATTAGCCTTTCGGGGTGAGTCCCATCTCTTAGCAGCTGGTTCATTTGTGCTGCCATGGGCTAGTGGAGGGCGACAAGTTTCTTTAGCCAGTAGGCATGTATCATGTCAGATGTTGATCCAGAGCTATAGACGCTACACCCCCTGTGGGGTAACCTGGAGCTCCACAATAGTGTCCTGTATCAATGCTGGTGGGAACCAGGGGCAGGTCGAGACCGGCTGCAGCTCTTTGTGCCCACCTCTCTATGGACTGAGGTGCTCCACTGGGTCCACGGGGCGGCTGGTGCTGGCCACTTTGGAAATACAAAGATGGTGAGGTGGCTGAGGGCTCTACAGTGACTAGGGCAGGAACTTCGAGAACAGACTTTTCGCGGAGGTGTGCAAGTGCCTGGGGTGAAGAAGACCCAGACTACTTCACTTTATCCACAGAGCAATGGTTTGGTGGAGCACTTCAACCGGACTTTGGCCACATAGCTTGCCACACTGACCAGTACATGTCAGAGAGACTGGAACCAACATCTACCCATAGGCCTGTGGGTATATCGCACGACAGTACAGGAATCCAGTCAGTGCACGCCTGCGCTACTGATGTTCGGCCAGGAGCTCTGTGCACCTGTTGACCTGGTATTTGGCGCTGCACCTGAGCTGGAGATCACAGGAGGTCTTGAACTGGACTATGTGCGACAGCTGAAGTACAGGTTGGGGGAGGTGCATCATCTGGCGATGGAAGCCCGACGAGGAGCTGGGGTCAAGCAGATTAGGGCATAGGACCAATTTTGGTGCAGGGAGACAGAGTATGGGTGTATTGCCGAGTGAGAAATCGAGGATTCTCACCCAAGCTCATTAGCCACTGGCAAGGACCTGGAGAGATCCTAGAACAGCTCTCCGAGGTGGTGTACTGATTGCGGCTGCCGGGTAGGGGTCAAAGGGTTTTTGATTTGATTTGATTTTAAATGGTATATTTCAAGCAATCAAGTAGCAACAATACACAAAAGCAATATAATCTTCAGTTGTACATTCATACAGTAACTAATCAAACTTAGGATAATTAGACATATTAAAAAAATATTACTTGAAAGGGAGTGGAAGAAAGCGAACTTATATAATCCCACCCCGTTATACTTTAACCATTTTATTACATGATTTATCAATATCCGGTTCCTAGTTTTTATCAGACATAATTAAAAATCATAAGGTATCGATAAAGCACATGACAAAGATGAATTACTTAATTATTATGTTAAAAAAATTTTTTTTAACTATTTTCGAAATCAACATGGCAAATGCAGATCAGTCATCTAAAATATATGTTACTCATAGAAGTCATTCATATGATTAGAACATAATACTATATCAGTAAAATAGACACAACACTGTTTCAGGAATTTTCATAGCAAAATTTTGTCAAGTATCAAAAGTTAAAAACATTTGCAAAATCATTAGGAAAGATTTTTGAATCAGTTTATCCATTTTTGGAGCAAGTAAAGTAATATCATTAAACATCAATCAATTTAACCATTTTCAATAAGTGATTAATCATTTGTTTTACTTTTTTTATATGTTTTTCTTTTTTGTATATATATAATAAAGTAATGCTGTAAGGGAAAAATAAAAAGGGTCCATAATCTGTCGATTGTCCAAGGTTGGCATTTCTTCTTCTGCTGAATAACAGCTGATCTTCTGGGTTCAAAACAGTTTATAGTCCTCTTCGATGTTATTACGGCAGACATTAGATTCAGGTCCATATCCTTCTTCAGCTGATATCAGCTCGGTGAAAGTTGAGGTCAAGTTGTCTGCATGTCAGAGCTCTCTGCTGTTAATTCAGGCAACGTCAGACGTATGGAGAAGTGAGGAATCCAGGTGTCATATTTCTTGAAATTATTTGGTTCTTTGGTTTATTACTCCATGTTGTTTCAGACGACCGTGAAAAGACACTTCTCAAAGTCTTCCATGGTGTTCACAACCAGAACCTTGGACCGGTCCGGTGGACTGAGTGGTTTGACGTAAATCCTGCAGCCTTTAACCCAAGTGTTCTCAATCTGCTTCTGCTTCCTGAGAAGCCTGGCATGTTTTGAGATTTCAGCATTCCTTCTGGTCAGATGGTCGTTCAGATAAGCAGCCGATCCTTTGAGGATTTTACGTTGATTCATCAGAGCTAGCTTGTGTTTCTGATTCACAAACCTGATGAGGATCGCTGGTTTATCCGTCTCCTTTCTCCTGGGGAGCAGGTGGCATGTCTAGATGGTATTGAGATCCAGGGAAATCCCTTTAGATGTGAGAAATGAATGTATTTGCTGATCCAGAGTCTCTCCACCGCACTGCTAGCTACGCTAGCGCTAGCATTAGTAGTGCTTGCTCCTGATGTCAGCTTCGTTCGAGGTTTGATTGGTAATCCAGTGAGAATGACATTATTCATCCTTACTTGATGTTTCACATTGTCCAGTCTTTTCTCCAGAATGTCAACCCAGTTTTCTCGTTGCTCGTTTTGAGCCCGAAATCTTCGGAACTCTTCCATCATTTCCCAAAGTGGTGTTAGCTTAGCCGACACCTGATCCATAAAACTTTTCAGCGCAATTTGAATATCGTCAAGAGTCTTTTTGAGGTCTTCGTATTCCTGGGATTTCTTAGGGGCCATGGTCAGCTCTCTTTTTGGAGAAAATCAACTTTTTAAGTAATTTGAAGATAGTTGTATCCGCAGAGAGGCACGCCACGCGCCCTGCCAGTAACCCGGAACCGGAAGGGTCTATTTGTTCGTTACCATAGCAACTGACATCAGAGGGGGAAAAAAGACTAAGAATAATAAAAAACATAAATAAAAAATAAGAACAAAAGAAAACTGGGTATAATTTAAAAAGCTATTTACAAAACAGTGCAGGTAAAAAGATGTGCAAAATAGAAAATAAATGTGCAAAGGTTATCTGTTGCATTGTGAATTATTGCACAGGGTATTGGGTATGAAGGATTTCTGGTACTGGGCAGTTTTGAAACGGAGCTGTCTGAGCCTCTTAGAGAAGGAGCTCCGCTGATTGTCCAGAACAGGGTGGAGAGGATGGTCTGGGTTGTCCTTGATTGATAGGAGTCTGTTCAGTGACCTCCTCTCCATCACTGCTTCAAATGTTTCCTGTTTGCAGCCAATGATAGAACCTGCCTTCCTGATGAGCTTGTTCAGTCTGTTGGTGTCACTGACTGCAATGCTGCTTCCCCGGCAGACCACAGAGGAGAAGAAGGTGCTGGCCACAACAGACTGGTAGAAGATCTCCAGCATCTTGCTGGACACATTGAAGGACCTCAGCTTCCTTACGAAGTAGAGTCTGCTGCAGGCCTTCTTGTACACAGCAGTACTGTGGCTCCTCCAGCTCAGTCTGCTGTTGATAGTCACTCCCAGGTATTGGTACTCCTCCACCACTTCCACATCCTTGCCCAGGATGCAGAGAGGCTGTAAGACTGTCCCTTTCCTCTGGAAGTCGATCACCATCTCCCTGGTCTTGTCCACGTTGAGCAGCAGGTGATTTTCTCCAGCCCACTCCAGATATCCGTTCACCAGCCTCCTGTACTCTTCCTCCCGTCCACCGCTTGTACACCCCACAACCACAGAGTCATCAGAGAATTTCTGTAGGTGACATGACTCCAAGTTGTGCTGAAAATCAGAGGTGTACAAGGTGAACAGAAAAGGAGAGAGCACAGTGCCCTGTGGGGCTCCCACACCACTCAGCACCACGTCAGACAGTCGGACAAACTGTGGCCTGTCTGTCAGGTAATCAGTGATCCAGGAGACGGTGGACGCACCAGCACCCATCAGGCGCACCTTATCACCTAGTAAAGAGGGCCGGATGGTGTCAACCCTTGTGCTAACCTAGGCACTTTACCGTTGGGAGTTGGGTCATCTAGACCCACTAGACAGTGCTTTGAACCTTTTTTTTTTTCAATGATTTGTGATCTTCACTGGTGTCCATGGATTACATGAAATTTGTCCACCTTTATCCACCTTTGTTATGGTAGGGAGAACACGTCAATGTAAGAGTGGGGTCATCCAAGACAGCACAAGGGTTAAAGGCACTGGAGAAGTCAAAGAAGGTGATTCTCACCATGCCTCCACCACCATCCAGGTGTAAGTGAGTGAGCTGCAGCAGATGGATGACTGCATCATCCACCCCCAGACGCGGCCGGTAGGCAAACTGCTGGGGGTCTCACTTGAGCCAACACCAGCCTCTCCAGCACCTTCATCACATGAGAAGTGAGGGCAACTGGACAGAAATCCCTGGGGTGAGATGAAGAGGTCTTCTTGGGTACAGGGACCAGGCAGGAGGTCTTCCAGAGGACGCTGTGAAAATTACCTTCATGTTGTTCGCTGTTTGTGTGTGTTTAAAATAAATAGGCTTTGATGCCAGAATGGAGACTATGTAATCTACTTCTGTCTACCAATCCCTCTCTGAGACAGTCTATGCCAGGGCACTGGAGAGGAGAATCCGTCTGATAGACGAACCTCAGATCCAGGAACAACAGTGCGGTTTCCGTCCTGGCCGTGGAACAGTGGACCAGTTCTACACCCTATCTAGGGTGCTGGAGGGTTCGTGGGAGTTTGCTTATCCAGTTCATTTGTGTTTTGTGGATTTGGAGAAGGCATTCCACCGCATCCCTCATAGTATCCTGTGGAGGGTGCTCTGGGAGAATGGGGTCCCGGGAGCCTTACTGAGGGCTGTCCAGTCTCTGTATGACCGGAGCAAGAGCTTGGTTCGCATAGCCGGCAGTAAGTCAGACTTGTTCCCGGTGCATGTTGGACTCTGACAGGGCTGTCCTTTATCCCCGGTTCTGTTAATAGTTTTTATGGACAGAATTTCTAGGCGCAGCCAGGGGCCGGAGGGGGTCTGCTTTGGGGACCACAGGATTTCCTCTCTGCTCTTTGCAGATGATGTTATCCTGTTGGCTTCATCAAGCCAGGACCTCCAGCCTACATTAGGGTTGTTTGCAGCCAAGTGTGAAGCTGCTGGGATGAGGATGAGCACCGCTAAATCTGAGACCAAGGCTCTCGACCAGAGAAAGGTAGTTTGCCCTCTCTCGGTGGGTGGAGTGTCCCTGCCCCAGGTGGAGGAATTTAAATATCTTGGGGTCTTGTTTAAGAGTGAGGAGAGATCTAAGCATGAGATTGACAGGCGGATCGGAGCGGCGTCCGTAGTTATACGGTCGCTGTACCGGTCCGTGGTGGTGAAGAGAGAGCAGAGCCAAAAAGCGAGGCTCTCAATTTACTGATCGATATTCGTTCCAATACTCACCTATAATCATGAGCTTTGGGTCATGACCGAAAGAACGAGGTCCTGAATACATGCAGCTAAAATGAGCTTCCTCTGTAGGGTGGCTGGGCGCTCCCTTAGAGATAGGGTGAGAAGCTCCATTACCCACAGAGAGCTCGGAGTAGAACCGCTTCTCCTCCACATCGAAAGGAGCCAGTTGAGGTGGCTCAGGCATCTAGTCCGGATGCATCCTGGACGCCTCCCTGGGGAGGTGTTCTGGGCATGTCCCACCGGACGGAGGCCCCGGGGAAGACCCAAAACACGGTGGAGAGACTATGTCTCTCTGCTGGCCTGGTAACGCCTTGAAGTCCCCCCAGAAGAGCTGGAGGAAGTCGCCGGGGAGAGGGAAGTCTGGGCATCTTTGGTTAGACTGCTGCCCCTGCGACGCGGCCCTGGATAAGTGGAGAAAGATGGATGGATGGGTTGTTTGTATTTTGAGTGTTGGGTGTGGTGTTTAATCAATGTAAAGTTTATCATTTGTCACACACACAGAATACACGGGTGCAAAAAAGCAGTTAAATGAGTATTATTCATATTATTGGGCAGACTGTCTTGATATTTAATGCCCCTGCCGTAGAATGGCATTGTGACGTTCCTCCCACCGTGTGGAGGGTGAATTGTTTACTTTAAAAATGCAAATAATTTTTTTTGGTAACAGTTTTAGGTAAAAATAAGCTGACCCAAATTTGACCCCAACAGATTTGAAATACAGCTGCTTTTAACCCTTTTAACATTAGTGTATATTGTGGAATGTTAGCAGACCCAGAGTTGGTGACATCATCGCTAGAGTGAAGACATAAAATTTCTAAACAAACTGCTGTAACTTAACCACCGTTTGTCACGATGACATGATTATATTAGCAAAACATTGGAACACACCTCTAGTCTTGGTAAATGTGACCCTCAAACCTGTGGGCCAAACCTTTTTGCCGGTACGGGCCCCAGACTGACACTATGATCCCTCAGTTTTCCTATACCCGCACATATTGAGTCTTTCGAACTGCTTCTTACGGTACATCATGTTTTTAACTTGTAATTGAGAGAACATACTAGAACCTAGAGACATGAAACTTTCATAAACTGAAGCCCAAAACCATGTGATCCCTACAAGGGTTCAAGAATTTTTTTAAGCGAAGGAGTTGTAAAGATATAAATATTTGTTTGAAGGTAGTGGCGAGAGAAGCTGCCCTATGGAAAAACATGGGTTTGTTGGCTCAGCAGAAGATGAACTGCTTTCTGACACTTCTGGTGGAAATATATAAAAACCTTTTATTTGAGACAGAGAAATGTTATATCAATGGCTTTTTCTATTTCTAAGCTTTTCAAAAGTGAAGGAATTATTTTGTTATGACTTATAGTTGAGACAGAGCATCAGTTTCCAGGTGAGAGACCCTGACATGCTAGGAGCAGTGCGGCCAGGCTTGTAGCTTTGTGTTAGCGGCAGAGGAGAGGGCTTTGTGACGGTTGTGCACTCCTGATGATTGTACACAGCTTCTCAGGACCACGTAGCAGCATTTCCGCCTTCCGCGGTCCTCCTTTAGATGCACCGCGGTTCGTCAAAACTTCCTCCGGGGCTAGCTTTGTCGTCGGACCAGCAGCCAGATCACCGAAGGCGGAAGTGCTGCTACGCAGATCTGAGAAACTCCAAACCATCATATGAATTTGTGTTCCCAGTGGTGTCCAGACAAAATAAAGGCTGATGTCATTCCCACATATTTACATCCAAGATGTTCATGTAGAAAATGAAAAAAGGATTTTGAAGAATTGATTTTTCATTTTAATTTTGAGTCATTTGATGCAGTTACAGTTTGAAAATAAAAAAAAGCATTTCTGTTAATCAATTTTAATTGTCAAATTAGACATTTCTACACATTTACCAGGGAACATTTTAAAAATGAAATGTCAAATGCAATTTCTTTATCATTTTAACTGAGTGACAGAATAAGCGGTGTTGAAAAAAAGCATTTGGGCGGATTGCTTTTTCATTTTAATTTTGAGTCAAAAAATGCAGTGTCATTTTGAAAATGAAAAAGCATTTCTGGTTTTGACTTTTATTTTTAATTATGCTACACAAATGCTTCCATAGCTGAGCACACACCTGCTTTGCGGTTGCAATAGCATTTTATTCCTACTTCAACTTGTAAAGGGAGATGAATTTCTAAAACGATCTGTTCACTGGTACTACAGCCGGACAGTTGCAAAAATCTCCCAAAAGGCTAAAGAAGACCCTGATCACAGAGGCACTGAAGGCCACTTAGCAGTGAGGAAATAGTTAACTGGGACACAGCCTTGAATTGTATCCAAAAATGTGGTTTACAGGAAAATGTTGGCCAGACTTCAAAATACACTAGGAGCTTGTATATTTTATAACATGTTTACAAATGCTGACATTTTTTGGGCCTGTATACAAACGTGTTTGACAGCAGGTTCATAAACAAGTTGGGCTTGAAAACCAGAAAAGAATTTCTGAGAGGAAACTGGTGAGGAAGAAAGGGGAGAGAGAAGACTTAGGTTTGCTGGACAGATATGGTTTATGTGCTGTGAGGAACAGATCCGGAAGATGGAAGTAGCAGACAGCAGGTTGGGGGGAGTCAAGGTCTGTATGTTTCAGTGTAGAGTTGGGGGCAGGACAGACGGTTTTAAGCAGGACTGATGGCTTGAAGCAGGCAGAAGACAAAACAGGCTTGGTACAAAGCCAGAGGTCCAGACAGCAGGACTGAGCTTCCCCTAACAAGGAGAATCTGGCAGTGAGTGGCTCGGGGAGCAGAGCTTAAAAAACATGGATCTTGATGAGGGAAGTGGGAATAGGTGAGAAAGGCGGGACTAGTTGAAAGGGCAGACCAAGGATCAGAAAACTCTCCGTCCAGCTCCTACAGAGTCAAAAAAGAGAAATAAAAAACCAAGGAAAGTTCAGGGAGAACATGGACCCCAACAGTACCCCTCCCTAACAGGACAGGAGACGTAGAAGTCCTTGATGAGACCGGGGTCGAGGATTTGAGCCAACAGGACCCATGAGCACTCCCCTGGGCCATAACCTCAGTTCACCATAACTTGGAGCCGTGTCCCTGCCTGTGGACACCAACAAGCCAATGTGGGATAAACAGGGAGACATGGAGGCAACTTCGGGCACATTGCAGAGGGATTACTGACACCAAGAGTCAGGAATATATTTCTTAAAAAATAGCTAAACGGACTGCTCTGACTGCTCTGAGCGATATAACGGGTGCTTGGGAGCAGTGTTTATCAGCATCAGCCTTTGACTTCTCCGCAGACTTAAGGAGGGCTGCACGAGACCCTCTGACATTGTTCGGGAGGAGACTGAATGGAGGGAACTGCTAGGTCCAGTTCCTCAGTAGGGTATGGTGGGGGTTGATAACCTAAGGAGGCTTCAAATGGAGACAATCTGTGGCGGTGGAAGCAAGAGACGTCTGTGCATACTCAGTCCAGGGAAGGAAAAATTACCAGGAGGATGGGTTGGGGAACTTTTACTCTGTTAGCAGGTCTCAAAACTGTCCATGAGCTCTGGACTTTAGCTGAATGTCTGTTTGTAAGGTCAACAGTGTTATCATGTATGATGCAAGTGGATCAACCTCAGCATCTACCTGAAATGGATAACACATGAATGCAGCAGCTGGCTCAGGGAGAAAAAGTCTTCAAAAGTCTTGAAAACATTTGCTAATCTCTGACAAACAAGTGTCGATCTGCTCTGTGTAGCACACACTGTAGAGTTGTGCATGGGTCTTACTTTGGGCGTTGATGCCATATTTTGAAAAATTGCCAAATCCTAACCCTAACCCTTTAAGGAGTAAAGTTGCATTTATAAAGGCATTATCTGAGCTAATCTGTAGTCATTTCAGGCAAACTTCAGCCACATGTCTTGGACACTCAGGCAATCCAGTGGCAGACTTGTCCACCAATCACTACCCAGTGCTGAGTTGAGTCTGCCGGAAGAGAAGAAGGCCAGAAAGACTTGGGAGACCAAAACATACCGTGACCACTTCCTGGGAATGTTAAGGTAGTTTTAGCAATAATAATCGCTAACTTGATATTATGTCATCTTAAACGCTGATACATGTTAAATTGGGATTTAATCTGATATTAAATTATACACTAATTACTATTTTATTATGTATTATTATATTAATCTCCTGCTTCACATTTATAAAGTATTCTTTATTGATTCGTCATCAAAGTTATGGTTTATATATGGTTTATTTAGACAACAAAAACAAAGGTTTGAAACAATAAAGAAACATTGAAGTAGCTACATTCTGTTTTATTTACAGCTGAACATTGACCGTCAATAAGCTGTTTACTTACGCTCTACAAAGAAAACAGTAAGGCTTCAAAAATAAAGACAAAAGTTGCAGACAAATTCTCATTGAGGTTGTCAAGCAGACGAAAGAGTCAGACTGTCAAGGCCGTTGTCCATTGCAGAAGGTAAAATCAAAGAAAGGGGGAATTCCAGTCAGTAATTTCATGAGGATATTGAAGGGTTAAAGACCACTGGCCTAGAGAGTCTGAAAAGACTCCCAGGCCATCTCTGGATTCATGGGGCTGCCACAACCGTCTTTCAATGTGCAGCCCATTTGGATAGAAACCAGAACATTTTCACTTTTTAGCTCTGTTGGATTGAACGTACAATGTAATCGAGTGATGTTGTACCAGTAGAAAAGCATGTTTTGGTGGAGCCAGAGTGCCGTCAGATGGCATTTCCATACTCCATCGTCCATCATAGTCCAGGAGTTTTAGAGACCTTAACATTAGTAAATACTTTTTGGATCTGCATAGGCAGCACAGGCATGCTATCTGTCCCAAAGCCAGCACCACATCCACACTGGCTATTGCGCATGCTGATTCTAGAGAGCTGCTTGGAGGAGGGACTGTCATCCCACTTTAGTGTGTGAACAGCATGAAGAGGACGTCCTGGGCTGTTGTGGCTTTGTTTGGTTCTCCCACACTCCACTTAGGCTTCTGTTTGGATGATGAAGAACCTCTTCATTTACCAGCATTCCATTTTTTCATCTTCAAGAAGCCAACAAAGAGTCAACGGCAAAATGAGGTGTTAGGCATTGGCAGAGTTCATGCACACACGCACTCATCCTTGGAAATGTGGCACCTCAGGTTTCTGCCAGTCTAAGTTTGGTTTAGCAGGGAAGCAGTTCCTATTAAAAAAATCTTTACTATATGTGTTTGTGTGAATATAGAGAGACATATAGACAGAGAGAGATAGAAAGAGAGGACAAAAATAAAAATTCAAAAATAGAAACTGGTCCCACCAATTTCATGATACCGCATCAGTAATGTGACCTAATATGTATTTATGTAAATTCTAGACTAACTGATCATTTCAAGCACATTCGGCCACATTTATCCTCCCCTGCATAACTATGTGTTGATCTCCTCGACTAAACTTTTTATTCTCTAAGAATATTTTATTGTCTCTTCAATAGACTAATCTAAAAAAAAAGACTCCTTTTTGCTTTGTTTGCTTACTTCTATATCTGTTTATGTTGCAAAGAAGACATAACAAGGCCTCTGGCTCCTACATCGCTTTTGTGTTTGCAAATGTCCTAACACAGAAAATCCTAAAGCAGCTATTTAAATATGTGACCTGTTCAAGCACTTCACGCATATTTGGTTTATTTGACTGACTTTAACTCCTAAAAACGTCCTAATGCAAGTGAGTGAACAGATGAATGTTGTCATCTGTTTTTGACTCCTTGAGTTTACAGACTCAGAATCGTGGGTTTGTCTTCTGACCTCCATTTTTATTTCACTAGAAGTTTAACAAGGCTCTGGCGTAAATCATTCAGGTCAAAAATCTTAATATCCAGAATTTCAATGGCCCTCTGTATCTCTGTGTCCATGCGATCCCGTTCTTCTAGGGAGTTACTCAGGTTCTGCTCCGTGTTCTGGATTCGACGCTCCAACTCTGAGTTTCGCATTTCCATTTCCTGCAGTATACAAAAAGAAACCAGCACAGCTCTGACATTTGGAACAATTCAAATGAACCTTTGGTGGTTGATGAGTAATAATAAACTCTGCTAGTTAGACTTTAAAATAAACATCAGTGCTTTGAAAATGAATGCATTGTGATGGAAAATGTGCTCAGTAAAAGTAAAAACCACAACGTTGATAGTGTGAGTCTTGTGACTGCGATTCACTTAGACACTAGAGTCCTTACTGTAATTACTACAACATGGCTCACGTTAACATGGGCTTCATCTTATAAACTGCTGGCAGTCATTGTAAAGTGGATCTACAGTTCGAGTTTTTTAAAGATCTCAGAAGTTGAAAAGGAGAGGAAACGTCCTCATTCTTGGATTTGTCTGCTGTCTCAGTTTTCTGGTTCACATTATGGCTCAGCTCTGCGTGAACAAGTGGTGATGCAGTGAAACCTTAACAGTGTTGTAGCTCCAGCATCAAGTTAACCTTAGAACTGAGGGACTACATACCTCAGAATCCTACTCCTGCAGTGCCGCCTACTGGTAGTTAGAAGTACAACTTCAAGTACTCCTGCCTTTAAAACGATCAGTCTGTAAAATGAAAATCCTTCCTGTCTTCTACAGGAAAATGCTCTGATTGTTGTTCAGCAGCTTCTCAGTCAGCCTGTCTCTCTGTCTACGACGCTCTAATGCGAATTCACGTTCTGTCTGCTGATTCCATTTGGATGTGCTTTTCGCTGCTTGACGCCTGTCCTAAAAGGTCTTCATAAACATGATGCCAAAGCAACGGGTGGGAGGAGCCACCGCCAAATGCTTTTAGCCTGACCACTACATGGAGCGGTGTCACAGTGCATGGAAGTGACGGATGATGTTCATTTATGGTGAAGAGCTCTACAAAAGCATTGGTAATCACGTCTCCATGTCTGGGTCATGACGTCGTTCAGATACTCTTCCGGTGCGGTGAGCTTCACTCCTTCTGGAGGAGTGGTGGCTGAATGACTGTACTTTCTGCAGCTTTTTAGTCTCTCTGTGATTCAGTTTGACGACCTGGCGTCCCGGATTAGTCCAAGGAAGAAAAAATATGAATAAAATTAGAGGACCTATTTGATTATCATCCTCATATAACATAAAGTTCATGATGCGAGCAATCAGCTCCTCCCCCGTCTTGGTTTTGGACTCCACCCACTGATTGCATCACTGAACATGTCAAAGGTCAAAGCTCAGTTCCTGATTGGTTGACACAACGAGTCTTCTTCAGCAAAGTTCAGATTTTAGAGTTTCATTTGTCACGGAAATCACACCGTGATGCTGAATTCACACCATGACGCTAAAATCAGGCTGTGACGCTGAATTCACACCGTGACGCTAAAATCACACGGTGACGCTAAAATCACGCCGTGATGCTGAAATCATACCGTGATGCTAAAATCACGCCGTGGCGCTGAAATCACACCGTGACGCTGAAATCACACCGTGACGCTGAAATCAATCAAGCCGTGATGTTAAAATCAATCATGCCGTGATGCTGAAATCACGCCGTAGCACCTGTGATCACTTCTGTACATTGACTTTACATGAAACTGGACCCTGTGCGAGTCGCGTTGGGTGTGAACGCAGCATAATAGGGCTTCAGAGCTCAGCACTGTTCTAAGTGTAGTTAGACAGAGTGGGAGTGAAGAGTTCGGCCAGCAGTCCCACCTTCTGGTCTGCAGCACTAAAACCGACCGTCTCCAAAGTCAACGACAGCCCGGTTCTTTATGTAGCATGTGTGTGACGGGACCTAGATCGTTCTGTAGAAACAGAAGATGATGCTGAATGGATCCTTCAAATCTGTCTTCGTAAACTCATTTGGAATTTTTACGTGGAGCATCTTCACTTATATTTCTTTAATGGGGAAGTCCTCCTCAGCACAGCAGCGCCCCCTTGTGTACACACCAAGTGCAACACATTCTTCAGTCACGTCTGTCATATCTGCTTTGAGGTAGGTAAATGGACATGGACGGATTCATCTGACCATAATGGAATGGTTCAAAAAAGTTTCAAATGATTCATGCAGTTTTCACCCAGGTGACCTTTGTGTTTGTGTGCATGTGTGTGCGGGGAGGGGGGGCATACTTGGAGTTTGCACTTGGAGAAATATTTAATAGGTGAAATTGCAAAGGAGTTGTAAAAGCATCTGGCTTAAGCAGGTCAGAAGTTTCTTGTTTCAATTCTTTCTTTAGTACCAGAAAGGTCAGTGAGGTCACCATGTCTCATGTCTGCTGGAAACCCGTCTTTCTTAACCGTCTTTTCTACAGCCGACATTCCTACCCTCATCCTGTGGATGGCCTTATCCCGCTCATGCTCCATTTCATGGTACTCGGCTTTCTTGGTCTGTAAAATGTGAATTTCCTGAAAAAGAATAACAATGGCCGGTTCGATCATATGGATAACATGTTGTCGTTTGTTGAGCTGAAATGATTTAATTTAGTTTTCTTGCAGGTCAATGAATAGCAGTTCATTGAAAGCACAAATTACTAAGACACTGAGAAGTACTCTGTAAAGATTGAAAATTATTTGGAGTGACAACTATTTACACTTTACAATAAGATTCCAAAATATCATTTTTCGATCAAATATGGTTAAGGGATGCTCATGGTGTTTAACAGCATTTTTAAAGGCTTAGGTCAGGGTCAAACCTCACTGTGTGGAGTGAGCCAAGTACAACTTTCAAATTGAAGGTCAGCTACATCTAACGGCCAGTTGGCATCCCAACAATTTGACATTTGAAAAAAAAAAAAAACAGAGTCGTCTTCTACTGGTTTTCTTTCTTAGTAATTTGCCAAAGGGCTCTCTGTCCAGTCGACGTGGAACCCACTACATACAGCCAAGTCTTGAAGCCCTCCCAGACTGGAAGACATCATTCATCTGTTCACTCACTTGCTTTACGATTTTTTTTAGGAGTTAAAGTCAGTAAAATAAACCAAGACTGTCAGTACGATCAGGTCACAGTCCTTCAGGGACTTGATCATACTGACATGTAAACATGTACACTGGACGGCGAACACGCAAGGAAGGAGAATGCTATGAGTTTGTTTACAGCATTTGGATCAAATGATCAAAACATGGAAAAGATGCTGAATATGCTGTGCTAATGGATGCATTAATAGAGTATCCTCTTTAGGCGGAGACAGTATGATGATGTAGAAAACAAGGCTTGATTTTAATAAAGGATTAGCGATCTCAACGCAGAAAGATATTGAAAAAATCAGGCAAATAAGTGTCCTTCCATCACAGTCTAGATCTGAACTCTGTCCTTCAAGAGGACAAAGCTAATCCTCACAGAGGAGTGTTTGCCAGACGGCCTCGTTGGCTGTTTAGTGGTAAATGTTGGTAGAAAAACAGAAAACTATCCCCCAGCAGAGTGACCAGACCAGTTCCCAGCATGACACAACCTGGCAAGTTGTGGAGACTTGATGCTGGTGACTTTGGTTTACAACATGTTAGAGTGTGGTACAACAATCCAATGACAGCTGTTGCCTTTTAGAGTTTTCTATAAGCTAGAACTTGTAACAGAAAACAGAGACTGACAGTAAAACACAACATGTGTTTTAGTTGTTTGGGCCTTTTTTCCTCCATTTGCCACTTCTGCTGTTATTGTGGGGTGGCGGTGACCTATGCCATACATTGAATTTGAAAAACATCTTCTTCAACTTTGGCTCAGATAATAAAGGCTGAAGACGACTTTGAACCTCATCTTTGGCCTTGAGGAGGGCCTCCAGCTCCTCCAGGGACTGAGTCAGTTCATTCTTCAGCAGCTCACTGGGTCCCTGGCCTCCGTGCGCCTCCAGCTCAGCCACCTACAGAAAACATGGAAACCCAAACACCTGATAAGTCAGGACTGACTGTAGCAGCTCTACCTGTCAGCACCATTCTGGTCTTTGTAACATTTAGCAGCTAAATACTGATGTGTCACATGTGTTCATCTGCAGTCAGACTGAAGAAGAAACACAGAAGAAACATCAAGGAAATGCAGTCTATGGAAATGAGTCTGTCCATCCATCCATCCATCCATCTATCCATCCATCCACCCATCCGTCCATCCATCCGTCCACCCATCTGTCCATCCATCCACCCATCCATCCATCCATCCGTTCGTCCATCCATCCATCCATCCATCCATCCATCCATCCACCCATCCATCCATCCATCCATCCATCCATCCATCCACCCATCCATCCATCCATCTATCCATCAATCCACCCATCCATCCGTTCATCCATCCATCCACCCGTCCATCCATCCATCCATCCATCCATCCATCCATCCATCCATCCATCCATCCACCCATCCATCCGTTCATCCGCCAATCCATCCATCCACCCATCCATCCGTTCATCCGCCAATCCATCCATCCACCCATCTGTCCATCCATCCATCCATCCATCCGCCAATCCATCCATCCACCCATCTGTCCATCCATCCATCCATCCATCCACCCGTCCGTCTGTCCATCCATCCATCATCCATCCATCCATCCATCCATCCATCCATCCATCCATTCATCCATCCATCCATCCATCCATCCATCCATCCATCCATCCACCCGTCCATCCATCCATCCATCCATTCATCCGTCCATCCATTTCCTTGTATGTGCAAGTGTTTCTGTGTTTAAGTGTACATTGCTGTGTGGTAAAGGGTACAGTTAAAATTGGATGGTGGGGCACCGAGAAGACATCCTCTGATTACTTACAGTAATGCCCAAACACCCCCCCCCCCCTGCCTACATGTCTAAGGCGCAACTAAGACCGAGAGTGGAGGGGCCCCTTTCCATTCGGCACCATGGGAGGGGGGCCACTGCCAACTAGCTGCCCCTGACGTGCAACACAGGCTGAATCCCCCCCCCCCCCCCCATCACCCTTATTAGTGATTATATGAAGAATAGGGTAAGTCAGGGACGGCTGCCAAACTGGTCCCCGGTTGGTGAAACAACTGTCCCCCAGCCCCCCCTCAGCATTGGGCTCAGGTCTCCTCAGCACAGGGGCCCCATTGCCTGGAGAGCTGACCCCCCAGGCCCCCCACAAACCACAAAGAGAGAAGAGCCAAGAAAGAGCTGCTCCCAGGATCAAGCCCAGGCCTCCGCCTCCAAGCCTGGCCCCTGGGAGAGCTCTGGTCAAGCAACCACCGATTGCATTAGTGGAGACCCCAACAAACCTCCAAGGTCCCAAAGCAATAGTGGACCCACACCATCCCCAGGATCCACACCATGCGGCTGGGTAGCTCAGATGGTAAGGTAAAGGGCTATGATGCAGGAATCCAGGGTTCAATTCCCGGAGGGGAATAAACAATGGTACCATATCAAAGGCGAGCAATTCACGTGGGGGTTCTTGGGCAAGACCCTTAACGCTACTGCCCCCCAGGCGCGGCTTGTCTGCAGCTCACCGCTCCCCCAGGGGATGGGTCAAATGCGGAGAACAAATTTCGCACACCTAAGTGTGTGACAGAAAGTAGCTCTTTATCTTATCCCCCAGACAGCACCTCCCCAGGAGAGGGCCAACCAGCTTGCCTACCTGCCTCCCCTAGACTCCTCCACCATTATAGGTGTTGCCAAGAGCAACTATAGGCCCCAATAGGGTTGCCCCGCCCCATCCCAGACCCAGAAGTATTTTACAACCTTGACCAAAGCAAAGATATGACATGATGAAATGTGAACCTGAGGTCATGACCACACAACATTTCACCATCAAAAACTCGTTGCAGCAGGAGTTAAAAACCTGTTGGCCTCTTGGTTTGGCATGGAAGCTCCTCCTTTACAGGTTTCAGTCTGATGCCGTGCAGCTTGTCTAAAAGGCTGTTTCAGTTTCATCCACTGCAAACTCTGGATGGAAATCTTTACTGTCTATCTGCAGCTGAGGTTGTCTTTGACGAGGATCAGGTTTAGCAGAAATATGACACACGTGCAAAGAAAATGTTTTAACTGAAAGTAAGCTGGAAGGAAGGGCGCCAAAGGAGAGGACGCCAGTTTCCTCTGGTGACTTTTCATTTTAACTGGGACATTTAAATAGGATGCCGCTGCCCTACAAACCCCTCTTCTTCTAACATTTCCCCGGAGACAGGAACTATTTTCAACCACCTGGTTGCCTTCCTCGCTGTTAGGAAACTGGTTCTCTCATGAATGTAAAGAAAAAATAGGAAGGGTTTGCAAAAGAAATACTAGAAAATATACTAGAAGACCACAGAAGATGAAGATGTAATAATATACTAATAAAAAGCTCAAATTCCATAAATGATGATCCCTTTGATTGTTGAACACTAAGTTGTTACGCCTTAGTCCCATACAACTGTTGTGAGGGTTGTGGAGAGGAGCGCCTCCATCTTGGGGGGAGTACAGGTGGGTCTGCAGGGTCTTTGCTGCTCTTGCGGCTACTTTAAGGGACGTCAGAAAAATGGAACGCAGGAATGTCGGGTGAGTGGAGCACACGCACGAGTGTGCATGTGATAAACTACACTCTGATTGATTAATGTCCTCATTTCTAACATTCAGGCTATCGTGCACGTATGACGTGGACATCTCACTTCCTGGAATTCATGTTCTTCTCTGGGTTCGGTGAGCCTGACGCCTCCTGGTGGAACCAGCAGTTCTGGCCACAGACTCTCGAGGAACCTTTTGTCATTTAAATAAAGGTTTTTGTGTTGCCGTTTCTGCGTAGTGTGCGTTTCTGGGATCCGTTTACTCACATCCTGACAACGATTCACAGCTGAAAAGTTTGGGATTGTCCCCCTGAAATTAAATATGTCCACTAATGGAACTCTTCTCAACAATTTCTTCACTTACTTTCACAGGTGGCCCACAGCCACAGGCAAATCCGTCATCTGTCTAGATATTCTTAAGATGACGTCTAAGTTTCTGCCATCAAGCCGGAAGCAAAGCCACAGAGGCTAAGCAGACTGATTAGCCCTTGTGCTATCTTGCAGGGTCCAGATGACCCCACTCCCAAGGCATGTTAACGTTGGGAGTGGGGTCATCTGGACCTGATCCTTTTTTCTTCAATGATTTGTGATCTTCACTGGATTACATGAAATCCTCTCCACCTTTGTCATGGTAGAGATAACATGTCAACGTAAGGGTGGGGATTAAATGGACCCGAACAGAATATGATGTAGTCAGTGATGGTAAAGAGAAGCTGCAGAGGAAGCAGACGGGCTCCTTACGTGACAGGCCGCACTGTCTGAACTGCTCCACGAACAGGCTGAGATTGCCCCTGCTTTGGGGGAGGGGGGTACATTTGACTCTACACGTGTACAATATGAGGAAAGAAGCCGTGTTCTGCTCAGTAAGAGGACACCAAACTGCTGCAGACGGTCATCACAGCTGGAAGACCACAGACGCTGACCTGGTCTCGGAGTCTCTGCGTCTCCTCCTGGTACGCCACCAGCTGCTTCTTCCACTGCTCCACATTGGCGTTGGCCTCGTGCAAAGCTGCCACCAACCTGGAGTTGTTGTCCTGTAAAGTGAAAAGCTCTGCATCCAGATTCATTTCACAAATAGACCTGAAAGACACAAACAGGGATGCAGAAAAAGCAACACCTTAAACGTAGGAAACAAATGCATCTGTCAGTTTTATCTTTAAAAAAAATCCAATTTTTGTTGAAAAACACAGTCAAACTGGAAATTTGATCTGATTAGGATTGAAATGAAATTCCCTTGGAAAAGTGCAGATGTAAAAGTTCAAATGTTGATAAGTTGACCAGATAGAATACATTCCTTTTCCTCAAAGTTCAGAGTAAAACTTGAAGAGAAGATAACTTTCTGACAACCGCCACAATCAGCAGACATTATGAAGACAACAAGGCAACCTCATAAATTCTGCACCAATTTCAGACTTTTCTCATATTGCCTTAAAGCCCTCGTGATGATCTCACCCCCCCCCCCCCCACACACACACACAAACACACACATGCATGCTCACACATACACAACACACATACGCACACCTTGCACAAACACCATCATATGCTTATACAGACATAGCAACAGTCAAGTCTGTCACCTTAATGATGGTCCATTGGAACAGTGAGACACAGAAAATCATGACAGATTTTATATAAACGGATTTACATTTTATTAAGGAAAATTAGTATGATACCCTTGTAACCAGTAAGAGTTGTGGTTCAACAGACCAGTTAGCCTGTCCCACCTGTCACCTGAACTGAAGACACCTGTTTGAACTGAAGACACCTGTGGAAAAGACACCTGTCCACAGAATCAGTCAGACTCAAACTCTCCAACATGGAAAGACTAAAGAACTTTCAATGGTTTTAAGGGAGAAGACTGCACCAGACCTGACTGGACTGCAAAACCACAAGATAGTAGCTGGAGGTTACCATGACAGCGGTTGGTGTCAAAGTACAAGGACATGACCATCAATCCACCTTTGGGCCTGGGGCTCCAAACCAGATCTGGTCTGGTGGGGTTTCCATGATCATGAGAACAGAGGGAAATGGTCCTAAAACAACACGGCAGGAGTTAGCCGATGATCTCACAGCAGCTGGAACCACAGCCACCAGGAAAACCATTGGTGATGCTTTACACCACAATGGTTCCTGCAGAGCTCACAAAGCACCCCCGCTGAAGAAAACACACATGCAGACCCGCCTGAAGTTTGAACACCTTCATGATTCAGAGAGTGAATGGGAAAAGCTGCTGTGGTCGGATGAGACCAACATGGAGTTCTTTGGCATCAACAGGTAACTAAGTGTTCTAAAACCAAGGTTTCAACACAGAAGCATTTGAACCAAATTTGAGGGATTCTTCCATCAAGCGGACAAAATTGGGTGCGTTGTCTGTGTGTGTGTCGAGTGTGTCATATACGTGTGTCGTATGTGTGTGTTTGTGTGTGTGGGTGTGTGTATGTGTGTGTTTGTGTATGTGTCGTGTGTGTGTGTTGTGTGCGTATGTGTGTGTGTCGTGTGTGTGTCTGTGTGTGTGTTGTGTGTGCATGTGTGTGTGTCGTGTGTGTATGTGGGTAGTGGGAGTAGTTTTGGGCGCCGCTGCTGCAAAAAGGTCGTGTCTGTGTTCCATTTGTGTTCATGTTTGTTAAGTTCCTTTTTCAGCTCCTGTGTCAGAAGCTCCAGCATTTCATTCCTTGGACACTCCCTCCTAAAGGTAGAACAAGTGTTCCAGCTGTGGCGGCATTAAGTCAGTGTTTTGTTGTGCTTTAGTTCTATGTCAGTGTGGAACCTCTTTTCTTGTGGCTCCTACTCACAGCATTTGGGTAAACCATAATGCCACACTGTGTTTCTTCCATTTTCTAACAAATGCTCCAACAGTTGGTCTCTTCTCACCGAGCCCCTGCTGCCTGTGGAGTGGTTTATCCCAGGATTGTTTGTAAAGTATCTTGTCCCTGGTGTCCTCTGACAGCTCTTCGGTCTAGGAGGAGAGGTCACATCCTGACTGTTTAACAGGTAAGTACTGGATGGTTGAAGAGCTTTATACAGAAATAACCGGTCTGTGAGGAGCAGAATTCTAGTTTGTTTGTTGGAGCAAAATGCTTTTTTTCTGTTCCATTCATCACATTTTTTTTAATCAACCAACTGGTTTTTCTGGCTTCTTTTTACATTTTAAAAGTACAAATAAACCACGCAAAGAATATGTAAAGCATTAAATGTCTTCACTTTGGCAATCAGAGCACTGACTAGAAATCCCATTGCATCAGCACCACGGTCAGCTCCTCTGCAATGCTTTGTTTTCACTAAACAGTTGGGTTCCCCTGTCTGCACCAGTTCTAAGACAGCTGCTAGGCACCGGCCGAGGCAGCCAGCAGCCGTCCCCGTTTGCCCCCCACATTGTTCTAAACCCTCGATGGACATCTGCGCACATCGACAAATGACGAACGCAAGACACTTATGAATGACGTAGATCACACACGGATGACGAAAGGCCGAAATGTTATCCGTGGAAAATGTTGAGTGGCTGTGTGACACGGCCTTCAGGAGACATCAGAACCCGTTCTCCTTCAGGGCCTGTGGGCAGGAAGATTGTTTTGTGGGTTTGCGTTGACTTACCCTTCAGACAGCATCTTCTTAATGCGCTCCTTCTCTGCAGACAAAGTTATGTCTGCACTCTGACTGCGAAACAGCTTATCATCTGGTCCATTCGCACACATCACAGGCGGAGACTGGAGTTCATCCGAGAGGTCCTGATAAAGACACAAGTAAACGTCTTCACAGCACACCATGCAGGCTTGCTTCTCCGTCAATTTATCCTTAAGTAATTTTTATTTTTTTATTTTTTTCCATTTTAGCTGCTGAACTCCCAACAGTCTGGTATTCAATGTAAAGTATTAAAGACATTTGACTTACCTGTGAAAACTGCAGAGGAAGTGCATGAAAAAGAGTTTAAATAAAGACATATGTTCTCATCCAACTCAATAAAGCAACATTTTTACAAAAAAATCCCAGACAACTTTGCAATAGTGTCAGTATAAACTGACCCAGTTTTCTTTTTGGTTTGCTGCATGTGAGCTTGGATTACTGCACTAAATCTGTTCAAATCTGGAAACTGGGATAGTTCTTTATACATGAAATGGTTTCCAGCAGGAGGAGTGCAGCAGGGGACAGAGAATCTGCTGCTGCTGACTGGCACAGGATAATTTTATCATCGTCCTAGTCTCCTTTACAAGAAGAGTGACCCGGCTCCTGTTCCTTCAGCATCTCTTCCTTTCCTCTTATCCCTCCTCTGTCAAATCCAACCACTGAATCAGGGGTCCCCAAATCCAGGCCTGAAGGGCCAGTGTCCAACATGTTTCCAACCAAGCTGAAGCTCCTCATTTCTGAATTTGGGGGCCCCTGACTTAGGTGCTGCATGGTTACTAAAGTAACCGCAGGACAACGTCACATCAATCTGATGTCAGATAAAGCGCATCAAAATGTCATGAATGATGTTTTGTGGAACGTATTCATGCCTGGTCATCTGTTTTGAAATGTAACTGAGTTTGAATACCGTCTTTAGAATCTGGGAACTTGCATTAAAGACTCCATAAGGGGAGGAGCAGAAACAGGAAGAGGTCAGCTGACTTCCTCTGAGACATGAGCGGGGGAGGGGGCGGGGGTTTGCTGTGAGGATTCCGACTTCCGTGAATGACAGCCTCAACGGTGAATTTGTTTGGAGCGAGCTCCCCGTCGCTTTTGGAGCAGAGTAATATGACGGTGAGAGGATGGACCCACTGAGGGACGGTTGTTCAAAGAACTGGGAGGCGTGGCACTCGCAGCGTAAAGACGCCCTTTTCAGTCTCCACGGAGGATGGTTTGCTGTGAGAAGTCTTGCCAGAGACCCTGGATTTAACGCTGGCCAAATCTTCACTTGTATATTTCCTGGTCTACCAGAGTAAAGCGATGACTTCGACTTCAGGGAGAACTCTTCTTTTATTTCTGATTCTCCTTTAGTATAAAGCTCGCAGACGCAAAGGGGAACTTAACTCTCCTGGGATGAACAGAGACTGAGTGTGACTTCACTTAAATGTTATTCTATAAACATGGTTTAAGGCATTGTTTTCTCATGTAGGTTGTTTCTCCACAGTTAGAACGACATTTGTATTCACTTCTGTGCATTCATGCTTTAATCAGTCGACCCTGATAGCAGTGGACCGCATGACATTCCTTTTTTTGGAAAGGGGATCCTCTTCAATGCTCTCTGCAGTTTTCAGGAGTGTGGGGCTCACCTGAGGGGCAGCAATGGTGAGGGCGCTGTTGGCTAAGTCTTTGTCCTGAGACTTCTCTCGAGCCAGCCTTGCAACATCTTTCACCTCCTTAAACTTTTCTGAAAACTTTAAAACAAACAAAAACAAAAATCTTTTTTACCATGTGAGATATTGAGGTTCAACACCCTATGTTGAACCTCAAAAACGACAAAACCAGTATTGGTGACCCAGACGCTTTCTCTCAAGACTTCTTAATGATCATCCATCCATTTTTCTAATTCGGGGGCAGCAGTTAGAAATGTCCAGACTTCCCCACTACTTCCTCCAGTTCCTCTGGGGGGACCCCCAAATATTCCTAAGCAAGTTGATAGATGTCATCTCTCCAGTATGTCCTGGGTCGTCCCCAGTGGGACCGGTACAGCGACCGCATAACAACGGGCGCTGCTCCAATCCGCCTGTCAATCTCACGCTCTGATTTTCCCTCACCCCAAGAACAAGGCCCCAAAACACTCCACCCACTGAGAGATGGCAAACTACCTTTCTCTGGTGGAGAACCATGGCCTCAGATTTAGTGGTGCTGACCCTCATCTTCTTCACACTTGGCTGCAAACAGCCCCAATGCTGGAAATCACAGGATTGAAATTTCAATCTCTTGCATTTTGGATCCTACACTCCAACATTTTCTGACAACACAAGCAACCCCTCAAACTCCATGTAACAAAGGTCATAAGAGCCAACTCTGAGCCCTCCATGGGCAACATTATTACTGTCAGGGTTTTGGATATGGACCCCAAGAAAATTAACAGGCTAAAGCACAAAAAGGTTCATTTTGGGACTCAGAACAAGAAAAAGGAGCAACACGAGTCAGCCAGACCACAGTGTCCCAGCATTACGGTGCCGATTATCACCTCATCTTTACGGCAGGAGAAGGGTGACGGTCGGCTTTACCAACTTCTGACATGAATAAAAGAGACTTCCCCTCTGCTCCTCATCCCATTCCTTCTGCCACTGACTGTGAGCTTTGCACATACTATAGCGTTCACGTGTACCCAAAGGTACTGCATTAGCGCATCAACACCATCTTTGGAAAAGGTCAGTAAACATTTTTACCGACTCCTCTAAGTAACTAAGACACAAGCCCAACTACTGACAGGCAATCCCTTTATCCATTCAAGCAGATTCACATCTGGTTCTGGTAGGCACCACAGGGCCCTGTAGGCCGCACCAACACAACCAGAGTCTCTCTTTACTCCCATTGGTTCTAAGAATTGCATAATGTGTGTCATTAACTTTTTTTATGGATGCCCCCAAACCCCCAGCAGTCAACAAGAATCAAATCAAATAAAAAAATCACCACTGTATCCCTCCACCCCAGCCCAGTAATGTACACCCAGTTTCAAATGTCACAGTTGCCATGGTGACTCTTCCATCTCAAAGCTGGAATCCACAGCAGATTTTTAAAGTTTTTGCTTAAATTCTGTCCAAAGTCTAAGTTCTAACAGGTTAGAGTTAATTTTTGTTGTTGTGACAGAATTGAGTGTGATGTCATAGGTGTATGAATGTGAATGTGTGAATGGGTCTGGGACTGTAAAGCACTTAAGGCCTTTGAAGAAAGTAGAAAAGCGCTTTATAAGTATACCCCATTAACCCTTTACCATTCCTTCTTGAGACTTTTAAACAAAACTGATAGGATGTTTACTGAAGGATGGATGCTTGGTTAGCATATTGCAATAATGTTAAACAAAAGGTCAAGTATAAAAAAAGGACATGTCACCCAGCCCCAGTTCAATGACCTGTGGGGAAAGATTTTAATTCATTCTTCTTCTTCTCCTTTAGGCTTTTGCCTTCAGCCAATCAGCTTCTTCCATCTAACTGAATAAGGTTAGTTTCGAGACAAAGTGATTCGATACACATTAAAGTGACACCATGCCTTCAGCTGAGTTCAGGTGAAACTTACCTGATGCAGCTGCTGCTCTGTGGCAAAACCCAGACCATAGACAGTGTTGGCCCTGCTGTCTGCCCACTGACCAAACTTCTGTGATGTCTTTGTGAATGTCATACTGGGGGTAAGAGTGCAGTTGATGATGGCCTGCAATGCAGAAGGGACAAAATTAGACATGAGAAACAAAGATTAAACCATTTCTTTCACTGAATGGATGTCAAAGAAGCGGTCCTCCAAAATAAAACCACGAGAGACATGAGACATTTTTCCTGTCCAGCAGCTGAGCAAACAAAGAAGATCTCTTGGGTTAGAGGTGTATATTTGTATAAACCCCTTTTGTGTGTGAGGGTAAACTTTATTTGTATTATATTTATATGCATTTCTTTTTGGCTGGATGAGAGCAGAGAAAGAGAGAGTGGGATAACAGAGGAGGGACATACGTACAAGAGAGGAAAAAGGGGCCAGGGAAGTTGGAAGATGAATAGAGATACACAAAAGAGGACAGGAATACAAACAAACATAGGCAGCTATTTGCTTGAGGCTTTTAATTATAATGTTCCAATGTAGACATTTACCAAAACGGGTGGGCGTGTCTACTGACACTCATCCACGCACTATTGTAGTACAAACACAGCTGTTTGTTTGCTGAAACCTTCACACACATTCACAGTACATACATGATGCAAACACACATCATCCAACATCCACACATAAAGGGATAAAAGATCAACACATGACTGTCACATAATGTTCCTGCATGCATGCCAATGTTTGTGCAAAGGTAAGGGGGCACCTCTGTTCAGGCGAGTGTCTGTGTTGAACTGTGGACAATGTAGAAAGTAAAAGCCCCCGCAGGCAGGCAGTCAGGACCCCCCAGAGCACCAGCAGAGCAGGGGTTCCACTCCCTCGAGCAACTCCACCTCAGCAACCCAGTCCAGAGTCAGAAGGACCACTGCTGCGTAGGGTGGGGTGGGGAGGGGCACAGGAGCAAAGGGAGGGCTCGAAGCATGAAGGCATAGACCGGCACCAGCATCACAGCGACACAGACACCCCGAGGCTCAGATGTAATTTCTGCCACCGCTCATTGGGATCCCTGCTACGGCCCAGGGCCCAGGGTTGCCAAGCATCTTCTTCATGAGTGGGCTGGATTAAACCATCTGGCGGGCGGGGCCGTTTTTTACTTTATTTTATGGTTTACTTTGGTTTACTTTATTCCTCATCTGCAAGCATACACCCACGCACCACCACACCTTCACACGGACATGTTTTGTGCGTGCAGTGGCTTCTGTTCAGGTAGGCCCAGTGCTTTATTAGTATATGATTGCTGCGCGTTTTGATAGCATCTTGTTGCGTTTTTGGCTGCCTTTTGTACGTTGGAGTGACGCGTTTTAGGAGCTGGACTGTGGAGTTTTGTTGGCATTTGTGGAATTGTGTAGTAATTGCGTGTGTGAGTTTTGGGGGTGTTCCCTGGTAGGCGTGGCAGCATGCACCTATGGGGAGCCTGCTACTGTTTTGGTGTTTCGTGTGGAGGTACAGCAAGCAGAGCTTCCTTCTTACCTAACTGTGACTTTGGGGCACTTCCACCCCGGTCTCTGACACGGCTTAGGGGCACTTTGATGGTTTCAGGGGGTTGGCCAGTTTGTCTAGTTGCTTTTCTGGGCCATCAGGCACATAAATCTACCTCTATGTCCTCCGAGGACTAGGGCTGAGCTAGCTAGTATTAGGTTAGGCCACATGTGTCAAACTCAAGGCCCGGGGGCCAAATGTGGCCCTCCATGTCATTTTATGTGGCCCGCGAGAGCATAGAAGTTTTTAATTTCTTAAAAGAAAAACAAAAAATTGGTGTGTATAAATTCATACCTAGTGGTAATCACACTTGAAATATCAGATTGGGCAACTATACATTAGGACTTAAACACAGTCAATATTACCTAATCAAATTTAAAAGGATTTCTGCTAGAGTAACAAGCATACATATGTTTTCTATGCAACTGTAATTGTCACTTTAAAATGTTATAATAAATAAATAATGAGTTATTTAACATTAAGGAGTAGTTACATTTATTTTTCATTACCTTTAGCTACCGGTATAAGTTATACCTGGCCCTTTGAGGACAACCGCTATGCTGATGTGGCCCTCAGTGAAAATGAGTTTGACACTCCTGGGTTAGGCTGTTAGTAGGACACACCTGTTGCTATGATGCACGCATTGCATCATGGTTACTTACATGCCTTTGGCAGACAGAGTGGTGGAAGATTTCATTGAGTTGGTTTCAGTAAACACTCAAATATGTGCGCAAAAAAGCGGTTTGTTTGCAAAGTATTATCCTGTTGACATTGACACTAAGAAGGGCAAGGAGCTAATGATGCTTTACTCAAAGGCCAGGTTGTCGGAGATTGGGGTTTTGAAGCTTGGCTCAGGCTTTGCTTGGTGCGGACATTTTTGACTTTTTTTTATTTGATTTGATTTGAAATGGTTTGTTTCAAGCAATCAAAGAATAATAATACACAAAACAATGCAATCAGCATTCATACATTCATACAAAGACGTATCAAACTTAGGATAATTAGATATTAAATCAAAGATTGCTTGAAAGGGAGTAAAAGGAAGCAAACTATATAATCCCACCCCTGATCTACTGTAACCATTTTCATTTCATGATTTATCATTATCCGGTTCATAACTTTTTAACCTATTTATGCCTTACCAACACAGTTTCAGGTCATTAAGAGTCCTTAAGTATCAATACATTATTAGATTAGAAGTAACACTATATCAGAAAAAATAGACATAACAATGTTTCAGAAATCTTCATAGCATATGCAGACCAAGTATCAAAAGTCAAAAATATGTGCAAATTATTATTCATTGGAAAAAAAATCATGAATCACTTTTTGGGGCAAGTGAAGTAAAATAATTAGAGATCAATCATTTTAACCATGTTCAATAATTGATTAATCAATTGTAATATAATTATAAGGTAATGCTGTGAAATAACCCTTGTGCTATCTTAGATGACCCCACCCTTACTTTGACGTGTTCTCCCTACCTTGACAAAGGTGGATAAAGGTGGAGAGGATTTCATGTAATCCATGGACACCAGTGAAGATTACAAATCATTGAAGAAAAAAGGTTCAGAGCACTGTCTAGTGGGTCTAGATGACCCCACTCCCAATGGTTAAGTGCCTAGGATAGCACAAGGGATAAAAAAAAGGTCCATATTTTGACCAAAACACACTGCAGCATCAACAAGCATGCTTCCTCTCACCAACCTTCAGTCTCTGCTAGATATTCAAACAACACAAACAAACAGGTCTGGGTCCTTCTCATCAAACTCTAAAACTAACCTCAAATCACAAAGTTAATCAGATCTGGCTTCCAACACCACCTGATGCTCAACTTCAACTCTCTCCCTTTTTATCTCCATCTGGATAAAACAGCAGCTCCTTCTGCTGCTCAAAAGTTGCAGAAGGACAAAGTCTAGTGTCCAGAGTCTAGTCTAGTCTACAGAGTCTGCAGACGTTACAACTTATAAAGTCTGTTAAACTCAGAAGGACGGCTGTCAATCAGCAGAAGATGGAATACCAACCTTGGACAGTGGCAGGTAAGGTGCAGCAGGCATTCTCTGCCTGGTGTAGTGCTGAGTGCTGTGATGAAGGCATACAAACTGGTTTCAGTGGCCAGTTTTCTGGGCTGTAAATGTGGAGATCAGCCACATTGGGAATTTAAGCAAAAGCTGGAGGGGCATTTTGATTCTTAGTGTCTTTCAGCTGGGGTAACACATTGAGGGTCTGAGAGAGCTGATGCTTTTGGGGGCTTCTTGTGTTTCCACTTATGTTGGTGATCATGGGGTTAAGTTGGTGGCTAAGCCGCTGCATTTGCTCATGACTATCTCTTTGTCAGGTTCATGATATGGAAACCCCCGGAACGACAGGTTCAAGCAAAAAGGTTTATTTGGGGCTTCAGATCAGGATCATTCAGGAGCATCTGGAGGTGGAGCAGCAACCTCTGCATGAGAAAGACTTGTGGCTTGTCCAAACACTTAGTGAAGACAGTTAATGGTGGTCTTACTTCCTCATGGGGGGTGATGATCGTGAAGGCAGAAGTGAAGGTGAGGGGCGCTGAAGGAATACTGGAGGCCAGACCACAGACTGTGGAGCAGAACTTGCTGGGATTTCCTTTGTTTCTGTCACTCCTTTGAAATCCACATGCAAAGAGGATCCACAATTAAAAAAAAAACTCCAGAAGGTAAGCAGGGGGCAAGGGAGGGAAGAAACTTGGTAGAGGGGCTTAACAGGCAGGTCAGACTGAGAGAGCAAAGTGGGGAACTTAGCAACAAAGTAGAGGAGACGACGATCCAACCCCAACTGCAGGCCTGCAGCTTCTGAAGAAGGGGGGCACGCAGGTGGAGTCATCAGCTGATTAGTCCAGAGGAGAGGAGCTGACAGGGCAGAGAGACTCACACCCTAACCCCTAAAAAGCAATTTAGTACGGGACTATGTTTTGAAAGCAATTCAGACGCCACGCTCACTACTTTTTTTTTTTTTTTTTACGGCAGATATGAAGTCATTGAATTCATGAGGTTATGTAATTAATATGAGTGTTTTGTAATGATCAGTTATGAATCCTCTGTCTTCTGAAGTTCTGGTACATCGCCTCTCCGTCCTGGGGGAGGATCCCTCCTTCATGTGGACACCCCTAAAGTTTCTTCTTTTTTCACAGAATCAGTTTTTTTTTTTTAGGAGTTTTTCCTTAGGAGGGTCTAAGGGCAGGGACGCCCAGTTTAGTTTAGTTTATCTTAGCTTAGCTTAGTTTAGTTTAGGAATCAGCTGCTGCATTTTATAACTGATTTTGTGTTTTGTACAATTTTTTGATTTGAAATGGTTTATTTCAAGCAATCAAATAGGAATAATACACAAAAGCAATATAATCATCAGTTATACATTCATACAACGAAGAACCAAACTTTGGATAATTAGACATATTAATAAATATTGCTTGAAAGGGAGTGGAAGGAAGCAAATTTATATAATCCCACCCCTGTTCTACCGTAACTATTTTATAATATGATTTATCAATATCCGGTTCGTAGCTTTTATCAGACAGAATTAAGAATCTTGAAATATCAATAAAGCACATGACAAAGATGAATTACTTAATTATTATGTTAAAAATAACTATTTTAGAAATCAACATGGCAAATGCAGATCAGTCATCTAAAATATATGCAGATTATGTTACTTATAAAAGTCATTCATATAATTAAAAAATACTGGAGTACCGGAGCTGACCCCTCTTGATGAGAGACTGGCAGCCATTATTGAGGATTCCCTTTTAAGTGGAGTGGTGACTGAGGCGGGGGGGACACCGACGCGCCAGATGCACCGGGTGACACACCCCCAAAAGTCCGCAGAGCTCCAACAGGACGGCTGGAGGAAGTGGGAACCGGCTCATAAGCCACTGGTCCTCGTTTGCCAGCAAGTCTTCTTGCTGTCTGAAGATGCGTTCACTCCCAATTCTTCCATTTGCCACATCTTCTAAGATCCAAGATCAGCCATTGTGTGTCATTACGCATTGTGATGGGGCATTTTATTTCCATCCATTTAATTGCATCTGACAAGCTACAGATGTCGATAATAATCCACGTGGAAATGGGAAATTGTTCATCAAATGTAATTTCTTGTTGCTTTCTGAATGGTTGAGACATACGCCATACATTGTTTTATCAAAAATAAAACAAACTAAAGGCATATGCATGAATACCATAATTCCATAGCTTATGAAGAAATGTTTTACTATGAAAACAACTTTCCCCAGTGGACAATTATTCTGTCTGTCTGTCTGTCTGTCTGTCTGTCTGTCTGTCTGTCTGTCTGTCTGTCTGTCTGTCTGTCTGTCTGTCTGTCTGATTCACACGCAGCGGCTCCTCTCTCCCCTACCTTCAGTGTTTTTTGGCTGTTCTTTTGGCTTTATCTTTTTGGGTTTCAAGGATTTATTGTTTTTAAAAGAATGTATTTTTAAGTCGTTTATTTATTATTTTATATGCTGCTTGCACTGTGGGGTGAGAGGAAAGCAATTTCATCTGTGCTGTATGTCTTATGGATGCAGCATATTTGACAATAAAGCTGACTTTGACTTTGACTATATCTGCTCCTCCAGACGGACACATTGAGGAGAATATCAGTTTTATACATTATTTCGTTCTGTTAACTATATTATTTATGAGGATGAATTGCACAACATGCCAATATTGCAGAACATATTTCACTTTTATTTCTGCAAATATGTGTTCATTTGAATTTCTGTTGTAATTTTCTTTCTTGCTTTGTGAAGTCTTCATGTTATTTATGAGAGGCAGTATTGTCATTTTCACTTTCACGTGTTTCTTCCATCGGCCGACGGTGTCGCCGTTTCTCATTTCACCCGTTTTTGTGCGTACGCCTGGGTCAGAGCTTGATGAAGGACCGCACATTTTCCCGTCAAGTGCTTTTTATAAATCTCAACTATTGCGTGGAGAGTGGCGTACGCCTTCTTTTGTGCGTACACAACGCTTATAAATGAGGCCCCTGCTCATTGCAGACTAGACTTGTATCCTTGAGTGGCACAAAAGCCACAAAGCCTAAATTCTCTCTGACCTTCTTTTTACAACAGGCTGATGTGATCCGACAGCAGACTCTCACATTAACTGACGTGGTTTTGGTTTTTCCAATTGTAGTTTTTCTACTTTATAAAACTGCAGATACTGATCCTCCCTCTGTGTCGATGGCACTCATGTCACCAAGCAACAAAGTGAAACTTTAGGAAAAGTACGTTTTCCAACTCATTCTCCGTTCTTTTTGTTACCTACATCAGGTGTGTTTCAGCAATAAGATAAAACAAGTCTAAAGACCGACCTCAACACTGTGTCTCACTGGTTCCTCTCATGTCCCAAAGGCAGCAGACCAGAAAGAGAAGGATTCAATTGTTGTATACAAACAAAAAACCTTTTAACAATCCCAGAAATGACGATTCATAATCGTATTTCGGGCAGATGACTCGTAGCAGGGTTTCTTAGCTAATACCCTAGGGCGGTTCAGTCAATTAATGCACCTGCTCAGCGTCCTATTTAAGCCCAGGTGCGCAGGCGCTCATTCTCTTTCTTACCTTCAGCGCTCATTCTTCGCCGTTCCCCGTGCTCGCGGATCCGGCGGATCTCCTTTTCTTCGACGTCTTGCTGTATTCCCCCCATCCTTTGGATGGTTATTCCCCATTTCTGATGTGGGCTTCCGTTTTTCGCCGTGTCTGCTTTTTTTGCGGCTCTTGCCGGGCAGCTAGCGGCGATCTCCAGGTGGCTAACGGCGCCCAGCGCGTTCGTTTCGCCGCGGTCGCGTGCATCTGCAGGGGGTGCGCTTTCCGCGGTATTCGGGTTGTCCGTGGGCCCGGATCTGGAGCTGTCCGGGTCTATCGTCTGCCGTGGTCGGCCGGTCTTCTCGGGTGAGCGGCGTGCGGTCTTTCCTGGTTCGTTTTTCTGGGCTGAGTCTTGTTTTGTTTACTTCCGTGTATGGTGACGTCGCGCCCCTAAGGACCCTGGGAATTGTAGTTTTTGTGACTCGTGGTCTGTTCCATGATCACTCTGATTCATTTTTGCTGTTATTCTGCGTCGTCCGGTTATTGTTTCAGGAGTTGTGGGGTCTTGTTCTGTAGTTGTGACGGCTGGCGGTCCTTGTCTGGCCTGGTTTCTCATGCTGGCTGAATTATTTGTGGCTTTTTGCATTTTCTTTGTTGCTGTTTTGTTCTTTAGGTGCTGAAGGTGACTCTTGACTGTCTTTAATTAGATGCTGGCTTTTTTGTTATGGCGGTTCTTCTGTTTATTTTCTTCGTTGTTGTAGCTGTTGGTTAGTCTTAATGTGAATTTGTCTCTTGGACCCGTCTCTCCTCTGTGGACGAATTTCTTGTGCTTGGTCTCTTTTATGCGGTGTCTTTGGCTCATTTTAATCACTCGTTCGTTGCCCCCGCACGTTCTGCATCTGGTTCTGCTTCGCCTTTTTTCCCTGCTCCGTGTACCCCAGTAGGTCCTGCCCTGGCTGGGGACTTGCGTCGGCCGCATTAGCGTGTCAGTCTCGTCGCTGCCTTTTTTCTCGGCTGGACAGTTATTGTTATTCATTTCTCTGGTTTGGTCTGGAGGTTTGTGGGGGCTGTGTGATGGATTTTTTTTCCGGGGCATCGTTTTTCAAAGCCCCCACTAAGGGTGGCCCTTCGAAGGTTCAGGTTCTCGTGACGTGCTCTGGACCCGTTGGCGCCTCACAGTTCATTTTTTTTTTTTGGGCATCTGTGGCCTGGTTCCTCATGTGCCTTCAGGATTAGTATATATATTTTCTTCAGCTGCCCAGGCTGTCTCCACGATTTTCCTCCGAGCACGACATAACGCTGAGGATGTCTTATCGCTGATGTTCTCCCTGTTCTGCCTCTATGCCTCTCGGCGTCTCTTGGCATTCAGTTGGTGCTCGACGCGTTTGTCGGTTTACCTTTCAGCTGCCGTGGCAGTCCTCATAATTTCAACTTTCTTAGCAGAAGCTCTGTACTGGATATTTGTAGGCAATGGGTCTCCTTCACTTTGCGAGTTATTGATGGTTTCTCGGTGGCCGAATTTCCTCTGTATCCCTGGTCTTTGGATCTTTGTGGGGGGGGGATTTATTTTCTAATGAGTTCCACGTTGTCTATACTGTATGGTCCTCCACCCTTCCGGATTTATTTTTCTTCTATGGATTGGATGGTTCATTGCTGCTTGTCTCTCCCCATTATGTCATCTTTGGCTTTTGTGCAGCGTGTTTATTCATTTTGGTTTGCATATGATTTGTCAATGATTGGGCCACCTGACATTTGCTGTGGCTTTGGTCCTATGGTCATCTGTTCATATTGTGTTCATCTTGTTCTGGGTAGTTCCGTCCTGGGCCCCGTGTTCCTGTTCTGGATTTCGTGTTTTGCGTTTGTTCCTTCCCTCTCTATGCTTGGAGTAGTTATGTTATGATGACTGTCGTGTCTTCAGGCTCCATCCACTTGTTGTTCTGTGGCTGTGCCTTCTGGTTTGGGGGAAAAGATTTAAGAGTGGTTTGTGTTTGTCCGGCCGCCAGAATCTACAGCTCTGATGATTTATAAGATGTCGTCCGGTTATTTCATCCTTGGAGATTAAATTAGGGCTGTTTCAATAGTGAATGACAGTATTGTGTCATCAGTTGACTTGGTTAATGTTTAAATAACACCTTGAGCAATTTCTACCCTGACCGTAGGAAATCATCACTTGCGCTGTCAAGCTTAGTTCAAGAGTTAAATCTTGTGTCCACAAGTCAGTCTTCTATCTTCCTTGCTTAAGCAGATGACAGTCTGCTAGATGCTTCCCCATTTAGTGGCTTATACTCCGCCTCTAAATGCTTAAGGTTCAGTCTAGCAAAAATACTATCAAAACCTATGATCCCTCATGGCTCTCAAGTTTTCTTTTTCAGTATCCAGACGCCCTTGGCTAATTACAATTTCAGTAGTCTGTACTTTGTTGTCCACCAATTTGAGAACCACTAATATCAGATGCAAAGCATCGAATCCAGCCGGGCTGCAATCCTTTGCTACGTGGGATGTTGATCTTCCTCATCTACAAATCTCCTTGGCTACTCTTCCCATCACCTACTCCTCGATGGCCTCCTGAAGGTGCGTCCCTCTGAAACTGTCAAAGGTTACTTTTCTTATTTTTGGAATGTTAAAAAATTGGTGTTAAGATTTTGTGCAGGTTATATATTTCACTATCATTTCACTGTTGGAATTTGTAATCATGATGGTTTCTAGGGTGCAATAAATCCACAATGGGTCTTTACTTTAACTGTCTACTAAATTTCACTTTCTCAGATTTGTTCTTTGAAAAGCGCTGTTATTTCATTTATCTCAAGCATTTTGAAACTGCTCAGTTTCTGGGATTTTTATATATTCTTGTCAAGACTAATACTGCTTTGTTTTATCTATGCACCACATCCTGAGCCTGAGTACCCCTACGCCCCGATCGGCTTCTCCGTTTCCAGGAAGTGATGTCACCCCTGCATTCCTTGATCTTATGCTGCAACGATGACTGCTCGACGCACCTATTGCTGCACTGAAAGTGACGGGGCGGTGGACCTCCTCTGCATTCCAATGACACTTCTGACTGAATTAATCAATGTCAACAGCAGAATGAATGTAAATTCTTCGATTATAGATGTTAAAAGAAAATTATAGCCGGGTGGAAGCCTCAAAATTAGGATGTTCTAAGTTGTATCATAGTATGCGCTGGAGCTCGAATTTGGTTCTTAAGCCAATTTTGTAGTATGCCAATGAAGCATAGTAATTATGGGCGTTGAACTCGTTCTTAATATTTGGTTGGGATCTCAATTAAATGATGTTCCTTGAGCGCTTATGTTATGCCGAATGGAGAAAATTATGGCTACTAGGCTCGTTCGTTGTACTGTCGTTGGGAGCTTCGAAATTATGGATGTACTTAAGCTCGTGTATTTATAGTTGCCACAATGGCAGAAGTTATGGCCATCAAGCTTGTTCTTGGTTAATAGAAGTTCAAATAATGGCTGTCAGCATGCCTAATACGCCATCAAAGCTTTGGATTGGATGTTAAGTTTCGTATCATACGGGTTGTTAGGCGGTACAAATTAGTTTCGCACAGCGTTTTTGGGGAAGTGAGTTACGTTCTATGATCAGGTATGAGTAATTTTATGTTGGCTCCTCTTTTATTTCTTTCCCTCTCTCTTTCAGATAGTATGTTCCTCTAGTGGTTTCCACGAACGGGAGCGACCCTACGGTCAATGGTGCCGGGTCACACATAGCAGATCCACTAGTTAGCATGTTCCCTTCGTGGCGCTGTACTCGAACGGGGGCGGCCCAACGGTCAATGGTGCCGGGTCACACATAGCAGATCCACTAGATAGCATGTTCCCTTCGTGGCGCTGTACTCGAACGGGGGCGGCCCAAACGGTCAATGGTGCCGGGTCACACATAGCAGATCCACTAGTTAGCATGTTCCCTTCGTGGCGCTGTACTCGAACGGGGGCGGCCCAACGGTCAATGGTGCCGGGTCACACATTGCAAATCCACTAGATAGCATGTTCCCTTCGTGGCGCTGTACTCGAACGGGGGCGGCCCAAACGGTCAATGGTGCCGGGTCACACATAGCAGATCCACTAGATAGCATGTTCCCTTCGAGGCGCTGTACTCGAACGGGGGCGGCCCAAACGGTCAATGGTGCCGGGTCACACATAGCAGATCCACTAGATAGCATGTTCCCTTCGAGGCGCTGTACTCGAACGGGGGCGGCCCAAACGGTCAATGGTGCCGGGTCACACATAGCAGATCCACTAGATGGCATGTTCCCTTCGTGGCGCTGTACTCGAACGGGGGCGGCCCAAACGGTCAATGGTGCCGGGTCACACATAGCAGTCATACTGGGAAATGAAATGGAAATGGAATGCTGCCGAAAACACACCCCATTTTATTACACACTGATTATACATATACATTTTTTCTTCTTCTGGATAATTAAGTGTTGGGGGTTTTTGTTACCCGAAAGTTTTATGGAAATCTCTCATGGAATTGAACGGAGCCTTATGCCAAACCAAAAGATGTGAATGCCAACTAAAGTATGTGGAAAATGTCAAATAAATATTTCTTACTGCAAGAGTTGTCTGACTGAAATGACGATTCATAATCGTATTTCGGGCAGATGACTCGTAGCAGGGTTTCTTAGCTAATACCCTAGGGCGGTTCAGTCAATTAATGCACCTGCTCAGCGTCCTATTTAAGCCAGGTGCGCAGGCGCTCATTCTCTTTCTTACCTTCAGCGCTCATTCTTCGCCCCACCCTCCTCCCCGGCTTCCACCTGTGGGCTCCGTAAGGGGGGTTTTTGTTACCCGAAAGTTTTATGGAAATCTCTCATGGAATTGAACGGAGCCTTATGCCAAACCAAAAGATGTGAACGCCAACTAAAGTATGTGGAAAATGTCAAATAAATATTTCTTACTGCAAGAGTTGTCTGACTGAAATGCTCTATAAACGAATTGAAACCTTCCGCTCTGCCGCGCCGCTCCTATAAACTGATTACACAGAAACACGCTTTATGTAACATGCTGGTCAGCCACCACAGCATTGAGGATTACCTTACAGCCAGACATCAGGGCTGGCAGGTTTGAGCGTTGTCCCGCATTGCCTTCTGGGAGGCTGAAATGTGGGTCAGAGTGAGTGCTAAGAAGACCCCCCCCACGGTCTAAATCCCTGAAGGAAAGATGCTCCAGATGCAGATTTTCTGTTGCATCGCTGTTCGCCCTCCAGAAACGCTCTTAGGCTGTTTCTGTACATTTGACCCTTCAGTGTTCACTTTGGTCTTTGTGCACTCACTTTAGTTCCACCCACACTGATGATGCGGTACACGTTGCGGTTGGCATCATAGAAGAAAGACACCGTGACGGCGTGCTTGCTAGCAGGTATCCAGTTCCTCTTGGTGGTGGGGTCGATCTGGAACACATGAGCGCGGGTACTGAAGATCGGCTGTTCTCTGCAAGGCAAGAGACGAGGACAGTAAGAGTCTGGAAGAAAAATCTCTGGAAGAACACGTTCTTCTGTAAATCATCCAACGTCTGAATGACCCGACACACACTGAGGTCTACCATGATTCCTCTGTCTGTTCATGTTATTGTTTGAAATCCACCCGAACAAATGGAAGCAAACCCTGTAAACTGGCCTGTCAGTGGTTGAAGCAGCTTTAGTCATAACTCCCCCACTTCCATCAGCCATTTTGAATTTATAAACAGTGTCACAAAAACCGACTGATGATGTTTTTGAAAACCTAGTGGCCTAAATTTGTCTTTTATTCCCCAGTAATCCTCTAATGTCACCAGATCCACTGCTGAGCCCCTTTAAAGACCCACTCCAATGAAAATGGTGTTTTTGTTTTTACATATTGTTGAAGTATTTCTCTGATGATGGAGGACAAATATAAAGATATTTAGGATTAAAACTGCATTTCTGAGTATTTCTCTAATCACATCAGGATGAATCAGGAGCAGATTAAGAAAATGCCATTTGAAAACGTTCTCAGTTTTGGTGCAGGAACTGAAATGGGCGGGGCCAAAGTCGTCCTGCTCTGCCCCATTCTGATGCAGACACACAGATCCACGAGCATGTTTGTTTTCCTGGTCTGAGCTGGAATCTGGATCAGAACTGGACAGATGGATAGATCTGATATTGCTTCAATGTTTAGTGAAACACTAATGTTAGTTTAGGGGCTGTAAACTAGTGGCAGAAACTGTTAACAAAGGGATGATGGGATTTCAGTGTCAGTAAAGGCTCTGTTCCACGCCGATAGCCCCGCCCACAACTCCTGCCTCTCTGCAGAAACTATCTAACTGACTAACTATACTAACTAAGGATCAGGTCATCTGGACCCCATAGGATAGCACAAGGATCATGGACACACGTGTCAGCATGAACCATTGGCTGCATCACATGCAGAAAAAGGAAGGTCTGATGTAGAAGGTGAGGAGGGAGTTGGCCAAAAAAAACTTGCTCAGACCAAAGATAAAGTGTGAGCACAAAAGCTCTGATCAGGAGTTTATGCAAATAAACCAGACAATGTTAGTTTAAGTACTTAGACATTAAAAATGAAATAAAAAATCCTCACTTTGGAATTTGGCAAATGAATCAAAGTTTCAAATGTTTTGTTAAAAACTAAAAGGAAAAACGTTAGCAGGCTGACGACTCCTACATCTGCATTTCATTCAGTGAGTTTTTACCGAAAACAGCGGTCAAAATAAGTTTTCATGGAGAATATATAAGGGAGGAGACAAGTTTTTAAAATAAACATATAGGACTCACAACCCTAGAGGTTGTAGAATGGAACAACCGACAAGCTAAGTATTTAAGAATGTCACGTTTTAGGCTAAAATCAGGTATTCAAACTAGAAAAGGTGGCTCCATCATCAGACAGTGCTGTCCAACAGTGGAGGCAAACAACAGCTGAAGGGTAAAAGTCAGACAGAGAGGAAAACTGGCTTTGTGTGTGTGCAGAGACAAACGTTGTGTAAAGAAAAGACTTGAGTGCGAGATGACCTCCTTTCTCAGCAGGTGCATGTGGGCCACTTCAGACGGCCATTGGGAGGTCTTTAGAGATGAACAATCCCACTTACGTCATTCTGAGTACCTAAACGCCATAGTTGTACAGATATTTAATAATAATAATAATAACTGATACTTATTTATCCCACAATGAGGAAATTCTTCTCCGCATTTTGGCCCATCCCCTGGGGGGAGCGGTGGGCTGCGGGCTGGCCGTGCTCGGAGGACGACAGCTGGGATTGATCCACCAACCCTTCGATTGTTGGACAACCTGCTCTACCGCCTAAGCTGAACTGCCGCCCTTTATACTACGATTCCTCTAGTTCTATTTCCTGCAGTCTTCTAAAGAGGAAAAATCTTTCGCTTGTGTTCCTGATTCCCAGCAAAGAGGACATTCCAGTGCATCTTTGTTCAAAATACCTTTAACTTTACCACAAAGTGTAAAGAATTAAACATTAAACAAAGCTGAAAAAGATCAAAGTTCTGTTCTTCATAACTTTTCTCCTTCGTTTTTTGAACCTTGATGCATTTAAACTTGAACTAAAAAGTTCCAGCATCAGAGTCAACCTCAAGCGGAGGTGTGAGGGCATCTTACCTTTCTCTGTGCTGAGGAAACATCTTATAAGGAGGGGAGGATGTCTTTTCTACAAGACACAAGGAAGGACATTTGTTCTCTTAACATAAACTGTAAGACTATTCTCTGGTTCGTGCTACAACACAAATCAACACCAAGTTTTCAGCAAAAGCACTTACCCCATGTCCGACTAAACCAGGCTGAGTTTTGTCTCATAATACCCCCATGCTTCAGCTGCTGCCCCTCTGCGTCGCCTCTTTGCTTCTTTGTGAGCCAGCAGATACTTTAATCCAGATTGACTCTCTGACAGAGAGACTTGGATGCCTGTAAATCGCTCCGTCCTGCTCTTTGGCTACACATTCTGTGACGACTTACAGGAACAGACATCCAGAGACCCTGGAAGACTGGTGGACTGCAGGCCACCTCAGGTTCCTCTCATAGTAACTCCGCCTAAAATCTCTAAGCTCTTCCCTGATGGCTGTGTTCCATCCAGCCAGCTGGCAGAAGCCAACACCACAGCACCACCTGCTGGATGTGACAGTGAGTAACAGATGCTCTTACAGCGTGGACGAGGGGAAACGCATCAGTCTGCAGCAACCCATGTTGGTATGAACATTGCAAAGCTAACCTTAGAGGTCAGGTAGAGGATCAGACTGATCAGATTTTTATCATGGTTGTGTTACACCTTTAGAATTAGGACCTCTGTGTAAACTTTAGGGCTGTAATGATTCATTAAAAAAAAATTTGATCCATATCATTATTTGTGGTTGACGATCCGATTCCTCGTCCATTTTGGTTCATGCTGATCAATCCGATTGGATCTGATCCTCTGACCTAAAGTGGATCCAGATCATCTTCATCCAAACTTCCAGCAGTGAGACTCAGACAGAAATTCCTGCTACTGAACAGGGAAGTTTTCCAGATTCTTGGATTTCTTCCAGATCATCAAGTGGAAATGAAATATGTGTCCAAACAAACAAGTAAACTAGAATGAATGTCAAATCCATCCACACTTTAGTTTCCTAAAGTTCAGTCCACTGTTGTTTTTCCACATCCAGAGAATCCAAAGGGAACATTTTTAGAACATTCTAGACACTGGATGGTCACATGACTTTATTCAAAGTCTTTCCACACATTGGACTGGAATGATGGACTGATCCGTGTTAATGACATCACATGTGTGTTGTCTGCTGTGATTGGTCGTTACTACCTCAGAGTAACATAAACCTAAAGTAACTCAATCCAGATGGTATCTTCCAAGATTGAAATAACCGACTGGGAGACTGGGATTTATTGACACAATTTTTACTTATGCATGAACTGCTCATCTTCAGGCTGCACGGTGGCGCAGTGGTTAGCGCTCTTGCCTCACAGCAAGAAGCATGAAAATCAACATCAATGGGGGACCTTTCTGTGTGGAGTTTGCATGTTCTCCCCGTGCATGCGTGGGTTTTCTCCGGGGTCTCCGGCTTCCTCCCACTGTCCAAAAACATGCTTCATAGGTTAATTGGTAACTCTAAAATTGTCCCTAGGTGTGAGTGTGAGAGTGAATGGTTGTATGATTGTTGAAATTCTTCCCTGCAACAGACTAGCGACCTGTCCAGAGCTTCCCCTGCCTTCGCTCATGAGTGGCCGGGATAGGCTCCGGCAGCCCCGTGACCCCGAAAGGGAAAAAACGGATAAGAAAATGAATGAATGCTCATCTTCAATAATCTCTCAGCAGTAAATCCTACATGAAAGGAAAGCTTGAAGTCTTCAAATTTGTATCCCTGTTACTTTTAGAACATATTGTTCCAAGAAAGTAATTAACCATCAAAGAGGTTGTCACATAGAGCAGTGGTCACCAACATTTTTAACGCTGTGGACCGGTATGACGTCATAAAAGGTTTCACTGACCAGCCTTTAAGATGTGGTGGAGGATTATTGTTGAAACACTTTGTTGAAGGAGGAATAGAGATGTGACAAGACAAGCTCTGAGCCTTCGAATAAATAGGCATGTCTTCATACATGGCACAGGTGTCATCATCCTCTCCCCTTCACACACTCATGGTGCAAAAAAGAAGTACTGTCTATTAAATGTGTTTTCTTTTTTTGGGAGTCAAAGGTTCCTCTTTTGTCTCCTGACTGGGCGTTTCCCCCTTGGCAAAGAAACTTTCCAAAGATTTTGGTTTCTTACTCATTTTTCTAGCTCCTGTGTTTTATTTTAGCGGTAACCTATCATGTTACAGAGAAGAGCGCCTTGGCCTGCGTCAAGAGTGACACGGACGGGTGGAACAGAGAATCTGGCAATTTTTCAAAATAAAAAATCTTTCAGATTCCGAAATAAATAAAACAGAAGTAATGTAAGTTATTTATTCTGTGTGGACCGATACCAAATGACCCACGGACCAGCGGCCCGGGGGTTTGGAACCGCTGACATAGAGGTTAAAATCTACAAAAAGTTACGCAACCCCTTACAAGATGTGCAAAGTTTTGTCGTTTTTTTTAAACGAGACACTACAAATGTTTGAATTGAACGTCCCTCCTGAAATAGTTCTCGTTACAATCGCTGCTGGCATTAACCTTAGCAGCCCCCTGACCCTAAAGGGAAACAGGGGTAGAAAATGAAATGAATGAAGACTCCAAAAAGGGGATTTTGCATTATGCCCCTCCCATGAAATGAAATAAATGTCAGTGCTGAAGTATGAGGGGCTGTACACAACATTTTTCTTTCTGTACCACTCACAGACCTAAACTCTCACTCACTCTCACATACATACATTCTGATAATGCGATGCTCATGTCAGCATTCAGTTTTTTTCACTGGCAAACAAACATTTCTAAACAACAGCTTTGAAAATGTCAACATCAACTTTGCTAATAAAGCTTTGAAAATCAAAATGGTAAACATGGAGCCACTAAACACCAACTCTTAAATAAAACAAGTCTAATATGAACATTTTAAAGTGTAGTATTGATTCAATGAACATTAACTTGTTTGGACAAATGTTTAATGCGATTCCTCATTGATATGGTAAAAAGAACGGACAGACGGCTGGATCCAAATGCAGCAGGTTTATTGGCTCAGCTAAAAGTCCACAAAAATAAATCAAGGTCAGGCAGGCAGGGGTCGATAACGAGCATGAAAGCGTCAGAGAAGAAAACGGAGTAGTCAGGATCCAGGCGAGAGTCATGGCAGGCGACAGGCAAACGGAGTGAGAGACAAAACAGAGTCAGGAATCAGAAGATCTGGTCCAGATGTAACACTCAGTAATGCAGGCAGAAGGTCACGAACAATACTTTGTACTGAGTGAGGCTCAGTCCAGTGCTTAGGTAGACACTGAAGGATTGCAAAGGCGAGTCAGGTGTGTGGCATCCTGGAACTGTGCGCTGGGGCTGCTGGGAGATGTAGTGCATTCAGTACTCTGGAGACGGTTCCCGTCGGTGACCAGAGGGGGAGACAGAGCTCTGACTTCTGACAGAGCCCCCCTCCTGCAAGGGCTCCGGAAGGGAGGGGACCTCCGACCCTGAGGTTGACCACGAGGTCGGGGTGCTGGTCTGTCCAGGTGGGATTGGTGGAACTGGCTGGTCAGGGAGGGGCAACCCAGTAGTGTTCCTCTGGGCCAATCCAACTCAGTGGGTTCACCTGCTTAGAGAAAGAACAGGGGTTGAACCCCCAGCACACACTGGAAGAGCGAGATCCCTGTGGTCGCCTTCTTTAGTGAATTCTGGGCATTTTCATCTCAAACCAGGAATCGACTCCGGTCTTCTTGATGTCTGCTACAGTAGGGATAAAGAAACTGTGTAATTTCCTGATTCAGGCGTTCCAATAGGCCAGGGGTCGGTAACCTGAACCTCTCAAAGAGTCACTTGGATCAGTTTCCCCCTGAGATGAAAGCACAGGGAGCCGCAACCCTAGGTGTGTAAGAAGAAATGTTTTTGCCGATATATCGTGATAGTTCATTTGGCAATACTTGTATTGATTCAAAATGCTGTCAGAATATTTATTTAATTATTTGTTTCAATAATTTTTATTCTTTATGAGCGTGATGTTTCCTTTGATCTTTTGTCCATTTTCCACAACCTTGAACAGACTTTTCTGTCTGTCAAACACCAGAGTTAAGATGAGTGTGATGATGGAAACAAATTCACTTTGATGCAGACTCCTTTCTATTTAGTTATTTTTCTTTAAATCCAGTAAACCCATTAAATTATATTAATTTTGTGGATGAGAACTAATTTTTATTAGGAAGCAGCCGTTAGTTTGTTGCGGGTCTGAAATTATAAGCGGTGAGTCTAAGCCCCGCCCCCGCCTCTCTATCTGTTCATTGTTTTCCCCCGCGTGCAACCCCCCCTCCAGCATGTTCTACACAGACAGTGCAACATACAGTTATCATAGCAGCAAGGTGACAGGATAGTAGGGGTGCCCTTAACGCAAATTAATTGATTTTACACTGAAATGGGTGGTTTTAGTCTGGGAGGGGGGCTTTTTTGGGGCGCTCATGTGCTCCTACGAGATTACCGCTGACTGTCTTTTTAGAAGAATTTTCCATCCCATAACAGACTCTGGTCGGCGTTCACAGCTGCAGACACGCCCCCTCCGCGTGCTCACGCTGCTCTCTTCCTCCTGCCCGCTCGCACAACCCGACAGTGTTAAAGGGACCACGAGAATCTGAGAACATGATAGGTATTTTACAAAACCATGGAGAGCCGCTGGTTGCCTGACTGTGAGAGCACGGCTCTGACCTCTGTGTTAGAGGCATCCATCTCCACGATGAATTTCATGGCTGGGTCCGGGTGACGGAGGATGGACGCCTGGGTAAAGCCCTGTTTCAGCATCTGGAATGCCTCAGCAGCCGCTGGAGTCCGGAGCAATCACTTGGGAGCGCCTTTCAGGACAGAGGTGAGAGGGGCCGCCACTGTGCTGAAGCCACGAATGAAATGCCAACAGAGGTTGGCTTACCCAAGGAATGCTCCAGCTCCTTCACTGTGGTAGGCTGGGACCACTGCAGAACCGCCTCCACCTTGCCCTGGTCCATTGCCACACCCACAGCACTGATCACATAACCCAGAAATGCAATGGAGGTCTTGAGGAACTCACATTTGTCTTCTTTGGCATACAGGTTGGGATTGATCAGCAACTGTAACACCTGCCGGACATGCACAACGTGCACCCTTAAAACATGTCAGAGTAAATCAGGATGTCGTCAATGTAGAGAACAACAAAGCATTGCAGCATAAAACGTGCTAAAAACATTAGCCGTGGGGGAACTTAAATCCCTGTGCAGGCACTGCCACAATGAGCATCTTGGATGTAAATATGTGGGAATTACATCAGCCTTTATTTTGTCTGGACACCACTGGAAACACAAATTCATATGATGGTTTAGAGCAGGGGTGTCCAATTCCAGGCCTCAAGGGCCGGTGTCCTATATATTTTCCAATCAACCTGCCTTTGGAGCTCCTAATTGGCTAAACACACCTGACCTTGTTATGGTTGCCCTCTAGTGGTGTTTCTTTTGGTTGCATTTCTGGCAGGTTAGATGTGGTCCCTCACTAATTGATCTCAGCTGCCTGCAATCATGGTGCTTCCTATTTAAGTTCTGTTCTCTCTGTGTTTTGTGTTGGAGCATCTTCTCGGTTTGGGTCTTGTTTGGTTCAAGTAAAAGTTTAAAACTTGATGGATTTGTTTGAGTCTTCCTGCTTCTGGGTTTATCCTCTCTGACCACCCGTAACAGATCCAGGTAGTCAACAGCAGATGAGGCAGGGTTTCTGGAAAACCAGCAGGTTGCCGGTCCTTGAGGCCTGGATTTGGACACCCCTGGTTTAGAGTTTCTCAGATCTGCGTAACAGCATTTCCGCCACTGGCAATCCGGCTGCTGGTCTGAAGACAAAGCTAGTCCTGGGGAAAGTTTCGACGAACCGCGGTGCATCCAAAGGTGGACTGCAGAAGGCGGAAATGCTGCTACGCTACGTAGTCCTGAGAAGCTGTGTACAATCATCAGGAGTGCACAACTGTCCATAAGCCCTATCCTCAGCCGCTAACACAAAGCTACAAGCCTGGCTGCACTGCTCCTAGCATGTCACGGTCTAAACGTCTTAGTTTGGTAGTTTCAGCATTGTGTAGTGTAAATGCAAAAATCGGATATGGGTCACTTAAAAGTTGATGCAAGTGGGTCGTCAAAAAAAAATCACATATAGTCAGAAAATCGGATTTGGGCATCAAGACCTGCAGTGTAAATGTAGCTACAGTGTCCTGTGGTGGTTGCACACCTAAAATAAAAAAAAAAGTTCACTATGCTTCGGACCTGAAAGCTAAGGGATGTGGAGGCTCCCAAAGAACAAAAGTGTAAATCACCCCACTCCCCACCCCACATAATGCAGATCCTTCACTCGTGAACCCTTCAACCCAAGGACACGTCACTCCAAACCAGGGAAGACCTCCACCTTAAGCATGGGACTGACCCCAGGTTCCTCAGCACTTAGAGGGGGGGGGGCAAACAAAGAAGGATGAATGAGATCCTCACAAAGAAAACTTATCTAAAGAATGAAAAAAGCAAAAGGAAATCCTTTAGGAGCTGGTGCCAACAGTTCCCTGAGCTCCGGTCAACGACCCAAAACAAATTCAAACCTACAACACAAGAAAACTCACACACACACACACACACACACACACACACACACATACTCATTAAACACAGATCGGTTACATAAACAAAGGTTAGCCAGTAATTTTGTCGTTTTTTCTCTCAGTAGATGGTGGGGGCGAATCCGGGCATGATCAATCCTCCTTACGCCTCCTTTGGCTATAGCAGCCGGCGAGCACCTGAGCAGAACCCTCTTATGTAGTCCAACAGTGATGAGCCACACAGGCAGGGACAGGCAATTCCAGTTGTCAGAAAACTCTGTTTAAGAAAGCAGCAGCTGTTCAGCAAACAGGAGCTTCAGAAAGTCCCTGGTGATGGAAGACAAGCATTGGCCAATATAAAGGACAGCTTTATGGCAAGTGCAGGGCTTGACCATTGCCAACTTACCAGACAGACTCTGTTCATCACCTGGGAGGGTCGACATCATGCCGCGCTCAACTGCAAGGGCTACAATTACGCTCAGCTGGTTATCCTGAGGTTATCCTGAGCTAAAAACAGTATGTAGTCATGAGGCTGGCTACCAAGCTCCAGTGGTTAGGGGTTACCACCGCTATGTTACCTGTAAGACTACCTAGAAGTGTTCAACCAGGAGGAGGGCGGATGCACTGGGAGAATATACAAACTCCACACAGAAAGGTCCCCCATTGGTGTTCTGTTTCCTCCAGGCGTGACTCGAACCAGGGCAAGAGCGCTAACCACTGCACCCCCATGCAGCCTCTGTAATATCATAGTATTTAGTGCTTCTTCATGGGGATCCATTGTTGGCACTTCCACAGACTATTTGGAGAGCTGGGCTGAGCGCGTGTGACGTCACCCATAGACAACGCCGTTCTTTCGGCTCCAGCAAAATGACGCCAATTCGGCCACCATTTTTACTCGATACAGATGTAGCCATGTTGGAGCCAGATGACGTGAGGAAACGGTGATTGGTCTGAGTTGGCATGAGTCAGTGTTTCTTTGGCAACGACTGTCAACCAATCCAACCGTGTGGGTTGTTGTTGCGGTGGTCACTGCAGCGGCTGGGGTCCCGCTCTGTGATGTAGAGTGGGCCCTGCCCTGTGATGATAACCCCCTTCATCCCCAGAAGAAACGGATCCCCATGATACCATTTCTGCCCAGCGGTTCCGAGCCAAACCAGACCGTTTCCTTAGAGCTGCAGTTCTAAAGTCTTTGTTCGGTTTTAATATAAGGGTTATATTGGGGGACTGGGTGGGTGGAGGGAGGAATCATGGAGGGAGGGGTGCTAATTTTGTGTCCTGGTGGGTTTTGAAGTGCGTTTCTCTTTTAAACTCTTCATTTTTATATCATTCGATTATTAGAATGTCAGACTGAAAACTCCCAGTTTGACGCTTAAAGAACAAAACAGAAACACTTCCTGAATGTGTTTCTGTTTATCAACCGTCTGGCTCTGCCAAAGACCGCATGAGACCTGCTGAGCTTTAAAAGCTGCTCCCTGTGACGTCACCCTTTTTAGAGAACCTTGTCTGCTGAACCGCGCTTCGTGTTTCCCGCATCAGTCTTCCCGCCAGCTCTTTTTTTATGCTTTATTGTACAAAACACAAAAAAAAGAACAATGTATGACACGAACAACAGTCGTAACAAAGAGAATGCCAGGGGATGCTACATTAAAAATGTTCAAAGACGGACAGTTTTCAGAAATACGTCTATTTTTCTTGTTTAAACTGTCAGATATGGTACGTAAATAAGATTTCTTCCCGCCCAGCTCTTGACCCTGAGCGGTTCATCCGATGACATCAAACCACAATGCATTGCGGTGTTTGGTTTACTTCTGGTCTCCGTGGCAACGACGACCCGTCCAGCCCCTCGCTGGAGCTGAACCGGAAACTAACGTCATTCCGGTCCAATCCCCGCGCTCTGCGGTGACATAATGGAATTTTTAAGGCTGGGGAGCCAGAGGCGTCGGGCTGCGAGCGGGCCGCCGCCAAACGACCGCATATGCGCGCAGCAGAGCACCGCACAGCCCCGCAGCGGCCGGCGCGCGCGCAGGGAGACGCGGGAATCAGCGGACTGCCTCACGCTCGCTCCCGACTCGTGTGGGGGCTAAAACGGAACCAGGCCTCCACCCAGCCGGGGCAAACCCGGAGGTCCCCGCCGTGGTTCTCCGGAGCGCGACGATGAAGGAGAAGGATGAGGAGGTTCCGTCCAACCTTCAGAACTCCGAGCCGGAAACCAGCCAGCCTCCGGAACTAGAGGGGATCCTGACCCCGCCGGACCCGGGACTCCTCAGGCTGACCTTCCCGGACCTGGAGCGCCTCTTCCTGCAGCCCTGCGGTCCGGTGTCCGCCGCCCACCCGCCTCCCCCCTCCCTCTACTACCCCAAGAGTGCCGGGGACGAGCAGGAGTTCGCGGAGGGCTTCGTGAAGGCGCTGGAGGACCTCCACCGGCAGAACCGGCTGGAGCTGCCTGCAGCACCGGGTCTGCTCCCGCCAGACTCGCCGGTGTACACGACACTTAACGGCTACGCCGGCGGCTGCGCCCCCCTCCCGCCTCCCTCGTCCCAGCTGAGCGGCGCGCGCTCGTGGGCCGCCGCGGCGCCGGCGATGTCCCGGTTTCAGTCCGCCAGGGCGCTGAAGGACGAGCCCCAGACGGTACCGGACATGCAGAGCTTCGGCGACAGCCCCCCCCTGTCTCCGATCGATATGGACAACCAGGAGCGCATCAAGGCGGAGAGGAAGAAGCTGCGCAACCGGATCGCCGCCTCCAAATGCCGCAAACGGAAACTGGAAAGGATCTCCCGGCTGGAGGACAAAGTCCAGACTCTGAAGACGCAGAACATCGAGCTGGCCTCCACAGCCAGCGTCCTGAGGGAGCAGGTGGCGCAGCTCAAGCAGAAGGTGATGAACCACGTCAGCAGCGGATGCCAGCTTCTGCCCAATCAGGTCCAGGCCTATTGAGCAGCAGCCGGAAGCCGGATGCAGTAGAACACCTGCATCTGACAAGGATCAGACTCCTCGTGCGCATCAGGTGCTCAAGACAAAAATCAGACAGACGTGAAGCTGTCAGGTAGCGTGGAAACCATGCAGCTCCCTGCAGCTTCCTGACTGCAGCGTCTGCGGCTCCCTGACTGCAGCATTTGCGGCTTCCTGACTGCAGCCTCTGCGGCTTCCTGACTGCAGCATTTGCAGCTTCCTGACTGCAGCGTCTGCGGCTTCCTGACTGCAGCTTCCTGACTGCAGCATTTGCGGCATCCTGACTGCAGCGTCTGGTGCTTCCTGACTGCAGCATCTGCAGCTTCCTGACTGCAGCGTCTGCAACTTCTTGACTGCTGCGTCTGCGACTTCCTGACTGCAGCATTTGTGGCTTCCTGACTGCAGCGTCTGGTGCGTCCTGACTGCAGCGTCTGCAACTTCTTGACTGCAGCGTCTGCATTTTCTTGACTGCAGCGTCTGCGGCTTCCTGACTGCAGCGTCTGCGGCTTCCTGACTGCAGAGTCTGCATCTTTCCACATAATCCATGTAGCATCGCTTCGGGAAAACCTGCGGCATTCAGGCTGCAGGTGACGTCATCCACCAATCAACGCGAGGCCTTTCTGGTTTACAAGCTTTTATAATGATAAACACGTTTCTCTAAGCAGCCTTTTGGAGTGAATATTTTTGTATTTTTTGTTGTTGTCTGAGGTCCATGAATGTATGGAGGAACTGTATCACTCCAGGAAATGATGATGTTTATTAAATTCACTATGTTTAATTTAATCCTATGTATTTAAAGTCTTGCTTGAAAAGAGCATTCAGATTAAATTTAAAGGGTCTATATCAGGAAAAATCAATGTTTGGAGCTTTGAAGTGTTTAAAAATGTTCATTCTTCACTAAAACATCCCAAGTGGTAAATTTGATCTGAGGATTCCCCTAAAAACTGAGCACCAGCCCCTCCCAATCCATGAGAATGAGTGGTTCCTCACATTGTGACATCACAAAGCGAGGAACTGCCCCTTCCAGGAAGAGTCTGTGCTGCCAGCCCTTTTCTCTGTGGAGCTAGCAGTGGTCGGCTAAACTCCTTCATTTGCATTCATCCATCTTCTATTCCATTTTATCCCTTTCGGGGTCACAGGGCTGCTGGAGCCTATCCCGGCTGCTTATCCTGGAAGCCGGAGTCCCCGGAGAAAAACCCATGTGTGCATGGGGAGAACATGCAAACTCCACACAGAAAGGCCCCCCATTGGTGTTCTGGTTCAGGTCCCCCAGCCGGGACTTGAACCAGAGACCTTCTTGCTGGAGACGGCATTCCTGCTGCTAACCACCGTGCAGCCCCTCTTTCCTTTTCTATGAACAATCTGAACATCCATCTTTGTAAAAGTTTGGATGTTTGTTTTCGTGGAAGAAACTCAGACACACTGCAGAGGCCGACTCTAGGATGATGTCATGAAATGGGCGACACCCACATGGAGAGAAAGGCGGAGCCTCAGAGATCGAGTCGTGTTTATGTCCTGGTAGGAAAATGAGACGCAAAAATAACTTATTTCATAAAAAAAATGTTTTTATTATTGTTTCCAAAGGTAACAATAAAATATGTGATCATATATATGCATATAGTTTACTCTGAAAGGCTAAGGAAAAGCAGGAAAGGACTTTTAATGCAGGATTCTGCATCAAAAAGAACAAATCTGTCGACACCCAAACAGGCCCAGAGAGAAATGAAGCAGAATATACCCATAAACGATCAAATGAAGAAAAACCACGTGGATGCCCCCCACCCCCACCCCCTGTCAACAAGCTCACGTCTGAAAAAGGAACCAACAGTCTCCATTTTTCAAAACCAAGGATTTATTTCCCACTTTAGTGAACGTACAGCGCACATTTCAAACAGCTAACGAGCCTGTCAGGTTCTCAGTCCACGTGTGAGTTCGAGTTCACACGTGTAGCAAAAGAAGAAAAATAGTTAAACAGGAATAAAACATCGTCATAAAATCCACTTTCAATCCAGAACAATCTCCCAAACACTTTTCCTACCACAAAACACAAAGAACAACCTTCTCTGCTGCTGCTTCATTGTCTCTGACATCCTAATAAAGTCCTAAACCTCCATCCAACCGCTGTGAGGAGGACTGTGGGTGAGAACTGCAGAGGAGGAGGCTGGAAAGTCTGACTTCTGCCTGGACCATCATCGCATCGCTCCGTCAATGCTGGAAACACATTCACCTAAACCAGAACATTTGGACTAATCAACACATCTGTAAAAACAAATCCACTAAGCAATAAACTACGTTACAAATAAAGCTAAAGAAATAAGAAGTGCTGTTCTTCTCCACTTCAGCCTTTTCCAGCAGCTCTGTGCTGAACAAGAGCAGAAACTCCAGGAATCTGGTTTGACGTCTACAGAAAAACACGGGAAAGAGCTTAACAATGTTACAGAACTCCAGCTAAATGTATAAAACGACAGAGAGGACAAGCCACAAAGCTAGATTCTAACATGAGAGCTGTTACAGCAGACTCAGAGCTGTAGAAACAGTAGAGCCTCTGCTCTGGAGGGAAAGCTTCCCGGTTCCAGAACACGCCTGAGCGGTGTTGGAGTAACTCAGTAGAAACGTCATGTAGTCACATGTTCATGTAGTGCAAGGCATTTTCCTTAGGAATATTCTGTTCAGTAACATCTGTTCTAAATAAACCTGCTTCACATAACACAGTGGTGTCAAACAGCGAGACTATGAGGTCATAACTTCATCTACTGCATAGTCACTTTCAGCTATTCTGCTAAATATTTCCCCTTATTTACTCATTTAGCTAGTTTTTGGGTCCACTTCATGGACCCAAACACCTGAACTTGTCATTTATGGTCCCAATGCTGGATTTTCCTGAAGCTAACCTGTCTTGTTGCTGTACTACATGTGTAGGTCCGTCTTTTGTGTACCTGGACCAAACTGACTAATGTTTAGGTTGGTCCTCTCATTGTGCTTCCAGAGCTTTCACTTTTTTTTAATCAGTGATTATGTTAAAACCAAATGTAAAATGCTATGTGGTACATGTTTGGTTGATTTCTGAAGCTCCTGTGAAGGAAGCAACATAAAATAATACAGGAGTCATGAATTACTTTACAATCCTTCCATAGTAACATTGGAGGGTAAGGATTACTTTGACACGACTAGTAATATGTCATTCAGTACATTTTGGTAACCGGAACAAAGTTGTACCTGAAGCCTTTTCAGTAGAGTTTAAATGTATTGAACCCACTTTAGTGCTGTGCTTTTTGAGTGCTAGCCTGAAATTGTGCAAACACACCGTCTACCAACAAAAACCACATTTCAGCTCATTTATCAGCAGCCAACTCACACCAGAAAGGATCTTAGCAAACTGGTGGAGAAAGGTCATCTTTACAGGACGGTCCGATGTAACCTCATGATTAAAGAAAGGGGTTTCTTAAAAACCAAGTGCATCAGGATTCCAGATGAGGGGGGTCAGACATGTGGTGCTTCCAGCTGTTGCCTGTAGGTCAACAAAATGACATTTGACTCCTCTGACCTTTTATAGCGACATATGTCTGTGTCTCCTGTGTGTCTACAAACCAAACTGGCTGTGGGTCCAAAAACCACAAAGCTGGTCTGCAATGGCAATGTCCCCCCACCGAAACAAAGAATGAAGTGTAAAGTCTAGACCAGCAGTGGCGGGGGTTTAGCAGGCACAGTCCTGGGACCTCTGGGACTGCTCTGTGAGCTGAGGCCCCTGCTTGGCGCCGGTGATCGTCGGGTCGTTGTTGTCCAGACTCTCCGCCATCCGTTCACAGATGATGTCCACGAGCCGCTCGAAAGTCTGCTTCACGTTGATGTTGTCCTTGGCACTCGCCTCAAAGAACTCAAATCCTGTCAGCAGGAAGGACAGAAAACGTGTCATGCACCAGCAGCACTCAGCTTGTACATACATGTCAAACGTACCGACCGTGACGCCTGGTAACCGAAACATCAGTGCTTTTGGTTCTACAGTTTAAAACGCTGAGCTTTGTGTCTTTGTTCATCACTTCTGACCTTGAAAACCGAATTTAGGACCCGGTTCATCTACCAGAGGCGGAATGAAGGGCAACTCGCAAACCGCTGAGGCCGTCATGCTGCAGTTTCTCCTGGAAACACGCTGTGAGAAATACATTCAGTCCACAGCGTTCTCTGGTTTGGTAAGCAACCCTTCATTAGTGTCTAAACTGAAAACGTGTCTGCTATTCGAACACTAAACCAGCGATAGTTCTCTGAACTAGGGATCTCCTTATCAGGTTTTGTTTGGGTCAGATGAAAATCGGAGTCATTTGATTTGAGTATCTGGTGATGCCGGGTCTGGACCCGATACTCTTTAATTAACCTTCTTTTATCATTTAACTCTTGAACAGATCAATTCTGTGAAGGAACTTTAACAATCAAGTACAAATATTGCAGCTATCATCAACTAGTAGAAATAGTTAACTATTACCTAGTCAAAACTGGTGATAATTGTGAGAAGTTTGGTGACTGAAGTTTCAGTATCTTCAGAACTATTTTGGATCAGATGTGATTCTTTAAAAACTGACACATTAATTATGACTTTCTTTTCAAATAGTTGCTGTAGCATAAATGAAGAATATTCATGACTAGCTCATATCATTTCTTAGTTTGGGTTGTTGTTTAGAGAAAATAGGATTCTTTATTTGAAGCTCTCTGGGTCACATCTGCGCCGTCTGTCAGCAGGACACCACCGTTCTCATTAAAAAGAAACACAACCCCGTTTTTGTTCTGTTAAAATCCTTCTGTAGGTCGGTGTTTGCGTTAAGACGACCCAATAGAGACACTTACTGTCAATTAAAAATGTTAAAAAGTTATTGATCACAGAAGTCTGAAACTGTGAATATGCTGCTAGCTTAGCTTAGTTTATCTTAGTTTTGCTAACCTGTTTTTGTGCGCCTCCTGCTGAATAAATGGCTATGATCTGTTCACAATAAGCAGACTTCAGGTAGTCCAGTGTTTTTCAACCTTTTTTGAGCCACGGCACACTTTAACCTTGACAAAAACCCCGCAGCACACCAGCATCCAAAATTGAAAAAAAAAAAAAAAAGGAGAAACTCATAGTTTGTATTGATCTAAAGTCCCTCTGCAATCTCACATACATTTTTGTGATAATTGTGGCAGAAAAAGCTGGAAGTTGCAGCTGTTCTTTCTAAAGGATGTCATAAAAGTTCAATTAAAAGATTAAAAGCTGTTTGATGTGTGTTTGTTTTGGTTTCAAGACGTTTAACAAGGAGTGACGCTGTCACTTTAACCCAATGCATCATGGGAGATGTAGTGCAAACAGCCAACAGCCACCGAACGCAGACAGACTCGCTTCTCTGAGCTTCATGGTTTTGTTCACTTGTTCCACGGTCTGACACCGGATCCTGCAGAAAGCTGCACCGCTAAAGACGAGCTTTAGCTGGTATTTTTGTTGGAACTGAGAGACTTTATGAGCAGAATCGGAACAAGGAAGTGAAGACTTTAACCACTTCTGATTGGTCAGACTAATGACGTGTGATTAAGCCTCCAAAAAGATTGGTGGAGACAGTTAAAGGGGCGGGACTTTTCTAAAAACAGCTGAAGCTACGGCTAAACGCGGTGCCGTCATTCTTATCAAAATGTCTTTAATAGAATCAAATAAACACAAAGAAAAAAGTATTTTATGATCTTTCATATTCCTAACTACTCAGTGTTTTATCAGGGCCTGTTTGGATGAACAAAGAGCTGATTTCCTGGAGATTCCAGGGCTCCAGACTAACTTTTTTCACCAGGAGCACAGTGGCCCCTAACAGAAAATTTTAGGGGCGCATACCGTAAATCAACATGCTAACCAAATCTACTAATTTCCACTGTATTACTAATAAATATTTTAATAATAGATGCATAAGTTACAATGTGCCGTTTCAAATTCAGAGTCACATTTTATTCTGCACTTTTGAAGATGCAACAACAGGTAAACTGACAGAACCATCACTGTCATGACAGTACAAATAGTAAAGAAAATGGATGGAAATTTATCTTTGTGACACCAAATAGGTGCAGCCAAGATGCACAATAAGCGTGTTTTAGATCACCCAGGTGAACTCAACGCTGCGCAGATCACCTGGTGTGTGACATATATTTTTGTTTTTGCTCGAACATCACCTGTCAATCATCACAAAATATTGCAAGAAAGGGGTGGGAGCAAGGGGCAAACCTACCCGAACACAGCTGGAAATTTAGTACTGAACTGACTGAAAGCTGCCCTACAGACTACAAAACAATGCATTATGGGACATGTGTCCTGATGGTTTTTGTACATTACAAAACATTCAAATAAATATAAAAGATATAATAACACTGATTACACTAAGGGGGAAAGGAATATTACAACTAAATTGAATGTTAAGGACAACTCCAACTTTCTGTTGTCCTTCAGTCTCGCTGCAGATTCGCCTTCATCTCACAGCCCCACACCCCCACCGCCTGGTCTCCCCAACAATCCAGGCGAGGTGCCGGTTCATCTCAAGCACATCTATCGTTGCATTTTCCCCACGTATTTTCAGTGTGTCTAAAACTAATGTTGTTTTTGCTCGAGTGTGTTTAATGTTCAAGCTCCCTTAGCTGTCACGCATGTAGGTGTGGGACATTTATTCTCCTCAGCTGACCCGACTCCCGCGAAAATGACATTTCATCCCCCTAAAGGTAAGGCGACCATCTGTTTGATGCGCCGCCGTAACCGTAACCAAAACTTAACCTTCCTCCGGTTCTGTGTGACCCAGAGAAAAGTTCAGCACGGACTGCATGTATTTAGAAAATTACGAGCGAATAAATACGTTCTAAAAAGGAAAGTAAGGAACTCCTTAATGTGGTCCAGGGAGGGAGGGGGCTGTCAGGTTTCCTGCTTTCAAGCCCTGTCATTGTCCCGCCCCAAAGAGTCATATACCCCACTGTGATTGGTTGGTCAGCTCCGTGCACGACAATGAAAAAGTGTCATTCATACAAACTGACGGGCTGCAGTAACATTAAACTTTCATGTTAAGGTGGGGGCCGCAAAATATCATCTTGGAGACCGCAAATAGCCGCGAGTTTGAGACCCCTGCTGTAGTTCTGTCACTGGTACACTAGCCGCAGGTCGGAAGAATGAATCAATAGTTCACTTACTCATAGCTCAGACGTACATATCAGGTTGTGATGATATTTGTCTCCGTTTCCTTCCCACAGATTTTTACGCGCGTGCAAATATCTCTAGGCCCCTCCCCCTCCACGCATTTTAGCCACTGACAGCGGCGTTCCCTATTCTTCTTACGCAGTGGCCGCCTCACAGACGGGCATCACGCGAGTGTGTGCTCGCGTTTCATGAGGATGTGCGCGAGTGTGTGTGTCTGCCTGCGTGTGTGTGCGCTCGGGTCTCTTGATTATTTAATTGATCAATGACGTGCCCCTTCCACGTTTAATGTATAAAAAAAATACGTAGGGTGGGGGAGGCAAATTTACTGGTCGCGCATGTGCGACTGGATGTAAAATTCAGTCGCACACTCTCAAATTTTGGTCGCAAAATGCGACCAATTGGTCGCAGTCTGGAGCCCTGGATTCTAAATGTTTTTAGATCAGTGAATGAGGGTAATTTCCCACGGCACACCTGACCATCTCCCATGCACTGGTAGAAAAACACAGGACTAGAGTATTTGTCTGGAATATGAAGCTTGAAATTGAAAGCACTGACCATAATAAAAATAAATTAAATGTCTATACTGATCGGGCTACAACATCCGATTTTGATCTTTTACCACAGAAGGACTTTGTTCTTCTATGGTTTATAAATTCACACGACCCTCATTTGATACCAGAAAGATCGGACCATTGTTTCGTGTCACATCACTATGACCAATCAGAATAGTTCAATTGTTCATTGTCTGAGTGCTGGAAGTAATCAGATTGTGTTTTCCTACTTTATTATATTTGATTCCACCCATTATTTTGGACAGCCCAATTTCTCCACCATAAAACCCGGTAGTTAAACCTAAAGCATAAATAACATCTGTGACACAAAAGTTACCAAGTGAGAAATGGAAGAGCGGAAATCTGGATCAGAAAATTTATTTCTTGAATTAAACTCCAACTTTTTTTTTGATCAAATGCCTAAATAAAATCTAATGAGAGAGTTTAAACTTTCCGGGCTCGCCTCGCTCGCTCGGGGATTCGGCTCAGGGGAAGGAACCCATCGACTGCGACCCAAAGTCCACAGAGGTCAGCAGAGGTCAGCGCTCAGAGCCATCAACAAAACCCCACTACTGGAGTTACTGGACCATATGTTGGACAAAAGGAATTCACCAGGTCAAAAGGCGCCAGACGTTCAGTTTATGGCATCAGATTTCATTGAAGCTTTGGTGAAGCTGCTCGCAGGTTGACTGTGAGTCACTGTGAGCCACTAAAGTGGGTCACAGCTGTTGACAGCACCAGCCGTTTGAATAAACATGTAGTAGTTACATACAAACTACATGCTTGTACGTAAGTACAGGCAGGCCACAAGCTTCATTATCTGCTCCATTCTGATCCTCCACCTGCAGACACACAGATCCATGAACGTCTTTGTTTTCCTGGTCTGAGCTGGAATCTGGATCAGAACTGGACGGATGGATGGATACGATAGTGCTGCTGTTTTTGTTGAACCGCTAATGTTAGCTTGGAGCTGTGAGGGGCTGTAAGCTAGAGGGAGAGAGTGTAAACAAAGGGATGATGGGAAATCATCCTGGGCCAACAGTCCCACCCACAACTCCGAGGTGAATTTCTAATGAACTCCTGCCGCTCTGCAGAAACTACCCTAGAAACGACCCGAGATTGTGGCTAAAATTAAAGTCTAATAGAACATTTGACCCAGAAGATGACCTCTAATCAACATAAATGAGGAGAGGGAATCGATCGTTCTTGAATGAGTCTCACAACCAACAAACTTATGCCGCATCAGTGTGAAGGGTCATGGGACAGGTAAGCATTTGCCAAGAGGTATAAAAAGTACCGTATGCAAGAGTTACCGTTTATGAGATGCCCATCCTGGACCAGATTACTGGGTGAAAGTCAGACTTACCCAGCTGCTCAGAGAGCAGACGGCCCCTCTCTGAAGCCACCACCCGCTCGTCCTCCACGTCGCACTTGTTTCCCACCAGCAGGACCTGAGCATTGTCCCATGAATATGTCTTGATTTGGGTCGACCTACAACCACATTCAGATTTTTAAAGTTCAACAAACAGTCTGAAACCAACGATATAGTGGACAATGAATTAGGGCTGGTGCATAATTGGTTTGGCTAACAATGCCTACCATAAGAATTATGATGCTGTAAAAAAAAAGGCTTTATTGAAATATGGATGATAATTAGTCAAAAGTGCTAAATAGCTCTGAAGATATTGAAGTTGCTGTCACCAAACTTTCTAGTAGGACAGTAAGGTCATGATTAGTCCGTACAGAAGGTTTGGTGACAGCAGCTTTAGTGTCTTCAGAGCTATTGAGCACCTTTAGTATGATTCATATCTCTATTAAAATTTGACATTTATTTGTTTTTGAGACATTATAGATTTTTACAGAATGGTAAATGGTAAATGGTGTATACTTATATAGCGCTTTCTACCTTCTTTTGAAGGCCCAAAGCGCTTTACAGTCACAGTCCCATTCACCCATGCACACACACATTCACACACAGATTCACACACTGGCGGCGGCTCCGCTGCCGAACACTGGCGCCAACCTCCCACCAGAGGCAAGGTGGAGTTCAGTGTCTTGCCCAAGGACACTTCGACACACGGGCGTGCAAGGTGGGAATCGAACCTGAAATCTTACGATCATGAGTCGACCGCCCTACCACTGCACCATGGCCGCCCCAGTAGAATGGTCTTTTCTCTGAACTTGCACTTTGTTGACGGTCCCTTAGCAGCTGGTTCGCTGCTGTGTTTCCAATTACAGTTCGAAGAGAACAATTCTCATTAAAAGGCAGAAAAACAATCTTTTTCTTTGGAAATGCATCTGTAGTTCACTCTCAGTGTTAATACAAAAGGATGGAGATACTTTCTGTCACATTTGAACGTTTGTCAAAAGAGTTATTGAGGACAGAAGTCAGAATCTGTGAAGCTCTTTCTAATTTTACAGAACTGATATTTTTCTTTTTTTCATAGTGACAATAATAATAATAAAAAGGTCCCCTAATTTTATTGAGTTTTTATTTTCCCCTCTTGGGTTAATGCGGGACAGTGAGCCTTCAAAGTGGGTCACAGAGACAGAATAACCACGGCTCTTAGAGCGGGAGAGAAGCTGCCGTTACCGGGAGAAAACTATTCATATTATTAATGCAAAGGTGAGGCAGCACCTGTGCTCAGGTGAAAGTTTGTTTTCTACTGTGGTGGATGATGGAATGTAAAAAAAAAAAAAAGGGGGGGGGGGGGAGTCCCAGTCACTCCCACACCAAAACACCAGCTGAAGTTATGAGCTCCTCCCCAAGGGAGACCGAACTCACCCTCCAGGACAACCACCAAATAGTTAGGTAAAGGAAATCCATAAATGAGTCATTTGACAGCGTTTTGCCTCACCAGTCCTGCACAGCATTAAAGGAGTCTTCGTTGGTGATGTCATACATGAGGATAAAGCCCATGGCTCCCCTGTAATAGGCTGTGGTGATGGTTCTGTACCGCTCCTGTCCAGCCGTGTCCTAAACGGACAAGAAGAACCAAAGCAGACAGAAGCAGAATGAATAAAAAATGAATGAATGAATAAAAACTAAACATTAACTTTAAAAAATATTGTCATTCTTCTGGAGTTCTGGATAGTTTAATACTGTTTCAAGGCATTTGTGAAAGAGACCCCAACATCGGGGGTGTTTAGATGGTGCATGACTGTAATCACTGCTGTGGCCAGTAGGTTATACCGAGATCCTCCCCTACTACCAACGCGTTCGAGTCCCGGCTGGGGTACATGAAAAACACAACATCAATGGGGGACATCAATGGAGTTTGCATGTTCTCCCCATGTATGCGTGGGTTTTCTCTGGGGTCTCCGGCTTCCTCCCACCGTCCAAAAACATGCTTCATAGGTTAATTGGCAACTCTAAAATTGTCCCTAGGTGTGAGTGTGAGAGTGTGTGGGTGTGTGATTGTGGACATTCTACCCTGGATACCTGTCCAGGGTGTCCCCTGCCGTCGCCCACAAGTGGCCGGGATAGGCTCCGGCAGCCCCGTGACCACGAAAGGGAAAAATGGAATAGAAAATGAATGAAATGGCAGCTCCACGCTGACGTAACTGACCAGGCGATGACTACTGATGACATCATCGAACATGCCAGGCACAAATTCTTCCCCTACGATTATTTTTAAAAACTAAAACTAAAACCCCCAATGATCCTGAGTATCTTTCTTAAAGCCACATCTTTCCACTCCAATCATCTTTTGATCTATTTTCAAACTGCTCCCAGTGGTCTTTTGATTATGATGATGCAGTTTTTACCCAAGATCCATGAACCTGTGTCGCTTTCTCTGACATACACTATATTACCGTCTGCACAGAGTTGCTACAGAGCTCGTCATGTGTCCAGGGGTGGACAATTCCAGGCCTCGAGGGCCGGTGTGTCTGCATGATTTCCAGACATTCTTGCCCTACTCATGGCTGATTACCTGGTTCAGGTGTATCCAGCCAATCAGAACATGCCAGAGCAGGGTATGTTGGAAAACATGCAGGAATGCAGCCCTCAGTGCCCACCTCTGGATTAGCCCAAGTCCAGCATTCAGAGAGCTTCATGGAATGAGTTTCCATGGCGAGCAGCTGCATCCATCCACACATCACCAAGTACAATGCAAAGCGTTGATGCAGCGGTGGAAAGCACTGGGCATGCCCAGCAGAGGGATGCCCACTGGACTCTAGAGCAGTGGAGACGCCTTCTCTAGAGTGATGGATCACGCTGTTACATCTGGCAATCTGATGGACGAGTCTGGGTTTGGAGGTTGCCAGGACAACGGTACATTTGGCCATTGTGCCAAGTGTGAAATTTGGTGGAGGAGGAATTATGGTGTGGTTGGCTTATTTTTTTAGGACTTGGCCTCTTAGTTCCAGTGAAAGGAACTCTGAATGCTTCAGGATTCCAAAACATTTTGGACAATTCCATGCTCCCAACCTTGTGGGAACAGTTTGGAGGGGCCCCTTCCTCTTCCAACATGACTGTGCACCCATGACCAAAACAAGGTCCATAAAGACATGGAGGACAGAGTCTGGAGTGGATATACTGGACTGGCCTGCACAGAGTCCAGACCTGAATCCCATAGAACACCTTTGGGATGAATTAGAGCAGAGACTGAGAGCCAGGCCTTCTCCACCAACATCAGTATGTGACCTCACCAATGACCTTTTGGAAGAATGGTCCAAAATTCCTAGAAACACTCCTCAACTCGTGGACAGCTTTCCAGAAGAGTTGAAGCTGTAACAACTGCAAAAGGTGGAGATACATCAAACTGAACTCTATGGGTTTGGAATGGGACGGCACTTCAGTTCATATGAGTCAAGGCAGGTGAGTGTATACTGTTAACAATAAAGTGAAGTTTCTGCAGAGCAGTAGGAGTTCATTCAAAATTCACCTCTGAATTGTGGGCGGGACTGTTGGCGCAGAGTAAGCCTGCTCCTACTTCCCGACATCCTTCTGTGTTCACTCACTCTCACTAACTTACAGCCCCACACAAACCCAACCAAACATTAGCCGTCCAGTTCTGATCCAGATTCCAGCTCAGACCAGGAAAACAAAGACGTTTATGGATCTGTTTGTCTGCAGGTGGATGATCTGAATGGAGTAGATCAGGGAGACTTTGGCCTGCTGCTGTTGATCCTATGTCACCCCTACAAGCAGGATTTTTCCATCTACTCCTGATTCCCAATGATTTGAAATAAAGTTTTCATCTTAATTTTCTTCATATATGTCCTCCATCATGAGAAAAATGCCACAAGAACATGTTAAATGCACTAAAAACACAGTTCTAATTAGAGAGTGTCTTTAATGATGTAATGCTGTATCCTATAACATCTTCTCAAATGCCTTTTAACCAAAAACATCTGTGGATACGGTAATGTGGACTGTTTTAACCGTCCTTACCCAGATCTGCAGCTTTATTCTCTTGTCGTTCCTGTAGATGGTCTTGACTTTGAAGTCGATGCCCACCGTGCTAACAAAAGCTGGAGTGAAGGAGTCGTCTGCATAGCGGAACAGGAAAGACGTTTTTCCAACACTGCTGTTGCCGATGATGAGGATTTTAAACATAAAATCAAAGTTCTGGTCTGTTGACTCCTTCTGTCCATATGTGGAGTTTGCAGACGCCATCTGTCCAGGAATATAAATCAAGTTAGATTCATTTATTTACAAACAATCCATAGTAAATGATGAAAGTAATCATTTCCAGTTATGGGAGAAAAACTTTCATTTAATATTTTCAAAAGCAAGGAGGAAAAACAGGCATTAAAATGTGAATAGAATGATTCATTCGGTTGTAAGACATCTGACTTTTGTCCACTGACAGTTGATTGCTTCTCTAAAATGATTACATCAGTATTTTATGGCCTAAATAGTTTTCACGGTTATCTTACCATTATAACTAAAGGGAATCTACTATTTAAAGGGAATTTTAAACCTTAAATATGCACCTAAAACAACATGAAGCGCGTCCATGTGTATACCTTTAAGTTTAGTCAAAGAAATCATTTGATGTTGCATTAAGGTAGTCATCACCGTAATCACTCCTTCGTTTACCGGGAAGGCCGACAGAGCGGTGGACAGATGCAGACAGAAAAGAGTTTTACAACAGCGAAAGAAAGGAGACGATGTCAGCAAGACGACCCGGTAATCAAACCTCCATGAAGGTTCAGAGAAGATTTTGAGACCAAAGGAGCGACAGAAGGAGACACTTCTGGCAAGAAAAGGTAACAATAGGGAGCTGCATTTCTGTTGGGTTTTCTGGATGATCACGCCCTCCATAGCTAGTTTTTATTCTGAAACACTTACTGGATGAAAGAAATGTCCTTCCAATGTAAGTTACCTTATTTTGACTTATAACTCATAATATAGGCATGCATTTACATTTGTTCAGAAAAAGCTCTGCTGTGAAACGTGAAGATTTCTCTTCAGGTTTCCTGTGGGATCCTGAGCGCTGGAGGCCAGCGGAGGAGAAAACGTGGGGATGCTGGAGGTTCTGGTGATGTGGTCAGAGCTGCTCACCACATCATCAAAGGTGGACGACAGGTGCAGAGCCTGATGACAGAGTCAATCGCCCACTGAGGTTCAGCCCCAGACACATCCCAGGCGTCCAACCACCTCTAAATACAGGAACCCGTCCTGTTCCTTGGCGCTGTATTGTAACTCATCACCCGTCAGCAGCCATGGTGACAGCAGTGTAACAGAAAACTAGCAGAAATGCGTGGATGGTCCACTTGGTGTGTGTGTTTTCTACATTATTTCATTTTTAGGGAAAATGGGTCTGAGGTCTTAAGGGTGAAAATCAAATTTCGATTTAGTTATTTGTATTTTAAAAAAGTTATTACACTCTTATGACATGCAGTACATTGTGACAGAAAACATGAATAGTTCACATTTTCTGTAAAAAGAGCCAAAAGCATTCATTTACAGGACTATTCTGACCACTTTCATAGTCAAAACAAGCAAAACATTTTTAAGCTTAGGTGTTAAAAGCATCAAATAAGATCCATTTATTCATACAAAGTTTCATTGAATAACCTGTTTTCAAGGACAAATACCTCTAGTCCTATGCAAAGCCTTCATGGATCCCCATGCTTGTTAAAGAGGCAAAAGTCTGTATGCAGATCACATAAAGAAATATTCTTCATGCTTGTGTCTGTAATTCTGTACACGGAAAGTAGCTGTCAGAGCAAATGTCAGATCTTCACCTTCTATGTAGACGAGGGTCATTTGGAGTATAATGAGTTATGTCAGGGGTCGGGAACCTTTTTGGCCAAGAGAGCCATAAATGCCACATATTTTTAAATGTAATTTCCAAAGAGCCATACAATAATGTAGCGTCCCTTTCCCACACTGAGGCACAGAGACTTAACCTCTTTTAAGGTTCTTTATTCTGGTTACTGTAGACCGCAGCAAACGCTGTACAATTAATTCAACTACTCCTCAATCTCTCCTGCTGAGACGAGAGCGCTTCTGGTCACTGCCATTTCCCTTATTCGGCCCATAGCTGAACCCCATTGGTCCAAACTCCCCAACGACAGGCTGAGCGACAGAACTGAGGGCCAATCAGATCTCTCCATGATGCGTTTAATGAACTCCATAATTTATAATGCGACCCAACAGCCATCCAGTTAAACTCAGTCCACTACAATATGTTTAAAACTAAAAATACAAGTGAATGTGAGCATTTGATGTAATTTCAGCACTTTTAAAGTACAATTAATATGTAGATTCTTTTTAATAACATTGTTATGCTGTTGCTAAAAAATGATGAGTATTTCTTAGCATTAATGTGACTTCTGGTGCTGCATGGTAGTTTTGCTGATGGTCTAGTCTGGTTGATACGTGGTGAGTTTCAGCTTCATGCAGGTGTTGAGACTTTAAACGTGATCGTAGATCTGAATGTTCTCTAGATGTAACAAAGACTCACATGCAGACCTGGAGCCAAAAACACACTCACACTACAGTGAGTGACGGGTTGTGTGTTTTAAATTATGACAATCTGCCCACTACGTCCCCCCCCCTTTCTTCCTCACACATCCCGTCCCTGCAACTGCGCGCTCTTTCTCAGAGACGGGGGCGCGCAGTTGCAGGGACGGCGATTCACAGGTTTCTGGCTGGTACAGTAAACTGATAGTGCTGGTGCAGATTTTTTTTCTCTAAGCACCGATACTACTGTGTGCCTCTCTGGCATCGCATCGCGCCCGAGACGGAATGGTCTAATGAAAAAAAGATTTTATAACTAAAGATTTGTCTGCGAGCCACATGTGACCATCAAAAGAGCCATATATGGCTCGCGAGCCATAGATTCCCGACCCCTAAGTTATGTTGACTCTTATTTAAACTGTTGATGAGAAATGGAAATGATGAATTTGGCTGTTATTTGTTTATGTATCGCAGTTATATCGTGATCATAATATTGATCACTAATTTTGCGAGTTTTCCTGATATCGTGCAGCCCTACTTTTAACCTTGAATTGTAGTCTTGGTCTAGAACACAATTCAGCAGATTTTATTTGCATTTATTTGTATTAGTTTCAGCCGTGTTTCCATTGACTATGATACTGTTCAAATTGGATTTGTGATGGTAAATTCTAATGAAAAAAAGACAATTTTGAAAAACATGCATTTCATGGAAAATAAGCGTTTGTGCTTGGAGGAGGTGTTTTTAGAGGCGTGTCTAAGGCCGCCTTTACACTGCATGGTTCAAGTGACCCAATTCCGATTTTTTCCTCTCATGTTGCTCAGATCGGATATGACCGTTGAACGTGTAAGCAGGACAAAAGCGCATGGCTTCCAATTTTCTCAGATCGGATACAGGCCTCTCTCATATGTGGAAATAAATCGGAAACGAATCGGATACGTGCACATGCGTGTGCCATGTAAGCAGACAAATCGGATATTCCCCAGTAAATGCGAGTCGTTCGTCAGTGACATCAATTCAGGAGACCACCAACTGAGATCACATGACTTATTAAGGTGCTATTGTGCGCTGATTTTGCTGTCAGCGTGTTACCTTTTAGCCTCAGGCTTCAGACCGTAGTCGGAAACCGCTGTTATGTCCAGTCCGGTCCCGATCGGGACGCAAACTAATCAAGCGGGACACCCTTGCTCTGGAACAGGCTAGAAGCTGTTTATTTCTTTGGGGGGGCGTGTATGATGGGGACCGTGTGTGAGTGTGAGTGTTTTTGTCTGCTGCATAGTCCTCAGAACATCTACGTTTGATAGTATCAGCATTGTATAGTGTAAATGCAAAAATCGGATATGGGTCACTTTTAAAAGATGATGTAAGCAGGTCATCAAAAAAAAATCGGATATAGTCAGAAAATCGGATGTGGGAATCAAGACCTGCAGTGTAAATGCGGCCTAATTGACATATTTCTCCAAACTGCAATGGAAACGCTTTTTTCAAATAAATGAGTCATGTGACCAACAACCAGATGGTCAATGAAAGCATTGATCACATCCATCACCATGTTTCTGAATAACTTATGGGATCAATTGGTTTGTGTTTATTCCATAATTTGGATTCAATACAAACTGAAATTGTGTTTTTTGACATTTCTAGAGTTTCAAACAAGTTTTGCCCGTGTGTGATGGAAACATGTTCATTTTGCTTCTGTTTTGAAATGTTGTTTTATTTGACTCAGTCCTTTTTACAGGTGAAACAAACACACGTTTGTGTTTTATTTTTCCACTAAACATTTGGAAAAAGAAAAACTATTTTCAGCTGTTTAGACCATCGACTGTAAAGATGTTCTCTATATTCCGTCTATGGTTTAGAACGGGGTCCTCATTAAGTCTATCATGGAGGATGTGACGGTAGATCGTGGGCCATCAAAGATAAATAAACAATCTATCAGAGAATCTTCATCCTCTGCGTGAAGTAAGTCACTTGATTGACATGCAGAACGGCCAATGGACTGTCTCCGTGCTTGATGACACTCAGCGCTTTTTTGTTCTTTTCTCCCTGATGGAGGACCAGTCTGAGACCAGGGTTGGCCTGCATCCATCCTTGATTGGAAGCCAGACAGAGACAGAGTCTGACCCAGCCGCCCCCCACCCACGGCGCCTTCTGCTGGGTCTGAGGTTCACCCCCAAGTGGTCCGAGCCCCTTCGGGCTCTAGCGTCCTCCGGGAGCTCACCCCTCTCCAACCCCGTCCACGGAGCAGGGGCGCCGCTTGCCCAGTCGTGGTTAAACCCGCCGTGATTGAACCAGCTGTGGTTAAACCCACCGCACTGTAGTGATGTCATACACCCCTAATGACACGGTTTAGAGCACAGCGTGAAACACCATCATCTCTGCTTCCTGTTTTCAGAATAAAACACCTCATCTGTTCTTATCATGTATTACTACATGTATTACACCCCACAAAGCTTTCTTCTCACAAAGATTGTGTACTCTTACTTTGTACTTTGAGTTATTAGTACACAAACAGTACTTTAGACTATAGTAGAGGTCGTCAACTTTGAGGTTGAATAAAGTGTTGGTGCATATATACAGGTTTTTGGATCCTTTTGGATCCTCTTGGATCCTTTTGGAGCTGGTTGCCTCAATAGTAGCTAGCTCATCAACAGAGTGTGAGCGCTTTCAGAATGAAGGAAAATACGACTACGGTTAAAATAATCATAAAGGATCACATTTGTTTTACCACAGATGGACAACCTTCAAATGCAGATTCAAGGTCAATGCGTGACGTCCCTCCCACAGTGACGTCACTCAACAGGACGCGGGGGGGCGTGTCCCGCAGCTCCTATCAGCTTCACCTCACGGGGATAAGAGAGCGGAAGTGGCGGGGCTTACCGGGCTAAGCGGCAGCAGAACGGTTTGTCCTGCATCGCGAGAACTTCTTAACCGGATCAGGATTCCACCGGGAGCCCCTACACCGAACCCCCCACAGAACCACCCCAAAGTTTAGCTGGAAACCGAGCTGCGCCACGTTAGCATCCGCACCTGAGTAGTTTAGACTAAACTTTAGTTAGCACGAGAAAAGCCCCACCAGCGCGAACGAGGGCTGGCCGTTACCGTGGCAACCTCACGGAGAGCGTGAACGCGGAAACAGTTCCGGTACACGAGGATTTTACCGCTCCAGGGTCAAAAGAGCCGACATATAACCGAAGAAGCTAGCTAAGCTTCCCGGCTAAGTCTAAAGGTTAGCAGTTTATCGTTGCCTCAGGTAACGACAATAAAACGTCAACCTAACCGTAAACCCGCGCGCTCCGCCGTCGTTAACACGGTTCATGGTGTAAAGAAGCTCAGGAATTACCGTGAAAGCTGCTGTTTTCCCGTAGCTTCAGTGCAGCGGATCCGTCTGTGACCAGCTTTGCACCTGCGGCATATACTAAGAGTGATTGACAGGACGACTGACCAATGAGAGCTCAGATCGTCTCGCGTCGTCATGGTGACCCAGTGCTGTCTGCAACAGGGTTATTATCAGATTACAGTGTTGATTTGGACGCTGGTCAAACAAATATCTGTTTGCTCAGAAGAGTTTAGTCATGTTCTCCTTAACATCACTCCTTTTCACTTCAGCTTCTTTAATTCCAGCATTTTCTCTTAATACTTTTTGAATGTAATGTTTGAATCTGGCGTCCCTGGCAGCCTGATCCACCTGGAAAGAGGCTAGGATTGTAGTGGACTGAGTTCCTCTAATGTTCAAAGCTCCAGAGGTCCGTGAATACATTAGCTAGAGATGCTGGTTGGCCCTGGTTCTGTGACTCCACCTGTTATTGGTGGGTTTGGACGGGTTGGGTTCAGTTATTGGTTGAATGGGAAGGCACTTTTCCTTTGTCCTTTGTCTCTTGGTTTATGAAAGCCCTACAGGGTTTGTTACGGCCTACAGTAACCACGTAATAAAGAAGCTTGCATTCTCCTTGGTCCTGGGGCCCCCTGCTCTCTGGCGTTGGGGGCCCCTGTGGCCGTTCTGCCGGCCCAGTTCTGGGAGGCTGAGGTTGGTCGCCCTGCTGTGAGCGGATTACCCCGAGCTGCTATCCCTTGTAGGGGTCTTGGCAGAGGCGCTCCTCGTTAGTTTGATGCCCCCCCCCCCCCCCCCCTGCAATCATACAAGCACAAGAACAAAATATAATTCATTTGACTTTACTAATAAACATAAGTAAAGCTTACTTGTATAATTGAATTCATAAGTGAGCTATAGTGTGTAGTTAGTTCACTATGAACACGCATCAGTTTGTGTTTTCTTTCTGAAGGCTGCTTCTTATAAAAATTCCCAAATTTTTTCTTTTTTCTTGAGCTGAATACTACCCTGACCCCTACCATTTATGAATTAATTATTCCAGTCATTTCCATTCCCTTCATAAATGAACATCAATATTCATATTCTTCTGTTTTTGTGCTTAAGTGTCTCATAAAACTGAACTAAAACAAACAAACGATTGTGTTCATTGCATCTGAAGCATTGACTGTATGTGAGAACGGCAAAAGAAGCTTCGATGAAATCCACCAATAAGATAATTAACAAGACGAGTTTCTTTTTTTTTTTAAACTTGTCCAACAGCCGAGCTTTCAGATGAGAGCTGAAGGCCTCTCATGTTGGACAAACAGCAGTTATGAATCTTCTGACACAAAAGATGTGTATTTGAATAAACCCCCTTTTGTAATTTAGACTAAACTTTATTTATATCAATTATGTTTGGAAAGACATTTTTGTAGGTTCAGATGTAATACAAATCTAGAAGGGGCAGAGCCTGTCCACACACACTCTCAGATGTTACCAACATACCTGTTGGCTCCAAAAATGTTCACATACTTTAGGAGGTTTGCTCACTAGCATGTAATATTTACTCCAATGGTTAGCAGACTGTCTTTTGCACATTAGAAAAATCATAGAAAAATGTCATTTGCAGGATCATTTGGAACGCACTGTAGGTGTGAAATCATGGATGGCAAATAATCCTTTGCAGTTCAACCAGGAAAAAAACTGAACATATACGACTGGAACAGTCTACCAGAGGACCTGAGGGCCGCAGAGACCATTGATGCTTTTAAGAAAAGGCTCAAGACGCATCTGTTAACCCTAGTGCTATCCTATGACCCCACCCTTACATTGACATGTTCTCCATACCATGACAAAGGTGAATAAAGGTGAAGAGGATTTCATGTAATCCATGGACACCAGTGAAGATCACAAATCGTTGAAGAAAAAAAATTCAGCGCACCGTCTAGTGGGTCTAGATGACCCAACACCCAATGTTAAAGTGCCTAGGATAGCACAATGGTAACTCTGCCTTTTAGCTAATTTTACTACTTTTATTTACTTTGTGTTTATTCATTTTTCCACTTTATATGATTTAGCAGTGGATAGTTATTAATTCGTTTTCCTATTTCTTCTTTTGATGTTTTCCCTGTGAAATGCTTTGTTTTTTCATTTTCATTTCCAGATCTTCCTCTGCTGGATCCTCCCCTCTGGGGCGGCTGCTGTTCATGTCACATGCTAAGTAGTCGTTGGATTCTAGACACATTTGTGTCCATTAATGTGGCTGACATGAAAAATGCAAAAACATATAAATCCCTAACACAGGTGTGCAAGTTATGCCCACCTGACGTCTTTCTGGAGGCAGATTTCCTTAGTTGTGACTTTAGATTACTCCAGGAGACATCTGCTAAACTCTCAGCCTTTGTCATGTATCAACAGTTTTGCTCTCGACTCTCCAAACCAGAAGTGACTGAGCGGTCTTATATCAAACGTGGCGGTAACATGTGCATGTAGTCCATAGCATTAGCTTTCAAGTGTAATTGAAAAAGCTGACAGAGAGAAAACGTTCCTTTTATTGGTAAGGCATACAACCGAAGATGGAAAAAAAGCCAAAAACAGCCACAGGAAATGGCAAAGTTTAGATTGTCCAAGCTGCATCATGGTGTTATATATCCACGCTAATTCAAGGTAATTGTTAACATGAAATAAGTATTTGAACCAAATACTGCGAACAGTAAATATGGTGCAAGATTATAAGGGAACAATCAGTTGAACTCTAAGAAAAGCAGATATGACCAAGTCAGAACAATCTGAAGAAAACTTTATTTTGAAAAGCGCTCTGTTCGTGTTTTATGTTATCTGCTAAATTAAAAATGTGAGACAACAAAATAAACCTGAGTTATTCTTTGCATGTTGTATCTAATGCAGGTAAAAGTGTCTTTGATGCTGAAGGCAACACTGAGCTTTTGGTCAGTTTTCTAACAAAGAGAAACGATTGAAAAACAAAAAGGACATTCTTATGTTTAAAAGAAGAAGAAGAAAGTCAAAAGAAACTCATTCACAGAATATACTTGTAAAAGAAACCAACGAATTCATTGTGAAGACGTGCTCCATACTCATCTATATGTTGCAGTCTTACATTTCAACAGAACATCAGCTTCTGCACAGAAATAAATAAAACAACACAGAGTCCTTCTGCTGTTGGCTGTAGGGCTCCAGCCTGTTAAGGGTCAATTCAACCAGCTGATCAGTCACCAACAGAAAAACAGTCACGTTTTACATCTTTAGTGGAAGTGGTACGAAAAAAACCTGAAAGTATAATCCAAAGTGCTTTGAACCGATGGCAGTTCACCTCACTCAAGACGTAGTCTGAGTCCATGCTGAGCAGAAGTTAGAGAACAGGGAGGGCACGTTGGCACACATGGTGGTAGAAACCGGCATACTTCGGCCATCGCTGATGGAAAGTAGCCAGTGGCAAAATGGAAAATACAGTGTAGGCTGTGTCATTCTTGCTTGGCACTTGTTTTGTCATTGACTATGTCCTTGCAAAAAGCTATTGATTGCTGGGAGCACAGAGGAGAGTTCTAGCACAGTGCTCCTGGGCATTTCCTGAATTTTTAGTTATAGTGATGTTAGCAGACCCATCAACTGCAGCCGTCTGTGCCTTTACATCCTCCCCTTATCTACACTTTAATCTATGCAAGTGCCTGTGGAAAAAAGGATTGCTGTGGGCAAATGATGAGCAAAAGCCAAACTACACGTTGCCATAGAATTCGTTTTCTAGAGATATAGCAATGTCATTCATGTCTGGCAACTCCAAAAAGTGCTGATTCCTCACTCGACAACTGTCAGTGTGCGCATGTTTAACTAAAACCCAAAGAATTCACAGGTCAGTGAAGAGCAAAGTGAAATGTGCATATCTACAAATCAAAATGATAACATGCATACCAAAGGCATTTGAAAGAATACGTCAATATGAATTAATAAAATGCAAAGAGCAAAAGCAACTTTTTTTTTGTGTTGCTCTTTTGTAGCAGACCTCCTTCAGAGACACTGGAGGGTAGCACTTGCACTGTCAGCAACATTATTAGTTTTGCGCATAAGTCATAGAACACCCCCCCTGAAATCAGTGTTTTCTGCAGCCAAGTCATCTCCAGCTCTCTGTGGCTTTATTGCAAGTCAGAGGAAGGAGCAGAAAGAAAGTAGAAAAAGGGACCAAATTAAAATGTTCATGCTTATCTGCAAGTGTGGCACATTCAAAAAGAAAAACAGATTTACAGTTGTTATGTGCCCAGTGTGAAGTGGGGCACCTCAGGGACACCTTCCTCTGCCACATCACTCTTGAGGCCAACAGAAAATGTCCTGCCCGGGTCTTTGCTGGGGGCCTGGTTACACTGTTGAGCTGCAGAAGAAGCAGATTCACTGCTGTTCTTGGTTCTACCATAGCCCCGCTCATCCTCAGTTGAACTCTCTGTATCGGATTCCTCCTCCTCTTCCAGTGTTATTTCAAAGTGAAACTTGTCAGCTGATGTGGAGCAGCTCCCCGAGGCAGCTGCTGACGCTTCCTCTAGAAGGCCTTCTTCCTCCTGGGTTTCTGGCCCCGGTGAGGGGCTATGAGGTATCATGCTCTGGTACCACTCTCTGTTGTCCTCCAGGGTGTCCAGGATCTCCTGTGCGTCAGGGTGCACTAAGTCGGCCCACGTCTCCCAAAGAGGATGGGCGATGTAGTCAATGAACCCTACCTGGATAAAAGTAATGTATCATGTCACTTTATCTCAGGCCCAAACGAAACATCTCACCTTCAACCACAATGACTACCTGGTTTTTCTCAATAGAGGCATTGTGTTTATCACACATCGGGCTGATCTCCATTCCTTTGTCTCTCTCCCTGTCTCCTTGAGTGAAAAATTCCACCATGATGCGATCTGTCCATTTGCGGTACAGTTCAAGAGGTTTAGTGGGATTACTCAGGTCTGCACAGTGGACCATGTTCTGAAGAACCTTCAGAGACAAGCAAAAAAGTATAATGAGCACAGAAACACATTCATGGTTTTCTTTATCTACTTTTTGTTCAAATATCCTTTTTTTCTTTGTCCTTACCTGTATGCGATCAGAATAATTGTCGAGGAGCAGGACGCCTAGACTGGTGACTTTCTTTGTTTCAACCATAGTTTTCAGGTCTGCTAACAGGTTCATGTGTTTAGACATGTCAGTTGCCAGAACCTGCAATAATAACAGCAGAATCCAAACATCAGAAACGTCTGTTCAGATTCACCAGAAGACATCGTAAATGTGTGAAGGGTTTTATCTAAATGAGTATACCATATCAATGACCATTTTGCGCAACGACTGCCTCTGCTTTTTGCTTAAGTCCTGGAAGATGTCACACTTATCCTCCTGCAGAAGTTTGAAGCCCACAGCCAGGTGATGATTCTCCAGCACTGACAAGTCATTATACATGAGCGCGAGCTCAGAGTCTGAAGAAACAGAACAAGCTGAACTGTGAAACATCAGACACATACAATTCCTTTGGTTTGTCATATATATATTTACAGTTCAGTTCATGTGCAGCTTACTGGTATTAATGAGAAACTGGTTGGAAACTCCAGGGTGATCCACATCATGGATTGCACTTGCAAACAGTGCAGCAAGGATCTCCAGGTCAGTAAAGACAGCCTAAAAAACATAAACACATCAAGTCATGTTGTGTTTTGTAACCTGGACATCCTCAGTTGTTGCGTGTCAAACCCACCACTGCAAACACTGCTAAACCTTTAACTTCTTCTTAACTTCTGCTAAATTGGACAATTCTGCCGAAACAGATTTATTAAATTTAATATGGTTGATACAACACACTAACCCACTGAATACACTCATGCCATTTGGCTTATAGGACGCCCACAAGATGTAGATATCAGCCTCTCATTTGGGTCATACAGATGACGGAGGGGGGGTCGACCCATACGGGTGCTAATGGTTTTTGGGTTGTTCAGGGCAGTGGGGAGTCGTATGGAGGGGCGGCTAAAGGCAGCGCAGGTATGTCTGCAGTTCCCTTGAAGCTTGTATGTCCTCCTTAAGGGACGTCATAAAAATGAGACGTTTGATTGTCATACATGTGGTAAGTGTATCTTGAAGTATTGGTAAGGCTGACAGAAGTTACACACATTTATGACATTCATTTGATGCCGTCGTACTGAGGTGTGGACTCCTTACTGAGCGCTCGCAAAGGCCTTACCCAGGGGGTGTACATGTGATACGTCAGTGCCCAGAGGATGTCCAAACAAACTACACTCTGATTGTCTAATTTTTTTTTCCAACAGCCTATCTGTGCTTATTGGGCGCACCAAAAGCACCCGCCTTTCACGTGAACAGCGTTAAGGGGCTCCCTGCTCCATGTTTACGTGTTGCTTAAATGTTTATTACAACTTGACGCCCACAACATGCCAGAAGAAAACAATGTGCATTACATTTTCAGCTTACTGGCTCACCAGGTTGTTATTACATTTCCTGCGAGCCACCTACATGCCCCGCACAGGTTAGCCTGTTTTTCATCCACTGACAGCCCGTATCCATCTGCACAGCCAGCTGTGACGAAGGCTTAGTGTGGTTCCTACCTCCAGTGCAGGTGTGGACAGAAGGACATGCATTGACTGGACCACATCTGCAGCATGGATGTTGTTGTGGTAAGCTACTTCAGAATGATAGTGATCTTCAAGTGTCATCACAAAGTTTATGAAGATGTCCACTGGAATCTTGAAGGTTTTAAGTAAATCACGTTCCTGGAACAGATAACATAGTTTTGGTATTCTTCATCTTTCTGAAAAATGATTATTTGTTAAAATAATTATTATGGAGTTGATGTCTTACCTGAAAGATGGTGTACATTGTGACTGTTAGTGGGCGAGTGCCAGAATACTCTGCAACCTTAAAGATGTCAATACCCCATCTGTTTATGTCTTCAAGTTGCTGCAAACAAAAGCCATTGTTTGGTATGTTAAGATGCTACAGTTAAGAAAAAAATGTTAGGGGATCAGCTTAGTGAAACTGAAAAAGTAACATACAGTCACCGACCATTTTATTAGGCATGCCTGTCTAGCTGTTTGTTAACGCGAGCCAATCACATCATAAGCCAATTAGATGTAGATTTGGCATGTAGATATGGTCCAGATGATCTGCTGCAGTTCAAACCGAGCATCAGAATGAGGACGAAAGCTGACTAAAGTGACTCTGAATGTGGTTGTTGGTGCCAGACGGGCTGGTCTGAGGATTTCAGAAACTGCTGAGATATTCACCCACAACCTAGAGTTTAAAGAAAAAGGTCAGAAAAAGAGAAAATATCCAGCTCTGTGGACGGATATGCCTTGTTGATGCCAGAGGTCAGAGGTGAATGACTAGATTGGTTCCAGCTGATAGAAAGACAACAGGAACTCAAAGAACCACTGGTTCCAACCAAGGTCTGCAGAAGAGCATCTCTGAACGCACAACACGTCACAATAGAAGATGGAAAAACATTGTCTGGTCTGATAAGTCTCCATTTCTGCTGCCGCATTCTGATGGTAGGGTCAGAATTTGGCCTCAACAACATGAAAACATGGATCCATCCTGCCTAGTATCAACAGTTCAGGCTGGTGGTGGTGGTGTCATGGTGTGAGGGATATTTTCTTGGCACACTTTGGGACCCTTGGTACCAGTAGAGCATGGTTCCAACACCACAGCCTACCTGAGTATTGTTGCTGACCCATGTCCATCCCTTTCTGACCACAGTGTTCCATCTTCTGATGCTACTTCCAGCAGAATAAGGCTCCATATCATAAAGCTGGAATCATCTCAGACTGGTTTCTAGAATATGACATTGAGTTCTCTGGACTCAAACGGTCTCCACAGTCACCATAACCCTATAGAGAACCTTTGGGATGTGGTGGAACGGGAGATCGGCATCATGGATGTTCAGCCGACAAATCTGCAGCAACTGATACTGTCATGTCAATATGGACCAAAGTCTCTCAGGAATGTTTCCAGAACCTTTCCGGATCTATGCCACCAAGGATTAAGGCGGTTCTGAAGGCAAAAAAGGGGTCCAACCTGGTACTAGCAGGGTGCTAGCAGGGTGGACCTAATAAATTGGCTGGTGAGCGTACGTTAAGCTTATCCTCTTACCTTTGCTAGAAGTCCCTCCTGGCTAGCGTTGACACCAAAGCGAGGTATGGAAGAAGGAGCGAGGCTATAGGTTGCCTTTCTCACACCACTGATTTGGGACATAGGTCTTTTCCTTTTGTCCTTTTCCTTGGATGGGGGTGACATGATGTCCATGTCATGTGACTTTTTCTGTGAATTTCAGAATTACACGTAATTTCTTTGATCAGAACGAAAAAAAACAGTGTAGATTTCGAATCTTTTTCATCTGTATACCCACTCTACAGCGTGTTTTCTTTAGCCACGGACTTAACAAAAATCCGCAACAGCATCCAAAAAACACAAAAAAAGATGAAATCAATCGTATTGATCTAAGACCACCACTCTCAGTGCATTTTTGAGTATATTATTCAAAAAAGCTGGAATGCAGTTTCTTTTCATAAAGATGCAATAAAAGTTAAATTAGAAGATTTAAAAACAGTTTGAAGTGTGTTCGTTGGTTTCAAGACGTTTAACAACAGATCTCCTTGTGTGCTGTCACTCTCACAACCCAATGCATCATGGGAGATGTAGTAAGTATAAAACAGCCGGAGATCGCTTTTCAGAGCTTCATTGTTTTGTTCACTTGTTCCACGGTCTGATGCCGGATTCTGTGGAAAGCTACATTGCTAAAGACGAGCTTTAGCTGGTATTTTTGTTGGAACTGAGCAACTTTACGAGCTAAATCGGGACAAGGAAGTGAAGACTTTAACCACTTCTGATTGGTCAGACTGATGACATGTGATTAAGCCCCCCAAGAATGATTGGTGGAGACAGTTAAAGGGGCGGGGCTTTTCCAAAATACAGTCGAAGCTGCAGCTAAATCGAGGTAGCATCATTCTTATCAAAATGTTTTTAATAAAATAAAATAAACACAAAGAAAAAAGTATTTTACGATCTTTAATATTAGTAATGAAGAAGAGCAAATTACCCAGAAAGGTACTGGAGATAAACTCTGACACCTGGTTCCCTGAACGACTAGTCTCTGACAGCTGAGTGAGCTCTCGATTCAGCATCCTCTTAAACTGCAAACACACAAAGAAAACACCTGAACAGGGGCGGAGCTAGAACATTTTAAATGGGGGTGGGGGGCAGAAAATTTTGGAAGGGTGACAAATGAGAACAGTAGTGGAAGGCTGTTACAAATGAAAGAATCAAAAATGTGTATTTGCGTGTACATGTAGGTAAAATAAGAAAGAAAGGTACTTGCAGACCTGAAGGTAATAAAACCTACACTAATCAGATATTTAGCATAAAGATGGGTGAATCCATTCGGATGTTTCCAGAACATTGTTGAATCTATGCCACCAAGGATGAAGGCAGTTCTGAAGTCAAAAGGGGTCCAGCCCGGTACTAAGAAAGTGGATCTAATAAAGTACACCACTTTGTAGGTATCTAAATCCATCAACTTCCAACAACATTATGATGGATGTCTAATTAATTATTTATAAAACATATCTATACACAAACAGCAACAACACAAAGCCAGTCAGAAAAAAGTGAACCTTGTTGGAAGCCATTTCGCTGACAGAGTGTCGAGTCTTCAGTGTTTCAAGTTGCTCCAGACACCAGTCCAGTTCGTCTAGGGTTTCTATGGCCAGCTGTTGATCTGGCTCTTCTGTCCAGACAAGAATATGACAGCATTATTAAAATAATTCAGCTTTAAAATAATAATGTTGGTCACAACTTGTTAGGAGTACTAAATCAGAATAGCTTTAATGAATTTTTATAAGTCCCATTAGTACATGGAACTAATACAAACTCATCAATGTTCTATAGCATTCTAGTCCACTGAGGACCATATGGTTCCATATGCTCCACAGGCTAAATATCAAACCTAAAAATATGCTAAATATTTATAGAACTAGTGCAAATTTTTAAGACTACATAAATTAAAAGTTTCTATATGTGAAATTATGTTGGAATACCCTAAATCTTTTAGTCAAATAAAAATACTGTAGCCTTGATAAGGGGCATCTACACAACATTACAGCAGGGTGTAAACTGCCAGCAGGCAGGGCCCCATGTGACCGCGTAGACAATAAGATATAAGGCTGCTACTCAGGATGCTGAAAATGAGAAAAGGGAAGAGCATAAGTAGTTTGTGCTCAGGGTGAAGAAGTTCCTTCTGTTCTAGAAGGCCTGATTTCTGCGATCCCTCACTGTTGGATTTCCGGGAGAAGAAACATGAGAAGATAGAGAAAAACTGTGGGCTGGAAGAAAAACTGTGAGAAATGAGGGAGATGAAGGCAAAAATGTTCCCCATGTGTGTTGGAATACTCCAGACCCCAAACTGGGAGAAGGGCTCCAGCAGATTCCAGGAACAACATTTAAGATCTCAGCCTGGAAGAGTGCTGTCCTAGAAACAGCTGAGTGGGGCGCTCAAGATCCTAGGCCTTTGGAAGAGGACCCGGACTTGAAGGGAGTCAAACTCACATGGTGAGTGGGGATTTTGTTTTTCATTTTTGACTATAGTCTTAGTAGGAGAAAGCGGGGCAAAAAGTATTTGGCAGTCAGGGATTCTGTAGTTGTTCCACCTAAAAAGATGAGAGGTCTATAATGTTCATCATATGTGCTCTTCAACTGTGAGAGACAATGTTATAAAGAACCCTGGTACAGTAATCAAAATGTCCAAAATATCCATCCGTCCGCCCGTCCGTCCGCCCTCCCGTCTGTCCAACAATCTAAGCAAAGATTCCCAGAGTTCCCTCTCCCCGGCCACTTCCTTCAGCTCCCTTGGGGGAACCCTGAGGCAGTCTCAGGCCAGCTAAGAGACATAGTCTCTCCAGTGTTTCCTGGGTGTCCATAATCCTCTCAGGGGCTGCTGCCCAGTGGGACATCCCTTTTCTCCTTCTCTTTTACCCCCTTCTTTTTACTCTTGTCTCTCACTCTAACTTGTCCTGTCCAATAGCTGAGCAGAATGATAAGACCTCTTTTTTTGGACAAATTTTACAATGGTTACAGGGTAGTCCACAAGGAAGGGGTCTCACTCCCAGAAGGAACAATGGTAAACATTGAGGACAGTTCCAAGTACAAGGCTGTGCGAAGAGGTGTCTAAAACCGTCCAGCACTGACAGCGCCACAATCAAGTGGCTGGAATAATATACAGAAACGTGTGCAGAACATGGACTGGACCCCAAGGTCAAAATGGGTCTGGCCCCTAAATATCTAACTGATCTCCTCGTCCTTTATGTACCTGGTCGCAATCTTAGATCTTCGGCAAAAGGCTTTTTAACAATCCCACAATCAGTTTGAAGACCACGGGAGACGGGGCCTTTGGTAAAAGCCCCAACACTGGAACAGTCTCTAAGAAGAGATCAGGCTCGCTGGGTCCCCACCAGTATTTAAATCTCTTTTAAAACGTATAACTTTTATAGGCGCGCTTTTAATGATTTTATTGGTTCTGAAATTTTAACGTATGATATTATTGATTTTAGAGATTCAATTAATTTTAACTGCTATCACTGTTTTGAGTATGTGTGTTGTGTTATTTTGTTGTGATGATGGAGGCAGCGCTCCTGTGGACCCTGTAGATGCTCTGCAGCGAGGCCAAAGGAGTCTTGGTGATGTTGGACGCAGTCTTCATCGCTCTCTGTAGGCATTTACCGTCCATGGCGGTAGAGCTGCCATAACACACTGTGATGCAGCTGGTCAGGATGGACTCAACAACACAGCTGTAGAAGCTACTGCGTGTTTTCGGGGACATGGATAAGCAGATAAGCATTGGCTGATGAGGGTTCCTCTCCTTCCTCACATTCACTATCAGCTCCTTTGTCTTGTCTGTGTTGAGGTTTAGTTTAGTTTAGTTTATTTTTCCACAATGTGTCAAAAGTAACAAATCCCCTCACAATACAGAACGTGGAAAAAAACCTGAGGATTGGAGGTTGAGGTTCGTGAAAGAAATTGTTTTATTATTATGATTGTTTAAATGTGTGTTTAAATGTTAACTCAGATTGACCTTTTTATCTTTTTAGAAAACAGTTGTGTGTTTGTTCATCTGTTTCTCATCCCCAGCAAGTATGAGGGGGTTTTACGACACACTGTCTTTAGCTGATAAGGAATACTGTTTGAACTTAGAATCCACCCAAATGGGTCATTATACGACACCCCTTAATGAAGTTTTCTCTTTGTCTGGAAATTGTTACCGCCTACTTGAATTCTTAATAAAAGCAGCATGGGGAGAAGCAGACACTTTGAGAAGAGAAGCTTGGTGGACCTTTTCCATCACATTTGCTTTTCTCCCTCGTGCATGAGACACTTGATTCTTGTTGAGGTCTGTTGTTTCTAATTGTGTTTTTCTTTAATGTCTAGATGCATTTATCTGACATTAAGGTTGTTGTCCTCACACCATGTCACCAGAGTGGCCCCTCCCTCCTGTAGGCTGCCTCGCCCCCGCCAGTGATGCGTCCTATCACAGCGGTGTCATCAGCGAACTTCAGGATGATGTTGTCCTTATGAGAGGCAGCACAGTCGTGGGTGAACAGGGTGTAGAGGATGGGGCTGAGAACACAGACCTGTGGTGTGTCAATGTTCGCGATGATGCTGGCTGAAGTCCTGTTCCCTATTCTGACAGACTGAGGCCTGCCACTCAAAAAGTCCAGGAGCCAGTCACTGATGATGGGGTGTATTCCAAGGGACAACAGTTCGCAGGTGTGCTTGTGGGGAACGACCGTGTTGAATGCAGAACTGTAGTCATTGAAGAGCATCCAGATGTAGGAGTCTTTATTCTCCAGGTGTGAAGTGCTGCAGCGATGACATCTGAGGTGGACCTGTTGGGCCGGTATGCATACCGCAGGGGGTCTAGTGTGTCTGGGATGCTGCTCTGAATGTGTGCCAGCATCACTCTCTCAAAGCACTTCATAATGATCGGAGTGAGTGCTACTGGTCTGTAGTCATTCAGGCAGGTGGGAGGGCTCTTGGGGACAGGGACAATGGTGGTGGTCTTGAAGCAGGAGGGACGGTTCTCTGGTTGAGGGAGAGGTTAAATATGGAGGTGAGAACGTCTGTTAGCTCGTTGGCACATGCTCTGAGGGCTCAACCAGGAATGCTGTCCGGTCCTGCCGCATTGCAGGGGTTGATCCTCTTCAGAACTTTGTTTACCTGAGCTGATGAGACGACTGGTGAGGTGAGGGGGGGTGTAGTGGTCCCTCTGTGTGGGGGTCGGAAGTCTCAAAGCGGGTGTAGAATCCATTGACAACATCTGGCAGGCTGTCCTTGTCACATATGGTACTGGAGCTGCTTCTGTAGTCCGTGATGTGCTGCAAGCCCCTCCACATGCGGCCAGAGTCAGCAGTGGAATGGAAGCCATCCAGCTTCTCTCTGTACTGCTGGGACCATGTGTACCCAGTCACATAGTCAGCATAATCCTGTATGCCAACAGAAAAGTCCTTCACAGTGGCTGCAGCTTTAAACACATCCCATTCTGTAGTCGTGAAACAGTCCTGATATGCACCCTCAGTGTCAGGTGATCAGAGCTGAACCGGTTTGGTGACTGGATTTAATTGTTTGAGTCTTTGTCTGTAGGTCGGGTACAGAAACAAAGAGATGTGGTCCGTGTGTCCAAAGTGGGGGCGGGGGGTGTCCCTGTGGGCACCCTTTTTGTTGGTGTTAACATGATCCAAGATTTTCCTATTCACGAGTGGGAATGTCTACATGCTGGTGATATTTGGGAAATACAGTCCAAAAATTGCACTGATTAAAGTCGCCTGCAGCTATAAAACCAGCATCAGGGTGATCCGTCTCTAGTGCGCTGATGACGTCTTGGAGCATGCTGAGTGCCTCTCCAGAGTTGGCGGCGGCTAAAAACACAGCAGTAAACTCCCTTGGCAGGTAATAAGGACGCCACTTCAGCATCAAAATCTCCCCATCAGACGAACAGTGCTGGTGACCAGTCCGTGCATCCTCACACCACGTGTTGTTAATTAACACACACGCCGCCCCCCCTTCGCTTAACCGGTGGCTGCTGTCCAGTCTCCTCGATAAATGGAGTGCGTCTGAGGCTGAACAGCAGAATCTGCAACATTTTCTGAGAGCCACGTTTCAGTGAAATCATAGCGCAGCACTCTCTTATTTCCCGCTGTGTCGTCATCCTGGCTCTTAGCTCGTCCGGTTTGTTATTGCTAATCCCATAAATTGAGGACAGCGTTGGGACGGGAATAAATGTTCCACTCTGAAATACATGCTGAAATTGTTGGATCCCTTTGTTCTGCCATGAAGCAAAGCAAATCATATTTCTGTTAGGAAGATGTCAGGGTCTTTCCAAATGGGGGTGAGTTTGCATGGAAATACTGTTAAGTAGATTTTTTATAAAGTCCCACCACACTGTTGGAGATGAGCTGATGTTTACACTTCTGAAGCACTTGTGGTGTTTAATTTTGAAACTGAAAAAAGATAAATTAAATATCTAAGTTATCACAGAGCTCTATATCTAGCCAAGGTTCATCTAACAGACCAGCTTTAAGCCATTTTAGGACATAAAGTCATCTGCTTGCAGAGTAGTAAGCCTGGAGGTTAGGTAGGGCTAGTCCTCCTCTGTCTATTCCTCCGAATGTATTTTATAGGGGTGTCCTAGTCAGGCTTTTTTTGGGCCTGATCCGATTCCGAGTCATTTGATTTAGAGTATCTGCTGATACCGAGTCCCAATCCAATACTTCTGTAATACATGTGTTACTTTTTAAAATGTATTATTTTTTTCTTGTATTAACCTTCTTTTACCATTCAACACTTAAGAGCGGCAGTGGCTCAGGAGGTTGAGCAGGTCAGCCAATGCTTGACCTGTCGCTGTGTCCTTGGGTAAGAGACTTCCCCCTCCCTGCCTCCAGTGTGGCTCCACTGGTGTATGAATGGTCAGAGGGATGGCAGCCACGCCCCCATCAGTCTGCCCCAGGGCAGCTGAAGCTACATCAGTAGTCACCATCACCAAGTATGAATGAATGATGGACACATTGGAAGAACTTTGAGCGTCTGGAAAAGCAGATAAATCTAATCTATTATTGTTAATATTATGAACAGAGTACTTCTGTGACGTAGCTTTAACAATCAAGCATAAAATAGTACATCTGTTTCTTAATAAAATAGGTGACCAGCAGTTGTGACAGTTTGGTGACTGAAGCTTTAGTATCTTCAGAACTATTGAACATTTTTGATTAGATGTGATTCATATCTCTCTTAAAAATTCTAAGAAATAAATGATGACATTCTTTTGAATTGTTGTAACATAAATATGATGATGAATATGACTGACTCGTCAACCATTTATTAGTCTGTGTTGTTTATTGTAGAGATGATGGAATTCTTTCTTTTAACCTTCACATGGGTGAACATTTGGGGTTATGGTAAATGGCGTATACTTATATAGCGCTTTTCTACCTCTTTCGAAGGCCCAAAGTGCTTTACAGTCACAGCCCCATTCACCCATTCATTCACATACTAGTGGCGGCTCCACTGCTGATGCAATCTCTCTGCTTTTGTCGGTCGTTATTTGCATTAAGACAACCCAAAAGAAACACTTCATGTCAGTTTCAAATATATTTAAAAATGAGTTATTGATCTGAAAGAGTAAAGATCTCACTAGCTTAGCTTAGTTTAGCTTGGTTTAGCTTAGCTTAGCTTAGCTTATGTGAACTGTTTTTATGGCCTCCTGCTCAAACTAGCACCATAATAAACTGTGGTGATCAGTTCATGTTATGCAGACTTCTAGTAGAGTATTTATCTAGAATAATAAGCTTGAAATATAAAAATATAAATTTCCAATACTGATCAGGCATCCAATTTTCGATCAAGTCATTAATCACATGATCGGGTGCGATTTCGTGATCGGATCGGGACATCCCTAGTATTTTATCTCAAAGCACTTTGGTAATGTACTTGGTTTGTACCAGATTTTTCAGAATTCATGCTGAATTCTAATTCTAGTTATTGCTCCTGTGAATGAGATTAGAATTAATGATCAAACACTGATGCATACCTGCCAGGCTGGTCTTGGACATTGATGGTGGATTGGTGTTTGAAGACCGCATCCTGTAGGCAGACACCATCAAAGATCAATATGATGATATCAATAAATGTAGCATGTTTTTAAAGTCATGAACTAAAAGTTAACAAATCAGAAGCCTACTTACTTGCTGACTGTGCGATCCTGCTGGCCTGTTATGGTGGAAAAGTTATTTCTAACTGTCCTCAGGCTGGCAAGAACCTGAAGATGAACACAGAAGATTATCGAAGTTTGTCAAAAGCCTTGTGAAGTTGGTAAATGGTAAATGGCGTATACTTATATAGCGCTTTCTACCCTCTTTCGAAGGCCCAAAGCGCTTTACAGTCACAGTCCCATTCACCCATTCACACACACATTCACACACTGGTGGTGGCTCCGCTGCCGAACACTGGCGCCAACCTCCCACCAGAGGCAAGTTGGGGTTCAGTGTCTTGCCCAAGGACACTTCGACACATGGGCGTGCAAGGCGGGAATCGAACCTGCAATCTTACGATCATGGGTCGACCGCCCTACCGCTGCACCACGGCTGCCCCACGGCTGCCCCACGGCTGACGTTTACCTCAAGTTGCAGATTAAAGGACAATTTTTCCTTTTTAGCTATCCTTTTTGTTAATGACTCATTTTGAAAGCGATTCTGTGCTTTTAGTATAGCTTTGAGTCCGACTTGATAAGGTCTGCCGACTGGTTGCAGTCATTTCTTTGTCCCAACTTTGGATAGCTAACATTCCTCGGTTCCATGTTTTCGTCACTTCAATCAAACCCAGTGCCTGCATGCAGAAAAAAGCCCGCAGACATCATGTGTGTAGACCTGAATCCCCACATTGAAGCCTCGTTAGCCAACACAGTAGAGGATTACATATAGGTGTGACACCGCACGAGTCAGGTGACACTAGCTGAACGGTTGATTTACTCTACGTTCTGAGCTGTTCCAGTGAACAAGACCAGTTTAGATTCACACGTTCCACTGATATAACAGACTTTCTGCCCTCTGGTGTTATTTCAGCCGACAGCTAAAAGTCTTTCACTGAACTGCAGCATACATGTTGCATGTTTTCAGTCCAAACACAGAAGTTTTTCCTAAAGTAAAGGAGCATAAAATGAGCAGAGTGGCAGTCCTACACAGCACCATGACATAGAGTTCTTTAGCCTATTGAGTCAAAGTTCAGCAAGACTACTAATCTGGGTCAGCTGACGTTTACCTCACTGATGGGTTTGTAAAAAGACAACAACTGTCACAGTGTGAGTGTGTGTTTGCTGCATTTAAAGCTTTTGGTTAAAAGAAAAAAACTGTTATGTAACTGGACAACAGGCTGCTTTTTCATGAAGCAAAAACGTAAGATGATGTGATGCAGCAACGATGTAAAATACTCACCTGTGCAAATGGCGTGACTATCATGTCCTCTGAATGTCTGTAACACAGAAAAACACACACACATAAAAGGTGTGTGTGTGTTTTCACACACAATGCGTCAGGTTAAATACTGAGCAAGAAGAACGGCGTCCTTCTAAAAGGTAAACTCATGCACCTGTTTTTAGGAATAATCTATTTGTAAAATGGCCATCATGTAGAGAAAACAAATATGAGCCAAAGAATACTTCAGACATTTATGAGGGACTTGATGAAGAAGGAAAGTAAACACCGAATGTTAGGTGTGTGTTACATACTTAAGCATCTAAAGATGGTGGGGTGTCTGAGGGAGGCACAGTTAAAATGTTTGTGATTTTATCATTTTTAGGAGAGAAGAGGAAAGCAGAGCTAAAGATTTTTGTTAGAGAATGCAGCAGAGACAGGCCGAATCCGAATCCCCACCCCCCACCCCCCTGGCCCCTCCCTATTGCTCCAGCTGTAGGGGCATTTGGACTCCCACCTTGTTTTTTTAGGGAGGAGCTATAGTGACTTGGGCTGGCTATTCCTCTGCAGGTAGGATGATCCGCGTCGCGCTGTGATGTGGAGGAGAGACGTTTTTCTTCAGGTGTGTGTGCTCTGATTCACAGAAGTTCACATTTAAACCTAAATGTGAACTGTTTGTTTCTACAGGACAGTTATAAAACCAATGTTGTTCTGTATTTTACGAGCGCTGGCAGCTAAGCGCTAAAATAGAGGACTGGACACTATTGATGACATCATGGAGTCATTTGAAGACACTTTTTCCAAATCTCTTTGATTTGAAGGCTAAATATGAAAGGTCTAGGGAGATGCCTTAGGGGTAGGTAGAAGCTGTTAAGGTAGGGAGAAGCTGTTGAGGTAGGTAGAAGCTGTAGAGGTAGGTAGAAGCTGTTGAGTTGGGAGAAGCTGTAGGGGTAGGTCGAAGCTGTAGAGGTAGGTAGAAGCTGTTGAGGTAGGTAGAAGCTGTTGAGGTAGGTAGAAGCTGTTGAGTTGGGAGAAGCTGTAGGGGTAGGTCGAAGCTGTAGAGGTAGGTAGAAGCTGTAGGGGTAGGGAGAAGCTGTAGGGGTAGGTAGAAGCTGTAGGGGAATGAATTTGGATTCAGCCATAGAATCAGTGTCTTTTTCTTCTCATTTTCCCTCCCAATGTTCTCACCGAGATGACAGCCAGTTGACCTCCCAGTGCTTCAAGCTTTCTTCCCTTTAAAAACAGACAAGCAAAAGTCTGAGGAAGCCTGTGAGTGTACACGCGTTTGGAGGAGGGGGGGGGGGGGCTGTTTTGGGAACACAGCAAAGCTAAGTGCAGTCACTAAGACATTTTATATGTAAAACACAGGAACAGTTTGTATCAGAAGATATCTATCCTAAAATATAACCTGAAAACTTTTAAAGAACCTCAGTCTTGCACTATGACAGCTTCTCCCAAAAAACAAAAGAAAAAAATTAACAAACTGATTCTGTAATAATTATTGTTTTTTTTATTTGAGTAATTTGAATTCTGTTTGGTTTTTAGGATTTGCTTATGTAATTTGGATCACGATCAGAACTGCTTTCAATTTGTAATGAAGATGACAGCCTCTTGGTTCTGATTAGATCACAGTCAGACCCCAACAAAATCCACAAAATCACATTTTGGTTTTTCCACAGCCATCATTTGGTCTTGATGAATAATTTTTGAATATCAACATTGTGACTGTTGTAGCTTTTTCAATGATAATGTTGTTGTAGTTCCTTCAGACATCTGTCTTTGTAAATCTAGAAATATACACTGACCAAAAATATAAACGCAACACTTTTGTTATTGCACCCATTTTTTATGGGTGCAAAACCAAGACCTCCACATCCAGCATGTCCACCTCCAAGATCGTCTGAGACCAGCCACTCAGACAGCTGCTAAAGCAAACGGTTTGCATAACCACAGAATTTCTGCACAAACTGTCAGAAACCGTCTCAGGGAAGCTCATCTGCATGCTCGTCGTCCTCATCGAGGTCTCGACCTCACTCCATATCATCATCGTAACCAACTTGAGTGGGCAAATGCTCACATGCGATGGCGTGTGGTATGTTGGAGAGGTGTTCTCTTCACGGATGAATCCCGGTTTACACTGTTCAGGCCAGATGGCAGACGTGTGGCATCGTGTGGGTGAGCGGTTTTCTGATGTCAGTGTTGTGGATCGAGTAGCCCATGGTGGTGGTGGGGTTATGGTATGGGCAGGCATATGTTATGGGCGAAGAACACAGGTGCATTTCATTGATGGCATTTTGAATGCACAGAGATACCGTGACGAGATCATTGTTGTGCCGTACATCCAACAACATCACCTCATGTTGCAGCATGATAATGCAAGGCCCCATGTTGCAAGGATCTGTACACAATTCTTGGAAGCTGAAAACATCCCAGTTCTTGCATGGCCAGCATACTCACCGCACATGTCACCCATTGAGCGTGTTTGAGATGCTCTGGATCAGCGTAGACGACAGCGTGTTCCAGTTCCTGCCAATATCCAGCAACTTTGCACAGCCATTGAAGAAGAGTGGACCAACATTCCACAGGCCACAATAGACAACCGGATCAACTCTATGCGAAGGAGATGTGTCGCACTTCATGAGGCAAATGGTGGTCACACCAGATACTGACTGGTTGTCTGAGTCCCCTGACCCCCTCAATAAAACAAAACTGAAGATTTGAGAGTGGCCTTTTCTTGTGGCCAGTCTAAAGGCCCATACACACCGGGACGAATTTCGCACATGATATTCGCCGACGTTTAACGCCTCCTGACTAAACAAAGGGCACCAATGCGAGTGTGCACACCGACACGAAAAAACGCCACGCGTCAAAGCGTCACTTTTTAAAAAACGCCTCGGGTTCGTTTTTTTGGTTTGACGCGCCACGTCAAAAACTATACGACCAATGAGAATGGTGCTTTTGCACACGTGTCTGGAGCTTCTGAAGTTACAGTAAAACACAACTCGGGGGCGCTCAAACACAAAACTGCATTTCCGAGCACACATACCAGCAAAGAAGATAGACGCCAAGTGTCTACACTGCCGCAAAGAAATAATGACGGACTTTCTAAAATATCCCCGAAAACGCTCATGATACATTTTCAGCTCTTGTACCAGTCGATAAAACTCACCATGTTCTTCTCTTCTCGTAACTATGGGATGTACCCAAAATCGGCGTCTTTTCCGGCGTCTTTCATCATTCAACAGAACAATAATTTCTTCATCATTGGAACTGGAGCTACTGATGCTTGAAATATTCATGTTTTCTTTGTATGATTCTGACAAGCGCGTAAATACTGACTCTCTTCTTCTGAGTGAAAAGCTACCACCTTGTGTACAGGAGTATTTCTGTTTTACATTAAGCGCCATCTAATGTCAGGGAATGAAATTGCATGTTGGCTCAGCTCATCGTCAGCGAAAATCACCTGGGTGTGAACACAAAAGACGTGGCGAAAAACGCTGGCGAATAACGCCAGGCGAATGTTCGTCCCGGTGTGTACGGGCCTTAAGGCACACCTGTACAATAATCATGCTGTCTAATCAGCATCTTGATACGGCACACCTGTGAGGTGGGATGGATTGTCTTGGCAAAGGAGAAGTGCTCACTGTCACTGGTTTAGACAGATTTGTGAACAATATTTCAGAGAACTGGTTATTTTGTGTATGTGGAAAATGTTTCACATCTTTGAGTTCATACCATAAAAAATGGGAGCAATAACAAAAGTGTTGCGTTTATACTTTTGGTTAGTGTAGAAATTATGAACTTTGGTTTTTACTGTAACATTATTTAGGAGTTAGGAAGACATGAGGAAGTTGACTTACAGGTCACTGGCACTTGAAGGGTTTCTAGAGGGACCTTTGGGTGAGAGGTCAAAGTCTGAGTCAGAGCGGTAGAGAAAGGATTCCCGCCGCTGACTGTGGGGGAAGTTGGCCTGTAGAACCAAACCAGAACCAGGGTTGGCCTGGGCATCAATGGGGTTGCCGCGTCCCGCAGATAATCCATTTTCCACATCAAAGCTGAGACGAAAGAAAAGAAGTTGTTCTTTAGATAACATATAAAGAACTTGACAACAAAAAAACTGGGCCATCCCAGTACTAGGGTATGTCGAGCAAAAAATGCACCATGTTTGTACGATCCAACTGTGATGACTAAGCAGGAACTTTCATCAGCCCAAAATAAAACATTCTGACTGGTATGAAGCAGCCTGCAGACAAATTAGTTAGTTCCGTTATATCGCCTGTCCATCCTGGGGGAGGAAACCTCTATCATGTGGACACCCCTAAGGTTTCTTCTTTTTTTTCCGGAATCTGTTTTTTTAAGAGTTTTCCCTTATAGAGAAGGAGGGTCTGAGGGCAGGGAGGTCCAGTTTAGTTTAGTCAATACCTAATGAATTGAATGACTTCATGTTCTTTATGATTCATGTTTATTATACCATGGTCCGGTTGAATACTCGATTCTGATTGGCTGCTGGGTATGCATTAAAATCTGATAACCGCACAGTGAAAAAAGAAGTTCCGGTCAGCTAGCTTAAATGTTTTGTATCACTGCGCCGGCTTCTGTAAAACAACCTTTTGCTTCATCATCTGGGCAAAAACAAGCGGTAAGCGATTAACTTTCCCTCTGAATTGATGCTTTATTCAACCCATCGGGACGATTAGCATATATAAATCGCTGAATCTTGACTGCAGCAGTGGTGCTGCGCGACGCGGACTATATGTTACGTGATGCGGCGCGATGCGCGTGATGCGCGTGATGCTACGTGATGCGCCGCAATGCGCCGCATCACGTAGCATATAGTCCGCTGTTTGTGAGAAAAGTGAACCAAATCGAAGAAAAAAAACAAGAATTAAGGACTAAAACCTGGTTAATATGTATTGCTTTTGTAAGTGACCATGGTATAAGCAGGTTAATGGCCTTCGAAGTGTGCGGTTACTACTTTTTAACGCACTTCGCGGAAGCAACTGTCCGACGCTTCAGGCTTCCACGGCGTGCGTTAAAAAGTAGTAACCGCACACTTCGTCGGCCATTAACCCTTACTTATACAATTACCGTTATGAAGCCCACTGAGACAACTGTTGTTGTAAATATTGGGCTATAGAAATAAAAATGTATTGAATTGAATAGTTCGACTGTTTAACATCAACACATCCATCTATTCATTCATCCACCCACCCAACCACTCCTTTCACCCACCCACCTGGCCATCCATTTATCCACCCACCAATCCATCCATCCATCCATCTATCCATTCATCCACCCTTCCATCCAAGAAGTGAAGGCATCCATAGAAACCTCTGTAATATTAAACTGCTTCACTGCTGTGGATAAATCACTTATTAACATCACTTATTACGTCCTCCAAAACCTCTACTTGCTTCTTAAACCCAATTCCCACTAATCTTTTTAAAGAAACCTTCCCCCTAATTAATGAATCCATACTGAGGATAATAAATACCTCTCTGGAAACAGGTTATATGCCGTAGTCTTTTAAATATGCAGCTGTTAAACCTCTTTTGAAAAATCCCAGTTTAGATCCCAGCAACCTGGCCAACTATAGACCAATATCAAACCTCTAGCAGCTAGATTGTTAGCAGGAACTACCAGTAGAGATCACATCACTCAGCAGGTACAGGTGGGGGTGGGTCTGGCACCCCCCTGGAAGCAGGAACCAGTGGCTCAGAACAGGAGACTGGAACCGGCGACTCAGGCCAGGGCGCATCCAGGACCACCACCGGAACTGAGACAGCACATTGAGAAGGGCGGCGACGACAGCGGCCCCCCCTCACAGCCAGACAACTCCCGTCAAAGGCGGAGGTGGAGAACTGGAAGCTGTCCGTAGTCCAATGGGTCTCGACCCCCTCCTTCCTGCTGGCAAAATTCCTCCCAAAGCCACATATCCTGGTCCAGCTGGTCTAGGAAGGACTGATGCCGGAGAACGTCTGGCACCATCATGGGGACAGGTGACGACTTCCGTTGAAGAAAGAAGAGGAGGGGATCTGGGACCATTCAGGGGTCCACCAGAACCTGGTCCGTTCTGCCTCCTGGCAGAATGTTCCTGAGGCCCTCTCTGCTGGGTACTGGCTGCTCCATGATGTTACGAACGGGGGAATGAGGGAAGCACCCAGGCGCAGACAAGAGGAAGAGGCAGAAGGTTTCAGGGAAACAGGGGCTTTAAGAACAAAAGAGTCCAAAAAACAAAACTAAACCACTGCAGCAGGCAGGCAAACTCAAAATATTAGTCACACTGGAAACAGGGGAACACTAACCTATGGAGCAGCACAGGAGGAAGGTAAAGACAGGACTTACAAACGAGACACAGGTGGAAACACTCAGGACAGATGGGGACCAAAAACTAAACTCGACACAACAAAAAAACAGGAAACCTTACAAAATAAAACAGGAAGTGAACTCAAAATATAAAGAAACAAAAGAGAACCAGAAAACAGAAATAAAGAAACTAAAACTGTGACACACTCCTGTGTTAGTTTCACTTCACTGGCTCTCTCTTGATTCTAGAATTAAGTTCAAAATCCTCCTGTTAACCTATAAGGCCTTACATGGTATGACCCCATCCTATATCAAAGACCTCATAGTGCCTTACCACCCAAACAAAGGACTTCACTCACTAAATTCGGGATTGCTTGTGGGTCCAGTACAGTTGGAGGTAGAGCGTTTAGCTACCAACCCCCTGTTTTATGGAATAAACTCCCAGCTCATGTAAGAGAGGCCGACACAGTTTCTACATTCAAAGTTAGACTGAAAACATTCCTCTTTGGACAGGCTTATTGTCAGACTAGCTAGTATTCAGTATTCAACTTACTATTACTAACTTAGTAATTAAACTTAATAATAACAATTAGTTCTTAATGGGCTGCTAGAAGTTTGAAGTTGGGGAAACTATGGTGCACTGGGGTTCTGTCCTCTTTTCTTGATCATTATTCATCATTTAGTTCTCCATGCCTCTGTTTGGTGCAGTGCGATTCATGTACTGTCCCTCTTTTCCCACTCTCCTCTGGGGGAGTGATTCCAGATTCCAGTTGGCTCAACCATTCTCCTTCTCCCACACTTAGTCGTGGACATGATATTGAGCTATATAAATAAAATAAAATTGAATTAAATCCATCCACCCACTTGTCCATCCATCCATCCATCCATCCATATTCATCCATCCATCCATCCTACAATTCACCTGTTTATTATACACTCTGACTGGCCCTTATCCAGCTTGTGGTAAGGATCACACAGCTGTTGTTGGACTAAAGCTTAGCCAAATCTGGTTGTCTTCAACAGAGCTTGTGACACTTTCAGCACCCTGGAATCTAGCTTGTATATTCCTTGGCATTGCTGTTGGTGGAAGTGCACAATGCAACAATGTAATACAGATTATATCCTAAAAATTGGAATATAATGGAGAAGTTTTTTTTTCTATAATCAAAAAATGATTTTTTTTATGTTTTTTTATTCAAGTATCAAATTTATAATTTTATTTTTTTACTTTTCATGTGTAATTTTGAGTTTAAAACTGTTTTCAAATGTGTGTTTTTTTCTAATTTACAACTAGGCTCTTCGTTCACTAGAGGCTGATCTTGATTTGATCTTGATTTGATTTGAAATAACATGATCTTGATTTGATCTTGATTTGATTTGAAATAACATGGAATCTGGATGAAAACATTTGGATGGAAAATTATATTTTAAAACAGAATATGTTAGAGTTTTTAGGTTAAAACTTTTGTTCTCATTTTAGAGCCAATTGCACCAACGGCTTGATGTACCTAAAACTTAGAGAAATGCTGCGTTCATGTGGTGTTTGAATGATCTTAAGAATGAAAAACAACAAATCTTCAAACACCACATGGATGCTAGAGCAGGTTCCCCCAAATTTTTCTTGTGAGGGCCACAATAAGTCGTTTTCTTTAAAAATGTAAACTTCTTTTATCTTTCTTTTATTGTAAAGCCCTATAATAAAGTTTTATTAATTCATGACCCTTTTAGTAAAATAAATAACACTATTTATGAAAAAATGACACATTAAAAAGAAAAAACAATAAATAGAGGATCCTCTTCTGTCATTTTCCCGCTGAGACTTTAAGCGCTGCAGCTCCTCACACGTCTCACAGTTTGCGCCCAAACTGAGCAGCTGTGTCCTGCACCTCTGTTTCTCATCCAGTAACAATGAAAAAAAAACAAATTTCTTTGTCTTCTGCTGCAGCTAATCATATATCTGCGTTACCTTTTGTCCAGTACAGAGTTCCCTCGTTTATTGCAGTAGTTACGTTCTAAAAATAACCGTGATCGGTGAAATCCACGGAGTCTGATTACAGATGTTTATAACAGTAAAACTCCTCACTGCCCACATACACTTTTCTCAGACAGACATGAACATTTTCACTCTTTTCTCTTGTTTAAATTCTCAAACCTTCATAGAAATTAGGTCTAGAATCTTAGAATGAAAACAAAGATCTGTTTGATCACAGATTTCTGTAGATCTGAAGAGCTCCACGTTTCTACAGGAGACACGGCATAGAGGACATTGATTGACAAGCCAATCAGCCAATCAGGACACAGAACAGGGAGCGCTGTTTTAAAAAGGCAGCATGATCGCTCTGAAAGAATTAGCTAAACCGGGAAAGATGAACTGGGATATAAAAAGGGAAGACTGTCTTCTGGTCTATTTGACAGAGATTTTTAGAGGGTTTCAGGTTGGAGCACAGACTGTAGAAAGTGGAATAAATCGTTATGTTCTCTGCGGGTCTTGATCGTGTGGCCAGAAAAAAAAAAAAAAAAAAAAAAATGGGTCTCTGATATTGTTCAGTGGGCTGGACCAAAAATGGAGGGGGGCCGGATCCAGCCCACGGGTCGTAGTTTTGTCACCCCTGCTGTGATTGATTGTGATGTGATTTGCTCGCGTCTATTATCCAGTCAATGCTGGCGTCCCGCCGTCGGACGAAACACGCGAAGACCCAGATCCTTCCCTGCAGCAGCAGGCGTCATTTTCTGTGAGCGGTGGAAATGTGAAAAGCACCTATGGCCAGTCTGTGATTACAATGAGCTGCTTGACGTCCTCACAATGTTCCATTAACAGAGAGTTTACAGTCTCATTGGTTTAACTGCAGCTAGCAGTTACTTAGCTGATAAGCTAGCATTGGCTTTCATTCAGAATTTATGGTCTTTGTGCAGCTTCAAGAGTCGGGCGAAGTTGGTTGTTGTTGTTGTCAAGCTACAGCTGTTACAAGGGATGAGTGTCACTGACTCCATGTGCATATGCACCTGTTTTATGTGGTAACTAAAGCTTCTAGTAATCAATGAAGTAATGTCTGATCCATTTCTAAAGGTCAGTCTGCTTTTAGTTTAGTATGCTGTCTTAGAAAGTGATGCTGTTCTTTTCCTTCTTTTGGAGGAAGAGACTCTAAAAGACGCGCGTTCTTCTGGCCTAAAATAGATCAGTATGTCGATGTGAATCCTACAACTTCATTCAAATGCTGGGGCTCAAACGAGTCAAGACTTGCACATCCACACGTTCATAAGTACAGAAACCCTCACACACACAAACCCACAAACACATGTATAGTACCTTCTCTGATTTCTCTCAACCAGAGTCGACATTCCAGAGTGTAATAACAGTGGCCTGCCAGCGATTATATTACGTCACACCGTTTTTGGGTCATAGGCTATCACAGTAATGTCTACCCCAAGTGTGGAGCAATAAATACAGCAGTGGTAGACAGAAAGACAGAAGGGGAGCAAGAGGGAGATTGGCCTGGAAACTGGGGCAAGTTGTTATTTGAACCGTCAGTCACCTTTCCCAGGCCTTAACTGTGACACAGCCATAGGGGGAACTAGTTACACCGAGGCAACCAGCTCCACCCACTCAACCATTTATTCAAGATGTTTGTAGGAGCAGGATAACCCCTTTTCATGAGAATAGAGCAGTGTTTTCCAACCTTTTCTGAGCCACGCCAAACTTTAACCTTAAAAAAAAATCCCATGGCACACCAGCATCCAAAAAAAAAAGGAGAAAGGCTATATTGATCTACAGTCCCTCCACAATCTCACGTGCATTTTTGTGATAATTGTGGCAGAAAAAGCTGGAAGCTGCAGCTGTTTTTTTCTAAAAGATGTAATTAAAGTTAAGTTAGAAGATTTAAAAACAGTTTGAGGTGTGTTCGTTGGTTTCAAGACATTTAACAACAGATCTCCTTGTGCGCTGTCGCTTTACCCCAATGCATCATGAGAGATGTAGTGCATAAAACAGCCGGAGATCGCTTTTCAGAGCTTCATTGTTTTGTTCACTTGTTCCACGGTCTGACACCGGATTCTGTGGAAAGCTACTCCGCTAAAGACGAGCTTTAGCTGGTATTTTTGTTACAACTGAGAGACTTTACGAGCTAAATCGGGACAAAGAAGTGAAGACTTTAACCACTTCTGATTGGTCAGACTGATGACATGTGATTAAGCCCCCCAAGAATGATTGGTGGAGACAGTTAAAGGGGCGGGACTTTTCCAAGATACAGCCATAGCTGCAGCTAAATCGCTCATTCTTATCAAAATGTCTTTAATAAAATAAAATAAACGCAAAGAAAAAAGTATTTAACGATCTTTCATATTCCTAACTACTCAGTGTTTTATCAGGGCCTGTTTGGATGAACACAGAGCTGAAATCCTGGAGATGGGAAATGTTTTTAGATCAGTTAATGAGGGCAATTTCCCACGGCACACTTGACCATCTCCCACGGCACACTAGTGTGCCACGGCACACTAGTGTGCCGTGGCACACTGGTTGAAAAACACTGGAATAGAGAATATAAAGGTGGTGTAAAGCATTTGAATGCATGCAGTTTGTCCAAAGCCCAAGTCACATGCACCCATGCAGGTCAATCCCCATACAGGTGCTGCAGGTTTCTGGGTTGTCCGGGCAAGTAAAGGGTTGGGAAAAACAACTGTCTGCATCTTAAAAGGCCTGTATCACGTAAAAGTAACTTTTTGAGCTTTTAAGTGTTAATTTTCTTTCCTCACTAAAACATCTAAAACAAAGTGGTATTTTGATCTGAGGATTCCTCTGAAAACCTGCCCCTCCCAACCCACCCAAAAAAGAGCGGGTTCTCACATTGCGTCATCACAAAGTGAGGAACCGCCCTTTCCAGGAAGAGTCTGCATTGCCAGCCCCGCCCCCAGACTAACACACACGCCCACGTTCTCAGTGGAGTTAGCGGTAAACGGCTAAACACTTTCCTTTATATGAACAATATGAACATCCACCTTTATAAAAGTTCAGATGTTTGTCTCACAGACACGCTGCTGAGGCCGACTCTAGTATGATGTCATGAAATGGGCGGCACCCACAAGGAGAGAAAGGCGGAGCCTCGTTTTTACTTCCTGGTTGGAAAATGAGCTGGAAATAACTAATATTTGATAAAAAAGATAACATATGATCATATATATGGATATAGTTTAATCTGAAAGGCTTAAGAAAAGCCGGATATAAATACAAAATATTAAAAGAAAAAAATGAAAATGAAATAAAATGAAAAAAATTTAAAAAGCAGGATATTGGCCCTTTAAGAGGAGCACAGGTGTGTCATGCAGTTCCCTTGAGGTTTGTGCTACCACCTCAAGGAAAATGGAACGTACCATTGTCATGTGTGTGGTAAGTGCATCATGAAATATTTGTCAGGATAATTTAAGTTACACATCCTTATGGCATGCGGGTGATGCGCCCTTCATGTAGCACTCCAATGAGGTGTGCGCGCTGACTCCTTATTGACTGAGCGCTATGCTTCACGCACGTGATGCGCAGTCATGTTCATTAGATGCCCACACAAATTTTGCTCTGACTGTCTAATTTTCTCATTTCTAATAGCCAGGCTGCCTTCTACGGTGAACGGTGAGCGCGATCTGATCACGTGAACAGCACTAATGGGCTTCCTGCAGTGTGCAGGACACGCCTGCATCTCACCTCCTACCCCCTTCCATACAGTCGCATGTTCTTCCAGTGTTCACGAGCACTTGATGCCCGCAGCATAAAAACTGTGCATGTGCAGCAGTTTTTACTACCGGCCCACCGGATGGTCAACAAGCTTCAGAACTGCTCAGGAGCCACCTGCATGTCTGCACAGATGTGCCCGTTGTTCACCCACAGACACCCAAATCCACCAGCAAAGACAGTCGGGACCAACACGGCTTAAATAATCGACACAAGGAACATTTTAGTCAAGACTGATGATGAAAAGTATGAACCTAAATTCAGACTGTGAACTAAAAAAATCACCTAAAACTGTATCTCTGAGTTATTAAGATTTAGTGTGCATAAAAATACTCACTAAATAAAAGTTCTACGTCAATCATAAACCACAAAAACCCTTGTTAAAAACAAACAGAACATGCAGCCCATTCTGCACATTTGTATTGCTAAATATCCAAAATGACTTTTTCTGGCAGAACGTGAAAGAATCAGGAGTAGACGAATAGAGTCCACTGTTATTTACAGCGGATGCAGGACTGCAGGCGGTGCTTTGGACGTTGAAAAGGCTGTGGTCATCGTTTCAAAGAGACAAACACTCCAAGTGTTGTGAGCAATGGGCCATCGCTCATTTCAATGCTGCAATATGTGTGCTAATGAGAGAGTAAAGGGCTGACATGTCACCACCAGAAGAGCTAAGCTTTTCCACAGTCTGCTCCTCCCCTCCAAGACATGAGGAACACTGACCTGTATCAACATTTATTCCCACTTGTGAAGGTATAAGTGGCCATCACTAGCACAAACACAGGCTGACCAGCAGTAGCCCAAAGTTCAGACCTTCACTCCTGCATCACAGACAATAGCAAACACTTCAGGCTAAATAGAAGCATCTTCAAGAACTCCAGACCATTTCTGTTCTGCTCTTATTCTCTACCCTCCTTTACTCACATTAAACCAACTGTTCAAAGAAATACCGCCGTTTAAGTAGAACGGCGTTACTGAAGGCGTTGTCAAGTGGGCAGGCCCATCCTCGTGCTCTCCAAGCTGTGCGGCTACCAGGATCCACACAAAAGGAAGTGTCGGCGATGAAGGCAGCAAATATCAACGCTATTTTCTTTTAGTTGAAACAAAATGAGCAAATGGTTACGTCAAATGGATGCCGTGTCATGAAAAACGACCGACATCCGTCTGAAGTGAAGCGCCAAACCCAAACTTTTTGTCTCACGGACCGCCGATCACCGTGCGTGTGCTCCAGGGTCAAAGCCACCACGTTAGACCAGGACAGAGTGGATTTGACAGCCCGGTTGCTCCCACAGAACCGGACCCAGTTGTGGTTGTGGAGCACATCGACCCACTGATGAGTCACAGTCACTCAGAGATTCAGAGCTGAACTTTCCCCACCGTGCTGTAAAACAATCAGAAAGTACACAAATGTGTGTCTTCAGAAACCTTTACGTTATGTATAGTTAATATTCTTAATAGTTCTGTTTAGCTTTTTGCAGTTTTGAATGATTCCGATAAATAAACATTTACAGTTCTCTCTCTCTATTTTAATTAGATAATAGAATTTCATCGGTAGAATTATCCCAGCATACTAGAAGTGTCACTTTGATTAAACTATGGCACCAAAGTTATTTGTTATGTTTTCAGGCAGGCCAGGAAACGTATGTCACTGATATGACACTGAGTAACTAATACTTTAAAAATGCAGAAGCTGAGTTACTTTTGGGATATGTAACTACTAACTATAACTAATGACTTGGTTAAAGTCAGAGTCCCAGCGCTGCTTCTGTTGATGTGAATACGATGACCCAAACTGTTCCTGACTGAAAGTGAAATGAAAAAAACATGAGTACAAACATCCAGACTCTTCACTTCATCTGATGAGCCTCAATCTCTGCAATCAGCCACTGAAGTGAAAAGTGGATCCAGTGGAAGGAACAGGATTTTGGTCATATACATACATGAAAGACTTCATGCATTTCCAAATTCCACATTCTTCTAGCAAGGGGGGGGGGGGTCTGATTTCTACGGAAGAAAATAAAACCACAGTTGAGGATCTTGTGTTTTAACATTCGTAAGTCTATTTGTGAAACACAAACTGAGCTTTGATCCCAACAGAAATGACTCTGGAGCCAAAGAGAAGACTGAGAAAAGAGCACTGATGGTGAACGGGATGCCTGTTACCCAGTGGGCGTGTCCACAGCATTCGGGGAGCCCCACGCATTCCCACTCTGCTCCACAGAGAAAAACCCCACAGTCCTTCGGCACACTCATCTTTCTTTAGCCTCCTCTTTTCGTTCTCACCATCCTCTTCTCTCTGGATCCAGTCTTTTCCCTCTTTTGGTCTTGAACATGTGGTCTCTGCTCAGTCCAGTTCGCTTTCTGGAGTGTCCCCCTCTGCCGGGCTGTCCGGCTGCCCGTGGCCTCTTGGCACTTCTCATCCCTTTGGCAGGAGGGAACACCGGCTGGAAGCTCAATCAATACCTGCTGCTTGTTTTGAAGGCGGAAGTCCACAAGTGCTTGAAAAAATGACAAGGCAACAGCCTGAGCTGCTGTCTTCTTGCAGGCTGTCTCTCTTCTCGCTCTCGCCGCTCTCAGCAAAGCCACATTAATCGGTCCCTCATGTTCTTGTCTGTCCCCTGAGTCTAAATGTGGCTCAGAACTGCTGCCCTCCTCTTCCTCTTCCTCTCTTTCCTTTCTTTACTTGTGTTCCAGTGATTCTCTCCTTCCTCACAGCCAGCAGACACCTTTCCTTTACTTTCTCTACTGCTTCCCGTCACCTTTTTCTCCCTCGAACACACACAGATACACACATACACAAACGATCACACACTAGTTCACACACATAATATGCATGCTTGTGCACACGTGTGTGTGTGGATGAGTAAATGTGCATCCCAGCAGCAGAGAAGTCAAGTGCAGAATTAGGGGAGGGCTTAGAAAAGGAGTGGAGCCTTCATCCCGTCCTACCCCTCATCCCAAGTCAAACACACAGTTGTTACACAACTCTGGTAAGATTCAGTGATCCTTTCCAGATGGAGAGTGTACACTTGTGTGTGTGTGTGTACATATTGTGTATGACTGGCAGATAGGGTATTACATTAAGTAGCTCTTGGGATACAGCTTGCTTAGAACAAACACACAAACCTCTCCACGTGCACACACACACACTGACATGCATGCAAGGTCAGCCATAGCTGGTGGCAGTTTAGTGATGGTGACAGTAAATGTTCTCTACAACTCCACTCCAAGAGGAAGAAAAGAGCAAACAAAGGAACACATGACGACTCTGGAAGATACTCTGTGAACTCTAATCGGATAAGGAATCAACACTGAAAGTTAAATAAAACAAAGATATTTTACCTACACTTTACTGTTATCTTTTTGGTTGCTGGAGCTGAACCAGCTGTTGGGTGAAGCGGGACCCCCTCACCAGCGCTTAAGCATAAAAAAATGATTACTGTATTTGTGGGGTTTTTGCATAGTTTCACAAAAACAATCCTTTTTGACCCTGTAAATGTTATCCTGTTACCCCACTTTAATTTTACAAGAAATAATGATATTGTTCATTAAGGCTGTCAGTTTTTTATTGACAGAGTTGACTAATCGACTATCAAAAAATCGTTGAAGCTAATTTGGTGTTGTCGATTGTTGTTTTTTCGTCACTTTAAATGATTATAACTACAAAGTTATTGGGATCGCAAAGCACAACGGGACCTTTAGGAGGCGTCATCGCAAGAAGAAGAAGACACAACCGTACGTTTCATGCTGCATTCACACCGGCCGCGTGTGGTGCGTTCAAGAACGCACTCTACACTGTTTATGAACATGCATCCAGCCGGTGTTGGACACACGGACCAGCACCACACACGCGGTAGGCGACAGGAAGAAGTTTCTTCTTCTTTAGTGTATTAGCGCCCCCACCCCCCCCCCACCCCCCCACCCCCCTCTGAAACAAGAAGGGGTTTGGTGCGAAAAGTCAAAGCGGTGCAAATCCCACAAATCTTGCTCCAGACATTTTGTTTTCACAGCTCTGTTCCTAGAAATGTCTGTATTGGAGTCACTAATCTGACAAACTGCAATTATTAATGTTTCCTCCATGATTATGTTTACAATGGCTGGTACGTCTATGTTTTTAATCGGACGCCACCCACACGTCGCTGCCAAATCCGAGTCTACCATTGGTCACAATGCTGCTTTGGTGCGATTCAGCGTGAAAAGGTTCAACTGTTGAACTGTCAGCATGTGATCAATGAACGCCTCATTTGGACATAGAGGTCGCGGCCTGACCTAAAAACTAGCATAGCAACGCGCGATCACGGGCGTTCTGGAAGCCTGAAATTCTGGTCTGCAGCATTGAGTGTAGACTAGGGAGGAGCCAGTGCACGCCAGAGATGCTGCAACACTTCCAGAGCATCCTTGACATGTTTCTGAAAGGAACGAGACCTCTGTCTGTGGTTGAAGAGGATTTAAAGAGATTATTGGAGTGCTGCACTCTGGCTAAAGTCACTTTTGCAAACTAATGGAGGAAAATGTACTGTACACTCTAAAAAGAGTATTTGGGCTGTAGTTGGAAAGATGCACTTTTTTACGTTGTTCTAACTTAATTATTTAGTCTGGTGAAAATAAATCATTTTTTTGAGTTCATTCAACTTAAAAATAACAAGTAGTTGTCTGACATTGTTATTTTACTTTCAATCAACTTAATTAAATTAAGTTGGTTTAACTTTGGTGTGAACCTGTCAATGCGTAATGATGTCATAACGTGAGGCAGCACAAGGAATTGTGGGATACCCTTTTCTTTGCCTATCTGGGCAGATTGTGGTTTAAGTGTGAGTTTTTGTCCATGGGTTTTGTTGTCCAGCTGTTTTACTCTGTTTGAACTAGTCATTTAAACTGTTATGTTTGTTTCTTTCTGTACCATAAGTTAGAGTTTGGTAGAGGATGATGACCAACCCCCTTGTGCGGTAAAATATCTGACATGTGAGCTCCTGCCTTGTAATGTCTTTGATATGAAAATTACCAAGTCCAGTGGTGAAAATTTTAAAATAATTTGTCAATTTAAATTGTATGAACAAAATTGAAAATGATTTTCTGTAAGTTAAATCAACATTTCAAATTAAGTTGGATAGCCATAAAAAATTAAGTTGAATAAACTTAATTCAAGTAGGTGTTACCACTTGAAGTGATTCATTCAAGTTAGATCAACTTATCAATTTAAGTTGGATAGACATAAAAATTTAGGTTGAATAAACTTAATACAATTAGGTGTTACCAATTGAAGTGATTCAATTAGGTTGGATCAACTTTTTTCTTTTTAGAGTGTAGACTATTTTACTGTTCATCAATTGCAAAAGTAAAACACATGTTCATAAAAATATTTTTTAATATATATTTCATAATAGATATAATAGGGATAAACCAGAAACCCTCATCAAGTCTGTGAATCAAAAACACAAACTACCTCTAATGAAGCAAAGAGAACATCTCTAACTATCTGTTTGACCATCTGACCAGAAGCAATGGAGTCAGCTAAATGGAAAACTTTGAGGAGCTTTTGATCACAGAAGCAAAACGCAAACAAAAATTGACAAAAGCGGAAGCTAAAGCACAGAAACTTTAGACGGCTGTCAGTCTGACGGCAGAAACACAATATGGAACTTCATATACATGTGTGAAACCTAGTCAGCTGTGACACTGACTTTGACCAAATACTAAAATAATAAAATAAATGCATAAATAAAATGTAATACATTTAAATAAATAAAATGAATTCAGTCATTTAAGATCATTAAAGCAATAGTCCTTTCTTATAATTTCACATAGGTCCTCCACTTTGTATATACACATTTATTGATTTGTGTTGTAAATGAATGACTCCTGTCTGATTATTACCAATTATGTAAACTGTAAAAATTTGTTCTTGAATTACGTAATAAATATATATTTTTTCCATTGACAAGGAATATGCACATATTTTGATTCTTGATCTTGATTGGTCATGATGTTATGTCTGCTTATGTAATTCATATCCACGTCATCTATGTCATGTGATTTATTGATAATTGTATCTTTTTTAACCACCTAAATCTGTGTTGGTAAAGTAAAAATATCTGATTTGATGTAAAAGACCGGATAATCATTTATGTGAAAATAAACAAATAAATAAAAAGTACAGTCAAGCCAAACAGACGTGGGTTTAATAACTTTGCTTCCCTCCTTTAAAGCAGAGGGAAACATGAATGGACTTTATTTACAGGTAAAGGTGAGACCAGTGTGTGTCTGTGTGTGTCTTTGTATGTGTGTGAATGCATCCTCTGCGGTCTGTGTCTGTTATGTTCTGTAGAATTCACCTTGGTGTGTTTTTTGGGCTTCAAAATTCCTGAAAAGTAAACCGTCACTTTACTGATATGAAGCATGTGTTTGGACGCTGGGAGGAAGCCGGAGTCCCCGGAGAAAACACACACAAGTACGGGAGAACATGCAAACTCCCCAGAGGGAAAAGCTGAGATTTGAACCAGAACCTTCTCAGTTAGAGGCTAAGGCGCTAACCACCACTCCACTGTGCAGCCTCCCTCATGCGCCTGTTTGTTGTCATTTCCTCTAGAAAAAAAATTCAAAGTATACACAAGATTAACAAAGTGCTCAAGTTTGTGTTATTAGAATTTTTTAAGCCAATATTTTTGTTTTTAATGGCAGAAAATGTCAGACACAAAGATCAATACTGACCACCGTTTGTTGGCATCAGTATCAGCCCTGAAAACAGCCCCGTTGACCGTCTGTGTCAAACTCGTGTTTGGGTTTTACGTCACCGCACCTCTTTTTTTGTCTCCAGATCCAGAACTCTGGTTTCCTTTGGAAATTTTTGAACCAGCAGATGGTTTTTAAATGCAGTGTGGAGGAGACATTAGCTACGTACAGCAGGGAAAATCACTTTTACGTTTTCTGGAAACTTGAAAAAATCAAGGCAAAGATAACCTCTGCAACGAGTTTCCCTGAAACTGATGCATGGCTGCACTGCAGACGCGTTTGAGCAGAGCTCGGTCCGCCTGTCCCTCTAGTGGTTCCAACCGCTTCAGTTACGGCTCTCCAACATTAAAAACATCCTGTTCTCACATTCATGACAGTTCTGTGCAAACATGTCATCTTTTCTTCATTTCTTGACATGTTTTTTGGTGATGCAGGCTTTCTTAAGAAGTGATGATGAGCAGTCATTTTCTAATGGACTTTTAACCTTTGTTTCTACCATCTGCAAAGAAAACAAAACAAATCAAACTTTGCACAAATCTATTGAAATCCTCAGAGGAACAAACTAACGGAGTGAAGAAGACTAAAAGGGAAGTTTAACAAAAATCTGAAAGTCCCGAACAGCTGAGTTTTTTTTCCGTGGGTTTTGTTTTCTCTTCAGTTCATCAAAGTTTGAATCCGATGTCATCTCTGACCTAAACCAGCGTCTCACTCTCTGCGGCACAGTTTTCTTCTTCCGTGTTGTCGATCAGCTCGGTCTGAAGTTTTGCAGACGTTTGTCTGAAGTGCAGCTTTTGCTGTGAGTCAGGAGGTCTGGTGCTTGTTGGTTTGGAGTTGATCAGTACCGATGCAGTCCCAGGTTGCTGCTCAGGAATCAATGAGGCTCTGGAGGCGATTGGGGAAATCAGTCATGCTGAAAATAGGGAGTGCAGCAGTGACGCACGCAGCAGCTGGCCCGCTGCAGCCGCACACAGGCCCTATTGACGAATCTGGGTGTGTGCTTGGAGAGGGGCAGCCAGCAGCTATATTAGGGCCTCTGGCATTGACTCTGCTGCCCTTTGGTGGAATGGCCTCACTTGACATGTTTTCTTCTTCTGAAACTTTGGATTGTTTTCTTTTGTCTTTGTGTAGAGAAAACTCTTTTGTCTTTTCATTTGACATAGCATCACTCAGGTCTCTCAGTGGAAATATCTTCTTTCCAGCGGGATCTTAAGCTGTGCTAAAAGTAACCCAAGCCCCGCCTACTCTCCTTCATAGCTTCTGCTCTTTTCTACAGTCTGTGTGCTGTCAGAATCCACCGTTTTCAAAAAAGCTCTCCGTTCTGTGTCGGAACAGCCGCTCTCTGCTGTTCACACGTCGCAATAAGCCATGTTTGTTGTGCATTGTCGCAGGTTGTGGATGGGCCGGCTGGAGGGAACCGTGTCCTGGTACTATTGGTACAACAGACGTCACTGTCGAGAAAGACACACTATTGTGTACATGAATGTGCCGCACAAGAGCAAAGTGCGCCTATTGTTCCAAACTGTCGAAAGGTTTTCAAAATGTGTCAAAAAGCTCTAACATCTTTAGTCTACTAAGTTCATTGTTGGACAGAAACACTTTCAACATGCTGTTCATGCACATTTGATTGGTTTAAAAAGCATTTTAAGGACTTGCTGAGAAGGAAAGGGTTTGAACTTTGGCCTGGATGTGAAGCTCTAAAATGTGACTCTTTCAGCTGAGAGACAGAAAAACAGGTAAGGAGAGAATGGAGGCTTGTTCTGTTGTGCTCTTCTCTTGTTTATTTCTGGCTGTGGTCTAACATCACCTGCTTTGATCTCCTCATATGATCCAAAAGACTCATGGCTGGAGGAGTTTGGATGACGCTCAGGAGGCGCATGCCTTCAAGTTCAGAAAGATTTATTACAAAGAACTTTGCACTAAAACTCCTGACAACGTTGTATTCCTTCAGCGAGTCAATAGACTGTATTTCAGGTATTGTTATGGCTTTGTGCAAAAATAATATACCTCTAAGAAAATGTCTAGTGCTTGATAGGATTTAACAAGGTGTCTAAAAAGAATGAATTATTGGGGTCTACATGAAAAAATTCCTAAAAGATCCAGCATACAAAGACTCATTAGTTAATACAAAACATATTCAAGAGCCAATGTCCAATCTTCTGAAGGTATTCAGGTACAAGAACTAGACTCAAAACACTTTAAAAGCAGCAAATGTCAGAAGAAAAACTTCGTCCACGGGGGATGAAGACCACTAAACAAAACTATACTGTGGTAATGTGTCACAAAATGGTTCATGGACTTAGTACCTGCAACAGTTTGCAGCACCAGCTGGACATGCTTATTAAGATAAAAATCCTAAAGTGGTTTTAGACAGTTAGCATAAAATCCTTTTGTCAACATCCACTTCAGACAGGTATAGGTTGATTTCTATACCTAATATATAAACAGTCTTGGTCTCCATTAGGCGTTTGGTGAGAGTGGATGGTGAAGCTGAAGCGGTGGTGGAGTAAGTTCAAGCTGGGTGGCATCAACATGAAAATGGAGGGATTTCCAACCACTGAACAGGAATGGAGCCATTGGAGAATAGAACCATTCTCCAATTGCTCCAGAGAATCCAACTTTAGTCAGAGACTGAGGCACGATAACACTGTGGGGATCTGCTGTCCTGACAGTGGAGGAAAGATTCAAAAGAACTGGAAATGAGAGTTTTTTTTGCTTCATTGGGCCTTCGAGGAAGCTAGAAAAGCGCTATACAAGTATCCGCCATTTACCATTTCATTTGATTCAGTGGACTTTCACACACAGCCCTCCCAAAAACAAACCAAAGACTGGAGCAGACCAAACAACAAGACACTTTTAAAGACTGCTCACATGGGGGCAGTACTGCCTGACCAAGACGGGAAAAAGCAGAACAAAAACGTCCCACTAATTCTCTCTATTTCAAATGATGGTTGGCTGTGCCTCCTCACAGCACCATATTACCTCCATTGTTCCAAAAATATGGTTGATGGTTTGTCTATGGTACTTTACTACCTTCCTTTAAGGCCAAACGCGCTTTAACGTTAGAAACCATACACCCACAAACACACATTCACACACTGATGGAGCCAACCTATAACCATCAAAAGAAATGTTGGGTTCAGTGTCTTACCCAAGCACACTTTGGATCATGGGAAGGCAGGGGGGACCGAACCTGTGATCTTCTGATCAGAGGTCAGCCGCTCTAACTTGGGTCATGTGTCCACTGTGTATGTCTTTGGTCCATGGTTTCTGTCTATGGTCCACTGTCTTTGTCAACTGAACAAGTTGATTGAACGTTTGTTTATGTCTATGTACCAAAAAGAACAACATCTTCTACTGTTAACTAGCTTCATTCCGAACTTTGCACTCATATTTGCTATTGTTGTTTGATCTAGTCATTCCATACATTGCTCTTGACAGAAAAGTTCTTGGTAACTGTTGCCGTGGTCTTTGGTCGTGATGTTTCCCTACATTGCCGAAAGTGTCTTTGGTGACGTTGCTGCGGTCTTAACAGTTTCTTGTAGTTTGTCATTAGAACTTTTCTGTGGGACAGTTCTTGTTAGTCCGTGTCAGACCTGTCACTGACTGCCCTCAAACTGTACCCGTGTTTGCTACCACAGCACGGATAAATTATCTACTTATAAAGCTGATGTTAACATACACCTGGGGTTTTTACACATGCGCAATGCAGAGAAGGGAAAATCTGTGCAAGCATACAGTGGTTTTACATTCCAGATTAATGTCTTACTCATACCACTGCTTCAAAATTTAGAGAGTTGTTTAAAAGAAATCTGGTAGCAACAAGATTATTCATAAAAAGTTTCTAAAATTGACATCACACGGCTGATTGAGAACTCAACAGGCCAGAAAATGGATGCAAGCCAAAAACCTTTGGCAGAATGAAAATATGACCATTAAAGTTTAAAGTTTATTGACAGAAATGAACGACTTTGGGTTGAATATCAGTTTTATGTGTACTCATCAATTACTCAAATCCTTAACCCTTTAACAACCAAACCAAGAAAGAAAGTCAAAGAATGAAAAATGTCTCCCTGACAATGACCTTTTGAGCCTGGAAGGAATGGCCAACTGCCCAGCGTGTTCCCGCCTTTGCCCCACAGTGACTGGGATAAACTCCTGCATCCCCAGGACCCGAAAAAGGATAAAGCAGATTTAGAAAATGGATGAATAAATGGATGACTACACTATTTGGTCAAGCAGTTAACGAAAGAGAGGTAAGGCCTTAGTCACAACTGCCCTTACGGGTAGATGCATGCAGAAATGGTCAAGTCTGTGCAGGTGGCCCTCAGGAAATATCAAGGTCGTAGGTCGCTTGCTAAACCCATAGAGGGAAAATGCTCATGCACATGTTTCCACGGTCACACTGCGAGCGGCAGGTCATAGTGAACACTTCAAAATCGCACAAAGGTATGTAAGTTTGAAGTCACGTCCTCAGGGACTGTGGTATGGACTTTTCTGTTTTTCAACCCTATAGAGAGTGGCGTGAGGACATCATGAGACAGCATCACCCATACTATGAAGAGCGTGCAACTTCCATCAGTAAAGCAAATAGACCACACACGCAACGATGGTACATTCCATTTTCAGGCTGCTCTATGAGCCTCAAGGGAACAACAAGACACACCTGCGCTCCCCTGGTTTCTGTCTATGACCCTCCACGCGCCCGGACAACCCAAAAACCTGCAGCACCTGTATGGGGCAGCACCACGTACGGGTGCTAAGGTAAAGCACCAGAAGGGTTACGGACTGCACAGGGGGACAAAGCTGTGGCACAACCTGGAAAATGACCATGACTCCATCCACTGAAACTGTTGCAAAATCTACCAATCCCAAACATTTAGGTAACCCTTCAGTAATACCACCTGGTGAAGAACAGTCAGACATCTGTTGATTTCAAACTGGCTCAAACGCACCAACAAAACACTCAGATCTCCAAGTTCTCCAAGTAATGACAAATACCGTTTTATGTCTGAGTTTACACTAATATTATTGTAAAACTACAAAATGCATTTGCACACCAAATGTGGGTAAGCTTGATATAAAATAATAAGAAACCTAGCACGAAGCAGTTCCTTGCTCCCCATCTAATGGTTATACTGTGTTGATTCTGCAAAGCCGGGTTGTACTTCACAGTACAAAAAAACAAAAAAAAATGGCAAACAGAACCAGGAATGCGTCAGGTCATAGGTGGCATACACAAACAGAAGCAGCTCTCCAAGATCAAGACTCACCAACAAATAAACAAACCGGGGCCATTCAAGTTCTGTGCCAGGGGTTGGGGTGGGGGGGGTGGTTTGCATCCATTTTAAGCTCATCAAATGGACTTTTCTCTGATTTTAAACTGAATTAGAAACCTAAAAGTTGCTAATTCACCTTCCAAAATCAGAGAAGCCTCAGTCACACAGCTTGTGAACAATTGTCACAGAGAAACATGCTCCAAAAAGTCCTGACACATCTGTTCCTTCAAAGTAAAAGCCTCTTTCCAATCAAATCTGAAGACACGTGTTTCGCTGTTCCTCTCCCTAAACAATCAGAAACTTACCCAATGCAGGAGTGTCTGCGCGTGGAGAAGCTGCCGTGCATCTTCCTGGAAAAACGGGATTCCTTATTCATGCTGTTACTGTCTTTAAAAAATCAGCAGTGAAAAACGATGAGCCTTTGTTTCGTCAGTGTCAAAGGAAAGCCGCTGTCCATCTAACTTTTTTGACACCAGAATAGTTCACTCAAGAGGATGATAAGAAGATCCAGGAGTAACAATTGAAAAACACGCAAACTGCAAACCCCAGGTTCCAACACAACGTCAGATCAGGAGCAGAGAAAATCCAAAGTGCATCAAAGTGTGACAGGAATTTACAAAGTAATGATTTAGTCTTTACATGAAGATATGTCCATTTGTTTTAGTAGATTGTAGGAAATCAGTGAGGATCAAGCTGCAGTCTGTTGCATGTGTGGGTGGGATGAGCCTCAGGAGGCAAAGAGATCATACAGACTCCGGGTCAGGGCATCATCTCAGTCACAGAGAAGGTGAGGGGCCAGATTTAGGCCTTTCTACTAGAGGATGTGTTGGCTGTCAGTACTCATTCATTCAGTCCTCTTTCAGATACATCAACATGCAATATTTCTTCTCTTTCTTTTAATTCTCCTTGTCTTCAATTTTTCCAAATGATCCAGGAACTTAAACAGTTCAGTCATTCCAGAAAAATCCCCATTGTCTTTGGAGTTACATCCATCCACCTCAGCAAGAAACCACCCGTCTAAAGCAAGTCTGAGCGACCAACCATCAGCAGCTGAGTGAAGTTATTCCTGGTGGAGGAAAAAAAACAGCTGCAGGGCTCTTCTCCAATCAGATGCTCCCGTGTCGACCATGGCGGAGCTGTGCTCTCCTGAGAGTGGTGGGACCAAACTCACGCTAAAACAACAAACAACACTATCTCCCTTGAGAGGGAGGCAGGGGGGAGGGATAAGGGGTGGGGTTCTGGATGCTGAAAGAGACACAGAGGGTAAACAAACAAGGACATGGTTGTACACGGCTGAGTTCTGTGTCTGCTGACCTGCACGCACCACTTCTGAACTCAACAGGTGTGTTTCTACGTAGCAGACGTGCTGTGATGAAACCAGTGCTGGAAGGTGCTTGTTGTGATGGGATGCTGTGGTTTGTGACGCACATGTCTGTCTGTTAGCTCCTTTACAGTCCTGTACGGAGCCCTGAAACATCGAGGAGCAAAGGGGTCAAAGGTTTTTTTTACCGGCTCATCTGTTATTCTCAAAAAAAGATTTGATGAAAACAGGGACACTCACTGAAATCCATTTGACTTGGAGTCTAAGGTGGAAAACGGCTTAAATCACAGCTGACAGTGTTTGAGAGAAGCGTGTGGGCAATGTTCTACTTATGAGCTTTCTTTGACCGTTATTTTCCGCTCAACCCTCAGGTTTGTTTAATTCTTCTTCCTTGTCTGTCATCAATAAGTCTTTTTCATTTTAGCTTTCTAAGACAGAAACTTCCTGAACAGCCTAACCTTTCTGCAGCGACGTTGAAGCTGTCCAGTTTCCCAAACAGACACCTTCCTACATTAAACATGGAAAGTCTGTCACACTCGCACTTTCAACAGACACTCAGAATAACAGGAAAGTAGAAAAGGAAAATATCAGTCAATGTCTCACGCAAGATGAAGGGGGTTCGCATTTTTTCAGGTTGGTTTTAATGCATTGAACTACTTCCTGTTAGAAAAAAACTCAGCACTTTCTCTCTTATTTTAGTGTGAGGACTCTGAGTAAATGACCTTCTCAAGCACAGATGATGCTTTTATCTGAGGAAAAAGTGAAGACTGATGAGGTTCTGCTTCCGGACTTGTCCATATTTTTTTTAAATTTATGCTTCTAAACTTAAATGAAAAGGTTCTATGTAGATTAAAAACCCATCAGGTTATCCTGAACGTGTTCTCTCATTTGAACTAGTCCCTTCACCATAGTTCATGTCGGCCCAAACATCTTCCTCTCTATAGAGCCTCACAGTCATGCAAATAATCCTCAATGGGTTTTAGAGGTCAAAGAACTATTTCTATTTCGTCTTCCTCTGTTACGGTTTGAGTTCTTTGCTTTGTTTTTTGGTTCTATTTTTGTTCTGCTTCCTGTTTTATTTTGAAAGGTTTCCTGTTTAGTATCTTGGTTTGGAGTTTTGCCTTTAGTTCCCATCTGTCCTGATTGCTTCCACCTGTGTCTCGTCTGTTCTGTGGCTCTTTAGTTTTGGTGTTTCTAGTTTTGGTTTATTAAAGACTCTGTTTCACCTGGAACCTCCTGCCTCCTCTTCTCTGCATCTGGGTACACCCTCAACCCCCTGCCATGACATCCTCCAGTCATCATAGTGGCTGCTGTGATTTCATATACATGGAATCACGAGGAATGAGCCCCAAAGATAAATGAACCGCAGTACAACAATGTGGTGAGAACCTCTGTGTGACAAACAAATGACTTTCTGGATGTCAGTCTGACCATCTTTCACAGCAGTCACAAAGCACCAGAACCAAAACACAATTCTGATCAGCACACAGTTAAACTCAACCGTATTAAACAGTTTAGGTTCAGTAAACTAAAGTTTTTGAGCCTTAAATGACAGTAAATGTGAAATTACAGAACAAATGATTAAATTCATGTTTTCACCAGTTTGAGCTGCCACCCGGTGGACGGGTTTGAGAGTCCAGGAGCTAAGCTGCCTGGGATGTTTGCCTGTGGGACGGTGTCCCGTGGCTAAGGATGCGGTACCAAAACGGCTATCGCTTGGAACCGGTGCCACAGGATCCATTTTTACTGTGCCGATAAGGTGCAGCTTTAACGGTATTGTTAATGGTACCGGCACAGCGGCGTGGTCACAGCACGGAAAGGGCTTGGCTTAAGTAGACGGGCCGCCTCTCCCTCCTCCCTCATTGCTGCTCCAATGTATGTGTGTGTGTGTGGGGGGGGGTGCTCAGGCTCTCTCTCAGCCACAAGTATCCCTCTGCTGAAAAGTGACAAAAACGGGTCCAAAGTACGGCTGTATATGTTTCCAAACACCGTGTGCTGTCTTACATGTAACATATATGTAGCTTAAGCAGCAACACTGTCCTAAAATACACCAGATCCTAGCAGAAAGGTGTGCAGCGTTTGAATGTCCAGGTGAGACGTCCAGCACCGCTATTGTTTCAACAGGTGTGTATGCCAGCGGTACACGCGTGGAACACACGTGGAACATGTGTGGAACAAATGTGTTGCTTATCAAAGATAAGAGCCGGAAATTTGAATAAAAAGGAGGGAAAATGGAAACCAGCGCTGCAGGAGGGCTAAAAGTCAGCAGTGCTTTGTGGTTTAGGTGGCAGCGAAAGGCGGGCGCCTCGGCAGCTCAAACCCAGGTCAGGGAATGTTTGGGAGATGAACCATCACCTCTGGGAGGGACGGAGGCATGTACCTCCATGAAAACCAATACAGTATATACATATTTTCAAATATTTTTCCACATATTTTCTACTTTGTTTTATTGTATTTTTTTGGGGGGGGGGGTGAACATTTTTTCAAAGGAGAAACAGACACAGGATCATCAGCTCATCAGCTCATCCAGGTCTGTATGCTCCAGAATTTGTGACTGGTGTGCAGTCATGGTGAAACAGAGAGACCCAAAGAGCGACCCCTGAAGCAGCAGCTGCACGTCTTTAGACAATATCCAGAAAAGTCTGCAGTGACGCCAAGAAAAGTTGCCAGATTTGTCACTAACTGCTTTTGAGAAAATTAGTCTCCATGTTGCCAAATATAGTAAGAAAATCTGGGAGGAGTCAACACGGATGTGTAGTCACTGATCATTTATTTCACCATCCTTCATAACATGTCGTACACTCAGACACCTCACTGACAGTGCTGAACACAAAACAAACACACAAGAATAAATCACAAATGATCCACAATGCAACAACAGAAAAGGCTGAATTCTGACAATTTTCCATCCATTTTCAGAACTGTTTTATTATCTTTGGGGTCACGGGGCGGCTTTGGGCAACTCAGCTACTGACGGCAAGAGGTGGGGTACACCCTAAACACCACACACACACATGCACACATACACACACGTCTAGGGGCAAACCTACCAGTAGGCAAAGGTAGAGGATTGCCAAGATCTGCACTAATGTGTACTCGCGTTAGGATTTAACTCTGTTATAAATAATCAAATCCCTGAAATGGCCTCAGACTGCTCTTGTGAGAGGATTCGGAAAGGAAAAGACAAAAAGAAATCAAGTCATTCTTTCAAACGTAAAGGAAGAAAGACAGAACAGGATAAGGAAGAAGAGAATCAACATTTCAAATATTTGACAGATTTTTTACCCAAGGTAAAAAAATGTTTAATAGGATGAATACAGTTTCTGCAGAGGCCTTATTGTTATTGTTTGCATGGGGCCCCCAAACTGCTGCCCGACACTGCCTTGGGGCAATTATGAAGCCTGTTTTTGGACTGTGGGAGGAACCCAGAGTCCCTGGAGAAAACATGGCACGGAAAAGAACGTGCAAACGCCACACAGAGAGGCCCGGCCAGGATTTGAACCGGGGTCTTTTTACCGTGAGGTGATGGTGCTGACCACTGCACCATTGTACAGCTCTCCAAATAAGATAAAAGCTGCTGCGTTCGTTTCCAGAGCTGTTTATCTTTACGGCACAGCTCTGTGCTCTGTGGCTCTGTGCTCTATGCTCTGGAGCTCTGCGGGTCTGCGGCTCTATGCTCTGGAGCTCTACGGCTCTGTGGCTCTATGGCTCTATGCTCTGTGGCTCTGCGGGTCTGCGGCTCTATGCTCTGTGGCTCTGCGGGTCTGCATGCATCACAACCGCAGCTGCTGCTCTGTCTGGACTAATCTCCCTCCACAATCAGACGTCCTGCAGTGCTGGTAGCTGAATACATTTCAAACTGCAAACAAATCTAAGAGTCCCCCCCCCCAGCAGCCCCTCTCCAGGTGACAAACTGGACAAACTCGGCGACGTTCTTCGTTTAGCTTCTACCTGGGCGTGTGAGCCAGAGTGAAGCGGCGCCGTTGCAGGTTGATGCTGCGGTTCATCAGCAGCTTTCTGAAGAGCAGTGGAGAGTTTCGCGGAGAACCCCGTGGAGAGTCTTTGGTGGAGACCTGTGGAGATCCAGCCGCTGAAGCTGCTTTGAACCTGGGAAGGAGCTGAATGACTGACCACTGGGACAGACCTCGGTTCTGTGGCTCCTCATCAACAGCAGACCGCTCCTCTTCTGAGCTGTCAGAGTTTAGTTCACTCATGTCTTGCATTAGTGACAGACCGGCTTGAAATCACTCACTTTCTGCCGGTCACACTTTGCTTCTTCCTGCTGCAAAGACCTTTTTGTGGAATGTGGCAGAGCAGCTTTTGTGTCCTCAGCTCCATGTTCCTGCAGTCCCTCTGACGGCTGTGGCCCCGTCTTGTCCTCTCCATTTTTATTCTAGTGCAGGTTTGTCAGTCACTGCTCCGTTTTCAAAAACTCCCAAACAGGGAGAAATGATGGAAGTATCTAGCATGGGTTTGGATTTGAACCTTTGCCTCTTTCTGATTCCAGAGTTTATGCTGGGGCTGAGAGGACTGAAGACTACTGCTGATGGACGAATGCTTCTTCCCTCCCCCATGTTTGTTGACATTAATGCTGGGCCTTCCCTCTTTCTAACTAAATATGGACGTTTGATTTACAGCAGGAGAAAGGCATGAGAGATCACCACCTCCTGCTCTTCTTTTGGTTTCCACCCACTGCAGTCCTTCCTCCCCTCGCTCAATCTCAAGATATACACTCTGGCCTTCTTTAGGCCGCCGTGCAATCACTTCCTGAGTTCCTGCGATGTGTAAACATGGAACCATCCCAAGGCTTGGGCCTCCAGCTTCCTCACTCCCACTTTCTCACTTTCTTTCCATCGTGGCTCTCCGTGATTCCTGAGCTACTGTTCATTGTGAAGCGGCGTCCTTCCCCATGCTGTTCACATGCTCCAAGGGTCATGTGAGCAGCCTTTGACTATAAAAAGCAAAAGTCGATAAAAACACAGGCTGGCTTGGCGCCGTCACGTTGGCGCTCTCTATCTGTGGCTGGAGGCATCATCATCCTCACGGCGAGCCAACATCTTTGTTCGCCTCCAAAAAGAGAGAACAAGAATGGAGAGAGAAACTGAAATAACCTCAGGGGCTTGAACATCTGACACCCGCCTGAACCTATGAGCAGCCGCCTCAGCAGAGCTGCAGTGTTTGGTAAATTGTGATGCAACACGGCGTGAAGCTTCCAGCGACGGTGGAGCTGCTGGCAGGGGTTACAGGAACACAGAAGCCATGTCCTTACATGTGCACCTCCCAGATGAAATGACGTGTCAGGGCATCAGCGCTTCCTGCAGCATCACTACCCCCGTTAAGCTAGAGGCACATTAAGCTCCGCCTACAGCCCCACTCTGCTAACAAGAAGAAACGTAAAGTTTAGCAAACATGATTAGAAAGCAGTTTTCTGTTTTTGTGGTCAGTGTTCATGTTCGTGTAAACAAAACGCTTTAATAGAAGCTAAGATTTTCTTTATTAGAGCTCATGCGTTTCGTGCAGCACACTTTGGTCACAGAGCTGACGGACATCCACAGACATGAGAGCTCTGAAATGGATTCTACAAAAAGCACACCTGAAATAGTCATCCCTATTTATTGAGGTCTGCAGAAAATGAAACGCTTTACAAGATGCATGAAGGGATTCTATCCAGGTGCCAAATTTGGATGAATCTGAACGATTGCAGACATTCTGATCACAACTAAAACTCAGTGTGATGATAAAGAGCAAATATGAACAAATGAACCATAACAGATCAGAGATGATCAACACCAGAGAAATAAATGACTTCTCTGAAATAAAAAAGATGTTAAATTATTTTACTTTTTTCTCTGGATCATCTGTGACTTCTACACTCAGTTTAGAAAAGACTTAATCTGATAAAAACGTGGACGGACGAATGAATGGACGGACAGACAGGTGACCTGTACAGGTCACCGGGAAGGAATGTGGGCTTTAGGTCATTTGGTGGCCTGATGAATTCTTATAGAAATAACGTTTTTATTGTTTAAGGTGACACATTGAAACAGTAAGCTTTTACTGAATTACGTACAAATCAGAAACATTCATCTTCTAAACCCGTTTTTCCCTTTCGGGGTCACGGGGCTGCCGGAGCCTAACCCGGCCACTTGTGGGCGAAGGCCAAATCCTGGACGGGTCGCCAGTCTGTCACAGGGCCAACAGGAACAAATATTACAAGTCAACAACTTTGTTTCACCGGATCTCTGTCATCTGTAAAAAAAAAAAAAAAAAAAAAAAAAAAAGTCTTTTATTTTTTATTAATTTTTTAAAGCTAGATTTCTTGTTGTACCATATTAGTTAGAATTACTGACCCCGCCCACAATTTTATCGCTCTCATTTCGTATGTTACATTGTTTTGTTCAGCTTGAGTCATAGAATGGCATATTACATTTTTACAACATTCTGATAAATATGTGGGACCTAGCTAAGATTGCAACAGCTGTGAATTTGCTATGCGGACGCCGTTTAAAACTTCCAATTCCAACGTTTTTTCCACAGTAGCTAGCCATTGATGCCCGAGGAGTTACGAGATGATCGATAAAAATCCCTAAGACGAGTTTTAGTTTGTATCTGGAAGTAAAGATGTTTTTTTTTTTTTAATTTCAAGATGGTGGCCTTTTCCAAAGGTCAAAGGTCAGTGAAACTTCTGTGGTCATTGTAGGCTCAAGCTGGCAGCATTTGTGTGAAATCTTTTGAAAATTGCACAAACTAAAATGTCGTTTTCCCGTATTATTGAAAAACTTGAAAAACACCAATTCTCAAACTTTGCCACAAAGTGGCCACCAAGCTGCAGGTTGTTTGGCCATCCCATAATAACTTCAAACCTTTCTTTGGATAGTCCGCAACACGTGTGTTTCTGTTTTGTTACTAAATTTTGAAAAAACAGTTTTTGGGTCCATAAGCAGTTTTGGGCCTATTACTTATCGATTTAATCTTGAGGGTGGGGGGTGTCATTCACAATGCTAAAAATTCCTTTTATGCCGGGTCCTAGTTGTGTGCTAATTTTGGTGACTTTTCATGCATATAGCGGGGGTCAAATTTTGCTCAAAGTAAATTTTTCCAACTGCGAAAACAATCTGGTCCTTTAGAGTGTTGACTTGCTGTTAGTATTTTGTCAGAGTGTTGAGTCTGTCACATGGGCTACAAGGACCACATCATCTGCATACTTCAGTAGCGTCCAGCCTTCTGCGTCACAGGAGATGTTATTTGTGAATACAGAGAAGAGAATCCCTGACACAGTCCTGGAGAAGTCCGGTTGGCTTACAATCACATGCTGAGGCATCAGATAAAAACTCTCTGATCCATGAAAGCATCGTTTGGTGAAGCTGTAGTGATTTCAGATGTTGCAGCAAAGTATTGTTATTTACAGTGTCAGGAAGCCTGGAGTCTGGTTGTTTGCTAAATCTGTCCAGCAGCGTGACACTATAATAATTGGTGTCAGTATCCTCTAACTATCGGCGGAGTGACACCTTCAGTACAGTATCAATGCTAAATAGAATCCATTTAAGCTCAATTTGACAAATACAATATTAAATCCAATTGTTTCTAGTGAAACTGTGTTTGTGTAAAATACTTACAACTACACAACTGTCGAGTCATTAACAAACTTGTTTTAAGTGACTGTGTTACAATTGGGGGGGGGGCGGGGGGGGGTTAATTACAAAACCCAATCCATCAATTGAAGCCAAAACTGTCAAGTGTAAACTCTGCAGCAAACATGCACCAGAATGTGCATTTCCACATGTACACATCCACCACTCTATGTCCTCATGAGCAGCGTAACTCTTTCAGTGTGGTACAGAGACCCCCTCCCCAGAGTAACAGTGCTGGTTCAGAGAAGGTCCCACAATGCTGAGGAATCATTGAGAAACACGAAGCACCAGCATCCGTCCAATCAACCAACACAAACAGGATGGGCTGCATTCTTGGAACGTGTGAAAACGAGGACCATGAACACATCACGTACACAAACTTACAAACTATGAAGCCCAGAGATTGATGCACAGATGTTAGCAGTTTTATGCTCTGAAAAGTGTTTCGTCATTTCCTGGACTGATTGTTGAGAGGACATCTGAACCATCAGCACACATTTACTGATGACAGTTTGTAATGTAAATTATTCATGTCATAGGTGAGGGATAATGCTCCATGAGGTGTTCATTATCAGAAATTATACCATGGGCCGGGTGAATTCATTAAAAAGTAATAATCCACAGTGATAATAAACTAAAAAAGCAGCTTAAACACGAAAGAGGGTCTAACGGCAGGGATGCCCAGTTTAGTCTGTTTAGTTTAGTAATCAGCTATTGAATTCTATGACTTTATGTTCTTATGATTCATGTTTATTACACAATCACCGGTATGAAGGCCATTGAGACGACTATCATTGTAAATATTGGGCTATATACATTAACTTGAATTGAATTTAATGTTCTGTATCACTGTGCTGGCTTCTTTAAGACAAACTTCTTCTTCATCACCTGGACAAAAACAAGCGGTAATACACATTTCCTGACCGTCTTTTAAACTGTAGTATTTTGTTTTCAAAAGGCGGAAGTAAAAAATAAATAAATAAAATTAAAGAAAATCCCAAAAAGCAGGCATCTGTGTGAGTGACTCACAAGCCTCTGGGAATGCAGCTTGTCAGGGTCCCCAGGCTCCTGGAGGGTTTGATGCTTCGGCCTGTTGGTTCAGGTGAGGCTCCATCCTCCGCTCCGGTCTGTGGAGAGCGTCGGCATGACAGCCTGGGAAGCTGCAGGGTGCCGGTGAAAAGCCGCTTCACTGCACATCTGATCTCAAGCTCTTGTAAAAGTTCAGTGTATGAAGGTTGCTCACAAGAGTCCCACTGCCTCTGTTTGGAGAAAAAAAGGATGAAAAAAAGTTGGTCTTTTCTTGGTTACTTTAATTTCACTAATAAACATAACGAAAAACCTGAAAAAAATGAACAAAATGTTAGATTGACCTACAAAATGGTCACAAAGCTGTGACACAGGTAAGTTAGAGAGGAATCTAGGTTTGTTTTGAAACCGAAACCTAAAGTCAGATTAAATGCTGTGATGATAGAGCTGTATATAGCACAAACGCCGTGTGTGCGCACCACACTGAGGTTTCTTCTTTTTTTCCAAAATCCGTTTTTTTTGTTTTTCCTTACCGAGAGGGAGGGTTTAAGGGCAGGGATGTCCAGTTTAGTTTAGCCATCAGCTGCTGTATTTTTTTGACTGATTTAATGTTCTTATACTTGTATGAAGCCCATTGAGACGACTATTGTTGTAATATTGGGCTATAGAGACAATATTGAATCAAAAAGAAAAGAACAGAACAGATGCAGGCAGAGGGGCACAAACAATACTTCGCACTTAGTGAGGCTCAGTCCAGTGCTTAAGTGTACTGTGAGGGATTGCAAATGAGAGTTAGGTGTGCGGCATCCTGGAACTGTGCGCTGGGCCTGCTGGGAGATGTAGTGCACTCAGAACTCTGGAGACGGTTCCCGCCGGTGACCAGAGGGGGAGACAGAGCTTTGACGTCTGACAAAGATGAACCAAAATTGACTATGAATCGGATCGTCAACCAGAAATTAGGATCTGAATCAAATGGTTGGTAAAATGAGTCTTACACCCCTACTAACAACCTTAATTTGTTTGTTTACATTTTATTTATTTATTCATTTATTTCAATATACATTGTTTAATAGAGTTACAGTCTTGGAGAAAAAATAAAAACAACTAAAGGCTTGAAGAAAGACAACAGGAGATGCATAAAGTCTTTTGGCTTTAGTGACAGCAAATGAGTTCAAGCAAATAAACAAGAGTCCATACAAATGAATACAATTTTAAATAAAAGAGACCACGCCCATCTGAACATAAAAAGACCATCCAGAGGAAGGTTCACTGAGGCATACAGGTCATCGTAGCCAGAACCCTTTTGTGTTTTAGGTTTTTAGTTGCCAGATGTGTAGCACGCCTCACAAAAACACACTTGAATATCAATTCTGGCATTTTTGTTGATCCTACCTCTTGAGACTCAGACACTATTACACTGAACACAGCTTTAGTACTCTCAGTATTTAATGAAGAGTTCCCATGTGAACGCCAGAGACAGGAAGCGGTTCTCTGCTGTGACAGAATCTTTTTACCCGACTGGTCCACCGTCCCATAAACACATCTCACTCTGTGGATCTTTGAGCTAAACAGCCACAACAGCTCAGTCAGTTATTCTGAATGTAGTCTCTAGAGTCTGGTATGACTGAAGAAAAAAAAAACATGATTTTTATAACCCATTGCTAATTATCAGTTACAATAAACGAAGCATTTTCCTCTGTCAACAGAGAAAAGTAAAGGCAAGTTTCATCAACTGTCATGCAAACGTAGCGCTCGACCGATGGTTTGATAGCCAGTTTGATGACAGTCAACCTTTTTTTATCCAGAAAGTAATATAGAAAATACTTTAAAATATGAAGCAGAAAGCAGAAGAGGCCAACTTTTGTTTCTTAAATACATAAAACCTAAAGAATCTTACCTCTGTAGAGGCGAAAAACTTGGAGTTGTTTCTCCTCATTCTTTCGGCGGCTGTGTCAAGGGAACAAGACAACTGGAAGGAAATACCAAAGAGGACGATGCAGGAACCTCATCTAAGATCAGATACAAGGCAGTGTGTGCCATGATTGCTGCGCTGTGCTGGCACATGATGGAAACTATTACCCGCCTCTCTACAACCCTAACCCGTGGGTTTGTTCAGTGACACCTCACTGGAGCATGTCTAAGGTTTCTGTCCTTCTCTAACTGCTTCTGGTCAGAGAAAGCTTTAGCCATCGCTAATGAAGGCAAGTCTGCTAAGCAGAAAAAACAAAAGCTGTGGATTTTACTGCTGTGACAAACAGTTGGAGCCACCAGAGAGGCAGGACATTATTCATGTGTCTATCTGACAGCACAATCTGCTGATCGTCCAGCAACCAAACATTCTGGTTGAACTGGCAGATGCAGCTTCTAACAGCAAGCCCGGTTCTTGTTCTCCAAACTAGTTTACATCTCTGTTCATGTGGACATGATAAACAGAAGCAAAGTAGAAGCTGTGACTTGGAGCAACCTTGATTTATCTGATGCACATTCACACAAAGACATTCGCCATCTCTCATGTTTGACCCAGAAGCTGCAGCTGAAAACGGTTCTGACCCAAACTTCTTGGGTCAAAAGCTTTGTAGAAAACTATGACTGTTTGGTTTTTTTCAGTATTTTATAGAGAAATTTTAATATGTTTACATTGCATGTTAAAAATAAAGAGAGCATCGGTCCCATGATAGTGTGGTTCTGTCAATAGTTGCTGTCTAAATACAATAGAATAGAGTGGAATAGAATAGGAGTTTATGCATCTCACAAGAACAAATTTGCCCAACATTGAAATTGGTTTTATGTATTTTTCCTAACTTGTCCAACAGTTAAGCAAACAGATCTTGTGTTACTGTTAGCATATGGGGTTATGGATCTTCTGACTCATGAGGAGTATATTTGTATAAACTCCTTTTGGATTTGAGGCTAAATTGTATCTATATTAAATGTGTTATGGGCTTTATTTGTTAGACCAGAAAAACAGAAGTCAGGAAAGAAAGGGGGGGGTTGAAGGAAACAGGTGGAAGATTTAATCAGTGGGGAGTAGAATCACAAAGCAACAAGATCCTGGAGGTTTATAATTGTTACTGTCAGGTGTAGATGCTTGTGAAAAGTACAATCACTTGTTAGGGTGATGGGGGAGGGGTCAGCCTGCAATGCACCTTGGGGGGAGGAGCTACTTGGCAGTGGCCCCCCTCCCATGGTTGCTGTTTGGAAACAGGAGGCAGGAGGGTGTTTGGACATATACACTCCAACACACACGCTCACACACACACACATGCTCACAAACACATACATTACACAAGGAAGGTGAGACCTCTGACCATCTGCCCCCTACCCCATCCCTAGAAGGGGGTACTAGGCCCTTAGCCGTGTTTCTTGGGTGCTGGCTTCCTGGGTCCGGCGGCCCTCTCTCCACGTATGGAGAGGGATCCCTGAGTCCTCTGGCAAGACCAAGAGCCGGGGATCACATCACATCTGATTCTGGGGGTGTCCCTGTGGTGGGGGTTTTGGTCCTTGCCCTCTTGTGCCAGCCTTCTTCAAATTTCCAACTATGGGTGAGCCTGGTCGGGGCCACGTTTACAACAATCCTTGTGGACCCCCAGTTCTCTTGGGTGTCCTCCTCCTGGGCAGGGGTGGTTGGCCCCTGCCTTGCGCTCTCCTGGACAAACCGTGGGCTGGGTGGGGGGGGGGCTCACCCTCCTACCCCCCCCCCCTCCTCTTTCCTTGTTTTCCGTCCAATCCAACACAAAAATGTTACAAATATAAGATAAATAAAGTTCAGTTTAAATTATAAAAGGGGTTTGTTCAGACATACCTCTGGTTTGTCAAAAGATGCATAACTCCTGTTGTTAAAGTAAAATATGTCCAACATAAGAGACCTTCAGCTCTCATCTCATCTGTTTGCTCAGCTTTTGGACAGGACAAGTTAAAGAAATAAATTTTAAAGGAGCGGGGCCTGTCCACAGGCACTCAAATGTTACAAACCTGTTGGCTCCAAAGATCTTCACACACAAACATGTCAACACGCTTCCTTCCACTCTCTTTCAAGCAATATTTATTAATATGTCTAATTATCCTAAGTTTGATTCGTTACTTTATGAATGTATAACTGATGATTATATTGCTTTTGTGTATTATTTCTATTTAATTGCATGAAATTATCCATTTCAGTCAGACAACTCTTGCAGTAAGAAATATTTATTTGACATTTTCCACATACTTTAGTTGGCATTCACATCTTTTGGTTTGGCATAAGGCTCCGTTCAATTCCATGAGAGATTTCCATAAAACTTTCGGGTAACAAAAACCCCCCTTACGGAGCCCACAGGTGGAAGCCGGGGAGGAGGGTGGGGCGAAGAATGAGCGCTGAAGGTAAGAAAGAGAATGAGCGCCTGCGCACCTGGCTTAAATAGGACGCTGAGCAGGTGCATTAATTGACTGAACCGTCCTAGGGTATTAGCTAAGAAACCCTGCTACGAGTCATCTGCCCGAAATACGATTATGAATCGTCATTTCAGTCAGACAACTCTTGCAGTAAGAAATATTTATTTGACATTTTCCACATACTTTAGTTGGCATTCACATCTTTTGGTTTGGCATAAGGCTCCGTTCAATTCCATGAGAGATTTCCATAAAACTTTCGGGTAACAAAAACCCCCCTTACGGAGCCCACAGGTGGAAGCCGGGGAGGAGGGTGGGGCGAAGAATGAGCGCTGAAGGTAAGAAAGAGAATGAGCGCCTGCGCACCTGGCTTAAATAGGACGCTGAGCAGGTGCATTAATTGACTGAACCGTCCTAGGGTATTAGCTAAGAAACCCTGCTACGAGTCATCTGCCCGAAATACGATTATGAATCGTCATTTCAGTCAGACAACTCTTGCAGTAAGAAATATTTATTTGACATTTTCCACATACTTTAGTTGGCATTCACATCTTTTGGTTTGGCATAAGGCTCCGTTCAATTCCATGAGAGATTTCCATAAAACTTTCGGGTAACAAAAACCCCCAACACTTAATTATCCAGAAGAAGAAAAAAATGTGTATGTATAATCAGTGTGTAATAAAATGGGGTGTGTTTTCGGCAGCATTCCATTTCCATTTCATTTCCCAGTATGACTGCTATGTGTGACCCGGCACCATTGACCGTTTGGGCCGCCCCCGTTCGAGTACAGCGCCACGAAGGGAACATGCTATCTAGTGGATCTGCTATGTGTGACCCGGCACCATTGACCGTTTGGGCCGCCCCCGTTCGAGTACAGCGCCACGAAGGGAACATGCTATCTAGTGGATCTGCTATGTGTGACCCGGCACCATTGACCGTTTGGGCCGCCCCCGTTCGAGTACAGCGCCTCGAAGGGAACATGCTATCTAGTGGATCTGCTATGTGTGACCCGGCACCATTGACCGTAGGGTCGCTCCCGTTCGTGGAAACCACTAGAGGAACATACTATCTGAAAGAGAGAGGGAAAGAAATAAAAGAGGAGCCAACATAAAATTACTCATACCTGATCATAGAACGTAACTCACTTCCCCAAAAACGCTGTGCGAAACTAATTTGTACCGCCTAACAACCCGTACGATACAAAACTTAACATCCAATCCAAAGCTTTGATGGCGTATTAGGCATGCTGACAGCCATTATTTGAACTTCTATTAACCAAGAACAAGCTTGATGGCCATAACTTCTGCCATTGTGGCAACTATAAATACACGAGCTTAAGTACATCCATAATTTCGAAGCTCCCAACGACAGTACAACGAACGAGCCTAGTAGCCACGATTTTCTCCATTCGGCATAACATAAGCGCTCAAGGAACATCATTTAATTGAGATCCCAACCAAATATTAAGAACGAGTTCAACGCCCATAATTACTATGCTTCATTTGCATACTACAAAATTGGCTTAAGAACCAAATTCGAGCTCCAGCGCATACTATGATACAACTTAGAACATCCTAATTTTGAGGCTTCCACCCGGCTATAATTTTCTTTTAACATCTATAATCGAAGAATTTACATTCATTATGCTGTTGACATTGATTGATTAATTCAGTCAGAAGTGTCATTGGAATGCAGAGGAGGTCCACCGCCCCGTCACTTTCAGTGCAGCAATAGGTGCGTCGAGCAGTCATCGTTGCAGCATCAGATCAAGGAATGCAGGGGTGACATCACTTCCTGGAAACGGAGAAGCCGATCGGGGCGTAGGGGTACTCAGGCTCAGGATGTGGTGCATAGATAAAACAAAGCAGTATTAGTCTTGACAAGAATATATAAAAATCCCAGAAACTGAGCAGTTTCAAAATGCTTGAGATAAATGAAATAACAGTGCTTTTCAAAGAACAAATCTGAGAAAGTGAAATTTAGTAGACAGTTAAAGTAAAGACCCATTGTGGATTTATTGCACCCTAGAAACCATCATGATTACAAATTCCAACAGTGAAATGATAGTGAAATATATAACCTGCACAAAATCTTAACACCAATTTTTTTAACATTCCAAAGATAAGAAAAGTAACCTTTGACAGTTTCAGAGGGACGCACCTTCAGGAGGCCATCGAGGAGTAGGTGATGGGAAGAGTAGCCAAGGAGATTTGTAGATGAGGAAGGTCAACATCCCACGTAGCAAAGGATTGCAGCCCGGCTGGATTCGATGCTTTGCATCTGATATTAGTGGTTCTCAAATTGGTGGACAACAAAGTACAGACTACTGAAATTGTAATTAGCCAAGGGCGTCTGGATACTGAAAAAGAGAACTTAAGAGCCATGAGGGATCATAGGTTTTGATAGTATTTTTGCTAGACTGAACCTTAAGCATTTAGAGGCGGAGTATAAGCCACTAAATGGGGAAGCATCTAGCAGACTGTCATCTGCTTAAGCAAGGCAGATAGAAGACTGACTTGTGGACACAAGTTTTAACTCTTGAACTAAGCTTGACAGCGCAAGTGATGATTTCCTACGGTCAGGGTAGAAATTGCTCAAGGTGGTATTTAAACATTAACCAAGTCAACTGATGACACAATACTGTCATTCACTATTGAAACAGCCCTAATTTAATCTCCAAGGATGAAATAACCGGACGACATCTTATAAATCATCAGAGCTGTAGATTCTGGCGGCCGGACAAACACAAACCACTCTTAAATCTTTTCCCCCAAACCAGAAGGCACAGCCACAGAACAACAAGTGGATGGAGCCTGAAGACACGACAGTCATCATAACATAACTACTCCAAGCATAGAGAGGGAAGGAACAAACGCAAGACACGAAGTCCAGAACAGGAACACAGGGCCCAGGATGGAACTACCCAGAACAAGAACACAAGATGAACAGATGACCATAGGACCAAAGCCACAGCAAATGTCAGGTGGCCCAATCATTGACAAAGCATATGCAAACCAAAATGAATAAACACGCTGCACAAAAGCCAAAGATGACATAATGGGGAGAGACAAGCAGCAATGAACCATCCAATCCATAGAAGAAAAATAAATCCGGAAGGGTGGAGGACCATACAGTATAGACAACGTGGAACTTAGATTAGAAAATAAATCCCCCCCCCACAAAGATCCAAAGACCAGGGATACAGAGGAAATTCGGCCACCGAGAAACCATCAATAACTCACAAAGTGAAGGAGACCCATTGCCTACAAATATCCAGTACAGAGCTTCTGCTAAGAAAGTTGAAATTATGAGGACTGCCACGGCAGCTGAAAGGTAAACCGACAAACGCGTCGAGCACCAACTGAATGCCAAGAGACGCCGAGAGGCATAGAGGCAGAACAGGGAGAACATCAGCGATAAGACATCCTCAGCGTTATGTCGCGCTCGGAGGAAAATCGTGGAGACAGCCTGGGCAGCTGAAGAAAATATATATACTAATCCTGAAGGCACATGAGGAACCAGGCCACAGATGCCCAAAAAAAAATTAACTGTGAGGCGCCAACGGGTCCAGAGCACGTCACGAGAACCTGAACCTTCGAAGGGCCACCCTTAGTGGGGGCTTTGAAAAACGATGCCCCGGAAAAAAAAAAAAAAAAAAAAAAAAAAAAAAAAAAAAAAAAAAATCCATCACACAGCCCCCACAAACCTCCAGACCAAACCAGAGAAATGAATAACAATAACTGTCCAGCCGAGAAAAAAGGCAGCGACGAGACTGACACGCTAATGCGGCAGATGCAAGTCCCCAGCCAGGGCAGGACCTACTGGGGTACACGGAGCAGGGAAAAAAAGGCGAAGCAGAACCAGATGCAGAACGTGCAGGGGCAACGAACGAGTGATTAAAATGAGCCAAAGACACCGCATAAAAGAGACCAAGCATAAGGAATTTGTCCACAGAGGAGAGACGGGTCCAAGAGACAAATTCACATTAAGACTAACCAACAGCTACAACAACGAAGAAAATAAACAGAAGAGCCGCCAGAACAAAAAAGCCAGCATCTAATTAAAGATAGCCAAGAGTCACCTTCAGCACCTAAAGAACAAAACAGCAACAAAGAAAATGCAAAAAGCCACAAATAATTCAGCCAGCATGAGAAACCAGGCCAGACGAGGACCGCCAGCCGTCACAACTACAGAAAAAAAAGACCCCACAACTCCTGAAACAATAACCGGACGACGCAGAATAACAGCAGAAAATGACTCAGAGTGAACATGGAACAGACCACGAGTCACAAAAACTACAATTCCCAGGGTCCTTAGGGGCGCGAACGTCACCATACACGGAAGTAAACAAAACAAGACTCAGCCCAGAAAAACGAACCAGGAAAGACCGCACGCCGCTCACCTGAGAAGACCGGCCGACCACGGCAGACGATAGACCCGGACAGCTCCAGATCCGGGCCCACGGACAACCCGAATACCGCGGAAAGCGCACCCCCTGCAGATGCACGCGACCGCGGCGAAACGAACGCGCTGGGCGCCGTTAGCCGCCTGGAGATCGCCGCTAGCTGCCCGGCAAGAGCCGCAAAAAGAGCAGACACGGCGAAAAACGGAAGCCCACATCAGAAATGGGGAATAACCATCCAAAGGATGGGGGGAATACAGCAAGACGTCGAAGAAAAGGAGATCCGCCGGATCCGCGAGCACGGGGAACGGCGAAGAATGAGCGCTGAAGGTAAGAAAGAGAATGAGCGCCTGCGCACCTGGCTTAAATAGGACGCTGAGCAGGTGCATTAATTGACTGAACCGCCCTAGGGTATTAGCTAAGAAACCCTGCTACGAGTCATCTGCCCGAAATACGATTATGAATCGTCATTTCAAATCAAATCAAAAACATGTACACAACTACAGCTCACACACACATATGCACACAAACTTCAAGCTGATTAATGCACAGGTGTAGCTCACCTGTGCTGAGGTGAGTTTGTGTTGAACTTTGGTGAATGATGGAATGTAAGAAGAGGGAGAATGCGCCCCCTCACACCAAGCAGTGGCAGCCACACAGACCAGCAGGACCACCATGCCAGACTCCACCCAACAATAGACCCCCGTCCTCCTCATGAGTCTGTTCAGGCTCTTAAGGTCTTTTTTTTTTTTTATTCAATTCAGTTTTTACTTCTATAGCCCCAACATTACAACAGTCGTCTCAATGGGTTTTATAACAGCATCTGTATAAGAACATGAAATCAGTCATGAAATATAGCAGCTGTTGGCCAAACTACACTAAACTTGACATCCCTGCCCTTAGAGCCTCCTTCTCTGTAAGGAAACACTAGAAAGAAGAACCCTCAGGGTGTCCACATGGAGGGATCCTCTCCAGGACAGACAGCTGCAGCAGGTTTTTGTTCAGTAAACTACAAAAAATGGTTTGGACACTGTTGCCTTAATTTCTTCAAGTAATATCAAAGAAATACGTCTTCAATTGAGCAGTAAAATTGTCTTTTGGATCTGAATTGTTAATACTCTTTAACCAGTACCATCCCTTACCACGTCTTCTGACAATCCATTGGGTAGAACTGTAGCTTCCAGCGGCTCGTGGCTCTCTGCTGCTTTGTTGGGTTATTCTGTGTAGCCGACATACTTTTAGCAGAAAGATCCACAAGAAAACTGAGGCTCTACTTTCTTTGTGGTTTTGGATCCTCCATGACTTCACAAACCATCATTAGAAGGATGGAGGGCCTTGAGTTATTGTAAACCAAATTAACCCTTGTGCTATGCTATGACACCCCCGTAAATTGACGTGTTCTCCCTACCATGACAAAGGTGGACAAAGGTGAAGAGGATTTCATGTAATCCATGGACACCACTGAAGATCACAAATCATTGAAGAAAAAGGTTCAGCGCACTGTCTAGTGGGTCTAGATGACCCAACTCCCAATGTTAAACTGCCTAGGATAGCACAAGGGTTAAAAAAATCTAAATCATGTGAAGTTACCACCTCTAACCTCCATGTAGTTTTGTGTTTCACCTTATGTGCAATATCACAGGGCTGTGCAATACCTAATACAATATACTGTGCAATTTGAAACATACTTTCTGTGCAATACTCATCAGAACCACACCCTAACATATTAATATCATATTGATATATTATTTTTTTATGTCTGAATGTAAACGGCTGGCCCGGGACCAGAGAGCCTAATTTCGTTTTATCATGTGATAAAATGACAAAGATTTCCTGATTCCTGAAATGACAAAAGGGTAACCAACATTTAATATTTGGCGCCACCTTGAGGTTTTCTCGCCAAAGTGAGGACAGTGAGAGACCAGATCCAGCAGTTTGTTTTACCAAAGTAGCATGTTTGTTCAGTTATGACATTCCATAAAAGGCAATTTGGTGTTTCTACAGTACAAAAGTCACACAGGAACAAGTGGAAGGTGTTCTCAGCCAGGAACTGTGTGCAGCGTTGATGCAGACTGCTCACTCGTTGAGGCAGTAACTCCTGGAGTGTTGTGTCTGGCTCCCCCCACAGGCTGCTGGCTTTGGGCCCTGAAACAACAAACTTGTTTAGATCTTGCAGATTTAGCTGAAACATAAAAGAGCATTGTCAGCAACAGAATACCTTATACAAGCTGCAAACCAGATTGTAAAGTGACGTTTGGGCCTTTTGCTGCAGGTCGTCTGAGTGTTCCTGCAAAATGACAGAAAAAAAGCAGCTGAAAGCGGCTGACCGCCTTTCTCCTGCATGTATGGAGCAGCTGATCCACAAGCTACTTTATGTTCTCTTTTGGTACCCAGTTTGTTACCCCTTACCTCTGGTGGAAGGTTGGCGCCAGTGTTCGGCAGCAGAGCCGCCACCAGTGTGTGAATGTGTGAATGGGACTGTGACTGTAAGGCGCTTTGAGCCTTCGAGGAAGGCAGAAAAGCGCTATAAAAAGATACGCCATTTACCATAAAGTGCTTTCATTCAAACACAACTACACAACTGATCCGATCCCATGGCTGATGACTCGATCCAAATGGGATGTTGTTCCCCGATCAGTATTGGATATTTAATTTATTAATATTGTGACCATTGCTTTCTCTTTCGGACTTATTGTTCCGGATGGACACTCCAGTAGACGTTCACGTGAATGGATGACGACATGTTATGGCCGTAAAGCGCAGCAGACCACGGCAGCAATTCAAGCTAGAGGCTAACAGTTCAGTCCAGCTAGCGGCACATTTCCGAGATCTGTGCAGCAGGAGTCCACATCTTTCCACATTCTGCCCCTCGCTGACAGACTCCTTGGTTCCAAACCAAGCTACTCTTTCTGGGTTTCTACACACATTTGTGGCTGTACCCATGATGCAACACAGTGTTGAGCTGAGGTCAACAGCAGAATCTTAAATCCTTCAGTCAAGTACAACTGGTTTGTTGTCAGAAATCTAATCCATATGGCATGAAAACTTGGCTGTGATCGGCCGGTTTTTAGAAGACAGGCCGGTGCAGAACTGGTTTGGGTGATGTCATGTGACACTTACACGCCACATTCCTGCTGGGAGAGCGCTCAGATGCAGTTACACACTTAAGGGGCTTTGGTAGCTACCAGTGTCATGGATTCTGTTCAGATATCGTTCAGTTTCTATTTTCCAATGATGTGTTTTCTTCAAAAGGTCACTGAAGATGTACTCCGACTCACCCCATTGATGGTCACCCAGGGCACATACTGGTGTGGAGGCTTCAGGCCCGCGGTCTGAAGGGCATTCTGATGCATCAGCTGGTTTCCCAGGTCTCCCTTCAAGCAGCCGTTGAGTTTGTCCATGCTGAGCTGAGGCTCGTACACCTTCAGACACTGCAGGCAACAGGCGGCCATGAACAAACACACCTGAACGCATGAGCGCACACAGACACACACGGTCCTTACGCTCTCAACTGAGCCCAGAACGTCGGCGGACGACTCCATGCAAAAGATGATTGGGAAGGCCATGCTCGTCATGTTCAGCAAACAAGTCTGGAAAAGAACAAAGCAGACCAACCAGAGCATCGGTGGTGTCGTTACATGCAATCTGAAATAAAAACAAACATTTACACACAAATTCAAATAAATTCAGAAAATTGTTAATTTACCTCTTAAGTTTCTACCGTACTAACTGACTGATTATTTCTCCCATTTTGTCGTCAGTGAACTAACTTTAGTAGACTTTTGCAGTAGTCGTGAGCACACGTCTAGATATTTGAAATTCTTGAACTTTAGCCATTGACTGCTTTTCTTATCCGTGTTCAACACGTCCATGTCACCTTACAAAAGAGCTGAATTTCATCTAAAAAAATGGTCGGCTAAATAACGGGGACTGACATTTTTGTCACGTAAACATTTACAGGATTGTCAATGGGGGAGGGGGGGGGGGGACACTGTTTTGGTATGTGAGCTACATGGAAATATGCACCAAGGTCACTTCATTCAACCTCAAAGTTGACGACTTCTACCATATCTCCAGTCTCAAAAGACTATGTTTATGTACTAGTAAGTCAAAAACTGCACAGTACACAAGTCTTTGTGAGGAGAAAGTTTTGTGTATTCATATTATTTTGTAGTGATACATCGTTAGAACAGATGACGCCTTGGAAGTTAAAAAGCTCAAAGTGAGGAGAGACTGTCACTCAAATCCGAATTTTTTTTTTAAATCCATGATATACAAACTGACGACAGATCCAGTGCTTATTGTTGCCACACAGCTGCGTGCCGACCGCCCCCCCCCAGGCTGTAAGGTAAGGGATACAGCATGGCGAGCTGTTCCTTCTCATAAACGAACGGGTAGGAGGAGGGATGATCCCATGGAAACTGTGGAGTAAGGTATTGTGGGAGGCTATCAATGAGAATGTTTCTAAATGGCTCAGAAAAGCTCCTGTTTTGTGTAAAGTTAGAGTTCTACGGATCTGATGCTTCTCTGTTTTTTTCTCTGAAGTTCAAAACTGAAAATAATACCACTTGGTGGTGTAAAAGTAACGGTTGGAAGATTATTACAACAGGAAACTTTCATAAAGCCACGTTTTAAATTGTATTTTGATCTTTTACTGTGCAGCAGTGTCACAAATTTAATTGAAAATACATTTTCACAGCAATTATTTGGTTAGATTACAATAGAATTGTTAGTTTGATTACAAGTGATTCTACCCCCCCCCCCCCACACACACACACACACACACAAGTCCGAATTAATTAATTGCATAGAAAATAATCACGACAGCACTAATTTGAAAGTCAGGTTACTTCACTTTAACTTGCAGTGGAAATGTTTTGCCACTTTCAGTATTTTGCACATGTGGGGTGAAATGTACCTCGATCATGTTGCCCTGGCACTCGTCTTCCCCATGCTGGCACTCAAAAACGTACTTCTGTTCCACGGTCTTTTCCTGAAAGTGTAGAAAACAGATGCAGTTCAGACGGATGGTTGAAAACAGATTTTGATCTGCATTTGGTCTAACTCTACTTCTAAAAAAAATCTATCTTGGCCAAATGGTTGAAGTACTTACCTGTGCATTGCCAAAGGGCACCAGGTGGACAGTCATGATGTCATTCAGCATGATCCAGGTGGGGATGAGCATTTCCACTAGAAAGGCCCTGCAGCCTGGACACAAGCTCTCATAGTAAAGCCCCACCTGGACAGGATCAGCTGCCAGACCAGAGCGGCTGGCATTCTTCTCCAGGCACTGCTTCAGGACCTGGGAGGAGGAAACGCAGGAGGAATGATGGCATTTCCTGACGGAAGAAAGCATCCATCTATCTGTCAGTCCATCCGTCTGTCTGTCAATCCATCTGTCTGTCTGTCAATCCATCTATCCACCCGCCCGGCAATGGAATTATCGCTGTAAAGTCCAGAATAATGATGGACTTTAAGTATATAAAGTGAATAAACCGAACACACCATTGCTGCCGAAAGCAAATGAATCTTCAGAGTAAAGTAAAAAAATTTAAGACAGTGACAGCATGGATTTATACAACATATATGTAAATATATAAGATTAGAGCTTTTTACGCTGATTTCCATCCAATTGAAGTTAACAACAGAACATTTCCTCTACAACAAAAACAGCAAGCAATATCAGAGCTATCCAGCCGTACAGTTTAGATCAGAACAGGAAGTATCTGCTGGTTCCAGGAAGCCCACAGACTCCCATAGAGGAATAAACAGCAGTTACCCCGTCGTTCAATTGGTCAGAATAACCATTCTGGATCTGATACCTTTTTTTTTTTTTAAAAATCTTCTTGATAATCCTCTTTTTTTTTTCCATTTTGTCTGCGTCATGTGATGCCCGCTGGCCCCCACCTCCATCATTTGAAACATTTGACTGAGTCTCTCGAGCCGCTTTCAGACAGACTCAGACCAATCACCGTCGGAAAAATGGCGATGAGTTTACTTCATTTGGGTGGAGCCGGATGTATTAAGGTATTTTCTTTGGGTGACATCAAACCCGCTCAGTCCGGTTCTGTATACAGTCAATGGTTACAACTATAAGCATTTTTTCATCTGCTCCAGATTCATAATGATTTGAATAAATGCTCAGAAATGTCATTTTAACCTAACTGTGGTTAAGTCGCCTCAAAACACTGAAACTATGCCAGAATATGTGAAAAGCAACGTTCTCACGGGAGCGTCTTTCTGAAACAATGTGACGATGTTTTTGCGCTGAAGGAAGGACTGAGAGAAAACCACACATACATAAGGAAAACAGGCAAACCCCACGCAAACACGTGACATTCAGTGAGTCACCCGGTGGGACAAGAACGGGAAGTGGGGGGGGGGGCAAAACCCGGGTCGCATGTCCGCGGGTGTATCAGCCCTCTGCTGATGACGCAGCAGGTGTGCACAGGTGACCCCCATTGCCTCAAATACACAAAACTGCAGCTGTTAACACAACTTTGTGTTTCTTTTTGCACAAATGTTCAATGTTATTGTTCTTACACAATGAATGATCCCTTAATTAGATTGTTCTAGTCTCTAGAAGCGGGAAGGTTTATGATTTTGATTATGGTGTTAAAGTATACTCAGTAGTACTCATTTTTGGCTTATTTTGTCATTTCTCCTGGGAAACAAGACAAAAAGTTTGAGAACCACAACTTTAATATCACAACAATATCACAGTTATGTCACTATTATATCACCATAAAATCACTATATTATCACTGAAATCACAGCAGCACATACAGCCTCCAAACGGACAGACTGAGCGTCACCGGTTTCACTCACCCCGCACTCGGTGGCCGCGGTCACGGACGAGCACCACTCATTCGGCGGGTAAGGGCAGAGGCAGCTCCCGAGAGGAGAGTGAACAGCAGCGAGGATGAGTAGTAGGACGCTCTTCATCTTCACGTACGGTCAAAGTCTGCACAGAAACACAACTTCTACACAAACTAAGGCGGTTCAGAAGAAGCAGTGAACTTCCCCATCCGGCTGCAGCCTCTGATTGGCTCTTCTTTGATTGCGTCACTTGTTACTAGGAGACACATTTTTATCTGCTTTGGAAGTTATCCTGTTAACCATGCGGCGTTTGTATTAAAAAAAAAAAAAAGGTTGAAAACACCTGAAGCTCTCATTACTTTTTAAAACACTTAATGAAATGTTTTCTAAAGTTAAATCAAAACGTTTGACTTTGCTTGTTTTTTTAAACGAAATTTATTTTTCTTCCCAGTGGACTTTTGATGATGATTTTGCCGTTTTTAGAATAAATAAAGCCTGTATTCATGTGAAGGATTAGGACGCCCTATGGAAGCCTGTATTTATATATTTGGACACATCAGTTTGAACATCAATGACTGATCCAAGTGATCTATTAAAAACTTTTTATAAAATGTAAGTTCCAACGAATGTAATTTCTGTTTGCGTTGAAGTTTAGACACTTTAGACACAATTAACGGACTGAAAAAAGTGTCTCAATGATGCGATTTGAGCAAAGGAACAAAAAGGGGAGCTAAGCTTTAAGAAGCTTTTAAACCCCATTGCCCTCCACAAAGGAAAAAAAGCTGGGAGTCCTCAATGACCACGTTCACCAACATTTCAGTAATATCAACATCCTCACCTAAAAGCAGATTTTCATTGTGCAATAAATATGAAACAGTGGGCTGCATGGTGGCGCAGTGGTCAGCACTCTTCCCTCAGGGCAAGAAGACCCCCGGCTGGGGGACCTGAACCAGAACGCCAATGGGGGACCATTTTTGTGTGGAGTTAGCATGCGTGGGTTTTCTCCAGCTTCCTTCCAACGTCCAAAAACATGCTTCATAGGTTCATTGGTTACTCTATGGTCCATAGGTGTGAAAGTGAGTGTGCGTGGGTGTGTGATTGTGGCCCGGCAACAGGCTAGTGTCCTGTCCAGGATGTCCCCTGATTTCACCCAAAAGTGGCTGGGATAGGCTCCAGCAGCCCAGTGACCCAGAAAGGGATCAAACAGATTAGAAGATGAATGAATGAGTAAATATGAAAGAGTTCTACAGTAGTATTTTGTTGAAATTATAAACTGTCCCACTTTCACCATGCCTCTCCCCACCTGTCAGTGGATCACCAGTTTCCTGACTGCCAGGAGGCAGCAGCTGAAACTGGGAAACATCACATCCAGCACCTGGAATCTGAACGCTGGCGCTCCCCAGGGGTGTGTTCTTTCCCCATTGCCTTCTCTCCCTCTACACCAGTGACTGTACATCAAGAGCCCCCGCTGAACCCCCCGAAATTTGCAGACGACACCACAGTCATTGGGCTCCTCCGAGATGGCGAGGAGTCTGCATACAGAGGGGAAATGGTCCTCTGGTGCAGCCAGAACCACCTAGAGTTGAACCCACTGAAAACGGTGAAGATGACAGTGAACTTCAGGAGGAACCCCCACCCCCTCCACTCACAACTCTCAACAGCACTGCCCCCTTAACAGACTCATCCAGGTTGCATGAGCACGTGTGACAGACGTGACAGAGTCTGGAGACGCCATGGGGAACGTTCTGCTGCTGCAACATCATCCAACATGACCGGTGTTGAAGTGGGTCAAGTTCCTCCTAAAGCAGACAATGCTGGACCTCATGAGGCTGGATAGCAGTTTCTGCTAGATGAAGGTACTGATGTAATGGACCGGCCCTGCCTGTTCCCCAGACCTGGATCCAACTGAGCTCATCTGGGGTAAATGTCTTGGTCCATCTACCAACGCCAGGTTGCACCACAGAGTGTCCAGGAGTTTCAGGGTGCTTTGGTCCAGGTGTGCGAGAAGACCCCCAGGAGACCATCCACCGCCATCCACTCGGATGGAGAGGCCACACCCACTACTGAGCCTAATTTTACTTGTTTTAAGACATGACATCCACGTTGGACCAGCCTGTAGTGAGTTTTTCCACTTTGACTATGATTCCACATGCAGACCTCCATAGGCTATTACATTTCATTTCCATTGATACTTTTGTGTGGTTTTGTTGTCAGCACATGCAACTAAATAAAGAATAAAGCACTTGAAAAACAATATTTAATTGATTCAGTTATGTGTTTTCGTAATGTTCCCTTTATTTTATTTTTTTAGCATTGTATATGTAGATATATGATGCAACCTAACAAGTAGAAAGTGAAATACACCTTTTAGTGTTTTAATTGTTCATCTGTAGTTATTTATTACTGTATTTACTCTTTTTTGTGTAAAAAATAACTGTAATCATCTTAGTTCATAAATATCAGAGGTGATGCATTCACCCATCTGTATCCTATTCGACTGTTTTTGGCCCATCCTTCCATGTTCATTTAAACTTTTTCATGCCCGGTGTCTGTCCACAAATGTGTCCATGAGTCCATGAATGTGTCCATGAGCTTGACTCCTCAGATGCGTGTGGGTAGAGCTGCTGCCATATATGTTTAGCCTGATTGCTACACGGAGCAGTGTCTGTGTATATTTCATTTACAATGCACGGAAGACACCGACACTTTCCATGTCTCTGACCCAGTTTGAGGAGTTGCTATCCTGCATTAGTCCGAGAGGAGAAAATAAAAACAAGAATCAAATTAAAGGATCTTTTTATTATTGTCTGAATAAAAATAAGAAATATATTATCAGGTTAAGGAGGCCTGAGCAGGCTGCCTTCCATCCCATAGCGGCTCTCTGTCCTGACCACATCCACCACAGTCTGGTTTGGTTCAGCTACCAGACATGACAGGAACAGACTTCAGAGAATCGTCAGAACTGCTGAGAGGATTATTGGTTCCAGCCTTCCCCCCATTCAGGACCTGTACCGATCCCGAGCCAGGAAGCGGGCTGGCAGGATCGTAAAAGACCCCTCTCATCCTGGACACTGCCTTTTCAGCCTCCTCCCGTCAGGGCGGCGCTTTAGGACAATCCGAACCAAAACCACTCGCCACAAAGACAGCTACTTCCCCCGAGCTGTCACTCTGATGAACTCCTGACACCGGACTGCTCAAGGAGACTGAACAACCACAGAAATTGTCAAGCTGGAATTACTGCAATTATTACTGCAATTACTGCAATTATTACTAATTGCTGCATTTTTGACCTTTTTATTTTTATTTTTTAATCTATTTCTTTATTCAGTTGTGTTTATTAATTCATACAGCTACCTTACATCTACCTTCTTTTTTATTATTTATCTTTTTATTATTTATCCTTCTACCTTGCTAGTTTGCACGAGAGCACAAGCAACTGAAGTCAAATTCCCTGTACATGCGCTGTACTTGGCAAAAAAAGTGAATCTGAATCTGAATCTCAATCTATCTGCCGGCGCACAGCTAGCTGCCTCCTCCTCAGAAGTAGTTTGACCTCCCGAGTCATCCAGGGCTTCTGGTTGGGGTAGACCTGGATCTGTTTGTCCACCGTGAATGTGTCTATGCAGTTCTTAATGTAGCCCAGCTCGCTGTCCATCAACACCTCCAGGTCCTGGTGTTCAAACACCTCCTGGTCTGTCCTCTCAAAGCAGTCCTTCAGCCGCTGGGAGGTGTCATCTGGCCATGTGGGAACAGTCTTTGTGACGGGGGGGGGGGGACTGTTTTCCTGAGTGGGATGTATGCAGGAATTAAAAGATGGTCAGACTGGCCCAGGTGAGGCAGAGGTCTGGCCCTTTAGTCCATGTTGATGTTGGCATAGACCTTATCCAGGGCGTTGTTTCTTCTTGTGGCAGGTTTAACATGCTGGTGAAATTTAGGCAGAGCTGTATTCATGTCTGCATGGTTAAAGCCCCCAGCAAAGATCTGCACAGCATCAGTATATATGCTCTGCTGGTTGCTAATGCTAACATGGATACGTTCAATAGCTGAGTTAGCATTAGCATCAGGTGGAATGTACACAGCTGTAACCGTGACTGCAGTAAACTCTTGGAAGGTAGAAGGGTCTGCATTAAACAGTCAGAAATTCAATGTCAGGTGAACAGTGACTGTCTGCAGTCACTGTGTTGGTGCAGCTGTTGTTGTTGACGTACACACCGAGACTGCCTCCTCTGCTCTCTCTCATGGCGCTGCGTTGTGTAGCCTGCACCCTCGATCACCCTGGACTATGATGTTTGCAGACAATATTGGGATTTGTAGTGAAAGCAGGAAACAGGTGGAGGAGAGGTGGAGGTTTGCCCTGGAAAGGAGAGGAATAAAGGTGTCATGATCATGGGCCACTCCACCTTGGAGGCTCATCTCAGTAGTACAATCAGCTGATTTACTTCAACTGTTTGCCTGCCTTCATAAGGACCTGCAGCACTTCAGTCAGCGTCAGGTCATCTTCACCTCTGTCCTGTTGGCAAGCGCTGTTATTTTCATGTGCAGCCCTGTTCTGTTAGGAGATTGTGAATCTGGTTTGTTCCCCATGGGTTTTCAAATGGTCAGACTTACTGATGTCAAGCAAAACCCCAACATGATAACCCTTCTCATTCGGTGGTCTGGCCTCACCCAGTCCTCCAGTTTCTTGCGCCTATGACTCCTGCTGCCATGAGCATCCCTCACACAAGAAAGTAAGCCCCCCCTGTCATTGTCCACCATTGTGGTTGGACATATAACTTTCTTCTCATGTGCAGAGACTGCTGCTCCACCTGCTGGCCCATGACCGTGTTGCTCGCAGAGGCTCCTTTTTCCTGTACTGAATCCCAAAATGAACCTATTTGTGCTTTAGCCTGTTCATTTTCTTAGGGTCCATATCCAAAACCCTGACAGAAGGTTAGCCGCAGTAAGACGGAGAACATGTGTGTGAATGACAAGAACCCAAGTAGAAGATTGAGGTTACAGGAAGAAGAGATGACGAAGGTGGAGGGTTTGAAGTATCTTGGGTAAACAGTCCAGAGGAATGGAGAGAGTGGAATAGAAGTGAAGAAGAGTGCAGGCAGGTTAGAATGAGTGGAGAAAAGTGTCAGAAAAGAGTTTCATCTCAAATTAAAGGAAAGATGTAGAAATGTGTGGTGAGAGCAGCCATGTTGTTGGATCTAGAGACACTGAGGAAGACAGGAAGCAGAGCTGGAGATGAAGATGCTGAGGTTCTCTTTGGAGGGACCAGGACGGATCAGGAATGAGGACATCAGAGGGACAGCACATGTTAGAGGTTCTGGAGATAAAGTCAGACTGAGATGGTTCAGACATGTCCAGAGGAGAGACGGTGAATCTACCAGTGGAAAGATGCTGAGTCTAGGGCTGCCAGGAAAGAGGTCTAGAGGAAGACCAGAGAGGAGGATTCTGGATGCAGAGAAGGAAGACATGAAGGTAGCTGCTGGTAAAGGATGCAGAAGACAGACGGAGGAAGCTGATTGGCTGTGAAGACCCCTGAAGGGAAAAAAACCAAGAAAAGAAATATCAATGAACTGTTTAAAAGCATCTCATTGCCTGATAAACACAACGGATGTTTAAAACTATTAGGCGCTAGTTAAAAATATGTTCAGCTGCTTCGTTGGGCTGCTATGTCAAGGGTTCTTACAGAAGGGGACTGGATGACGGTGGGTTTTCCAGTCATTCCGACAGTAAGTGAACGCAGCGCGTGTTGCTCCTGGCCATGCTGACGCGCCTGCGCAGTGCAGCAGACGCGGCTGCGCAGTGCTGCGAACTGCGTGTCGCTGCAAAGTTTGCATCGTCGTTCATCGGAAGACGGCTCATCGCTGCGGACGGCGGAGCTCTCCCTGAGGCCGGGGAGGCGTTTCGGGGCGGATATGGGCTCAGAGCCCGGAGCTCCGGCGGTGTCTGGGACCATTTGTCCCCGGAACTGTGCCCGCTGTCAGAGGGATGGCCTAGCCGCCTCAGCCGGAGAAAACTAACGTCGAAGATGCTCGCACTGTACAAAGAAAACACAGCTTCTACTACGTAGTTTAACCGAAAACCTGACAATGTCGGACCAAAACTACTACTGGACCGTTCTGCCGAGCTACAAAACCAGCTTTGTGACTGGAGCCATGATGAAAAGGTCCAAAAGGTAAACGCTAAAGGCTGCTGGTGTTCTGCTGCTGGTCTTTTAAATCTTTGCATTCATTTGCGTGTAGTTTTGTGGAGCACGTAAACGCAGCATCTACTGACTGCATCGTGGTCAAAGGCCCACAATGCTTCACTCTGTCTTACGTCCGCCATCGCTGTTTTAGGCTGATTTGACAGAGAAACATAGATGTGACTCTGAATCATCAGCTTCGTTAGTTTGTTGTCGCACAGACCGAAACTCTTCCATGTTTCATGGACTGAAGGCGTCTGTCTGTTCTGACATCGATCTAAAGGGTCTGAAGAATCAAGTGTTTTATAATAACATTCTTCTCTATAAAGAACTCAAAGGTGTATTTTGATCTGAGTGTTCCTTTAAAAACTTCTGTCTGAGCACCAGCCCCTCCCAATCCACCAATATGAGTGGGTTCTCACATTGTGACATCACAAAGTGAGGAACCCCTCCTTCCAGGAAGAATCTGCGCTGCCAGCCCCGCCCCTAGACTAACACACACGCCCACTTTCTCCATGGAGCTAGCGATGATTGGCTAAACCCTTTCCTTTTCTATGAACAATATGAACATCCATCTTTGTAAAAGTTTGGATGTTTGTTTTCGTGGGAGAAACGCTGCTGAGGCCGACTCTAGGATGAAGTCATGATATGGGCGACACCCACAAGGAAAGAGAAAGGCGGAGCCTCAGAGATCAAATCATCTTACTTTCTGGTTGGAAAATGAGCCGAAAATAACTCCTAATTCATAAAAAATGGTTCTTTAGTGTTCTGAAAGTCATAGCTGATTATATATTTGTATATAATATAATTTTATATATATATAGTTTCCCCGAAAAGCATTAGGAATGGCAGGATGTGGACCCTTTAAGAGGCGTTTCAGTGCAGTCTGGAACTTTCATGTCTATGGCTGATCAAAGGTAGGCCTGTGGTCTTGTCAGAGAAGGAGGGTGTCCTGTTGTTGTTCTTTATGACTCCAGTGACGTACGTTGTTCCAATGTTGTTTGGCATAGATTTAAACAGAAATGAAGGTTTGTTTTGGGCTCTGCTTTTACTGCTTCGCTCTGATTCCAGGAGCTCTGGACTGTCTTTCCAGCTAACAGGCTCCGCTTTGGTGGCTTGAATAAAGCTTGTTTCATTCCTCCAAAGTAACTTTCCTGTCATTTGTGGAGTTTTTGTATCCATATAATATAGCATTGTAACTAAAGGGGCGACGGTGGCTCAGGCGGTTGAGCGGGTCGTCCAATGATAGAAGGGTCGGCGGTTCGATCCGCTCCCCCCAGCCAACTGTCGTTGTGTTCTTGGGCAAGACACTTCACCCTCCTTGCCTCCAGTGTGGCTCCACTGGTGTGTGAATGTGTATGAATGTCCCGGTGATGGTCAGTGGAGCTGTAGGCGGGAACTGGCAGCCACGCCTCTGTCGGTCTGCCCCAGGGCAGCTCTGGCTACAACAGTAGCTACCGTCACCAAGTATGAATGAGGAGTGAATGAATAATGGACACACTGTAAGCGCTTTGAGCATCCGGAAAAGCGCAGATTAATCCAATCCATTATTAATATTATTATTAAATATTATAATAATCCTATATGTGTGGATTTTCCTCAGTGATCTTAATGTTTAGATATTTTTTTCAAACAGAAAAACCAAACTTCCATCAGGATTGGTTCTGATTTATTTATTTATTTATTTTTTTTTTTGGGTTAGTTTTGCATGTTCCTTAGCCTCAGTTCCCTCCAACTCATTTTTACTAATCAGAATTTGAGCGCGTGTTCTATGTCAGTGGTCCCCAACTCCCGGACCGGTACCGTTCCGTGGGTCATTTGGTACCGGGCCGCACAGAAAGAATAAATAACTTGCATTACTTCAGCTTTATTTATTTCGAAATCTGAAAGATGTTTTATTTTGAAAAATTGCCCGATTCTCTGTTACATGTCTATTACTATGACACTCGACGCAGGCCAAGGCGCTCTTCTTGGTCACATTACCGCTAAAATAAAACCCAGGAGCTAGCAAAATGAGTAAAAAACAAACATCTTCGGAAAGTTTCTTTCCCAAGGTGAAAACACCCAGCCAGGAGACAGAAGAGGAGTCTTTGACTCCCCCCCCCAAAAAAGCTACATTTAATAGACAGTACTTCTTTTTTGCACCTTGAGTGGAAGGGGAGAGGATGATGACCCCTGTGCCATGTACACCATCTTGCTGCATCCCTGTTGCACCTTTGGCGTAACATTGTCATAATAATTATCCACCTACATTTAAAAGACCGGTCCGTGAAAGTTTTGTGTAAAGTCATACTGGTTCGTGTTGTTGAAAATGTTGTGTCCTTGGGCAAAACACTTCCCCCTCCCTGCCTCCAGTGTGGCTCCACTGGTGTATGAATGGTCAGAGGGTTGGCAGCCACGCCCCCATCAGTCTGCCCCAGGGCAGCTGAGGCTACATCAGTAGTTACCATCACCAAGTATGAATGAATGATGGACACATTGGAAGAACTTTGAGCATCTGGAAAAGCAGATAAATCTAGTGCACTATTATTATAATTAGTTTTTATATGTCTGGGAATGTGTGAGGAGAGGATTTGGCTGCAGAGGCTCACGAGGAATCTTGATCTATAGATCTATAGAGACGTATAGTGGATGGCTCACCATCAGCTTCATAAAATGACCAAAAAGGCCTTCATGAAACAGGACCAACACATAAGTCACAGAAGCTCAGTTACTACAAAGAAGAATCTGACCATAATGGAGGCAGCTCAACGGCTGCTGACGTTCAGAGGAGGTTGTTTCATTCATGTCTTTGCTGGGTTGGCGTTCTTCTCCTGTCCATCAAAGCGGACACCTGCTGAGGTTTAGTGGACAGGAGAACGGGCTGAACTCTGACCTTACCTCAGTGTGTTGTTGGACTCAAAACCATCTTTTAAAAGTTAAAGACCCATTACCCGTCACACTTTCTCCGCATTTGGGCCATCGTTTGGGGGAGCGGTGCAGTTGCTGCAGTCACAAAATAAAAATCAATAAAAAATAATGTCTAAACTGTTAGTTATAAGTGGCGTGACTTTAGATACATCTGGACATCCCTGACACATAAAGCATCGCACACAAATCTACATGCAATGATTCTGTCCCATATAAATGACTGGATCTCTATTTGGTCATTAGCAGCTCCTCTGTTCTCAGACCCGTTGAATCCCCCAATAAAAAATTCTTCAGAAGAAACCCTGTTTTTACCATCACTGTCATATTCTTAAATAATGTCAACTTTGACGTTTTGAATATTTGAAACATTAATAATCGGCTTGTCTGGTGTATAACGTCTTTCATGGCTTTGAGTGCTGGTAAACAGCCAGCAGCATTTATTTGCCCAGCATACTGGGTGAAGTTAGGGACGGCAGCAGAAAGTGGGCGTGGCTACAGTCTTCAGGTATTATTGGAAGAAACTGTGAATGTGCTGAGAGAATCTGAATTCTACCCCTACCCCTCCGGCTTCTGCCTACCCCTACATTTAGCCCCCCAAGTGTAGACTGATGGAAAAATAGTGTCTTTAAATTCGGACGACGTTACCACTTGATGACAACATCAATAGTCACTGTCCTTTACGTTAGCACTTAGCTGCCAGCGCTTGGAAAATACAGAACAACATCAGTTTTATAATTGTAAAAAGTCCTGTAAGAACAAAAAGTCATTACTTAGGTTTAAATGTGAACTTCTGTGAATCAGAGCACACACACCTGAAGAAAAACGTCTCTCCTCCACGCCACGGCGCGACGTGGATCATCCTACCGGCAGAGGAATAGCCAGCTCTAAGTCACTACGGCTCCTCCCTAAAAAAAAAAACAGGTCCGGACAAACTAATGCAGCTCCAAATGCCCCTACAGCTGGAAGGGTAGGGGTAGAATTTGGATTCGGCCCAACTTTCAACTGTCTATGGTGACACCACTGCAGAAATCTTTTCACATTAAATCACAGTTCTAGCTTGCAGGTTTGGTTACTGCTGTTGTTTTGCTTTTCTTACAAATAATAAATTCTAACAGCATTTACATATTTGTTATAGTGAGTGACTCTATAGAGTTTTGGTATTTCAGAAGCTGTAGTTTGCTTCATTATTTTTTGCCTTAGAAAATGTAATCCTTGGGTATATTACCAATTTATCAACAATGTATAACTTTAAATCTCTTTTAGATTTTGCTGGAGAATAAATAAAAAAGCTTGCCACTTGCATGTTCTTCTCCTGGAGTGAGAGCAGAGAACAGAAAGTATCTACCAAATAAAAACTATAAATAAAGCATCATGAAGCATACAGTGCTATTTGTAATCATTAATTAATGATTGCAACGAAATACAACTACTACAAAACTAAGTGGAAGAATTCAATCAGATTTCTGTTTCAGCTACTGAAGAACGAAGAGGCAGAGAAAGATTTTATGTCAAGTCAACACAGCAGCCAGTGAGAGGGAGAAAGATAGAAGGCTGCATGTTCTGCACACAGACAAAGGAAAACCCCACAAAGTCTGCTTTAGACACACACCGCCATCGTTGGGGCACACCCAACCCATGTGACCGCGAGCTGGGAGCAGGTGCGGAAGGTGTTCTACTGGCAGCTGGTAGAGTTTAGAGTTCAAGTCCATATGTCAAACGTACACATGGAAAGTGATCTTTCACGTACATCGCCATCCTTATAAAAAACACAATAACCTAGTAGGGCTGCAGGATATGAGGAAAATGCAATTTGATATTAGTGATCAATATTGCAATGACAATATAACTTGCTGTCAGGGTTTGGACTTTTCCCTAACAAAGAGAAGAACCACACAGCAGATGGGAATTTTTGTTAGACTTCTGCAGAAGGGGAAGCCCGTCTGTCACAGAGGAGTTCTGCCTTCCCAGTGGATCCAGTCTGCTTTTATTGGTGGCCGGGGTTGATAACATGAAAGTGGGTCATTCAGTCAAGCAGGACAGGAACATCACAATTTGTATAGTCAGCACTTTTCACGTCTTTGTTTTCTTACTGAAAGATAGACCTGAGACAATCATATTATGGGATTATAGCGTGTCGGCATGATAATTACGTAACCCTAACACTTGCGATACATGAACAAATAGCAAAACGGCTAAAACCATCATTTCCATTTCACTGCAACAATTTAAATAAGAGTCAACCTGACTCATTACACTCCAAATGACCCTCGTCTATACAGGAGGGGAACATCTAATATAGAAGGGGTTTATGTCATTGGTCAACAACATAAAGGCGTCCATCTGATTGGTCAAATGCATAAAGGGATTAATTAGATTAGTTTAATTCTTCAAGCTTCCATAAGATTGTTTTAGCACATTTAAGGTAATCCTTTATTGGAATTTTCACAGTCTTCTGCGATACGCGTATTGCACAGCTTCATATCACGATAACGATAAATTTGTGATTTGTGATGCCATAAAACACTTAACAGTTGAAGCAGCTTTCCAGTCAACTGTGGTCTCTGAATTTTAGGAGGAAGTTTTGGGACAGAGTGAGTTCGGCCCATTTCCCATCACCCATCTGTCTACACGCTCCCCCACTAGTTTACAGCCACTTACAAACCCAACATTACATTACCTGTGCAGCAGCAACATCAGATTTATCCATCCATCCAGTTCTGATCCAGATTCCAGTTCAGACCAGGAAAACAAAGATGTTCATGGATCTGTTTGTCTGCAGGTGGATGATCAGAATGGACCAGAAATGGACTGTGGTCTGTCGATTGTAGCACCTACATCACTGCTACAAGCTTTCTCAAATGGCATGTTTTCATCTGCTGCTGATTCACCACAATCTGAATAAACAATTACTCACAAATGCAGTTTAAGTCAAATTATCTATAAGTGAAGTGTCGTCTATCAAAAAAATGCCACAAGAACCTGTTAAACACCCTAAAATACAAGTTTCAATGGAGTGGGTCTTTAACAAAGTAAACTATAAACATTCAGTTTATCAATAACCAATTACATGTCGTGTAAACTCTTATTCAACAGTACGTTAATGCTAAAGCCCATAACATCATGAGGATCCATCCATCATCCATCCATCTTCACAAACCGCTCAGCCCCTTTTTGGGTCACAGGGCTGCTGCAGCCTTGGCAGAGGCGGGCCACACACACGCACTCACATGCACAATCAAAGACAACGTAGAGATGCCAATTCCCCTATGAAGCATGTCTTTGGACTGGGGGACGAAGCCGAGACCTCAAAGAGAAGCCAGGCATGCAACGCCACAAACCCAGCTGGACTTGCAAAGCTGTCATATTCATGTCAGTTATATTCAAAAACATTAGATGCATAAAACAAAAATCTACAGACGTCTTTTAAAAAAGACAAAAGGTCATTGAAGGTTTCAGTTTGACATTTGGTTGTGCTAGAAGTGGACAGAATGGCCTGAGGCCTTGTGTCTTCTTTTCACAGAAATGTCTGTGTTGTTATTCAAAGAAGACGTCCATTAATGCTGAATCTCTGCCTACAGTTTTAGTTCATTCCAAGTTATTTGTTTTATTTTTTTCTTCATGAAGTTGTCAATGTTTTACTTTTGAGGTCTTTTGAATGTTCAACGTGAACCAAAACGTCAAACACAAGTGAGGATCTTTGTGTTCCGTGTGTTTGTTGTTATGAAAGTAACACTTGTTCCCTCTTTCCCTCCTAGCAAGAACAACAAGAAAAGAGGTCTGGTAGGGACGCCGTCACCCACGCGCTCACGCCCACTGTCACCTCTGCCCGTCACCAAAGGTACCTGAGAAATTTGGAGTTGAAGTGCGTCTGCTCACAGTGCTCCTCTGGAAGGAGCAAGAACTAAACTTAGTTTCCTTTCAGAATTTGTCGAAGTACCTATTTAAGACTCGATTGTGGAAACTAAAGCACACAAACCCTTCTAAAGGCCACTGGAAGGGATTTTGGGTTTCCCTAAAGAACTGGTTTGAAAAAGCTGGGGATGTTTTTCTGGGATCAAGCACAGATGGAAAAACAGGCTTTCGTCCATGCAAACTGTTTTTCGGCTTTTTGAAAAACCCGTTGGCACATAATGACATAAACTCCTCAGATGTTAACAGGTGTGTGTTGCTTTCCCAGCAGGCTGCAGTCCTTCGGAAAGCCCCAGAAATGTGTCTGCCAATACGTCCACCAACTCACAGTCTGCCCGCAGGTAAAGTTGGTGTTGTTGGAATGGGAAAAATGTGTTTATTAACAGAAACATATAAAGACTTGATTATCAAGGATAAAAAAAACAATTTAAAGACGATTGTTCAAAGAAAACCCAAACTGACCGCAGACTAAATACACCTAATGAGCTTCTGATATGGGTGGCCGTGGTGCAGCGGTAGGGCGGTCGACCCATGATCGTAAGATTACAGGTTCGATTCCCGCCTTGCACCCCCATGTGTCGAAGTGTCCTTGTGCAAGACACTGAACCCCAACTTGCCTCTGGTGGGAGGTTGGCGCCAGTGTTCGGCAGCGGAGCCGCCATCAGTGTGTGAATGTGTGTGTGAATGGGTGAATGGGACTGTGACTGTAAAGTGCTTTGGGCCTTCGAAAGAGGGTAGAAAGCGCTATATAAGTATACGCCATTTACCATTTTTTTACCATTTTGATGTCACCTATAAGAGAAGCTGATGTAGACTGCATTGAACAAGATTGCTGTGGTTGCTGGAGGCTGGCGGTCAGAGCTGACAGAAAATGATACAGGGTGCAGTGCTTTTACTACTGAAGCGGATTGACCTGCTTCAAGTCTCCATCAGATATGGAAGAGGAGACATTCCCCTGCCAGGTACAAACGTATTGGTTTGGAAGAGGCAATGCGGCAGAGACAGGAACGTTGTCAATTTCCAGTTCCCGGTAGACGCCACAGTCTGACTATGCAGAAAGGCAAGGAGACTGACGAACTCAGAAAAACAGCTGGTTAACCTGTAGCAACACTCTAGACGACCTGGTTATTACCGGACTAAATCCCCCACACAATGGGCAAGCAGTGACCCCCAACAACCAAACTAACCCTAGTGAGGCTTTTGTTTTCCGGTCCAAAGGGATTTCTCAGGCCAGCCAACCCCTCCCCGGGGAAAGGGAGTCTGATGAACCAGGGATCATCCTAACGTTTGAGCATTGAAGACACAAACTAGCTTTATTGAAGCTAGTAAAGAAATTGAAAGGACATGACGTGTACATGATCAAAAGGAATGCAGAACTTGCCAGAAAAGCAAGACAACAGAAGAAATTCAGAACATTTGGGTAAGAAAATGCAAAATATTGTAGAACTGTAGAATGTTGAATATTCAATATTCATACTACATAGAAAACCATTTAGTTTGGTGTTCCATTTAGAACTGACCATGGTCTTGATTAGACATTGGAGCAATTCCTGGTCAGAGTAGTCTGGGTAAAAGACCAATCATTTTCTGTGGGTGACATCACACGCACTAGGTCCAGTCAATCTACACTGAATATGAGACTGTATACAGGCAAAAGAGAACCTGAAACAGAACAACTATGGGGAACCTTTCTGTTTGGAGTTTGCATGTTCTCCCCTTGTATGCGTGGGTTTTCTCTGGGAACTCTGGCTTCCTCTCACCTTCCAAAAACATGCTTCATAGGTTAATTGGCAACGCTAAATTGTCCACAAGTGTGAATATGAGTATGCATGGGTGTGTGATATGTGTGACCCTGCGACGGAATGGCGACCTGTCAAGGGTGTCCGCTGCCTTCCCCCATAAGTGGTCGGGATAGGCTCTGGCAGCCCCGTGACCCCAAAAGGGACAAATGGAAGAAGATGAATGAATATGCGTTTGTTTCCTGAATTAAGACGACTCGACCTCTGAGGCTCCGCCTTTCTCTTCTTGTGGGCCCATCTCAGCAGCGTTTTTGTGTTTCTAACATGAAAACAACCATCCAAACTTTTGCAAAGATGAATGTCCATATTGTTCATAGAAAATAGAAGCGTTTAGCCAATCACCGCTAGCTCCACTGAGAAAGTGGGTGTGTCTGTTAGTCTGGGGGCGGGGTTGGCAGCACAGATTCTTCCTGGAAGGAGGGGTTCCTCACTTTGTGATGTTACAATGTGAGGGAGGACCCACTCATTTTAGAGGATTTGGAGAGGCTGGTGCTCAGACAGCAGGTTTTTAGAGGAATACTCAGATCAAAACACCACTTTGGGCTTGTTTTAGCGAGGAATGAACATTAAAATACACTTAGAAACTCAAAAAGTTGATTTAGCTAATATAGCCCCTCAAAAAAACATGGACTACATAGATTTAAAGACCCTCTTTTACCTTCAGAACCGCCTTAATCCTTGGTGGCATTGATTCAACAAGGTTCTGGAAACATTCCTCAGAGTTGGTACCCGGTGTGGTCTTCTGCTGCTGTGGTCCATCTGCCTCCAGGTTGGATGTGTTGTGAGTTCAGAGATGCTCTTCTGCAGACCTCGGTTGGAACCAATGGTTCTTTGAGTTCCTGTTGTCTTTCTATCACCTGGAACCAGTCTGGTCATTTTCCTCTGACTTCTGGCATCAACAAGACATTTCTACCTATAGAACTGCTGCTCTCTGGATCTTTTCTCTTTTTCAGACCATTCTCTGTAAACCCTAGAGATGGTTGTGGGTGAAGATCCCAGCAGATCAGCAGTTTCTGAAATCCTCAGACCAGCCCCACTGGCTGATTGCCAACTTTTATCTACCATCCAACTTGGCTGATGAGTCAGAAAAGAGATTTCGGTGTGTCCAAATGTTTGGTCTGTACTGTATATAGGTTTAGTCATGGACTGATGCAGTTATATTTTCTATTTGGTGTGAATGTTTCAGGTATCCTGTAAATATCCTACTCTATCTTTTGTTTAACTTTTAACCTGATGGCATTCAGAGCGAACAGCAAAGTCAGCATTTCATTGTAACTTTACTGTACATCTGACAATAAACCGCTTTGAATCCTCAAGCTAGCTGTATTTAGTCGAACTTTGTGTTAAAGGAGATGTTATAATAAAATAGTTTTAGTTAAATATATTCTATCTTTTGTAATTTTTGTCAAAGAAAGTAAAAAGAGTAAAGAAAATCAATTGAAATCAAAAATCAAATTTAGATTAGAAAATAGAGATTTTATCTTTTGGCCATGTCGCTCACCTCTAGTATGTGCATTTCTACATCTTTTCTTTGTCTTCCAATTAATGAATGACTAAGTTTCTTAGTTGTGTTGCATAAATCCAATCATATTTTGTAGTCTTTTGTTTTGATTGCTTGAAATAAACCCATCAACCTGAAAAAAGTTTAATATTCATGTTTAATGAAATGATGAATTGGATTTGTGTTGGTGTAAATGTGCTGTAGAACCCGCTGAATCCTTTTCAGGGTTGTGGGGTTGCTGGTGCCCTTCCCAGCTTTTGTTAGGTGAATCCTGGACAGGTTACCAGTCTGCTGCAGGGCAAATCTGCTGTAAGATTGACTCAAATGTTTGTCCTTATAGCTCCCGTCTGTGTAATTCTAGTTAAGATCATTGAAAAATCTGTCTTTTCATGATTTTAAGGAGTCTCAGGCATTCATCATATCTCAATAAAAGGTAGGGACTCTGACAGCCCCAGTATAACTGTTGTTTATCCATCTGTAGGGACCTCCTTCCGTCTTTCTCTTCTGGCTTCTGACATTATTTACATCCTTCTCTTTTTGCATCCAGTTGTTTATGTTGAACCTGATTTTGGTCTGCAGGAAGAGGAGCCTGAAGGGCGATAAGTAAACGCACAGGTGTAACAGGAACAGCCTCTGATCAGCTTCTTTCTGCTTTATCTTCAGCAGAGCGGATGGCAGGAGGTGGTCTATCCCCTCATCTGGATACTGCACGAACGCACACAGCTCCTCCGTGTCGGTGAGCCAATGTCCTCCTAGACGGTCATAGTTGGACAACCCCCCCACCCCCCCACATGACAGCATTCAGTGCTGTGTCTGTTTGCTGCATTTAAAGGCTGGTATCACACATAGACGTTAGGAGAGAATCTTCCCCCGTAATTCTTCTTCAGCCTCGACATCTCTAGTTGTTCCTTGGTGGGGGGGTCCTCTCTCCCCTCCTCCTAAAACCTTTTTTATTTTTGCTTTGATCTTTTGTTTTGAACCTCTTACATTAAGGAGAACCTTAAGGACAATAAGTTCTGTTTCTGTTTGACAAAACTCCTGATCAGTGTAAAGCAGGTTTACTGAGAGAAGCTGCAGGGTTTGTGACGGCTTTCTCTGTCCTGATTAGAAATTCCATATCAAACACATGCATCATATACATCATCTGCCAAGTGAAGGCTTGCATTAGCAAAAAGGAGAAAATATCCCTGAGCTTTGCTATAAAACTGCAGAGCTCTGGTTTCACAAAGTCTCCCTCCAGCTTTGCTCAGCATCTATGGTAGAGCTGAATATCACCAATTATTTCCACAATGGAATCGATTCAGCAGAGCCTGGATCGATTCCATTCACGATTCTTTCGATCTGCTCGATTCCAGTTTGAATTTACACGGTTTACACATTTAGACATATTTGTATAGAAATACATTAATAAACTACATATGTTTTGAATATATTAATATTAATCTGATACAGTTCACATACAGTAAAATGTTTTAGTGGAATAATAAACCAATGATTGTTAACACCGTACAGTGTTACATAGTTTCTCAAATGAAGAAGCTCCAACAAAAATGTGCAGCCTTTTAACATCGTAAAGGCTCTAAACCAGTGTTTTTCAACCAGTTTGCCGCGGCACACTAGTGTGCCGTGGGAGATGGTCAAGTGTGCCGTGGGAAATTACCCTCATTAACTGATCTAAAAACATTTCCCATCTCCAGGAAATCACCTCTTTGCTCATCCAAACAAACCCTGATAAAACACTGAGTAGTTAGGAATATGAAAGATCATAAAATACTTTTTTCTTTGTGTTTATTTGATTCTATTAAAAACAGTACCGCGATTTAGCTGTAGCTTCAGATCTGTTTTTGGAAAAGTCCCGCCCCTTTAACTGTCTCCTCCAATCATTCTTGAAAGCTTATTCACATGTCATCAGTCTGACCAATCAGAAGTGGTTGAAGTCTTCACTTCCTTGTTCTGAATTCTGCTCATAAAGTCGCTCAGTTCCAACAAAAATACCAGCTAAAGCTCGTCTTTAGCGGTGTAGCTTTCCACAGAATCTGGTGTCAGACCGTGGAACAAGAGAACAAAACCATGAAGCTCAGAGACGCTAGTCTATCTGCAGTCGGCGGATTTATTCACTACATCTCCCATGATGCATTGCTTTAAAGTGACAGCACAAAGAGTTTCTCCTCTTAACGTCTTAAAACAACAACGAACGCACATCAAACAGTTTTTGAATCTTTTAACTTAACTTTTATTACATCTTTTAGAAAAAACAGCTGCAGCTTCCAGCTTTTTCTGCCACAATTATCACAAAAATGCACGTGAGATTGTGGAGAGACTGTAGATCAATATAGACTATGAGCTTTTCCTTTTTAATTTTTTTAATTTTTGGATGCTGGTGTGCCGCGGGATTTTTTTCAAGGTTAAAGTGTGCCGTGGCTCAAAAAAGGTTAAAAAACACTGATCTAAACGTACTCCTATTACAAAAATAAATATTCTGCCTCCTGGAGGTGTTTCTGTTTGGCCACTAGGTGGAGCTGGCGCTATAGCATTGTACTTTATTCTAGAAGATTGTGCTTTAGACCACAAACTGGTTCATTAAAAAATGTTTCCTTAAAGGAGTTTGGAAAATTCCTGCCGGTGAGTCTATAAAGCTGTTTATTCAGTCAGTGATGTGTGTTTAGGTGTTAGCATTAGCCGTCCTTGATTTATTAAGGGGCGATCGATTCAGATCGATGAATCCTTGTATTAACCCAGTCCTATTCCAGCCCTCAGTTAATCGCACCAAAGATGCACACTTAGCATGGATCAGGGGGTGAAATAAAGAAACGCCAGTGTGACTGATGGCAGTTTGCCGATCCGTCAGAGACCCTTTGGTCAATCGTTGAGTTGGAATTTGTGTTGTTTATCCAGAGAGACGGAGGTTAGGTCATGACAAAGAAGGTAACTCTTTCTGTTTGATGTCTTTTTCAGATTTCCTCTTCCCAGGAGCTGTTACACCAGTTGCCTTTCCAACCCACTCAAGACGATCTCCACTTCCTCTTCAAACGTTTCCGCAGCACAGAGAGCATGCCAGATGAAGGAGCGCTCCACGCCATCCCTCCTCATCGATACCGTTCCCGCAGTCTCAGGTACTTTTGCGTTCACAAACATGTTTTTGCCAGTGTCATAGCATTTCATCTGGGATAAGAAATGTGATTTATTCTGTGAAACTGCAGTGAAGAAAAAGCTCATTCTGAATGATGGAAAAGACTTGTACATTTATGCATGGCGCTGTGGTGGATTGAAACCACCACCAAAGTTCTGGAGTGGAGAAATGATTCCAATTGAAATTCCAGAGACTCTACACCGCTCTCCGTTTGAGAGGGACTGCTAGCGCTATTAGCATTAGCAGTGCTAACTCCAGCTGCATTTAGCTTTGCCCGAGGTTTGATCGGTACTCCAGTGAGAATGACATTATTCATTCTTACTTGTTGTTCCACATCGTCCAGTCTTTTCTCAAGAATGTCGACCCAGTTTTCTCGTTGCTCGTTTTTAGCGCGGAGCCTCAGGAATTCTTCCATTAGATCCAAGATCGGAGTTAGCTTAGCATTCACTTGTTCCATAAAGGGATACAACGCAGCTTGGACATCATCGAGAGACTTTTTAAGGTCTTCGTAGTCAGGGTTTTTCTTGGGGGCCATTGTCAGCTCTCTTTTTTTGGAGAAAATCAACTTTTTAAGTCATTTGAAGATAGTTGTAGCCGCAGTGAGCCACACACGCGTCCGTGCTGTAACCCGGAACCGGAAGTCCCCTATTCATTCATTCATCCGAGAATTTCTGAAGATGATATGACTGAGTTGTACTGGAATTGTTGGTGTATAAGATGAGCAGGAGGAGAGCGGACACAGCACCCTGTGAGGTTCATACTCCTCTTCTCACCATATCAGACGGGACTCTGCCCAACTTGACAAGCGGAGGCCCGTCTGACAGATGATCAGTGATCGTCGGTGTTGGAACAAAACATCGTCTGTGTCTTTTAAGTAAACGTTCACCTGAAGATCTGAGAGCTCTGGGAGTTTCACAATCAGTTGGATTAAACAGGAAGACCAAAGACATGTTTAAACCAATGAAAAGAGCCATAATATTGATCACAAGGCTGACTGGGAACCAGTGCAGAGACTCAGGTTTTCTTCAGAATGGATAAATAGTTTGTTCTGGATTGAGGCCCAAACCTTGCTTTGGTCTGTCTTCAGAATTAAATCAAGCCGTGCTGCCGCCCCGGCGCTGTCCTTTGGTGCGGGCCGTACCCACCTGTCCGTTGTCATTGCTATGCCGGTTACTGGTGGGGGGTGGGGTGACTCTCTGCCTCTCTGGTATTGAATGTGTTGACCTTGTTCCCCCTCCCTACCGTACCCTTCTCCTCTCGTCTGCTGGTTGGGGTGGGGTTGAGGGGGGAGAACTAGCCTTAATAGTTTTTGGAGTGATGACCAGATGATTTTTAATTCTATTGGTGGTTTAATGATTGGTACTGCTATTGACTTTTCTATCATCGAGAATCTAATGAATGTATAGTTATATATTTCTTTTTCCCCAAACTTTATTTATGAACTTTGAGATAGTTATAAAACAGATACATTTAAATTCACTTAGGGCCAATTTTTGATCCATGACTTATATCTCAATTCTCAACATTTCTTTTCTTTTTTCAGTAATCTAACCAAGTATCTAACAAGACACAAAACAGGGAACACTGGATGCATTATTAGGGAGGGAGGGAAGTAAAACAAAAATAAAATAAATAAAAAAGGAGGGGGGATCAGGGATAAATTCTTCTTGATTATAATTACAAGTCAGACATGTTCATTACTTCCATTTGTTGCAAGTGATTAACAAAGAATATCCACTGTAGTTACATATTTCTATACCCCTTTCTTTCCATCTATATAATCTACCACTGTATCCCTAGATATGTGTAATTATCTGATTGCATACTTTTTTTGGCATCAGTCCCTTAAATGTGTCCCAAGTGTATAATGTCTAAACGTCAACACAAGCAGAAATAACATTTCATAGAAAGTTTTAAATAGGCTTAAAAATGTTTTTAAGTCAAGTTATATCACTTGGATCCGTCAGTGATGTTCAAATTTTTAATTAATAAATGTTTTGAGTCCAAATATGTGGGAAGACACAGTCTTTCAAAGGGTGACCTATTTTTTTATATGGCTGTACAGTGCACTCAGCATTTACTCATTGATTCCACTATTCAACTGTTTTCAGGATAATTTAAATGTTCAGACCACCACATATTTTTACATGCAATCACACCCTGCTAGTACCTTCATCCTTGGTGGCATTGGTTTAACAAGGTTCTGGAAACATTTCTCAGAGTTTGGTCCACATTATTATGACAGCATAACAGTTGGCTGCCGATTTTGTCGGCCTCAGCATCCATGATGCCGATCTCCCGTTCCACCACATCCCAAAGGTTCTCTATAGGGTTCTGGTGACTGTGGAGATGTTTGAGTCCAGAGAACTCATTGTCATGTTCTAGAAACCAGTCTGAGATTATTCCATGGAGCCTTATCCTGCTGGAAGTAGCATCAGAACATGGTACACTGTGGTCAGAAAGGGATGGACATGGTCAGCAACAATACTCAGGTTGACTAAGGTGTTGGAACCATGCTAAGTTGGCACTAAGGGGCCCAAAGTATGCCAATAAAAGATCCCCCACAGCATGACACCACCACCACCAGCCTAAACCATTGATACAAGGCAGGATGGATCCATGTTTTTATGTTGTTGACACCATATTCTGACCCTACCATCTGAATGTGGCAGCAGAAATGGAGACTCATCAGACCAGGGAACATTCTTTCATCTGCTTATATCCAGTTTTGGTGAGCCTGTGTGAATTGTAGCCTCAGATTCCTGTTCTTAGCTGACAGCAGTGGTACCCGGTGTGGTCTTCTGCTGCTGTAGTCCATCTGCCTCCAGGTTGGACGTGTTGTTACTTCAGAGATGCTCTTCTACAGACCTTGGTTGGAACCAATGGTTCTTTGAGTTCCTGTTGTCTTTCTATCACCTGGAACCAGTCTGACCATTCTCCTCAGACCTCTGGCATCAACGAGGCATTTCCGCCCACAGAACTGCTGCTCACTGGATATTACCTCTTTTTCTGACCATTCTCTGTAAACCTCTAAAGATGGTTGTGGGTGAAAATCCCAATAGCTAAGTATTTCTGAAATCCTGAGACCAGCCCGTCTGGCACCACCAACCATGCTTTCAAAGTCAAACCAAGCATTCAAAGTCACTTCAATCACCTTCCTCATTCTGATGCTCTGTTTGAACTGCTGGACCTCATCTTGATCCCCCTTGCATGCATGGCTTTTCCCCAGGCACCCAATTAGCCCTCATAGGTTAATTGGTGGCTCGAATTGTCCCTTTGGTGTACAGATCAGCATCCCCGTGACCCTGAACACAAATAAGTGAAAATAGAAAAGGAAGGGATGGCTGGTATTTGTATATGATCTTGAACTGTTTTTTTTTCTTTATTTTTTTCCAGTCCCAGAAGGACCAGTGGAACACCTGACAACGAGGTCGTCATGATGAATCATGTCTACAAAGAACGCTTTCCAAAGGTAGATTTTTTTTTTTAAATTTCTAGTTCAGTTTTTCTGTTTTATATTTATCAGTTTACAATCTAAAAAAAAGGGTAACAGCTTAAAACAAGGTATCCTTTATAAATGTTGGTTAATGTTTAAAAAAGTATTGTTTAACGATTGGTTCAGGATAAACTCCAAAATGTCAGGCAGATTCCTCTCCAGAATGTTTGTTGGCACGAAGGTTAAAAGCTTAATCAAATGAGCGTTTCTTGACCATCGCTACGATAGCTTACAGCATAAACCGTCACCATAGGCACCCCCCCGCCTGACCCTGGGAAGGTGGGCGGATCTTAAAGGAGCCTGGCATCTAATAGAGCAAGCACTTGTTAGACCTAGCATCTATTGGAGATCGACGTCTATTTGAAACTGGCCAAAACTGGAAGATGAACAGTATGCATGGTTTGATTTTAAACATTCCCGCCCGCTTGTTGTTCTGCTCAAAGAATAAAGTTGTTGGACTAATTATTCGCGATAACTGATAACTTGTTCTGACATTACGCTCAATGTGATCTTTGGGTTTTCAAGTTGAATACCATTTTCCGCTTTTAAAGCCTTTCAGAGAGAAACATTGAAGCTATATTTCAGATGACAGGTAACGTATCCATTCCGAGTACGTGTGTCTCTCAAACTTTGCTGGGTGGCAGCCTCTAGATGTGGCATTCCAGTGCACTTCTCATGGAGAGCACGAAGGAGCATTTATTCTAAAGGAATAAAGATTCTTAAAAGCTTTTAGAACATTGTTTCCAAAACATTCAGACAATCATTAAGTGTTTCCTAAGGGATAATTATGTATACTCTAAAACAAGGTTCCAATGATCATTTCTTAGTTAGTACCTTTTTTGACTCCAAACTCCACATAGAAAGGTCCCCCATTGATGTTCTGTTTGAGGCCCCCAGCTGGGACTTGAACCGGGGGCCTTCTTGCTGTGAGGCAACCACTCCTTCATCTTGCAGCCTAGTAATGATGGTGTCGCTTATGAGGTTTAGCAGCATTTATTAAGGGTTCGTTAAGGCTAAAATCTTTAAGTAAAGCCATAGTTCGCTTTTGCTTCTCAACTGAAAAAATAATTACAGTAAATCAGGCCTGATCACGTGGTCGACTTGATCGAAATCGGATGTTGAAGCTCGATCAAGAATCAACATTTAATTCATTCTTATTATGATCAAATTAAATTTTAAGCTCATAACTCCAGATAAATACTCTACTAGAAGTTTATTGCGGCCATAGTTTGAGAAAGAGGCCAAGAAACAGTTGGCTAAGCTGAGCTGAGCTAAGATTCAGACTTCTTAGGTCAATAACTCATTTAAAAACATTTTTAAACTGACAGTAAGTGTCTCTTACCAAGTTAAATAATAGCGTATTCAGGTAAGTTTAATCAGAATTCATGTTTTATTAGTCCTTATTACGCTAACACAGGAATACATAGTCATGTGTTTTTGACCAGAGTGCATTTAGTACTCCACCATCTCTACAAGCCTGATTTAAAACTCCCAACTGTTTTGATGTGCACTAAATAATCAGATCAAAGTCCAGATCAAAGGCTGAGTAAGGAACTACAGGGTTTTAAAAAGCGTCTTCATTTGAATGTCGTAGGCCACGACTCAGATGGAGGGTCGTCTTCTGGACATCATTTCAGAGTGTAGTCCTGACACCGCTCTGCCCCTGGCCGATGGTGTTTTAGGCTTCATTCAGCACCAGTTAGTGGAGCTTGCTAGAGACTGCCTGGATAAATCCAAAAGTGGCCTGATCACCTCCAGCTACTTTGTGGAGCTACAGGAAAAACTGGAGAAGTTGCTGCATGAGGTGAGTGTTTGTTTTTTTTCCCAAAAAACAAGTCTACAGCTGTTGTGTTGCTTTATTAATTATTTAGCTGAAAAAGCTGATTCATTTTTTTTATACTTTATTCCAGTTTGTTGGTCCATCACAATATTTTCAGTTAAACAGTCTTTATCAGCAAAATCAACCTTTTGAGTTTTTAACTGTTTTATAATCCTCATTCTTCACTAAAAAAAAAAGTGGGATTTTGATCTGAGTGTTCCTCTGAAAACCTGCTCTCTGACTACCAGCTCCTCCCAATCCACCAAAACAAGCAGGTTCTCACATTGTGACATCACAAAGTGAGGAACCGCCCCTTCCAGGAAGAGTCTGTGATGCCAGCCCGTCCCCAGGCTAACAGACACACCCAGTTTCTCTGTGGAGCTAGCGATGATCGACTAAAGGCTTTCCTTTCAATGAACATCCATCTTTGTAAAAGTTCAGATGTTTGTTTTCGTGGAAGAAACTCAGACACTGCTGAGGCCGACTCTAGGATGATGTCATGAAATGGGCGGCACCCACAAGGAGAGAAAGGCAAAATGAGCTGAAAATAAGTCATATTTAATTTTAAAACATGGTTAATTAGTGTTCCAAAGGTCATGTATGATCATATATATGGATATACTTCACTCTGGAAGGCTTATGAATAGCATGACGTAGACCTTTAAGATTATCACATATTTTGCAGTAGCCAAGTGCTTTGTCGTTATTTTAATTATTATTTTTGTTTTTGTTGCCCGAGGTAAAATCTTTGCCAAACCAAGTATGTAATTCAGACATATGATATACAGTGCTCAGCCATAGTCTTAGGAGAAAAACCTACCGTAACTTAAAACTACAACATTCTAATTTTGATCCATCGGACTATACGTCTAAGAGTTTTAAACATTGGAACAACAATGGATTTTACTCAGCATGTCAGTGTTCCCACCTACAACCTACACCTACACCTCTCTGGATCTTTCAATCACTCATGGCCTGGGGGGTATTCCAAAAAGCAGGTTATGTGAGTTACCTCTGTAAATTTGAGGCTATGAAAACGTATAACCTCAGCTTTTGGTTCCAGAAATGGAGGTATGTTTTAGGGTATGTCAAGTTGCCATAGCAACTCATGCTCTTAACATAACCTGGTCTGGAGCAGGTTTAGTTGAAGGTTAGTTGGTTTCAGAGAGGTGAAGGAGCATGGCGTGTCCATTTGAAGATGATTTAGTGGAGGAAGAAGCTCAGATAATACAGTTTGTCTCTGCACCGACTATTTAAGTGCAATTTAAATTCAGATGGGATGGTGTAATCTAATGAAAATGCTGCCAATCAACGATCTAGCAGTAAAAACACAAGCCGTTTGTTCTCAGTCACCTCTAACATAACTCACTGGATTAACTGTTTCAACTAGACCACGTTTAGCATTATGCTGCTTCATTTCGTAATACATTTACTGGAGCATAACTCAGAGCTCTGGTTTATCTGTTCTTGCCCTCTGGAAATGTTTTAAGCGAGCTTAAACAAACAGAAAATAAATTCTCCTGATAATGGTCAAGAAAGTGAGATTGTCAGTCATCCGAGTCATAGTATCAAAGGATTCTATTCTGCATAGGCACTGGACTTTAGATCATCTGGTATCTCTGCTCATCAGAGTCGTATCTTTAGTTTTGAAGTCCTGTAAACTTGTTCAGAATCAGGAGGAAAGCTGTGGCCTGAAACTACACGGAGAAGCTGAGAGTGTAGAAAGTTTCACCTCCTGGTAAAACTTTGCTTGAACTGCTCTTTGCTTTGTAGGCATACGAGAGGTCAGAGAGCGAGGAGGTGACCATCATCATCAAACTGGTCAAGAAGATTCTTATCATCATCTCCAGGCCTGCCAGGCTGCTGGAGTGTCTGGTAGGTCCGATGGCAGACTCTTTCCTCATCACCTCAGTACATGAAATCACCTGTGCTTTTGACTGTGTTTTCTATCAGGAGTTTGATCCAGAGGAGTTTTACCAGCGTCTGGAAGCAGCTGAAGGCCACGCGAAGGGAGACCAAGGCATCAAAACGGATATTCCCAAATACATCCTCAGCCAGCTTGGCCTCACCAAAGATCCTTTGGAAGGTACACAATGATGTTGGCTTGTCAGCTGTTGCTCTTCATTAAGGTACATTTTAGCTTCTAGTTTAATATTACAGCAAAAGCCTTACCTTACTTAGGCACACTTGAAATACTTACACTTTCTCCTAAATCACTAGTGTGCTGTGTGCAGGTCAGCACAGTACTCAAGCTGAACATGTTATAAGAGAAAGGTCATCAAATAAAGAGACTGAAAATAAAGAGAAGACCTGCATAGAGAGGGAACGCTGTCTTCCCTTGACTTTGCATTATTACAGCTGAATTCTGTGCTTTAGAAGTCGCTGTTGGAAAGGCTGGCTTTAAGCAACATCTGCATTTACAGAGATGATCAATCTGGAACAGACCAGTCCAAGTCAGAGAGGAACCAGAGAACCGGAAGACTTCGGGGAGGTGACACCCCCGCAGGTTTGTACTACAGTGGTTGTTGAAGTGTCCACCCAATTTACAGTGTGTATGTCGGTTAACAGGGGAAGGACACTTTGAATTAGCAGTGAAGGAAACCAGAGACATGCAAAACTGTCTGTTACCCCACAAATCTGTGCTGCCTCTCTGATTTTGTGGTTACTATACTGTTTTTTGCGGTTTTTGTGACTTTAGGTCACATTAAATTATATGCTTTGAAACAACTACTGTAATTTCTTTTACTATAGAGCGCACCTGATTATAAGCCACAACCGTGACATTTTAAAAGAATAAACCATTTTGGACATACATATGCCGCACCTGTCTATAAGCCGCATGTGCCCACATTGAAACGTGTTGTAGAATGAGGATGTGTATGTGCTGAAACCGCGCGCGCGTGTGTGTAAGAAGGAGGAGGGAACGCGTGCAGCGGAAGTGTGTTGGGGGGTGCGCGTTCATGTTTGATATACAAAGTGAAGGGGAACTGTGATAAAGAAGAACAGAGAAGGATTCTTTATTAACCCTCTGTAGGCTCTGAGGGTCCCAACAGGGAAGTGAACCCCGACGGAGGAGGATCTCCCCTGCATTTTCAGAAAGAAAAATAGTAATGGCAGGAAAGGTTCAACACATGAAATATTTACAAAGAAAGACGGTACACAGAAAGATTTTTCAAGGTTTTAATAATATATCTGAGCTGCTCTTTCAAAACTAGGGGTGATGACTCACTTTTTTTTCTCTTTTTCTTTTTTTTAAAGTTCTGCATATGGTGCGGGATTTAAACTATAATAAACACATTCATCTTTGCTAATAATTTACTTTTTCTGCGAGTCCTGTTCTCAAACTTCAAGGGCTTCTGGGAGAATTCCATTGTATTCATTTCCTTTACAAACTGCGTGCGTTCTTGAGTGCGTGACGCGGCTGCCCGCCGGAGGATTTTGTGTTTTGGTGGGGGGGGCCTTGCAAGAGTCCCGACACTGCGACTCTTGCGCTCATCACCGGTGATCAAAATCCACATCGTCGCACTCTTCCAGCTAAAGAATCTTCACGTTCTTCTGGGGGAACCTTTATTATGTTCTTCACTCTGTAACTCTAACATGCACACCCCAACCTTGTGCACACTCTCACATCTCGCGCGCTCGCGCTTTTCCTCTAGCTACTTAACTCTGGGCTAATGCTCAATTCGGTTTTGAAAAATCCATTTTTTGCAAGACGGCACATTCAATATCGACTTTGTGTCTCACCGAATCGACAAGAGACTGCTGCGCTGAGCGGAAGATCTCAACGACACGCACGCTTGTTCGGGACAAGTTAACAATGGTTCAACAACATGTTTCACAGCGACTCTCAGAGAGCGCCAATAAATCTTCTCTTTTAAGAAGCATGGGATCGGGGTCTTACTCAACATGAATTTTGGCGTTGGAACCGCGCCCCGCGTGTGTCTGTGCAGCGCGTGCCGCGATAAGAAATGGGGGGGCTTGGGCATCATATGTGTGTACGGAGAAGGAGAACGTAAAAAAGGTTCCCCCAGAACAATGCTATGGCTCTTTTTAGCCCGACGAATCCTGGAGATCTAGATCAGACAGGGAGGATGAGAGATCGCCTCGGTCCCCGCTTCTGAGCACGGCGAAAGGGGAGATAAGAATAAGTCATCATACGGGAAAGTTCAACACACGCTCGCCATTTAGTGGAATTTTTTTCAAAAAGCGATGAAGGTTTTGCCATAGAGCGATCACCCAATATGATCCATCCGTCCCTGCTTCCTTCACTGACGTTGCTTCTGCCACTGTTGTTTAGTTTGTCCCACCTATTCAACGAAGATGATGACGATGACGCACATTGTCAATGCCTTCTGACTGAAAGATCGGATACGTTCGGATCGGCGCAGTCATTTAAAAGAGTCGAGCATCGGTTCAGAAAAGATCTGAATCTGGCCACTTAGGGCAAAAATCGTTTGGTGTTTGAGAGGCCTTACTCCGCGGGGTAGGTTGGGGGGGGGCAGCGTTTAAACCGAGAAACCGGAACTCCTGCTTCTTCATCACCACGGTGATAACAAATCCCACACCGTCACAGCTCTATTCCAAACAGTGCCTGTGACGCGGTAGTAACATGGTAGTTACACAGTAGTAACATGGTAGTACATGGTAGTTACACGGTAGTAACATGGTAGTTACACAGTAGTAACATGGTAGTTACACGGTAGTAACATGGTAGTTACACGGTAGTAACATGGTAGTAGCAGCACTAACAGGGCTGGTTATAAAAATATACCGGTAAAAGTCACTGACAGCAGCAGTAACTTATAGGCGCCTCCTGTGCACTGAAACCATGGAAGTCTTCCTCCTCAGTGTGGGATTGGAATAGCTTCAGATAGTCTTCACCACACCCTCTCTCAGTGTCTCCTTCGTTGTTGCTGTCAGTTTGTCCCTCTCATCCTGAGGTAAATTCCCTCCTGAGATGTGCTGTTCTCTCCGTCACACAGCAGACCGGCTTTTCCAAACCCGTTGGTGGATTTTTTCACACTGCTTGTGTGATTGCTTTTAACTTGAAAGCTGCGTCATATGCATTTCTTCTAGCATTTTCCATGATGAGGGTCTGTTCGTGCTCTACATATATGTATGTACATATGCTGTATTCCCCCTGTCTCACTCTTACCCTTTCTGCTCGAGCGCCCCTAGCGGTCGTTAGAAATAATGCATGAAAAAAAGAAAGCATAAATTAGCCGCATCATTGAATAAGCCGCAGGGTTGAAACCGTAGCACCTTATAATCCGGAAATTACGGTAATGCAATGCTACACATAAAAGCTTACCTATCAGTTAAGCCTGAACGTTTCAAAATCCGTGAGGTCTTTAGAACAGAAGGCCTTGAGTGCTGACCGAATATGCTTTCTTTTTTATTTTCCACACTGATGGCACTTCTCCATACAGCTCAATGATGGCAGCCGCACACGTTTTAACTCGTGAGGCAGTGACACGTCCCCCCCGTGAAACTGTGCTGCTCCTACCCTGCTGTGTCTAGGACCTGACATCAAAACGGTTCATATACAGTAGGTAGGGCTGTCTTTGGGTAGCTATACCTATCATTTTATGCTGCGGGCAGGAAATTCCCACAAGGTAAGACGGGTCGTCAGAACACCGGCTTTGGCGAACGCTCAGACTCCAGTTGGAGCAGATATCTCTGTCCACATATGGTGGCATAACTCGCCCGGCGCTGCCTCCCAGTGTTAGTATAAGTATGTACGCCGTCTCTCATCTATTGCTCCCACGCCGCTTCACTTTCAACGCACTGCTTTCTCCTGAACAGCTGATCTTTTGTTTCATCCACTGAAACTGGACTTCTCCTCCTGCAAAGGTTTGAACCTTGAGAGCGTTTAAATAAGGGAGAAAAGATTTAAAGCTGACTACTTTCCTCTATTGCAAACACAACTGCTATGATAAATGAGGGAGCACTGTAAACAATTTTAGAATATTTAATTTTAAGTATTTCTGAGCCTAAAGGGAAACTGCATTGTTCAGAGGATTACATCTGATCTACTCTCTTCTTTTCTCTTTATCCTCCAGAACAGAGCAGTCTGCACTTCTTCTCGGCGGAAACCCCTGGAAGGTGACTTTGACACAATAAAGCTGATTAGCAACGGCGCCTATGGGTAAGCAAGACGAACCCGAGTGTAGAAGAAAATGTTTTGGGGGAAAAAGAGAAGAACCTTTGTTTTTTTTTGTGTCTGAAGCTAAGCATTGGTCTTTGTCCCTCCCCCTTCCCCGCTTATCTCCTAACTCATCTTTTTTCATCAATGCGTCACTTTGTTTCCTGCAATGCAGAGCAGTTTATCTGGTGCGCCACAAGGAGACCCGTCAGCGATTTGCTATGAAGAAAATCAACCGTCAGAACCTGATTCTCAGGAACCAAATCCAGCAGGTGTTTGTTGAACGGGACATCCTCACCTTTGCTGAGAACCCATTTGTGGTTTCCATGTTTTGCTCTTTTGAGACGCGCCGACACCTCTGCATGGTCATGGAATATGTGGAAGGTAAACTTGATGATGACTCATGACTCAAAGAGGCACTGGGTCTGACAAAGGCTTAGAGGCTCACCTTTGGAATCCTTTGTGTTCTTAAGGCGGGGATTGCGCCAGTCTGTTGAAGAACATCGGCGCTTTGCCTGTAGATGTGGCCAGGATGTATTTTGCAGAAACTGTCCTGGCTTTAGAGTACCTCCACAACTATGGCATCGTGCACAGAGACCTCAAACCGGACAAGTGAGTACCCAGTCTGCATGGACGGGGCTTCCTGTTGCTACAACTAGACAGCAAATGACTGTCGTCATGTTAGGCCTTGAGTTGTCTTTAATCATTTGATATTGATCCAAAGTTTGTGACACACTCTTGATCCTTTTATTTTTGATTCTTAATCTGAGTCAGATGTCGGCAGTCTAAGTAACTCCTGTTGTGTTCTTGTTTTTCTTGCAGTTTGTTAATCACTTCCATGGGACACATCAAGCTAACAGACTTTGGACTGTCAAAGATCGGTTTAATGAACATGACAACTAACTTGTATGAAGGACATATAGAGAAAGACACCAGGGAATTTATTGACAAACAGGTTTGTGTGTTTTCCTCTCATGTTTACACACATTAAGCAGGTGATTGGACAGATTACAGGAACACACTTTGTCAAGCATCCAGCCAATCAAACTGGAATTAAAGGATGGTTTTAAAATAAGCTTTCAGATTTGTGAAGAGATGAGCGTAGGCCGCTCTGCAGCACTTCTCAAGTGGGAAATGTGGGTATTTGTTAACAATCGCTCAAAAAATGCAACCACAAGAGGGCACAATCCAGTGCTTTTATGTGCCGCTCCCAAGTCCGTGTAAATTCAGAATTTTATCCGGAAAAGCATCAAACATAAAACCATACACAGATTAGTCATGGCCTGGGTAAACAACGACCGCCACCGGTGCTGCTGACCTGAAGAGTATCACCAAAGAATCAGAATCAGAAAAAGTTTTATTGCCAGGTTCAGTAGAGCGCACTTTACAGAACGAGGAATTTGACTTGGTGTATAGTGCAATTAAGAATAAGATTAAAACATAAAGTAAAACAATCTAAAGCGCACCAAAACACCGAGGCAGCCGTCCGTGGCGCCATCTTTAACATCTTAAGAAAGGGAGGATGAAGGCCTGTTTGTAGGCAGAGAGAGTAAAGGAGTGTGAGACTCGGTAAAAGAACATTGAATTCAGGGACTTGAACAGGGACAACTAGTTTGTTGGCTGACATGATGGAAAGTCAGAAAGGTGGATATCCTGTGTTTTCTGTTTACCGGATGGAAAAGAGAGCAAGATTTATGGATCAGGAGCAGATTCTAGCATGTAAACAAAATTGTTGGTACTCTTTGGTTAATAAAAGAAACTCACAATGGTCAAAGAAATAACTTAAAAATGACAAAAGTAATAATAAATACAAATTTTATTAAATGAAAAAAGGTACATAGTGTATACTTGCACAGCTCTTTTCTACATTCCTCAATGGCCCAAAGCGCTTCACACACACATTCACACACTGATGGCGGCTCCGCTACCGAACACTGGCAGCCAACCTTCCACCAGAGGTAAGGTGGGGTTCGGTGTCTTGCCCCAAGGGCGCTTTGAGCAAGGGGGGAATCAAACCTACAATCTTCTGATCCTACCGCTGCACCATGGCCGCCCCATGTAACCAGTGAAAGTCAGACATTGTTTTTTAATCATGCTTCAACTGACTTATTTACGAAAATAAAATCACGAGACTGGCCTGGACAAACACGATGGTTCCCGTAACTAAAAACTGTGTTTAGAGTATCCAGTCATTCCTGTAACTGTCAGTGAGACTCCTGCACCTGTCCACGGGTATTTGGGCCCTCTGCTCATGAGCAAACTGCTCCAGTTGTCTCAGGTTTGATAGGTGAAAGATTGAGAATGGAGAGATTAAAGCAGTTTATTTGACGGTCACAAAAGTCTTCCAAACAGTAGGGGACACCCAAAAGTGTTCCGATTTTTTTTTTTTTCCTCTTTTATAGTTCTAAATACTGTATGTATTTTAGGTTTTCTAGTTGTTGAGGTTGTCAGCAGAAATCACCAAATGTCCATTTCTTTCTTGCTTTTTACTGTTAAATGTAGTTTTTATATATTTGGGGCTTTTATTTTTCACAACATCCTGGATTTGAGCAGTTCAGCAGTCTTTCCTCACAGATCTTTCAGCAGCAAAAGTCAACGGCAGAGTCTGAATCACATGTTCCTTTTTTTGCAACAAAGCCTAACAAAATGCATCATGTTTGAAGGTGTCAGTATGCAGGTTTCCGATACTGTGTTACTCTATTTATCCCTCAATGGGGAAATTCGTCTCCGCATTTGACCCATCCCTTGGGGGGAGCGGTGAGCTCCAGCTGAACCGCGCTCGGGAGGCGGTAGCGTTAAGGGCCTTGCCTAAGGACCCTCACTGGGTGATGTCAATTACTCGCCATTGATATGGTAATTGCCCCCAGTACCATTGCTCATTCCCCTCCGGGAATCGAACCCTGGATTCCTGCATGGTAGTTACTCAGCTGCCAGAGCTTGTCTAAGCCTAACTAACTTCTACAACCTTGACTTGGTCTTTCTGTTGTCATTATGTCCAGGTGTGTGGAACTCCAGAGTACATTGCTCCAGAAGTAATCTTGAGGCAGGGTTATGGAAAACCAGTGGACTGGTGGGCCATGGGTGTCATCCTTTATGAGTTTCTCGTAGGATGTGTGCCGTTCTTTGGAGACACACCAGAGCAACTCTTTGGTCAAGTTGTTAACGGTAAGAAACCATATGTTGTCTCCTTTTTTGCTTTGTTTTTGCAGCATTAGTTATAAAAATCTGTGTGAGCTCACAGAGTGAAGGATTTCACTGTAGGCCTGAAGGAAGAGTTTCCAAATAAATCTGTGACACTGACCAACATGTCATGGCAACAGGTTGTTGACAGTGCTTTTGAACTGCCTTCTTCTACAACAGTAATGCTGGATAAACCAGCTATAGGGGTGACGGGGGTATAGACCCTTCAGTGCTGCTCACACCGGATGATTTCCAGTTAAAGGGATCCATTATCATGCATTTGTGCTTAGATGAGATCATCTGGCCAGATGGGGAGGATGCGCTTCCACCGGACGCCGAAGACCTGATATCCAGACTGCTGAGGCAGAACCCGATGGAACGTGTAGGAACGGGTTAGTGGACAAGCTGCAGTGATGCCTTTTCTTCATTTGAAATGGTTGGCCGCATCTAACCATGGTGCCAAGCACTCCATGCATGTGAACAGTTGAGGCATTGCCATGACAACCAAAATGCATCTTAGCTAAAAAAATTAAGAAATATCCGCAATCAAAGCTAGAATGAACAGACCTGGGCTGTAATCCGTTCCAGGAGGAGCCAACGAGGTCAAGATGCACATCTTTTTCTTGGGTTTGGACTGGAACAGCCTCTTGAGGCAGAAAGCAGAGTTTGTACCTCAACTGGAGTCTGAAGAGGACACCAGCTACTTTGACAGTACAGACTTTATTTTGACACTTTTTAAAGGCAAGGTTTCAAATAAATAGAAGTTCACTGCTGTTTCTGTTCTCCTTGCTCCGCCCTCTAGCACGGTCAGAGCGCTACTGCCACCTTGGCTCAGATGAGGAAACAAATGACGATGAGTCATCTGCAGAGTTGCGACAGTTCTCCTCTGTCGCCCATCGCTTCAGCAAAGTACTTTTTGCTATTGAATAAAATGATCTGATGGTTCCATGTATTTAACTAAAAAATGGTCCTATTTCAGAATAAAATACCGATGCACTAAACCTAGGTAACTTTTCCTTCATTGTGTAGGTTTACAGCAGCACAGAGCATCTCTCCAGCACCACACCATCCAATCCGAGCCAATTATTGTTGGACAGAAGCCACAGCGAAGAGAAGGATGAGCGTTGGGAGAGCAGGGGCATCCTGTCCCCGAGTGATGGTCTTAAAACTTCAGCCTTTGGAAACAAGAATTCAGATGGACATAGGAGATGGTGAGAGAACAGAAATAAGATGTTTTTTTTATAGGAATGTGCAGATCAGGTTTTTCCTTTTTTGGGTCAGATGAAAATCGGAGTCATTTGATTTGAGTATCTGGTGATGCCGAGTCTGGACCCGATACTCTTTAATTAACCTTCTTTTATCATTTGACTCTTGAACAGATCAATTCTGTGAAGGAAATTTAACAATCAAGTACAAATATTGCAGCTATCATCAACTAGTAGAAATAGTTAACTATTACCTAGTCAAAACTGGTGATAATTGTGAGAAGTTTGGTAACTGCAGCTTCAGGATCTTCAGAACTATTTTGGATCAGATGTGATTCTTTAAAAACTGACACATTAATTATGACTTTCTTTTTAAATTGTTGTTGTAGCATAAATGAAGAATATTCATGACTAGCTCATATCATTTCTTAGTTTGGGTTGTTGTTTAGAGAAAATAGGATTCTTTATTGGAAGCTCTTTGTTTAAGATTGCTTGGCTCTCCACTCTGCACATAAGCCAGGGACTTAGGAAGAACCCGATGAGCTGCAGGGATGTTTCCACTCTGAGTAAATGAACTATGCAGACTTAGTTTAAAAAAGAATGGGAAACTTATCTGTATGAGACTAAATGGTGGCTATATGGAGTCAGAAGCCTCCACTGCTGAACTCCTTAAAAATGGTTTGAAAATCAAGTCTACAGTTTTCCCTGCATGTTAAATTGCTAAATTGGCCAAATCTAACATTGTGGATTTAGTGAAAGTTCTGGTTTATTTGTTGCTCTTGTTTTTTCTTGCGCAGTCTTCGGCCTCGTGCTTCATCCAGCTCCTCTCAGTCGGACCGGAGTGGCACCCTCAGCTTTGACACCACACCTCCACTGGCTGTCTCTGGTGAAAATTTGGAGGAAGGTGATGTTTCTGAACAATAAACAAACAATTATGGTTTCAATGGGAAACTCGTGTGACACTGTTTTCCTAATCACAAAAGAAATGGTTTCCAACTTGCGCCGCATTCGACTCCGGAGCAACAGTACCGGCACAAGGCCAACCTTCCGAAAGGGAGCGTCTCGCCGCATCGCCGCGCAGCTGGAGAGCCCGGAAAAACCCAGAACCCTGTCTGGGAAAATGCCCAAGTCTGCCTCAGTTTCAGGCCTTTCACTTGTTATCACTCCAGGTAAAAAAGGCTTTTATTTTTGACATGTGTGTCATTAATGAACACAGACTCCAACACACAGGCTTTGTTTTCTTGTTTTTAGTTCATCCAATCATTTAGTTTTAGGAGAATAGTTGTTGCTGATCCACCTCCTGATGGCTTCAGCTTCAGTGTAACTGCAGGAAACTTAACTCTAGTTTTTTTACTGATTTTATTCATCATCTTTCCATATTTTAGTGTAATTTTTTTTTTTTTTTGGAAAAGCCTTCTTCATAAGAAACTCCGTTTCGATATTTCTGTTGCGTTAAGTTTAAAGAAATAATACTGCTGTAATTTTTGTTTTTATGGTATTTAAAAAAAAAATGCTGCGAAAAGGCAGTTTTAAAGCAATTATAAGACGTATAAGTTATTATATAAAGCAGTGTTTTTCAACCTTTTCTGAGCCACGGCACACTTTAACCTTAAAAAAAATCCCGCGGCACACCAGGATCCAAAAATTAAAAAAACACACACACAAAAAAAAAACGGAGAAACTCATAGTCTGTATTGATCTACAGCCCCTCCACAATCTCACATGCATTTTTGAGATAATTGTTGCAGAAAAAGCTGGAAACTGCAGCTGTTTTTTTCTAAAAGATGCAATAAAAGTTAAGTTAGAAGATTTGAAAACAGTTTGATGTGTGTTCGTTGGTTTCAAGGCGTTTAACAACAGATCTTGTGCTCGGTCACTCTCACAACCCAATGCATCATGGGAGATGTAGTGCAATAAACGGCCGGTGGAGATCGCGTCTCTGAGCTTCATGGTTTTGTTCACTTGTTCCACGGTCTGATACCGGATTCTGTGGAAAGCTACACCGCTAAAGACGAGCTTTAGCTGGTACTTCTGTTGGAACTGAGCGATTTTACGAGCTAAATCGGGACAAGGAAGTGAAGACTTTAACCACTTCTGATTGGTCAGACTGATGACATGTGATTAAGCCTTCAAGAATGATTGGTGGAGACAATTAAAGGGGCGGGACTTTTACAAAATACAGCCGGAGCTGCAGCTGAATCGCGGTATGTCATTCTTATCAAAATGTCTTTAATAAAATAAAATAAACGCAAAGAAAAAGTATTTTATGATCTTTTATATTCCTAACTCCTCAGTGTTTTATCAAGTCCTGTTTGGATGAACAGAGAGCTGAAATCCTGGAGATGGAAAATGTTTTTATATCAGTTAATGAGGGCAATTCCCCACGGCACACTTGACCATCTCCCACGGCACACTAGTGTGCCGCGGCACACTGGTTGAAAAACACTGATATAAAGAAACATGAAACAGCATCATTTATGTTAAATGCATAAAAATCCGACCAGAGCAGTGCTGGGCGTGGCGATTGCACTTTGTGTAGTAGCCTCTAAACTGGAGGAGCGGCTGTAGCAGGCTGCTGGGAAAAACCTCCAAAGGTTAAGTGGTAGAAACACAAACGTAACTGTGCAGACTTTTTATCACAATGTTTCTCACTGGAAGATCTGTCTTTGCTGTTTTTTTTTTTTCATTCATTTTTTTCTCTATAAAACCAGATGACTCAACTTTACCTCCTTCAAGTCCCAAATCGTCGCTGTCTTCAAACCCCTCGTCCAGAGACTCGTCTCCCAGTCGGGACTTGTCCATCAGCATCAGTTGTCTCAGGCCTCCTGTAATCATTCACTGTTCTGGGCGGAGGCTGGGATTTACGCTGCGAGCTATCAGGGTCTACATGGGTGACACCAATGTCTACACTGTTCATCACATGGTCTGTGTAAGTGTCTGTCTGGAGTCCTGAGCAGCTTCCAAAATGTGCAAAATCCAATGAACAGCATGGTACACATCACAGCTTTCAGCATTTGGAATCATTCTAAGGCTGGATTCAGACGTCACCAGATCTCGGAAGCTTTCCAGCTGCTGTTAAAATAAACGCTCTGGCCAGCTTGTTTATGTTATTGTTTTTTTTTTTTTTTGTGTTTTTTTGTTTAATGATTTTATGAAATGTGGTGGGATGAATGCAGACTCATTCAAACAACTTTAGACGTGATCCACATTGTTTCTCACTGATTTCATGACCATCTATCCGTCAGAATCATTGATCAGAACCTTCTTAGCCGTCGTCTCTTCATCACTGCAGCTGCTAGCATCCTCGTCTCCTTGGTAACCGTCCTGCTGCACGACTCCACCGGTGTTCAATCTGACGTGTATACAGACGTTCAGAAATGGTTCGAAAAAAGAAAGTTGGAAGTCCTGTTGCAAAGCGCAGGACTTCCATTATTTCTGCCTCTCTTTTCTTTGCCCCGCCCTCGTATTTCCTGACCAATGACTGAAGAGATTTTGAGTCACGTGGTTTTGTTTACAAGCTTTAGTCCAGAACAGGAAGGTGCGCTTGACGGCAGTCTGAAAACAGACCAAACCCAAGGTTCAGGACTCAAACTGGACCAAATGAAGTGGACAAATGGTTTTTCCAGTCTGAATACACCCTAAAATTCACTCATTCCTCTAAAAACCTGCTCTCTGAACACCTCCCAATCCACACAATAGAGTGGGTTCTCACATTGTGACATCACAAAGTGGGGAACCGCCCCTCCCAGGAAGTGACTGCGCTGCCAGGCCCGCGCCCAGACTAACAGACACGCCCACTTTCTCTGTGGAGCTAGCAGTGATCGGCTAAACGCTTTAATTTTCTATGCACAACATGAACATCAATCTTTGTAAAAGTTCAGATGTTTGTTTTCATGGGAGAAACTCAGACACTGCTGAGGCCGACTCTAGGATGATGTCTTAAAATGGGCGACACCCACAAGAAGAGAAAGGCGGAGCCTCAAATATCGAGTCGTCTTATTTCCTGGTTGGAAAATGAGCCGAAAATAACTCGTATGTAATAAAAAAATGGTTCCTTAGATAATAAGTGATCATATATGGATATAGTTAACTCTGAAAGGATGAAGAAAAGCAGCATATAGGCGCTTTAAAGTGCCTTATGCTTACCTGGGAGTCACACCTGTGCTGCACTGTGAGAATGTCTGACTCATTGAAACATCGTCTGCAAACAAAACATCCCAGTACAGTTTTTCCATCAGCTCAGTAATCAGTTCATGCTTACCTTAGAAACGATTGGACACCCTCGCCGTCTGGACTGGTATGGGAGGTTCATGGGCTGTGACCTCTTGTCAAAGGAAATCTTTGCCAAGTCTCAACAAAAGGAGGACATTTCTGTGTTGTCTGCCTGATTATATGAAGTGGTGGACCATCAGCTCCATTTTCTAATAAAATAAAAAAACATGTTATCTAAGGGCTGATGAAGACTTTTTTTTTTTTCTTCAGAGTGTTGAAGATGGCAGTCCCGCTCATGAGGCTGGAGTCAGAACTGGTGACCTCATCACTCATGTCAACGGGGAACCGGTCCAGGGACTTTTACACACTGAGGTGGTGGAGCTGCTGCTCAAGGTCTGACATTTTTCTGAACTTTGTCTTCATCATTCATGGTTTTGAGGGTAAAACAAACCACTAGCTGGTCTGCTTTTTGTTGGTACAGTACCAGCTTAAAGACATAAAGGTGGGTTACTTCTCTTTGATAGAGTGGAAACAAGGTGACTCTACAAACAACAGCGCTAGAGAACACTTCTATTAAAGTGGGCCCAGCCCGAAAGGCCAGCTATAAAGCCAAAATGGCTCGACGCTGCAAAAAGAGCAAGAAAAAGGACGGACAAGACAGGTACGTGGACATGAGAGTTCTGAGCAAGAGCGATCCTGTGACGGGGTCTTTGAAGCCGCGTCATGCTGGTCTGTTCTTTCTCTTGGCTCTGATGAGCAGCAGGCGACGCAGCATCTTAAAGAAACTGTCGAAGCATAGCGCGGCCCCGCCCATGCACAGCACGGCCCCGCCCATGCACAGCAGCCACAGCTTCTCTTCGGGCTTTCAGCAGTCCTCAAGCGACAGCCTCTCTGGTTCCCCCACACAGAGCCTCTCTCCGGGGCCTTCCACGCCTTGTCGCTCCCCTGCTCCGGACCACTCTGGAGGTGAGCCTTGGTGGAACCTCTGTTCTATGCATTTCCATACATACAAATCGATGTTTTTCATTTCAGATTCCAGTTCTTCTCCATGCTCCAGCTCCCCTAACTCTCCAGTACCACAAACTCGCCCAAGCTCACTTCATGTTTTGGGACGCTACACCAAAGCCGGACGTTGCAAGTCGACCAGCAGCATCCCTCCGTCCCCCCTGGCCTGTGTCCCTGTGCTACAGCCCCCGTCTCCACAGTGCCCCGCATCCTCCCTCCCGAGTCATCCCAAATCCCTCCAAGGCTTTCATGGCAAAACGTCGTCCCCTCCCACGATTGCCCGGCATTCTGTACGCCCCCACAGCCTTGAACCACCGCGCTCACCACTAATCAAGAGAGTTCAGTCAGCAGAGAAGCTGATGGGAGAAAAGAAAGGTGGCTACCATGGAGACAAGAAGCCCTATTGCTCTCGCCGCTATACGTTGGAGATGCCTCTGTCTGAAGGTGAAGGACTGGAGGAGGAAGATGGGGGCTCCACGGCAGGTTTTGTGGGTGTCGATGAACACAATCAGAAGGGTTTGGTAGTCAGGGGGCAGAGGGACCAGCAGGATGGAGGCAGTGAGCCGTACTGCTCCACGCCACCACAGCCACGAAGAGGAGGCAGCCATCACTCCAACCAGGTGGTGGTGATGAGGAAGCTGGCCCGGTCAGAGCGCAGGGATTCCTTCCAGAAACAAGAGGCTGTGCAGGAAGTAAACGCTGACGAGTGTGAGGAAGGAGAGGCGTCCCTGAGCACAAATCCTGCTCCGTCTCAGACGAGTGGATCCAAGGTTGGACAGATGGACTTCATGATGACAGGGTGCAGTGTGGGTCAGAGAGCTAAAGAAATGCACTTACACCAGCAGGCAGGGTCCAAAAAATGAGACAAAATCCCTTCAAGGTGCTAACAGATACAAGAAAACGTCCAGTTTAGCAAGACCTGAAGAAAAGCAGTCCTCTTCTTTTGCTCTTATATCACTGTGATGCCTGGACCGGACATACTTTAGACATCTTTTCGTTTTCACTGAGTCGCAGTTAGGATTTAGATTTTTTTTAATCTGTGATACTGTGGACACAACAAGCCAAGTTTGCTGTGAGGAAGGGCAGATGTCATTTTTTTAACCGTGTGTGCGTCGTAGAGCCTCACAGCTTAGCCTTGTACCAAGTGCACATAGAATTTCATGTTGGGTTCTTTGCTGCATTCCTTTCATTTTCATTTCATTTTTTAGGACTACAAATGTTGCAGTGCAGTTGAAAGCATAGCTGTGTTGCCAAAGTGTGGCTGCATTGGAACCGTTGATTCATAAACGGCTGCATGGCAACTTCCAAACCTCAGCTGCTGTCCATGCAGATGTGAAAATAAAGTGGTCTTTGCTCTAAGAGTCCTCATGCTGTTTGTCAAACACTAGTAACTGTTCATGCTTGATAGGAGTGAGCTTCCGGGTGAAATACGCTCAGGGATGGATTTAGTTAGCTGAAGAGAAACGTCATTTCATTTTTTTTTTTCAAAAACATGCTTCATAGGTTAATTGGCAATTCTAAATTGTCCATAGGTGTGAGTGTGAGAGTGAATGGCTGTGTGATTGTTGACATTCTACCCTGCGACAGACTAGCGACCTGTCCAGGGTGTCCCCTGCCTTCGCTCACAAGTGGCCGGGATAGGCTGCGGCAGCCCCGTGACCCAGAAAGGGAGAAAACGGTTAAGAAAATGAATGAATGAAGAGAAACGTTTTTAAGTTTAGAAACCCCTCATTCCAGAAGAAACGCGTCCTGGGTGAACTCAACTTGTGGAGAGTAGCAGCCACTCCACCAAAGGCCCTGATGAAGCATCTGTAAAACCCAGGAAAAAGTTGGAGTTCACGCAAAGAAGGGACAGACCAGTCGAGAACAAACTTGATCATTGACTGTATATGAAACCGAACTGAGTGGCCCCGCCCCCCTGGCGTTTCAAACAGGAAGTACCTGCTGGTTCCAAGAATCCAAAATCCCACAGACGTCTATAGTGAAATAAACAGCTGTAATCAGTCATGCTATTGGTCAGAAAAACCGTTCTGGCTCTGACACATTTTTCATCATCATCTTAATAATCCTCATGCATGTGGTGCCCGCTCGCCCCCCCCACCTCGAACGTTTGATTGACAGATTCTCCTGAGCCGCTTTCAGTGGAAGGGGTGTGGATTTCAAGCAAGCTCACTCAAAAGTGACAGCAGTTACCGTAGAAACCTCGGCTCAGACCAATCACCAAGGACATGCGGTCAGGGGAGGGGCCTCACCTGCCATCATAAAATAAATGTAGTCTAATTTGTGCTATAAACACAATTTATGTGTATGATTCTAATCATTTTTATCTTCAAAATTGCAGTATTTCGCTTATTTTCTGTTCAAACACAGTGCAGGCCGCAAGGAGAAGCAGCACCAAGCTGTGCCTCACGGCAGATTGTGCAGTCCTACGCAAACTGGGTGGAACTCAGCGAATGCTAAAAAGTAATGCTTTATTAAATGTAAGTTGTTCACAATTTTAATTCTTGTTGTCCCTTTCTATTTACTATTTAATATAATTCATGTTTGTCTTGTTTATTTTGTGTTAAAATGGGACCCCCCACCCCCTCACCCTAATATGAGATTATATGAGGAAGGGGGATAAATTGGGGACAGCTGGTAGACTGTCTCCCGGTGGTCAAACAGCCATCCCCCAGCCCCCCCCCCAGTATGGGGCCCAGGTCCCCCAGCCTCTGGGCCCCATCCTCCGAGGCACCGACGCCCCAGGCCCAGCACGACCCACCCCACACAGAGAGGGAGGAGCCAGAAAGCGCCATCCCCCTGTTCCTTTTCAAGTTCTAAATGTTATTAAAGATACATCTGGGAGTTTTCTGATTCTTCAAGGTTCCGTTCCAAAAGAGTCCATCAACCTGGTGAATGTCTATGGGCCTAACATAGATGATGACACATTTTTGACAAACTTTTTTAAAACATTTTTTCACTCCCAGAAAATTGTATCATAGGAGGAGATTGGAACTGTGTCTTGGATCCCGCTTTGGATAGATCATCTGACCAAACTCACCAAAGAAGTAGGAACACTATACAGAATTTCATAACGGAATTAAAAATGGTAGATATCTGGTGCCACACAAGACCCAAAGATATTGAGTGTTCTTGTTATTCTAAAGCTTATGGCTTATACTCTCACATGGATTACTTTTTAATTTCAGCAGAGTTACTATCAATATAAAACAATGTTTTTTTGACAGTATAATAATCTCGGACCATGCCCCATGTAGCATTTTGTACTCGCATATTAATCTCAAAATGGATCCACCCAGGTGGTGTCTGCATCTAAAATGGCTTAACCCTTGTGCTATCCTATGACCCCACCCTTACATTGGCATGTTCTCCCTACCATGACAAAGGTGGATAAAGGTTGAGAGGATTTCGTGTAATCCATAGACACCAGTGAAGAACACAAATCATTGCAGAAAAAAGGTTCAGTGCACTGTCTAGTCTAGGGTCTAGATCAGTGTTTTTCAACCAGTGTGCCGCGGCGGAGATGGTCAAGTGTGCCGTGGGAAATTGCCCTCATTAACTGATCTAAAAACATTTCCCATCTCCAAGATATCAGCTCTTTGTTCATCCAAACAAACCCTGATAAAACACTGAGTAGTTAGGAATATAAAAGATCATAAAATTATTTTTTCTTTGTGTTTATTTGATTCTATTAAAGACATTTTGATAAGAATGACGGTACCGCGATTTAGCTGCAGCTATAACTGTTAGCGGAAAAATCCTGCACCTTTAACTTTCTCCACCAATCATTCTTGAAGGCTTGATCACATGTCATCAGTCTGACCAATCAGAAGTGGTTAAAGTCTTCACTTCCTTGTTTAGATTTAGCTCAAAAAGTCGCTCAGTTCTAACAAAGATACCAGCTAAAGCTCGTCTTTAGCGGAGTAGCTTTCCACAGAATCCGGTATCAGACCGTGGAACAAGTAAACAAAACAATGAAGCTCAGAGACGCTGGTCTTTCTGCGGTCGCGGATTTACAGCACTACATCTCCCATGATGCATTGGGACATACAGGAACATGTGTGCAGAATATGGACTGGAAACCCCAAGGTCAAAATGGGAAACACATTCGAAGGTGGTAGAGAATGAGAGGGCAAAGATCCTGTGGGACTTCCAGATCCAGACTGATAGGATGGTAATGGCGAACCAACCAGACATTGTAGTGGTGGATAAAGAACAGAGGAAAGCCGTTGTGGTGGAGGTGGCAGTGCCAAGCGATGGAAACATCAGGAAGAAGGAACATGTGAAACTGGAGAAATACCAGGGACTCAGAGAAGATTGAAGAAAACCTGGAAAGTGAAGGTGACAGTGGTGCCTGTGGTAATTGGAGCACTCGGGGCAGTAACCCCCCAAGCTGGAGGAGTGGCTACAACAGATACCTGGAAAGACCTCAGACCTCTCAGTCCAGAAAAGCGCAGTGCTAAGAACAGCTAAGATACTGCAGGACCCTCAAGCTCCCAGGCCTCTGGTAGAGGACCCGAGCTTGGAGGAGAAACCACCCACGGAGGGTGAGAGGGGCGTTTTTATATATATATATAGACGGGACAAACGACAAACACCACCACATATTATAAAAGCGCCCTCTCACCCTCCGCGTGTGTTTCTCTCCTCAAGATATATAATATATATATTATATATTAATAATATATACATACTATATATATTAATATATATTATATACATAAAAATACATACACATACTACTATACAAACTATATAAATATATCACATACATACATATATACACATATAACAACTATGTGAGAAACTTTTTTTTTTTTAATTGAAAAAGACAATTGAGGTTAACAGTTTGAGACAATTGTATACAATTATGCAAAGTATAGAACCATAGGAAAAAAAGTACTGGACATGTACACACAACACAAGCAAGATAAAATAAAGTTAAATTCTAACCAGTAATACAGAAAAAAAAAACAAGACATTAAAATAAAATAAAAATAAAAAATAAAAAGGGGGGTTTACATAGACATTTGAATGATTCTTAGCTTAGGGGGTTATCAAAAAGCCGCAATTTAAATATGACACTTTGAAGTTCCATAGCAAGTTTGTTTTCCATGAAGTGTACAGATGAAAAAAAGAGCAGTTCTTTATGAAATGTGGAGAAAAAAAAAGGTTTGATTTTAAGGAAACGACATTTATGCATATAGAATTTACCCAAAATAATTACAACATTCAGAATAAGTTCTGTGTTCTTGTTTTCTAAAATAAACCCAAAAATGATATCCTTAATAGAAAAGTCTGCTAAAAGTGGAATCTTGGGGAAAAGCCAATAATGTAAACTATTCCAAAAGACAACTGGGAGCCAATTTAGCTTGTTCTGGTTTGCGGCGCCTTCCATCCGTGACACCAGGGTTCAAATCCAGGTTGTTCCCTGTTCCCTTCTCTACCTCTGTGCTGGTCCCAAGCCTGGTTGCTTTGAAAGGGTCACGTCAGGAAGGGCATCCGGCGTAAAACATTGCCAAGCTTACCATGAGATTCGTTCGCTGTGATGGGAAAAACCAAAAGAGAAAGAAGAAGATTCCAAAAGACAACTATGTTTTTTTTTCCAGGTTTAGTTAGTCTTTTTTCCCCCAAAACTTTATTGTTCAAAACAAATAGAACAAATATGTATGACAGGAACAATAGTCATAACAACGAGAATGTCAGGGGATGGTACATGTATTAAAAAAGAAAAATTACAGAAACAGATTGCTATGCATTGAAAATATTCAAAGACAGACAGTTTTCATAAATATGTATGGCCTTTGTTTAAGCTATTAGAGATAGTATATAAATAAGATTCTAAATCTTTAATTATTACAGGGAAAAAAAGTTGTGATAAGGAAAACTTGGATTTGTGAATATGAAATTTGGTCTCTGGTCACAACATTCCGCTTTCTTCACCTGTGATAAATCTTGGTGTCAAAATCGATTCTACTCTAACATTTGATCATCATATACGTCACCTCTCCAAAGTCTCTTTTTTCCATCTCAAAAACATTGCAAAGCTCCGCCCCTCACTCACCCAGACTGATGCAAAAAAACGAATCCATGCTTTTATCTCCTCCAGACTAGATTATTGCAATGCTCTCCTTGGTGGGATTCCTGGCAGGAGCCTGGAAAAGCTCCAGCACATCCAAAACTGCGCTGCTAGGGTCCTGACACGGAGACGCAAATTTGACCACATTACTCCTGTCCTTCAGTAACTTCACTGGTTACCCATTCGTTCCAGAATTCAATACAAACTCTGTTTTCTCACCTACCAATGTGTCCATGGAACTGCCCCTGCCTACCTCAGTGAGCTCCTTTTCCCGCAAGCCACTTCACGACTCCTCCGTTCCAATTTCACACACTGCCTTCATCAGCCAAGGACCAGGCTAACCACTATGGGAGACAGAGCCTTTCAGGCTGCTGCCCCTCGACTCTGGAACAATCTTCCACAATCCCTCAGAGTGCCACAAAGCCTTGGCACATTTAAAAAAGGCTTAAAAACTTTCCTTTTTAATAATGCTTTTTAGTACTTTTATCATTGCTGTTTTTTTTTTGTCTTACTTTGTTCTTATTGTCAACCATTGTATTCCTGCCTCCATTGTAGCGCTTTGAGATTTTATCTAAAATGTAAAGCGCATTTCTAAATAAAATTTATTATATTATTATTATTATTAAATTTACCAAATATTACAATTAGATTAATTGCCAATTTTACGTTTGATCTTATATTTTTTTCGTGAAGGCCAAATATGATATGTTCAAATGTCATCTGATATTGTGAATCTAAGTTGTAACTTATAAAACGCGCACAATCTTTCCAAAATTTTTTGTAGTATTACAGTTCCAAAACAGGTGACTGATTGTTTCTGGGTGTTCTTTACAAAAGGTACAGTTGGGGTCAATAGTCTTCTTATATCTGAGCATGTATTGATTAGTGGGATAGATTCTATGTAGGACTTTGTAGGAGACGTCTCTCATCTTGTTATTAATTAATAATTTCTGATGCAGGGTCCAAACACTTCCAGGGCAAGTCAGGAATACATTTTCTCCAATAAAAAAACAGCAGAGGGAACAGAAATAACATTTTGCTGAAACAGGGCACGTATGATCTTGTTATTTTTTCGGGCACAGTTCAAACAAGATTTTCCAACAGTCGTGTCACTTAGAGACATGAAGGGAATATTTGCATCAAGTACAGTATTTATAAAGAGTTCACAGATTTCAGTGGAAACGGCGTCAAAAACAATGGCATACTCTTTTGGAGGAACAGCAAGGTTGTATTTAAGGTTAAATTCCTCATATCTAAGTAACTGACCATTGTGGTTAAAGAGCTAACCCACCAGTAGGATATTATTGTCAAACCAATTATTGTAAAATAAAGAATTGTTCTTGTAAAGGCTATATCTGTTATTCCAAATAAAAAACTTATGAGGGGAAAAATTGTGTTTATAGATAAGTGCCAATGAAAGAAGAGTTTGTCTGTGAAAAGCAGAGAGTTTCACTGGGATTTTGTCGATATTATAATCACAAAGCAGAAGAAAATGGAGACCGCCTACTTTAACGAACATGTGATGAGGGAAAATATTCCAAATGGACAGTGGATTTTTTAAATATGACTTAATCCAGTTTATTTTAAAAGTATTATTTAAAGTAGTAAAATCAAGAAAATTTAGGCCTCCTTTTTCATAGGATTTCCTTAATACAGGTTTTTTAAAATAATGAATACGGTTTTTCCAGATGAAGTTTAGCGACATTTGGTCAATAGATTTAAGAGTCTGATTGTCCAGGTGCAGAGACAGAGCAGAGTAAGTTAGTCTAGAAATCCCCTCTGCTTTGAAGAGTAAAATCCTTCCTCTCAGACTCAGGTCTCTCTGAAACCATTGGTTAAAACGTTTCTTGGCTTTATCAAATAGGGGATTGAAATTTAATGAGCATCTTTCTAAATTACTTTTGGAAATAATAATGCCTAAATATGTTACATTTTCTTTTAAAGGAATGTTGCAGATGGATTCTAAAGCACAATCTTTAACAGGAAGAAGTTCACTTTTGTTTAGATTGAGATGTAGGCCTGAGACATCAGAGAAAGACTGAATAAGGTCCAGAGCACAGGAAACCTGACTGCTGTCTCTCAAGAAAAGAGTAGTGTCATCAGCTAGCTGACTAATTAAAATGTCATTGTTAAGAACTGAGATGCCTTTTAATTTATGAATATTGATATAATCAGCAAGAGTTTGAGTAACTAGAAGAAAAAGATACGGTGAAATAGGACACCCCTGTCTGATTCCTCTATTAAGATTGAGTCTAGGGGAGGTGCCATTTTTTTAAACTTGACAGAGCAATTAGCATTATTATACAGAGTTTTAACTGTATTACAGAAGAAAGGGCCAAAACCAAATTTATGAAGACAGCTGAAGATAAAATGATGATTAACAGAGTCGAACGCTTTGTAAAAATCTAAAAAGAGTATAAAACTGTCATCAGAAATCAGGTGTGAGTAATCTAAAATATCGAGAACAAGACAAATGTTATTGGAGATGTGTCTATTTTGAATGAATGTGTCTCTGCAATAACTGAGTTTAAAACAGATTTAAGCCTTTTTGCAAAGACAGATGCAACAATCTTGTAGTCATTATTTAATAGACATATGGGACGCCAGTTGTCAATGAGAAGTACATCTTTTTTGGGTTTGGGTATCAGGGTAAGTACACCTTGATTTAATGTTGGAGGAAGGATGCCTTTTTCTATGCTCTCAACAAATTCCTGTGTTGGAAAGGGGGTAATTTTATCAACTGTCAACTCCGTGTACTCTGTCGCGTGCCTACGTCATGACGCAGGCATCGTATCCCAGCATGCAACAGGAGGCCAAGAGAGATCCAGCACCTCGGAGTGAGCTGTGGGATCCCGTTGTCAGACAGGAACAAACGGTCAAAACCGCTCTCACATTTTCAGCTCCATGTGAGGAAAGCGAACCTTTTACCTTCCACGCTCCGGGAAACATGCGGTTCGGGTGCATATCGTGTTCGTGAAGCAGTCAAGAAGTCATCGTTGTCATCCGGCTTTCATTTTGGAGGATTCCTCCCTCCATCACCCGGATCGCATCAAACAGGCAATGACCACGGTATCCACAACCCCGCAGCAGATAAGGGACCGGCTGCTCCAGGCCATCGACAGTCAGAGCAATGTGAGTGCTCCTCCTGCTAACAGGCTACCCGGCCAGTGTTAGCTTGTTTACCTACACGCTCCGTACGTTAACACGTCTGCTTACGCTTCCTGACGTGTTGTGCTGCTTTGAAGGAAAACGTTTATGTCACAGTATAGTTAACGATGACTTTTGAAACACCCTGACAGAGAGGCGCGTGCCTCTGGAGAATAGAGCTACACGGCGAGCTACACCAGTCCATTAGCTTAGCCTCGGTTAGTCATGGCAGTCCCTTAGCATGCTAGCTGTTAGCTTAGCCCTGAGATCCACCAACACAACAGTAAAAGTTACCCAGCGACCCCCTAACCCTGTCAGGCCACAGAGGATCTGTTGTTGATTTAGCAAAAACAATAATTTAAAATAGAGGCAGAAAACAAAACACTCCAGCTTTTTAGAGGTGCTACATTTACCAGCCTAAACAATCTGACCCTAAAAGTGTAATATTAACTTTAGTCAAGTCGAGAAATTAAAGGAATTCACTATAATCTTGTCTGGATGATTAAGAGTGTTTGGAATATCTGAGCCTCGACTTTTAAGTTTAAAGCTTTTTTTTTTATTCCTCTATAAAAGAATTTCATGTGTAGTGACTAATTTATGTGTGGCATTGAGATATAGTGGAATAACTCAGATGTGTTTGTGTGCATGCTTGTTTGTGTACATAAACATGCACAACATGCAACATACAATTCTATATTTTCATTGTCATAATTTGTCCCATTGATTTTTGGTCATTTTTGTAGTCAAACCCTAATAAAGTTGTGTTTAACTAAAAGCTCAGGAAGGTTTGGTACTATGGTGTGTTTTAGCACCGCTTCATGCTGGCAATCAACACATGTCAAGAGTTATTGTAGAAATTACTTTCAGGGCTTGCTCATCCTTTAAAAAGTGAAACTTCTCTTAGTTAACTGAAAATATATTTTTGTGTAAAGCTGTGTTCTTTATCATACAAAAGAAAAAAAAAACTTTTTGAGCTTTGAAGTGTATAATAATATTAATTCTTCATGAAAAACGCCTCAAAAGCAGTATTTTGTTGCATTCACGCATTTCAAAAGCCTGCTCTCTGAGTACCAGCTGCTCCCAATCCACCCAGTCGAGTGGTTCCTCACAAATTGTGACGTCAGTAAAAGTGGGAAAAGGCCCTTCAGCACAACACCAGCTCCATGATGCTAGGAAGATGCTGCTAAAAAAGTTCCATTAACAGTGGAACCATGTCTGTTATGATATTTATAAAATACAGCCTTTTACGAGTTCTTTGCCCTCCCTGGGGGGTGGGGTGCTTCTGTCCCAGGTTTAGGAGGTTAAGGGTGTTTTCAGACTGGATAAATCATTTTTCCCGAATCGAGTTCTCTTCATTTGTTCCTGGATCAAGTCCTGAGTCTTGCTTTTGGTCTGTATTCAAACTGGTATCCAGCGGAGTATCCTGTTTGTTAACAACCGTGTGACTAAAGATCTCTTCTGTCATTGGTCAGGACCTACGAGGGCGGGGCAAAGAGAAAGACAAACGTGCTGCACTTTACAATCCTTATTCGGACGGTTAACTTATTAAAACTTGTCGATTACCAGGTTTGAACAAACCTTTTACTTTGGTACGGCGGTTCATGCTGTAGGACGGTTACCAAGGAGACGAGGATGCTAGCAGCTGCAGTGATGAAGAGACGACTGCTAAGAAGGTTCTGATAAATGTTTCTGACGGATAGATGGTCAGGAAATCGGTGAGAAACAATGTGGATCACGTCTAAAGTTGTTTGAACGAGTCTGCATTCATCCCACCACATTTCAGTGAGTGTCTGTGTCTCATGGTGGCGGTGTGATGTCATTGTTTCAGAGAATTCATCAGGAACTAGAATGCAGCTTTGATGATGTCACTGCAGCGCCTGTAGGGGGCGTGTCACGTCACCAGACACAGAAAACATGTCAGAAGCTTTCCAGCTGCGTTAAAATAAACCTTCTAACAAACAGTTGGATCTTTTTTCTACTTAATAACAGGACAATTGTTGTTTCACATTTGTCCGCAGCTCATCGGTTCCTACATTCCTACTCTGTTTACGTCGGCTACGGTGGCCGTTTTGGTCCAGTTGTTCTGCTCTGAGGACTGAAAATTAGTTCTGGATTCTCGCTGGAACAAACTGTGGTTCACTTAAAGTGGACCAAATGTATCCAGTCTGAATCCAGCTTATGTTTCATGGCGTCTTGTTCACAAGTGAGGAAAGATCAGAGCGTGAGATCGACAGGCCGGTCGGAGCGCCGTCCTCTGTTATGCTGTCGCTGTACTGATCGGTTGTGATGAAGAGAGAGCTGATTCAGAAAGCAAAGTCGCTGCTCCAAACACGTGTTTATAAGCTTGATGCTCCAGACGCATGTGGGAGGAGCTACTGCCAAATGTTTTCAGCCTGAATCGCGTCCTTGTGTCTCATTCACCGTGCATGGAAGTGACAGATGATGCTGAGACGTTTAGGACACGCTGGAGAGACTAGGTCTCTTGGCTGGCCTGAGAACACCTCAGGGTCCCCCCTAGAGGAGGAAGTGTCCGGGGAGAGGGAAGTCCGGGCATCTTTACTTAGACTTCTGCCCCCACAGCCTGGTCCCAGAGGAACAGAAGATGGTAGATGTCCCATTAATTAATTATGTTTTATGTTGTATTTATCAGCCACGTCTTAGTCTGGTCCATGAAATTCCTATCTGACATTAAACCGGGTTGTGTTCACATACTGGCAATACAGGGATCAGCTCATTAGCATAGCACGATGGCACCGGTGTCTAACGACATCGCTGTCTCCAAAGCAACGCTTTTTAAAAAACGTTCTGTTGCTGCTACACGTCCAGCAGGTTTACCCACCAGTTCTGGCTGGATCCTATTAAAATCGTTACGTGTCCCGCTACTTCAGTAGCCGAACGCTGGCGAGTGCTAATTTTGGACCCTGCACACATGGAATATTTGCTGCGAGGTGCTAAATAAAAACTTTTTTTTATCATCAAAAAGTAGCTTCACTCACAGACAGCAAATTTCTGCCGGGTTCCAGCTACTTTTGAGAGCCTGCACTTTAACTATACCAGCCCTTGCCTGAAGTCACATGCAACGGTCATCTGGCATTCAAGTTGAAGCAGTGCAGTTGGTCTTAAATGGTTTGTGTTTCAACACCTAAAACAAGCGCGCGAGAAGTGTCTATGAGTCACGAAATCCAGCAGCAGCTTACGAAACACCTGCCTGGTTGTTTTACAAATATTCTTATAGCTTGTATTTAGTTGCATTTTGTATTCATGTTTAATGTCTTTGACATTTTAATTTTATCTAAACAATCATGTTCCAGCTGTATGAGAGATGCCACCACCCCCACCCAGTGTTCAAAATACGCGGGAATGGTAATGGTAAATGGTAAATGGCGTATACTTATATAGCGCTTTCTACCCTCTTACGAAGGCCCAAAGCGCTTTACAGTCACAGTCCCATCCACCCATGCACACACACATTCACACACTGGTGGATTTCCAGGCCAGTAATATCCGTTTTTTAGCGACCACCATTCAGAGCTGAAAGGCTGTAAGCAGGCCAGGTGTGTGATGCCGAATCTCTGTAGAATATCCCAACATTGCAAGGTTGTGATCAGGTTAAATGTCTTAGTTTTACTTTGTACAACAGACATCTACAAACATTTTCTTTTTAAATTACGACTTTTAAGTTTGAATTTCCGAGAAAATAAGTCATAACTGTTAAACTACGAGACCTTAAGTCGTAAATTTATGAGATAGAAACTCGTAAATTTACACCAAAAAAAGTCATAGATTAACAAGGGAAAAAAAACACCAAGGTCTTCCGTTTATCGGAGCCTAGCATTGTGATGAAATACGTGGCCTTTTGTGAAGCTTTATTTCCTAATAGGTTTCAAAAACAAAGAAATTCTGAACCCTTTGACGACTCAAAATCAGATTATTGTCAGTGTAGCCGTCTTTCCGGGGTTTGGTGTTGGTAAAGCGAAGTTTCATCTGTAAAATAAGGAGCTAAGAGACACGTTTGGGATGTAGAGGACCACACTACTTTATTTTCCTTTTCATTCACATACCCAGAAGTCAATTTGTCTCCTTACGTCATGAACCTGTCATGCACAGAACACCAATGTGTCAACAGTTACATACGCCCCCCTCCTCCAGAGGACACATCCCGTTTTAACATAAAACAACAAAAATGAATGAAAATAGTCTGTTATATTAGCATTACACTGTTGAAAATGCCAGAAAGACGGAAGCGTCACACAGACGTAGAGATATTGGTTTCATGGAGGAAGAAAGAATGGAAGTGGACAGCTTCAGGGACACCAACGTCTTCATCAACGGCTTGTCATACCTGAAGATGATTCATTCTTCTTTTCACGGTTCTTCTTTTTGTACCACAGAAGAAAGTAGTCAGTCAGAAACTCTGCCTACTTTTCAGAGGTCATTTTCACACCTTCAGAGAATCTAAAGGGGGCAGACCAGCTCTATCCCCATGATTCTGGCGCAAACATGACTCCACCACGTCCTTGACGTTGTAGCCTTGTTGGAACATGGTGGCCATCCACCAACCACCCACTACTCCATCTGGACCAGGGACCACCACCCCTTTTGATGTTAAGGGGCTTTTATGGGGTCTGAATAGTATGAAAACATAACAAAAAACATAACCACAGACTCGTATAGTAATGTTACTAATAATTAGCAGTAATTGTTTCAACACTATGAATTGATGGCTCACGTATCGATTGTAATTATTCTGCATAATTCTAATCCACGATCGATACAACAGTAACAAGAGATACATCTATCTATATCTATATACCCTGGCTATGTCCCACCAAGGTGGGGTAGCCTAGACAGGGCACACAATTTTAACTCCCTCCTTCTTTTCCCCAAACCCTCCTCCTTCAGTGTGTGTGCGTGTGCGTGTGTGTGAGACGGACAAGAGATACATGTAAACATGAAACGTTGATTTATTTCTGTTTTTCTGCTCAAATATGTGAAAGTCAGGAAAAGACAGAAGATCACTTCTAACTTTTTTTAAGCCAAGGAAATCATAAATCAGCTTAATCCTGCTAGTTTTATCAATAGTCTTTGTAATTGGTCTGATCGTGTACTATATAGGGGACAGGCCTACGTAGAGGCCAATTAGCTTTCTTTTTCTCTATCCCAAAATTTCCAGCTCCAAACGAAGCTTCAGTTACTTTTGGGATTTTTTCACAGGCCTCTTGAAAATAGTCTGCAATGCAATGATACATTGCATCTTGTCCCCTGCTGTTATAAAGCTCCTCCCACTGGTTACAGAGGAGCAGCGGCTAAATATGCCTGATCCCTCATCTTTTGCGTCCCCTGTGATGAAGTCGAGAAAAGCTTTTAACGGAAGCTCCTCCCACACGCTGCAGTAGCTTCAGGTTAAGACTTTTGCACGAGTGTCAAGCAGCAACTTTGATGCCGACGTGAATTTGATGCTCAAATTATTTGGTGTGAACAGACAGTTTATTTAAATGATGCACGCATGAGGGGCAGAAAGGGCGGGAGGTAATCCACGGTACACGTGTGTGCAGAACCATGGCTAGTGATCTGTAGTGATATGTTGAACTCCTAATTTTTTCCAAACATGAATGAAACTTTAAAATCATATTGAATATAGGGCTGCAAAATATGAAGAAGACTCATGATATGCGATATTAATGATCAATATTGTAGGGGTGCGATTATATAAGCTCACTTCTTCCCTCTTCTTCAAGCAATAAGTCAAGCTCTACTTGACTCACTATATTTAACGAAGTAAATGTGATTTAACTGTTTTTTTTTCTTCATTTTATTTTTAGGTTCTCTTTTTTTCATCTATGCATTTTTTTTCTGTAATGAGTTTGATAAATCTGTGTTAATTTTTCTATTGCTTTGACTACAATGCTTGAAATCAATCAATCAATATTACGATGATGATATGATTAGCGGTACATGAACAAACAGCAAAACAACCAAAAACATCATTACCATTTCACTGCAACAGTTTCATTTAAATAAGATTCAACATAACTTCAATTACACTCCAAATGACCCTCCTCTGCATAGGAGGCAAACATCTAACATAAAAGCGTCCATCTGATTGGTCAAATGCAAAAAAGTATTTATTTGATTTGTTCAATAATTCAAGCTGCCAAAAGATGTTTTAGCACATTTAAGGGAACCATTTATCGCAATTTTCGCCAACTTTTGCGATACGCATCTTGCACAGCATGATATCGGGATAACGATAAATTTGCAGTTTATTGTGCCGGTGTAGGTTCCATTAGTATTCAGCCTGCAATAACTGGTCGGGGTCATTTGGGGTCCTGCGACTAATGATGATGTCACATTATGTGATTGGCTGTATGTTGCTCTGATGACGTTTAAGATAGTGATTGGTCCACAAGTTTACACGGCAACACCGTTATTTGTGAGAGAAAATACAGTTCTGCTTGAGAAACATGGACGACTTGTACATCGAAATGCCCACTATATACCACAAGGGACTTATCATAGCCTCACCCTCAATTCACAGGATATGTTGGAACAGGGAAGAGGGGAGTACTACAAGGGATTTATTTAGAGGATCCTAATCCAGGATCCTGCAGCCACTTTTGCAGCCAAATGCAATAGGTAAACTTGAGTCAGACGCATACATTTATACTAAATTTGGTACTTAAAACAATTATGTTATTGATTAGAAAATCTTTGTTGTGTACTTTACATTTTATTATTTGATAATAAATTCTATTTTAGCCATTTTAACAAACTAGATTTATTTTGATTTGAACTCCCCTTTCAGCATATAATCTGTGGCCAACTGTGGAGACGAGCAGAAAATTGGATTCAAGACATTTAGCATTTGTTTTAGTGCTACATTTGGGGGTTTTTGATTGGTTGTTTGCGTCAATAATTTGAATAATATATAAAAATAGAACACAAAAAAATTAGGTGTGTGTTGCTGTTTGTTTGTTTTTTTTTGTGTTTTGTAATTAGTATATTTATGCTTTCAACATGTTTTAAAAAGGAAATATAAACTTTGCAATCACAAGTGTTAGAAACTGACATTTGGGCCAATTAAACCAGACTGCACACCATAAATTAATATTGTTTCTCATACAGTCATTCATTTACTCACGTTGGAAAGATAAGTTTATAGCCAATGTGTCACCCTATTATACATTTGGTGCAACAAACAATTATGTCAGACACTCCTTAAAATTCAAAAAGTCATTATTTATGAGGTTACAAAATGAAACATGAAATTAAAATATAGAGCCCTAGCAGATCTCAACGCTACGTAGCTATGTAGTTTGTCCAAGCATAGTGTGATGTCATCACTAGTCACAGGACCCTGAACAGTTATTGCTGGCCGAATACTTTTGGTACCCACAACAACCTAGTTGAATTCCATTTTGATCTGTGATATTTTTAGAGTATGCTTTGTGGGTGCTTTAAGTGGTCTTCATAGGAGACCATCCGCCCTTGGGCACTGCGTTGGTGACCCCATCCAGGGTTTCACAGAAGCCAATCAGGACACAAAACAGGGTGTGCAGTTTGGGGGGGAAAAAAGAAGAAAAAAGCAGCATAATTGCTCTTACAGAATGAGCAAACGGCAAAAGATGAACTCCAATGTAGAAAGGGAAGACTGTTTTCTGTTTGACAGAGATTTTTAGAGGGGTTCAGATCGGAGCACAGACTGCAGAGTGGTTGATTAAGATGTCTCGTATGTGGGTCTCCATGGAGATGCCGGATTGAAGGCAGGCCAGATCTGGCCCACGGCGCTGATTTAGACCCTTTGACTGAACTCACCTGGTTATCACAGGTGTCTGAGATGGATCCACAATATAATCCACAAGTGTGATATGAAAAATTCATCTTTTTTACTCTTACATACATAACAATTGCATAATAATTTGGGACACACTGTATAAATGTGAGTCAATGATTCCCAATAGAGGCTTAATTATTTGTTAAATCTGCATTTGGTGTCAATCTTTATTGAATGTTGTTCAACAGTGTGGATGCCAGCATCGTCTTTGAACTCATGAGACAACTGGTGCGTGATGCAGACTGTCTTTCTTTTTGCAGATTTGCAACATGGTGATTGTGTTGGAAGTAATTAACTGTCTGGAGAAATATCCTATCACCAAAGAAGCACTTGAGGTAAAGCGTGCATTTCTAAACAGATACTCCATACTGAAAGGAAAATGCTGACTTTCGTCTCTGATTTTCTCACATATTTTGCAGGAAACGCGGCTCGGGAAACTGATCAATGATATTAGAAAGAAGACCAAGGATGAAGATCTTGCAAAGCGCGCAAAGAAACTGTTGAAAAACTGGCAAAAACTGATTGAACCTGGGCCAGTTGTGGCACCCAGTGTCACTGGGTCGACAAATGGCAGTTCTCATCTTTGCCGAACCGACCCCGCTCCTCCAGAGATCTCTGTGTTGGGGAAAGGATTTACTGATGTTAGGATGAGAAATTATGTTCAGAACACGTATTCACCTAAAGCTGAAAAATCAAGCAAGCGCAAGGTAGAGCACAGCAGACTGCACTTAACAGAAAACCTCTCAAAGACGTCTACATATGATAATTCTGTCTCCCCACTACCCAGCAATGGGATTGCGGGCAGCCCAAGAACCCAGTTTGACCAAGATGGAGCAGTGTCTCCTGGTAAATGCCGAGTAGATCATCTTGATGACGACAGAGTGAACAGAACTTCAGTCAATTCTGTCAGGCCTTGTCCCAACTCCCCTGGGGTGGAAAAACTACCCAGCACTTCCTCTTTGATCAAAGTTGCAGTGATCCAGCAACATGCCAGGCTGGAGGAAGAAGGAGGGAGCTACAATCAAGGCAAGAGTCCTCGCAGTGTCACTTCCAGTCCGCGGAGCCAGAAGCATGACTCCTTACCAAAGCGCTCCGTACCATATGGACTGAAAGGAACGCCAATCCCAAGTCCTTCTTCCAGAGACTCTCCCTTGTCTTTTTCCCAGGCTTTGGCTTCTCCGGGTCAACCATCTTTTGCTGAGAAGCTGCCCCATTTATCTCATAAGCCTTCGTCACACACAACCAGTTTGTACGAACCCCAGGATGTATCTGGAACTCTGGATTCACCATCAGCCTCCCCTCTCCTCTGTCAACAGAATACTGAATCACACAGATCAAGATTGGAAGCAGGCTTTGTGGTGTCTGATGATACTGATAGAATGACAGCAGCCAACTCTGAGCATAAAAGGAGGAAGTACAAGTCCAGAGACTTCTCTATTAACCTGGATGGGCAGAAAGTAGAAGACACAACTAAGAGAGTACGGTTAAAAGAACGCAGACTAACTTTTGACCCAGTCACAGGTCAGATCAAACCTCTGGTGCATAAAGATCCTTCTCCAGTAGAGGTGTCCTCTACTCCTGATCCAGCACAGTTTAGGCAGAGAAAAGAAAGTTCTGTCCAGCAGTCGGCTGCCACAACAACAACAAGTCCCTGCCCTAACCCTTTCCTCCAGACTAACTGGAAAGAGCTGTCTAGAAATGAAATCATTCAGTCTTACTTGAACCTTCAGAGCAATGTGCTCACCTCTTCAGGGGTTCAGACCCCCAGTGCACACTTTTTTATGTCAGAATATCTCAAAAGGGAAGAACAGGAGACCAAAGAGTCCAAGAAAATGCACGTTTTGCAGACAGACAGCTCAAAGGGGGATTTACCAGGCATGACTCGGCAGTTGACGGACAAGGACTTGGAGAGGATCCACACACAACAGTGGCCAGGAGTAAATGGTTGTTATGACACCAATGGCACCTGGTATGCTTGGACAGAGTGCATATCACTGGACCCCCATGGGGATGAAAACAAATTGAACATCCTGCCATATGTTTGCCTTGACTGAGGAGTGTGAAAAGCTTCTTTTCTTTTTCATTCCTTTTGTTTTGTCTTCACCAAGGAAGCATAGTTTTAGATTTTGTTGTTCACTGTGAGTTTGGCAAAAAAAAAAAAAAGAAAAAACAGGGCTGCTTAACCCCCTCCCCATGGCTCTACCTGTGATTACAATTTTGTTATTAAATAATACAGATGAAAAAAGTCACATTTTGAGATATCAAGGGCTGTTTCTGTCTTTCTTTTACTTTAAAGGCCACAAAGATGAAAATAGCCATGTCAGCTCTGCTGTCACCCTGATGGAAATGGTTCCCCATGTGAATTGTTGATCAGAAGTGCAGCCTTGTTTGACGGGGATCAAATCCTTCTCATTGTGCTTCTCCAGATCCGTCTGTGGGAAGGAAGGCTGGGGTTTGGCCGTCTGCAGGTTTGTGCCTGGAGTCCATCGAGCACAAACGGAGCGAAACATGTCCACAATTTAAAACATTTGAACATGTTTGGCAGTTGAGATATTTTGTGATGTATAAAAAGTAAAGTATATGTTCTTTTTAATATGTTCTATTTATTTTTGACCAATTCAGTCATGGAAAGTTTGTCCGTTCTTCATAACTTTTTTCCTCGAGCGTGTTGTCAGCCTCCTCTTTGTCATCATCTCCTTTAGATTGGCCTTTTTTTGGATTAACATTCCAGAGTCAAACTTTATTTCTCGTTTCTTGTCTTACAGCTCATAAAGGTTTTGTTTCCTATTGGCACTCAGTTTTTCTGAATCTGAACCTCCAGTTTCCACAAAAACAACACGTTTTCCATCCTGTTGATGTCCAAACCAACGAATCGGATGGTTACAGCGTTGAAAGGATGAGCAGTTGTGTTTGCATGCTGAAGCCCTTTATGTTCCCAAAGAGATGGTTTGCCTTATGATGTTGTTGGACAATATTTTTTAGTTGAACAGCCTTAGTGAATGTACAAGCATTGTGACCTCTTTTGCACTTGTACATAAAATGACAGCCTGTCAGTCATTCCACCATCTACTTGATTCAAGTTAAATAGCAATTTATTCTCCAACAAGTTTTAAGGGAGCATTACTTCTGCTTGTATTGTTTGCTAGTATAAAAAGAGCGAGCTGCAAGGATTATAGATTTCTTAATCGAAGAACAAGTCACTTTTCCTGATTTCAGTTTTCCTATTTGCTACTACTTTTCTCATGATTGAAGTTGAGATGAGGTTTAGCCAATCATTCTTTTATTTATCCCTACCAATGTGCCTTTATTAAGGTAAACTAGGTTTGCTTGTGCATAAACTGTGCCTGTCCAGACCTGGGCTGCAAGGATCCCAGATTCCATTATCTGTATGACCTTCATATATGCATATGCACCGCTTCCTGTAAGTTTTTCTAAACTCTGATCTGGAGACAACAAACAAGGGTAAACTGCACAACAAGAGAGCTGGCAATAAAAGGAGAATTGCTTTCAACTATTTAAGGAAGAGTTTTTCTGGAGTTTTGACCAGGGCATCCAGTTGTTCAGTGTTTAACATCACTTGGTTTAAAAAATAAAATGATCTGAATTCTCCAATTGGTCACCTGCTTGGTACTTTCCATTGCAAATATGTCCTAAAAACACTGTTGTTTCATTTTAAAAACTTTAAGAAACTTATCTTTTTTTTCTTTTCTTTTGCTAACATTTATGTTGGTATTTTTTGGTAATTACTGAGCAGAACAAGACATTGATTTAAAAAAAATCCATCCATTGTGTGAATCCAGTCCAGTCCTAGTTTGGGTAATGGGGTCCCTGCCCTACAGGCAAAGGACAAGGTACATCCTGGACAGTTGCCAGTCCATTGCAGGGCAACAAAGAGACAAACAACTAGACACTCACATTCACATCTAGGAATAAATAATATTAATCATAATGGATTGGATTTATCTGCACTTTTCCAGATCCTCAAAGTTCTTCCAATGTGTCCATTATTCATTCATACTTGGTGATGACAGAGGCGTGGCTGCCAGTTTGACCCTATGGCCCCTCTGATCATCACCCGGACATTCACACACCTGTGGAGCCATGCTGGAGGCAGAGAGGGTGAAGTGTCTTGCCCAAGGACACAACGATGGTTGACTGGGGGAGCAGGGATCAAACTGCCGACCATTTGATCATTGGACGACCTGCTTACCTGCTTGAGCCGCTGCTGCCTGTGATACATGAACCTATGATTCATGTTTTTGGACTGTTGGAGGAATCCATGGTGCCAGAAAAAGTGTAGATGTATGGGTAGAAGATAGAATGTTTTACTTTCATCTTTTGGGGTCCCTTGTTCCAAACACCCAAGCTAAGGATCTCAGACGAAGCTGAGCCTCAGCCGTACTAAGTCTTTGGTTTTAGAAAGGCTGACTAGCTACTCTGACTTATAACTTTACCCCATGCAAGTGGACAGAAGAACGCCCCCATCAGTGGAGCTGTGATTTATGAATCCATCCAAGCACAAGGCCAACAAAAACCTGGCATGTCTGTGAAAAACTAAGGTAAATGAATGTGCCTCTGTGATGAAATATGATTTTCAGGAAAATCTTAATAACTGTTTACTTTAACTGACCAAAAAAATGTAAGAGGAAAGATCTGGTTTGTGAACCAATCTGAAGAAATTGAATCTTAAATAATAAAAGCACATTAACCTTTGAATACGGTCAGATCTTTTCATCTGGTGTAGTTATGCCTCAGCATCTGTCCAACTCTCACAATATCTTTCTTGTGTACATTTTCCATAATAAAGTAAGAGAGTTTCTGCTGTGAACATTTTTCTCTACAAAGACTTGATGTGAGAGTAGTCTTTGATTTTTAGACAAACACTCCTCTCCCAGTCATGTTAAAAAAAAACAACCAGATGAATCACAGGAAAGCCTAAAGTGACGCAGTCGTGGCCGATAAAGCAAGTTGTGACAAAGAAAGTTCCAGCTGCAGAGCGAGATGATCTAAGCAGCTGGTTGGGCCTCTGATGCTGGACCAGTGGGTCTTCTTCTCAGTATGTCTGGTATGCAGGGTGGGCCCAGTAGATCACTCCCACTGCTCAGCAATTTGGAACGTTTTCTTCCATATAAGGAGCTTTAATATAAATCCAGAAAAGAAGGAGACCAAGAGGGGGCGGATCCCAAGACTGAGTGAGGAAAAGTAAATCAAAGAGTACAGACGAGAAGAAGAGGAAGACTTCTTCTTCCTCATTGTTTCTAATAGAGACTGTGACTGTCAAACATTTTCTGTTTGGTCTCCTGAAGTACGGATGTGGTTTTCTGCATTTATTTAGCTTCGTTTGAGACCTGAACGTCTGAGCCGGTCATCCGTTTACAAAAAAGGCCTTACAGCATAAACCCACACTTTCTATATCTATATTCAGTTGAAGAATACTAATAAAAACAGCAATACCAGCAATTGAACTCCGGGAGAGTTAAATTGCCAGTTTTTATTTCTCCTCATTGAAGTTTGAAGATTTCAAATGAGTTTATGGGAAACGCTGGCTGAAGCCAGATAATTATAAACAGCATTGCTTTTCATTTAAAGGACTTTTCCTTTAGTTTTGTTTGTCTTTTTAAACAGGCCTGTGTGTCTCCTCTTGTTTTTAGACACATGCGGCTGTGAAAAGTGCCACTCTAACATTCCTGTCATTTGATTCTCAGTGTCCAGTTATTTTTAAACTGATGAGTGATGAACTTCCTGTTTCCAGAATATCTCCAAATGTCACTCAAATACCGGCTGCAAAGTGGTTGTCCTGCTTTCGTCGAAGGACTCCAGACCGAACCGGCGACTTGGCGGTTCGGGCTCGCCTGTCCGAACTGTCTACGGCAGAGAACTCTCTTGACCTGCAGCGGCCATCTTTGAAGCCAAGCGCTCTGATTGGCTGGAAATCGGAAAGGAAGTAAGAAGTTCTCTGAAAAGTTTCATTGGAAGAGAAAATCTGAACTATTCGACTGTTTCTGCTGAAGAGTCGGAGTTTTTCCAAAACTAAAAAGGGCAAAAAAAAGCCCAACTTCCTCGCGATGTCCTTCAACAAAGGTCCAGCCTACGGCTTATCGGCAGAAGTGAAGAACAAGGTAATTTGGACGTTTTTGATCCCGTTTCAGCTTGAAAACGGTCTGCTTTTCCGTCTGGTTTCGTCTAAACCACCATTTTGTTCTCCAAAGACGATAGAACACAAACAGGAATGTTTGGACTTTTCCTTCAGACTTTTTCCACTGATAAAATTGTTGGTTTTCACTTTCAATGTGTTGGACCCGTAAGTTCTGAAGCGGACGGAGCTGTTCTCGGGCCGCGTCCGTCCGCTGATGGAAGGGCGTTGTCCGGCGGTCGTCGGAATGTCCTGAAGGAGAAGATACAACCGCGATCTGGTCCGGATCGGTCCAGAAATGACAACCTCGATCTGGTCAAGACCCTGATTCGAAACCGTTTTCCTGTTGCAGCTCTAAAAACTCCGGAGTGAAAAAAAGTTAAATGATCAAAGTGTATTTGTTTCTTTGCTGACGATATTCGCTTGTATTTTAACTACGTCTAAAGCCGGACGTTTTCTTTGGTCGCACGCAAGAACCGAAACCCATCCTCCGGTCTGTGCGGCCGGGTAAAAGGTTAAGCAGTGGCCGCAATTATTTCAATAATTCCTTTTGAATGATCACTTTTCTTTTTTCTTTTTTTAATGGTTCCTTTATCTGATCTGAGGAACGTCACACATGAGGTTTCGGTTGAGGAACGTCACATGATTAAGATGTTTTTGGTTGACAAACGTCACATCGTTGAGGTTTTGGTTGACGAACGTCACATTGTTGAGATGTTTTGGTTGACGAAAGTGACATTGTTGAGAGGTTTTGGTTGACGAAAGTGACATTGTTGAGAGGTTTTGGTTGACAAACATCACATCGTTGAGGTTTTGGTTGACAAACGTCACATTGTTAAGATGTTCTGGTTGACGAAAGTGACATTGTTGAGAGGTTTTGGTTGACGAACGTCACATTGTTAGGATTTGTATGGATTGACGAATGTGACATCGGTAGGAGGTTTTGGTTGACGAACGTCACATTGTTAAGATGTTGTGGTTGACGAACATGACATTGTTAAGATGTTGTGGTTGACGAACATGACATTGTTGAGATATTTTGGTTGACAAACGTGACATCAGTAGGAGGTTTGGTTGACAAACATCACATCTTTGATGTTTTGGTTGACAAACATCACATCGTTGAGGTTTTGGTTGACGAACGTCACATTGTTAAGATGCTGTGGTTGACGAACATGACATTGTTGAGATATTTTGGTTGACAAACGTGACATCAGTATGAGGTTTGGTTGACAAACATCACATCTTTGATGTTTTGGTTGACAAACATCACATCGTTGAGGTTTTGGTTGACGAACGTCACATTGTTAAGATGCTGTGGTTGACGAACATGACATTGTTGAGATATTTTGGTTGACAAACGTGACATCAGTAGGAGGTTTGGTTGACAAACATCACATCTTTGATGTTTTGGTTGACAAACATCACATCGTTGAGGTTTTGGTTGACGAACGTCACATTGTTAAGATGCTGTGGTTGACGAACATGACATTGTTGAGATATTTTGGTTGACAAACGTGACATCAGTAGGAGGTTTGGTTGACAAACATCACATCTTTGATGTTTTGGTTGAAAAACATCACATCGTTGAGGTTTTGGTTGACGAACGTCACATTGTTAAGATGCTGTGGTTGACGAACATGACATTGTTGAGATATTTTGGTTGACAAACGTGACATCAGTAGGAGGTTTGGTTGACAAACATCACATCTTTGATGTTTTGGTTGACAAACATCACATCGTTGAGGTTTTGGTTGACGAAGGTGACATTGTTAGGAGGTTTTGGTTGACAAACGTGACATCGGTAGGAGGTTATGGTTGACAAACATCACATCGTTGAGGTTTTGGTTGACAAACGTGACATTGTTGAGAGGTTTCGGTTGACGAACGTCACATTGTTAAGAGGTTTCGGTTGACGAACATCACATCGTTGAGGTTTTGGTTGACAAACGTCACATTGTTAAGATGTTTTGGTTGACGAAAGTGACATTGTTGAGTAGTTTTGGTTGACGAAAGTGACATTGTTGAGAGGTTTTGGTTGACAAACATCACATCGTTGAGGTTTTGGTTGACAAACGTCACATTGTTAAGATGTTCTGGTTGACGAAAGTGACATTGTTGAGAGGTTTTGGTTGACAAACATCACATCGTTGAGGTTTTGGTTGACAAACGTCACATTGTTAAGATGTTTTGGTTGACGAAAGTGACATTGTTGAGTAGTTTTGGTTGACGAACGTCACATTGTTAGGATTTGTATGGATTGACGAATGTGACATCGGTAGGAGGTTTTGGTTGACGAACGTCACATTGTTAAGATGTTGTGGTTGACGAACATGACATTGTTGAGATATTTTGGTTGACAAACGTGACATCAGGGGCCTGTTTCAGAAAGGAGGTTCAACCAACTCTGAGGTTGAACTTGAACTCTGAGTTGGTCTACCGAGAGATTAACAACTCTGAGTTTTCTGTTTCAGAGAAGCTGATCGGAGTAAGGTTCATCAACTCTGAGTGGACTGAATCGGAGTTGAGCGTGCGCACCGCGACCATAAGAAGCCATTATCAATGGAGCGCAGATATTACGAGTCCCCATGGCAACCGTGGAGACAAAGAGGTCTGCATATTTTTCTCCAGCTGAACTTGACGTGCTGCTGCAGAGTTACAGTGAATATGAGCACATATTCCAGAAGAAAAGCAACACCGCTGCATCTGCAAAACAGAGACAGTTAGCGTGGGAAACATGGAAAACATAGCTGCTCACGTTAATGCATAAGTTTGCATTTAATTCATTGTTATAAAATATTGGCTGTAATAACTTTTTAAATAGCGTAAGGTGTGAAATTAAAAAATGGCGATATTTAGGTGTCCTTTTGAAGTGTTATTCCTGGTGTAATTGCATGAAATGCTGCATAGTGTACAGAGCCAATCTGGGGGAAAAATGTATTTAACGTCGGTAATGTTTAGAGGACTTTTTGTTAACCTTCCCCTTTTGCAAACGTTGGTCAGTTTATTATTAATACATGCAACTGTGTTTTTAAAAGTGAACTTTTGTCTACTGTTGAACCTTTCGCTGCGCGAAGACTTCTCCTTTCTTTCTTTTCTCTCGTCTTTCCGACCGTGGTCAGAAGCGCAGGGGAGATTTCCTTCAGAAGGGAATTCTCCTTCGGGGTTCACTTTCCGTTCCAAACCCTCAACCTCCAGAGCGGATTAAGAATGACCCCAAAACAGTTATTCTGGGAACGACACCTTCTCTTTATTTAACTAAGTGCTCCGTCCTCCGAACACACAATATATCCCACGCACACACCTCCGCTCCGTGCTCACCCCCCCCCCCATCTGCACCTGCACTCGCCCCTCCCCTTGTCTCTCGTGGATCGCACCCCGCTCAGCACAAACACACTGCAACACTACCCTTGTATTGATCAAGTGGTATAGGTTTATATGGGATTAAGAAAGTAAGCAGTACTAGCAAATTGTGTTTCCAAAAAGTAATTGCTACATTAATCTAATTCAATCTCCTTGATTTCATTTTCATGTAGATGCAATCCTGCAGGAATTAAAAGAACATGGCAGCAGCTAAAAATGAAGTATAAAACATAATTCAATCAGGTCAAATTTGAGCATGTCATGGATGTAGGCTTTGTTGACAATATTTGACATATGAAACATCTACATAGCAATATCTAATGTTGTTTTCATTGTATATATGTAATTGACTGCAACGAAAAACGGTAAAGCTCAAACAAAAACGTGTGGGAAAATGACAAAAAATCGAGTCTTCTCAAAATCCTCGTACGAGGTAAATATAATTCTCTATGAATTAATGCAGCCTCCTCGTCTATTGGGTCCTCCAAAAAAGGACAAGTCATTCTTGTCACTTAGCTTGTCTCTGTGTGACGGAAATGTGGGCAATGAAGGTTAAAGCGAAAAATACCGCTTCGTCTTTAAAAAGGGGAGGGGACCGGCAGAAACTTTGAGTTTACAGAATAAAACCTGCTCCCGACCAGGTTAGGTTCACAGCATAAGTAACCATGGACACTGACTCAGAGTAGAAGTTACCTCTCTTTCAGAAACGGGTTTGACTTACTCTGCTTTCTCTGGTTTAACAAACCTCCCATTCTGAAACGGAAAACCCAGAGTTTCCCTGATTTCAGGGTTAACTCACTCAGAGTTTACACTTAACCTCCTTTCTGAAACAGGCCCCAGTAGGAGGTTTGGTTGACAAACATCACATCTTTGATGTTTTGGTTGACAAACATCACATCGTTGAGGTTTTGGTTGACGAACGTCACATTGTTAAGATGCTGTGGTTGACGAACATGACATTGTTGAGATATTTTGGTTGACAAACGTGACATCAGTAGGAGGTTTGGTTGACAAACATCACATCTTTGATGTTTTGGTTGACAAACATCACATCGTTGAGGTTTTGGTTGACGAAGGTGACATTGTTAGGAGGTTTTGGTTGACAAACGTGACATCGGTAGGAGGTTATGGTTGACAAACATCACATCGTTGAGGTTTTGGTTGACAAACGTGACATTGTTGAGAGGTTTCGGTTGACGAACGTCACATTGTTAAGAGGTTTCGGTTGACGAACGTCACATCGTTGAGGTTTTGGTTGACAAACGTCACATTGTTAAGATGTTTTGGTTGACGAAAGTGACATTGTTGAGTAGTTTTGGTTGACGAAAGTGACATTGTTGAGAGGTTTTGGTTGACAAACATCACATCGTTGAGGTTTTGGTTGACAAACGTCACATTGTTAAGATGTTCTGGTTGACGAAAGTGACATTGTTGAGAGGTTTTGGTTGACAAACATCACATCGTTGAGGTTTTGGTTGACAAACGTCACATTGTTAAGATGTTTTGGTTGACGAAAGTGACATTGTTGAGTAGTTTTGGTTGACGAACGTCACATTGTTAGGATTTGTATGGATTGACGAATGTGACATCGGTAGGAGGTTTTGGTTGACGAACGTCACATTGTTAAGATGTTGTGGTTGACGAACATGACATTGTTGAGATATTTTGGTTGACAAACGTGACATCAGTAGGAGGTTTGGTTGACAAACATCACATCTTTGATGTTTTGGTTGACAAACATCACATCGTTGAGGTTTTGGTTGACGAACGTCACATTGTTAAGATGCTGTGGTTGACGAACATGACATTGTTGAGATATTTTGGTTGACAAACGTGACATCAGTAGGAGGTTTGGTTGACAAACATCACATCTTTGATGTTTTGGTTGACAAATAACACATCGTTGAGGTTTTGGTTGACGAACGTCACATTGTTAAGATGCTGTGGTTGACGAACATGACATTGTTGAGATATTTTGGTTGACAAACGTGACATCAGTAGGAGGTTTGGTTGACAAACATCACATCTTTGATGTTTTGGTTGACAAACATCACATCGTTGAGGTTTTGGTTGACGAAGGTGACATTGTTAGGAGGTTTTGGTTGACAAACGTGACATCGGTAGGAGGTTATGGTTGACAAACATCACATCGTTGAGGTTTTGGTTGACAAACGTGACATTGTTGAGAGGTTTCGGTTGACGAACGTCACATTGTTAAGAGGTTTCGGTTGACGAACGTCACATCGTTGAGGTTTTGGTTGACAAACGTCACATTGTTAAGATGTTTTGGTTGACGAAAGTGACATTGTTGAGTAGTTTTGGTTGACGAACGTCACATTGTTAGGATTTGTATGGATTGACGAATGTGACATCGGTAGGAGGTTTTGGTTGACGAACGTCACATTGTTAAGATGTTGTGGTTGACGAACATGACATTGTTGAGATATTTTGGTTGACAAACGTGACATCAGTTGGAGGTTTGGTTGACAAACATCACATCTTTGATGTTTTGGTTGACAAACATCACATCGTTGAGGTTTTGGTTGACGAACGTCACATTGTTAAGATGCTGTGGTTGACGAACATGACATTGTTGAGATCTTCTGGTTGACAAACATGACATCAGTAGGAGGTTTGGTTGACAAACATCACATCTTTGATGTTTTGGTTGACAAACATCACATCGTTGAGGTTTTGGTTGACGAACGTCACATTGTTAAGATGCTGTGGTTGACGAACATGACATTGTTGAGATATTTTGGTTGACAAACGTGACATCAGTAGGAGGTTTGGTTGACAAACATCACATCGTTGAGGTTTTGATTGACGAACGTCACATTGTTAAGATGCTGTGGTTGACGAACATGACATTGTTGAGATATTTTGGTTGACAAACGTGACATCAGTAGGAGGTTTGGTTGACAAACATCACATCTTTGATGTTTTGGTTGACAAACATCACATCGTTGAGGTTTTGGTTGACGAAGGTGACATTGTTAGGAGGTTTTGGTTGACAAACGTGACATCGGTAGGAGGTTATGGTTGACAAACATCACATCGTTGAGGTTTTGGTTGACAAACGTGACATTGTTGAGAGGTTTCGGTTGACGAACGTCACATTGTTAAGAGGTTTCGGTTGACGAACGTCACATTGTTAAGAGGTTTCGGTTGACGAACGTCACATTAAGATGTTTTGGTTGGAAAACGTCACATTAAGATGTTTTGGTTGGACAAACTTAAATTAGGATGTTTTGGTTGACAAACGTCACATCCATCTGTGGCTCATTGCTGTGATGCTAAAAAATGCTAATGATCAGCCATAGGATGTGTAGAACAGCGCTTTCTGGAAACATGGGTTTAAATTTGACAACACAAAATGTCATTTCCTTAGGCTCAGTACCACGCTTACCAAAAAGCCCTCTTCACATCGACTGAGTCATGGATGTAATTGAACAGCTGTAGTGACTCGGTAAACATTTAGGTAGTCTTCAGCGGTGAAGGTTTTCATTCATGCAGGTGATGTTACTCTGAAGTTGAGTCCTAACAAGCGGACTTCAAATCCTCATGAAAACGTTTTGCCACTCAGCCAAATAACATCATCTGTCTGAGCGGACCATGGTTCAGTCCCCCACATTCCTGCAGTGGCTCAAAGGGAAATGTGGAAGAGAACCCGGCTCCCCCCTAGCTCCTTCGCAGGGTTATTGCGTGTGGTCCCGCTGTATTTGAGGTCTTTTTTGGGGCCGATGGATGGGCAGTGTGGTAAATGGGAGACTGCCGCCCGTCTTCTGAGGGAACAGTTATTAACACACATGTATTCCTTCTCTTTTTTACAGTCGAAATCTTAACATTTTGCCTCTAAATGGCGTGGCATCACCATATTGATCTTTAAGATTTGTTTGGATGTGCCTGACATGGTAACAAGGTCTCACATGTTGAATCTGAAAGAGAGTTTGGAGGCAATAGACCTTCTTTAACATTACGAGAAGTGCGCATTTGGCGCTGCTGTCATGCCATTGGTTGGGAGTGTAGTCAGTTACTTTAAAAGGAATTCTTTTTCATCAGACCAAATGGGTTTGGAAACTTTGGTGAGTCTTTTGGTATGCTCAGGTTCAGGGTGGAACTCTGAGAAACATGGGAATAAGAAGAATCCTTATGGAAAATGCTCTGAGAGAACAGGATCGCTGAAGACTTTTTTCCGCCACGGGTTTTTTTGTTTTGGTCTATCACAGGGGTCGGCAACCCATGTTTTCGGAGCCACATGTGGCTCTTTCATCCTTCTGTTGTGGCTCCCTGTGACTTTGGAAAATAATGAGTATTTTATAAAAATTCAAATTTATTTTAGTTTGTTCATTTTTCATGGCATTTCAAAGGCGCTGCTGGCTCCGTGCCTCGTAAAACAGCTTCCTTGGCGGGCTCGTGTTTGTCGGGCGAGGGCTGCGGAGCTGATAGCAGGAGGACACACGGGGCGGCTTCAATAAACACTCCGGGTCTGGAGTGATTTTCTGCCGGGGGCTTGGCGTGGCGCGGAGCGGGGAGCGGCTTTCTGGTGACGGAGAGTTTGCGCCGGTGTTTTGGACTCGCGTGTGCGGTGATGTGTGTTTCAGAGCAGGGGAGCTCGTTGCGTCGGTCGCAATCGACCGGTCATCTTCTGGGAAGTGGGGGAGATTGAAGGGAAGAGAGTGCTTCTTGAAAATCCATCAGCCAATCAAAATCCTCACCGAGAAGTACGGGACTTGATTGACATGCAGAATGGCCAATCGGACATCCTCTGACACATACGTCACTGCAGACGTGAGTTTAAATTCACACAGCGCAAACTCTGTCTCCCCGCAGCACATCACGTCCTCGGTAGACCGGTAGAAGTCCAGCAACCGGAGTTTATTGAAGCCGCCCCGCGTGTCTCCTCCTGCTATAAGCTCTGCCGTTCTCGCCCGATAAATACGAGCTCATCAAGGAAGCTGCGAGGCACGCTTCATACTGTTGCTGAGTGTGTGTGCTGAGCGGCGCGCGTGCCACGAGAAAGAAGGGGGGGGGGCGTGCAGGTGGAGATGGGGGTGTGAGCACGGAGCGGAGGTGTGTGCGTGAAATATATTGTGTGTTCGGAGGACGGAGCACTAAATAAAGAGTAGTCGTCGTTCCCCATCAATACGGAGCGAGCAGCGCCAAATGCCTCATAATATGCCACGATGCTCCCCGCATTGGACTGTTTACAGCAGAGCATGAATACGATGGTCGCTGCTTTCTGTCTTTGTAATAAAACGCCTCATCTGTTAATACAAAAGTATCTTTATGTAAACTCACTGTGTAGTTTTTAATCATCAGTATATAAACAATAATGTTCAAATAAACATGTAACTAATAAACATGACGATGAAAAGAAAGGAGTACTTTTATTTTAAATCTTTTCTGGACCGTGATCTACACTCATGTCCTTGAAAATCGATCGCGATTGACATAATAAGCACCCTTGAATAATATATACATGCATAATATATATAATGATGTCAAAACGGGTTGTGGCTCCGGTGCTTTTTTTTTCATTAGGGGCGGTCCCAAATGGCTCTTTGAGTAAAAAAGGTTGCCGACCCCTGGTCTATCAGGTCTTTCTTCTGGTGTTTTCGGGGCTTTTTCTACCATTTTGAGTAGTTTTTTTTTCTCTTTTGATGCTATTACAAGATGGTCTGTGTGAGGCCAAAAGAATTTGGTGTCAATTGTTTGGATTGGTCTTCGTGGGTTGTGATGACTCAAAGTTCCTGTTTTCATTTGCACACCGTGCCTTTTTGGAGCAGATTGCACAGAAGTACGACCCTCAGAAGGAGGAGGAGCTCCGGATCTGGATCCAGGACACCACTGGTTGCTCTATTGATCCAGACTTCCAGAAAGGCTTGAAGAATGGAGTCATTCTGTGCGAGTAAGCAGTACAAGCATTAGATGCTAGCTACATTGAATCTTACATGTTTTTAATATACATTCAGATTCAGAAACGTCAATATTTTTTACCTGTTTTTTCAGACTTATCAACAAACTGCAGCCGGGTTCTGTGAAAAAAATTAACAAGTCGTCACTGAATTGGCATCAGGTGAGTTTGCTTTTGGTTTTTTGGTACAGATCATCAAACACAAACGGTCCCTGATGCTTCAGATGTTTTGAAGAACTTGCTTTAAAACCTTTTTAAAGAGTTTCTCACTTTGGAATGAAGTCGTTTTCATGTATCAAGAAACTTCCTGTTACTGTTATATGTTTGTAGGGAAACCAGGTTCAAATGTGGAAATCTTTAGACATCTTAGAAAACTGATCATCTGTGGGGATTTGAATCTAGATCTATTAAATATAAACACCAATACACAATTTTCCGATGTTTGGATGCATTATATAGTAGAGAGCTGTACCCATTAATCACAAAGCCTAGTGGAATTACTACAACTACTGCTACTTTAATGGATAATATTTTTACAAACGTGTTGGACAAAAGTATAACTGATGGTTTAGGAATAAACGACATGAGTGATCATCTACCTGTATTCACACATTATCAGTGACCAGAAAATAACTTTTTAACCGCCTCAGCTGTAGAAGAAGCAGTTGGTGTCTTTAGAAGTGACCTAAATGGAGAGGTTCATGTAAATGATGATGGTGATGATGTTTAGCTGTCAGCAGACAGAGAAAAACCAGGATTGGAAGAATAACCGCCAACAGAAAGTTTAGAAGGATTTCCTAAAACTGACAACAGAGAGTCCTGAAAAACAAATGAAAATTTTGATTTGAAAATAAAGACATTAGAAGCACATGGAAGTAAGACTGTAGTCTGTAGGCCTCCCAGCATACTTCAGAAAGGATCATAAAACAATAAAAGATACGGACACAGTAGTTAATGAACTGACTTAATTAATGATTTTTTGTAAATATAGACCCTATAGTATGGAAAAAAGGAAGTAAAACTGCTAATGGAGTAACAGTTGAGTAGAGATTTCTTGGTCATTTTGGATGAAAATCTGTTTTGGAAGCTTCATAAATCAAATATTAAAAGTAAATTGTCTAAAATTGTATTTGTTTGGAGAAACACATTTTACAGCAGATAACAGTTTTTAAATGATTCATAAAGCTGGATATAGAGAACATACACAGGCTTTTATTAAGTCAAAATAGGAAAAAGAATCAAACTACACTTGGAGAGATGCCAGAGAGCTAACCTCCACACAAGGTCTTTGTGAAAATCCCAGCAGAAAAGAGCATTTTCTCGCACTGCTTTGAAGCAGACATCTTTTTCTTTTGTTGGGGTAAAAGTTTGGAATGCTCATTCTGAAAAGTTGTACTAATAAACTATTATTTAAACACATAATTGTAAAGAACATGTCATGTGTAGTTGGTGGGTGGTAAAGGTCGTCTAGGATTTTCTCTTTTTGATGCAGAAGTAAAATGGGAACTTTGTCTTCTCACCGGTCCTTTCCAGTCATGAAAGTGTGTGGATTTTTAGACAAACACTCATATGTACCGAATGTGTTCATGTCATATGGGACTCTTCAAATAAACAGAAAGAAAAGAGAGAAATTTCACAAGTCATTCTGTCACTATTTTGTTTCTAAAGTTTAACAAAGAAACAGTTTTTCTGTAGGATTACAGATATTTGTAAAACTGGCCCACAAAGTCATGATGCCACGTTTACAACACCTAACGTGATGTCAACGAGGTTGACCTTTGATCCAAAGGCCGCAGGTTCAGTTCCTGCCCTGCCCGGCCATGTGTGGGAGTGTCCTTAGGCAAGACGCTGAACCCCGCCTCTCCTGGTGGTTCTAGGTTGGAGCTAGTGTCCAGCAGCGGAGCCGCCATCAATGTCAATGTGACTGTGGCTGTAAAGTACTTTGGGCCTCTTAAGAAGGAAGAAAAGCTCTAAATAAGTACACGCCATTTACCGTTTACCATTTCATGTGGTATTCTGTAGAACATAGTGGACCATCACATTATTACCAGCCACCATACTGTAATGTTAGAGGCGCCAGATAATTCTGAGACACAAATGATCACTTGTTTGTGTGGAAGCAGACTTTGGGAAAGCCACCACGTTTACTGACTTCATTGTCAGCTTTGCTCTCATACATGTAACTAGCAATAAGGCCCATGTGGACAAAGCTGCAAGGAGCTGCAGGTGGAGCAGGTTGGTGCAAAGAGGGACCTCCCCCTTTTCTGGTAGATGTAGTAATTTAGTCCAAACAGTTAATTCCATATGCAGCAGTCCATCATTTCATGACTCAGCCATCGTGGGCTGTGTCTGAAGGAGATGAGGTGGAGTGGCGCTCATCCCATCAGCAACTTTGTAAGCAGGTGTAGAGCAATCACCCGTGTTGAAAGACCAGCATCACCAAAGACGTGGGGACTGACCCTCGCTGGGCCACGTCCCGGTGAACATCCAGGAATGCACATTGACGTGGTTGACGGTTTCAAGTACAAGGATGTTCACCTCAACAAAAACCTGGACTGCTCCACAACACCGATGACCTGGACAGGAAGGGGCAAAGTCGCCTCCGTCTTTTACGGAGACTGAGGTCCTTTGGAGGGTGCAGACCTCTGCTCAAATCGTGTTACAACTCTGTGGTAGCCTCTGCTTTTCTTTATGCTGTTTTCTGCTGGGAAACGAGCAGCACCAACCAGAACAAGAGACTGAATAAGCTGGTCAGGAGGCCCAGCTCTGTCCTGGGCTGGACTGTGGAGGAGGTGGATGACCGAGCTCAGATCCGTCATGGAGCCGACTGAGGAGCTCCTTCAGGGACAGACTCGCAGTGTAGAAACAAACACTACCACAGGTCTTTCATTCCCACTGCCATCAGACTCTGTATGAGCAGGTCATCAAAATCTGCACAATTATTTCTGCATCTTTACTTCTTTGTTTTGATCTGGTCTCTACTGAGCTGTATTTGTAATATCAGCTGCCATGATGAGTAAATTTCTCGCTGTGAGATCAAATCCTGTTTATGACTCAAATCCATCCTGTGTGAAGATAGTGTGGTTCCACAGCTGCCTACACATGACATTAACCTTTGACTTTGTTGATTTTAGCTGGAGAACCTGACCAACTTCATCAAAGCCATCACAGATTATGGTCTGAAGCCTCACGATATCTTTGAAGCCAATGATCTGTTTGAGAACGGCAACATGACCCAGGTCCAGACCACGCTGCTTGCTCTGGCCAGCATGGTGGGTTTTCAGCCGTCTTTAATCTTCCACCGATTGAAGGTTTAATCAACTAACAAAGAATGAAACGGCCACTTGTCGTTTGCTAGGCCAAGACCAAAGGCTGCCATTCACGGGTGGACATCGGAGTGAAGTATGCTGACAAGCAGCAGAGGATGTTTGACGAGGAGAAGCTAAAGGCGGGACAGTGTGTCATCGGTCTGCAGGTACTCCTGGTTCTCTCTGTCGCTGTCATGAGGTCATCTTTAGCAGCGGCTGTCTGTCACCTGAAGACAGCAGGGCGGGGCATCGCTGCCACAATGCTACATGCATTTCTTCTGAATTCACAAGTTCGTTACATTATTAAATATCCACTGTTTTTAATATTTTATTCAAAACCAAATTGATTGAGGTTTTAAAGAATAGTACACTGTTAGTATGAACCGAACACATTTGGAACTGTTAAAATTAAATGTACATTCTTACATGATTTCACCAACATAAATCAGTTTTTGCCTGGGAAAAAAACCCAGTTAATGACCAAAAAGTAAAATAGATTTGTTAATTCAATGAGTTTGTATTGAGTTTTTTTCTAAATCAAGATTAACTTTGTAATGCAGCTCTAAAAAGAACTTGCTGTACTTACAGTTGCTTTCACACGACCTTCTTTTTGCATGTGGAGAAATGTTTGTCAAACGTTTGGGGACAAAAGCTACTCCTCTTCCTCACTCAGTCCTAAACCTCTGTTTTGCTTTCATCCGTTATTAAAGTTGTATTTTGCTTTCTGAAAAGTACATGTTCAGTGTCACAGACTGTCACTTTTTCCCTCCATTGTTTATGGCCGTCTGTTCTGGGGAATTCTGCAGGTTTTATGACGACACAAGCAGCTTCAAATGTCACTGGATAAAAGCGCTACCACAATATCCAGCACTCATAGGCCTAGGGGGGGCTTGAGCACCCGCCCCTTCTGCCTCGTAACAAAACGTGTCCTAGGGTGAGATGCAAAAGAGAATTTAGCTGTGAGTCCAACATGGAAGCAGAGTCACATTGGATGCAGCTGGCAGGAACTGGAGGAGCCAAAATGCAGGAAACGGGCTTGAAGGCCGAAACGTGACCATTTAATAGACTCAAACAGGACAAAGTTGTAGGACGTCTGTGTTAGAATCTGGATTGAACTTGATTCATGCTTAATTTTTCTGCAGCACATTGGGCCAACATAAAGAGCTCCGGTGTTTCACTGCTTTGTCTTCAAAGTCTACGATAAAGTGAACGAACTGATGTTGACAATCATTTGTTTCCATGAAAAATGACATTTGTACCACTTTCACCTTCAGTAGCTGAGTATTTCTCTATTAGTAGTTTATTTGAGTTAAGGTTCCTTTTGGTTAAAGGACAAAAAGTGTTTTTAGTGCCCTTCTCCCCTGACCCTCTAAAATCCTGTGCATGTCCCTGTACAGCTCTGTCAGGAGTGTGGATAAATATGACATGGAGAGAACTCCATGAAGAATAATTGAATCCTTTTGTAATGTAATCTCATTTACACGTTTATCAAAGAACACATTTACATACTTTTCCCAAATAAGATTGCCAGCAGAAAAGGCCTCATAAACATGTGGTATCGCAGTGAGAATCTGGGTCGTGTGGCAGCAGGACCATGCAGCACAGTTAACTGAAGGAATGTCTCTGTTGGCAGATGGGGACAAACAAATGTGCCAGTCAAGCAGGTATGAATGCATACGGCACCAGGAGACACTTGTATGACCCCAAAGCTCACATTCAGCCTCCCATGGACAACACAACCATCAGTCTTCAGATGGGAACCAACAAAGGGGCGAGTCAGGTAATAGAAAACCGTTTCTGAACAGCGTGCAGCAAAACAGCCAATGAGGGAGGTCCAGATCATTTTGTCTTTTGTCCATTAGGCTGGAATGACGGCTCCTGGAACACGACGGGCCATCTATGACCAGAAACTGGGAACAGACAAGTGCGACAACAGCACCATGTCTCTGCAGATGGGATTCAGCCAAGGAGCTAACCAGAGCGGGCAGAACTTTGGCCTAGGAAGGCAGATCTATGATGCCAAGTACTGTCCTAAGGCTGGAGAGCTGGCAGAGGATCAAAATGGAGCTGGCAGCAGCCGCGACTACATTCCTGACTACCAAGATGAGGGTTACCAGGGATACCATGAGGAAGAACAGGTGTACCAAGAGGAGGGTACAGATTATCAAGGCATGTGAAGGTGATATTTAACCCAGTAAAGCCTCAAGGAAGACATGGTTGGGTTTATACACATGGGATCTGTTTTTTAGTTTCAACATCTGTTTTTAGTAATGAAACATCAGCTTTAGGATCAACAGTAGGACTTCCACATTCCTTTTAGATGTACATTTAATGTGACCATCATGCCAGTTCCTGTCCAGTGTTTGTTTTGGAAAATGTTAACCATAAAAAGAGAAAGCTTTTTATAAACCTTAATATCCTGAAAGACCGTGTATTTTTTTGGTTTAATGTTTTGATACCTCTTTAATATCTTCAGTATTAGTCTGTAACGTATAGTAAACACATCTGAAGATTGGGACAAAAAGAAAACTCCATAAGAAAATATTTCTCTATGCTGGGAATGTTCATCATCCCTTAGTTTCCCTATTGGTGGAAACGTTCCAGGTGCGCCGTGCTCGGTTTAAGTTTCGGTTCAAATACAAGGAAATATGTGAACCCATGTGATTATTATTTATGGATGCTGTTTTTTTAAGGGGAACAATTTTGTATTTGTATTAGAACAACATTTGATGTAAGAATGTTTTTTTTTTCTTTCTTGTCTGCCCAGGAAATCCATCAATGTGTCAGTTCAAATAAAGTTGTGTGCATTATCATTTGGTGAAATTTGTATTTAATAACATAATAATGTTGATTACTTGGAGCAGACTCAAATGATCTGGGGGGAACAGGAGTGCAGAAAAACCGGTGTTGGGGACTTTTTATGGAAATGATGGAAGTAAACCCATTTTTCCAGAAAGGACAGGAAGATGGTGTGACAGAAGTGGAGGCAGGAGGAGCACAAACGGGACGTGAAGGAAGTGCTGCAGCGACCACAACGAGAACAAAAATATGTTGACAGGTTCAACACGTGTGAAGGAAGGATGAAGGGAGAGTAAGAGGTGTCTATTTCTATTGGGTCAAACTGATGTTTTTTTAAGAGATTTTAGTTTAGTAATAGATCAAATTAAACAAAAAGTACTACTGGACTGGTAGACAGGGGTGGTGGTTCCCCTTTTTAAGAAGGGGGACCGGAGGGTGTGTTCCAACTACCAGAGAATCCCACTGCTCAGCCTCCCTGGGAAAGTCTATGGCAGGGTACTGGAGAGGAGAGTCCATCCGATAGTTGGACCTCAGATCCAAAAAACAACAGTGCGGTTTCCGTCCTGGTCGTGGAACAGTGGACCAGCTCTACACCCTTTTTAGGGTGCTGGAGGATTCGTGGGAGTTCGCTCATCCAGTCCATATGTGTTTTGTGGATTTGGAGAAGGCATTCGACCACGTCCTCTGTGTTGGGTGCTCCCCGGACCCCATACTCCCCAGAAGTATGGGGTCCGGGGAGCATTACTGAGGACTGTCCGGTCTCTGAATGACCGGAGTAAGAGCTAGGTGCATGTTGGACTCCGGCAGGGGTGTTCTTTATCACCGGTTCTGTTCATAGTTTTTATGGACAGAATTTCTTGGCGCTCTGGGTCATGCGGTGGCGCCTCCAGAAAATTTTCATGGGGGTGGCTGGCAGGGGGCCACTTTAAATCTTGGGGTGGCACACAAAAACCATGAGCTATATTTACCCTGACCAAAAATATAACCGCAACACTTTTGTTATTGCTCCCATTTTTTATGGTATGAACTAAAAATGTGAAACATTTTCCACAAACACAAAATAACCAGTTCTCTGAAATATTGTTCACAAATCTGTCTAAATCTGGGATAGTGAGCACTTCTCCTTTGCCAAGTCAATCCATCCCACCTCACAGGTGTGCCATATCAAGATGCTGATGAGACAGCATGATTATTGCACAGGTGTGCCTTAGACCGGCCACAAGAAAAGGCCACTCTGAAATCTTCAGTTGTATCACACAGCACAATGCCACAAGTTTTGAGGGAGCGTGCAATTCGCATGCTGATAGCAGGAATGTCCACCAGAGCTGTTGCTAGGGAATTGAATTTCCATTTCTCCACCATAAGCTGTCTCGAAAGGCGTTTCAGAGAATTTGGCAGCACATCCAACCGGCCTCACAACCGCAGACCACATGTAACCACACCAGCCCAAGACCTCCACATCCAGCATGTCCACCTCCAAGATCTTCTGAGACCAGCCACTCGGACAACTGCTGAAACAATCGGTTTGCATAACCACAGAATTTCTGCACAAACTGTCAGAAACCGTCTCAGGGAAGCTCATCTGCATGCTCGTCGTCCTCATCGAGGTCTCGACCTCACTCCAGTTTGTCGTCGTAACTGACTTGAGTGGGCAAATGCTCACATGCGATGGTGTCTGGCACGTTGGAGAGGTGTTCTCTTCACGGATGAATCCCGGTTTACACTGTTCAGGGCAGATGGCAGACAGCGTGTGTGGCGTTGTGTGGGTGAGCAGTTTTCTGATGTCAGTGTTGTGGATCGAGTAGCCCATGCGGTGGTGGGGTTATGGTATGGGCAGGCATATGTTATGGGCGAAGAACACAGGTGCATTTCATTGATGGCATTTTGAATGCACAGAGATACCGTGACGAGATCCTGGGGCCCATTGTTGTGCCGTACATCCAACAACATCACCTCATGTTGCAGCATGATAATGCACGGCCCCATGTTGCAAGGATCTGTACACAATTCTTGGAAGCTGAAAACATCCCAGTTCTTGCATGGCCAGTATACTCACCGGACATGTCACTCATTGAGCATGTTTGGGATGCTCTGGATCGGCGTATACGGCAGCGTGTTCCAGTTCCTGCTAATATCCAGCAACTTCGCACAGCCATTGAAGAAGAGTGGACCAACATTCCACAGGCCACAATAGACAACCTTATCAACTCTATGCGAAGGAGATGTGTCACACTTCATGAGGTGTTCACACCAGATACTGACTGGTTGTCTGAGTCCCCTGACCCCCTCAATAAAACAAAACTGAAGATTTCAGAGTGGCCTTTTCTTGTGGCCAGTCTAAGGCACACCTGTGCAATAATCATGCTGTCCAATCAGCATCTTGATATGGCACACCTGTGAGGTGGGATGGATCGTCTTGGCAAAGAAGTGCTCACTATCCCAGATTTAGACAGATTTGTGAACAATATTTCAGAGAACTGGTTATTTTGTGTATGTGGAAAATGTTTCACATCTTTTAGTTCATACCATAAAAAATGGGAGCAATAACAAAAGTGTTCCGTTCATATTTTTGGTCAGTGTATAAAATGTATTTTACAAAACGTAGTAAAACAGCCTTTAGAAAACTAAATGAAAGTTAAATGCCTACTGATATATTTTGATTTATTGTGTTTGTATTTAATGCCAATCATGAAAAGTTTAATATGTAAGAGAAACATGTAAACATTTGAACATTAATTTTCATGAAAGGAACAAAATAAATAAATGAAATGAAAAAAATGAAATGCTTAGATGTGTTTGCTTGGGCTGTTCGGCTCTTGACTGAGATATCTTTAATGAAGAAAAAGTCAGTTGTTCTGAAATGATAATAATTATAATACCCTTCCATGGTAATTATCAATTATATCTGTAGACATTTCTATTCAGACTAATAATCATGAAACAGTTTCATTATTAGGGCAACATAATTCTAACTTCACCTGTTGGTCCAGGAACAGATCGAGCCCCTTTTGCTGAGTTCTGCTTTGCTTCTCTGACCAATGATGCTGACTGTCCCTCGTCTGATGCCGTCTCATCTTTGTCTTCCTCGTTATCTTCTGTCACTAATGCTGGCTGTGGATCATGCTGCTCTGTCTCATCTTCCTCCTTTTCACTACTCCTCTACTAATCCCCTACCATTTCTTTCGCTCTTTCTGGTGTACTTTCCTTCTTAAAATAAACTAAACTAAGAATATATGTAAATTTTCTCTTCATTCTCTGAAAATTGACATTAACAAGCATCAACTAATGACTTTAGGTAACTTTATGGAAACAGGTCAAACACACATCAAAAAGTTGCAGTAACACAACAACCAGTCCTTAAATTGTGCCGTGAAATGCGAGGCGTGTGTGACGGGGACATATTTTTTTTCAGTACTGATAAATTGCACATATTGCACATCATACACAGTAAACAGATTGTTAAAAGACAACACAGAAAATATTTAACAGATTTGAAAAGAAATGTAGCGTTTTGGGATGTGTGTCTTATGTCTATCCAACCTAATATTTGTTTATAGAATTCAAATTTACATATTTATCTAACTAAATGTCATATTACTCCAACTCAATTTATTGTTCTTCCAACTCAATTTATTGTACTTCTTGAATTTCTCACAGTGATCACAGAGACCAGAGGATCACAGCCCCGGCTGAACGGCCGGCCGCTTTGGCGGAGCATAACATGTTTGTTAACAGAGTTCATACAGTGTCTGTAGGTGGCGCTGTGTTATCTTACCTTGGGGCGTGAACTGCCATCAAACCAAACAGACGAAGAAGAAAACATTTGTAGTCAGTTTGTAGTCCATTGCAGGATCGGGACATTAAAGTAAATATTAACATTATGATGAACATTTTCATTGTTATAAGCATTTTTTATAACTATTATTCAGATAAATATAAATATTATTCAGAATGTTGAAATGTGTTCCTTTTAAACCAAGTTTCTTTTTATTTGAGTATTCAGCAACATATACAGTGTAAAAGACATTCAAACTTTTTTTTTCCTTAATACCCCAAACAAACAAACAAACAAACCCACCCTGTTGCACCCTAAAAGAAAAAGAATAAAATACAATAAACAAGGATTTTACTGAATGGAGTAACAGTGTTACCCCTCAGAAAGAAGCGATGGATCAAAATCTTTGATCTTGCTCAGAACTGGCTGCCAAACATTAAAAAACCCTGCAGTACAACCCTTCTTTGAAAATCTGATTTTTTCGACGGTAAGATGGCACATAAAATCAACAAGATATTTCCTAAAAGTAGGGGGTTGTTTGTTTTTCCAGTGAAGGAGGATTAGCCTTCTGGCCAGAAGTGTAGTGAAAGCGATTACACTTTTGGATTTACTTGGAAGCCGCAGAGAGAACTCTGATACACCAAATATCGCAATTGAGGCCTCAGGAGCAATGTGTGTCCCCAATGCGTCGGAGAGAAGTTGAAAAATGTTGTGCCAGAAGGCCCTTAGTGTCGGACAAAACCAAAACATATGTGAAAGTGTACCTGGTTCCCTTTCACAACGATCACAATTAGCATTAAGGTCTGGTTTGATTTTAGCTAGCTTTACTTTGGACCAATGCAGTCTGTGAACCACCTTGAATTGTATAACCTTTTGTCTTAAGCATATTGAGGATGAATAAATATCCTGAAGAGCAGTCTGCCATACATCCTCTGATAGGTCCGTAGCCAAATCTTCTTCCCACTTTCTTTTGGTATGAGTCAGTGGATCTGTGCTTGATGAGTTAATTGCTGTGTATATTTTGCTGATGAATCCTTTTGACTGTGGATTAGAGGTCAATATGTTTTCAAGAAGTGAGTCTGGTGGTCGCGAAGGGAAATGGGTGAATGTGGTAGATAGAAAACTTCGAAGATGAAGGTATCTGAAGAAGTGAACATCAGGAATTCTAAATTCACTTTTTAGTCTCTGAAATGAAACAAATTGACCTTCTATGAACAGATCCTTCAGGGTTCTCAGACCATTTGCGGACCAATATGTAAAAGAGTTATCAGTTATAGAAGGGAGAAACAATATTTTTCACAACTGGGGCATATATTGACATATTTTTAAGGCCCAGGCTTCTCCTAAATTGTGCCCAGATTTTAAGTGAATGTTTAACTACTGGGTTCTGGGAAATTTTGTCGAGAGATTGTGACAGTGGTATTGTTGAACAAAGCAGAGAGTGTAAAGAGCCAGATTGAAATGACATTCATTCAAGATTTAACCATTTAAGATCATTATGACTTGATATCTCTAGCCAATAAAGCAATGTGCAGATATTGGCAGCCCAGTAATAGTATTGGAAATTGGGAAGTGACATTCCCCCATAATCTTTGTGGTATTGTAAAATATCTTTGCGAATGCGGGCAGTCTTTCCATTCCATATAATGATAAAATCAGTTTGTCTAGGTTAGAAAATAATGTTTTTGTTAAAAATAAAGGTATCGACTGAAAAAGATATAGAAACTTAGGTAGGATGTTCATCAATTCTACCTCTCAAATAAATTGGTAAGGATTGCCAGGTCTTGTTTTACACTATCTAACAATGGAATAAAGTTTGTTTTGTACAAATGTTTATAATTGCTTGTGATCCAAATCCCTAGATACTTGAATTTATGCTGGCTTAATTTAAATGGTATGGAATTTGATATATCTTTTAGTGCAACAGGATTTATGGGCATCAGTTCACTTTTGTGCATATTTATTTTGTAACCTGATATTTTTCCAAACTCCCGCAAAAGTTTGAGTAAATTAGGAAAGCTGTATTGTGGATCAGATATATATAGTAGTGTGTCATCCGCATACAGAGACACTTTGTGTTCAAAATCTCCTCTCTGAATACCTTTAATTGAATCATCACCTCGAAGAGTAATTGCCAGAGGTTTAATGACCAAAGTGAATAATAAAGGTGATAAGGGGCATCCTTGCCCAGCTTAATAAAAGGTGAAAGATTATTATTGGTACGAATTGCTGCGACTGGGGAAGAGTAGAGAATACGTATCCATGAGATAAACCTTGGGCCAAAGCCAAGTATTTTACGTGTATACAAAAGGTAGTCCCACTCCACACGGTCGAACGCTTTCTCAGCATCGAGCAAGAGAACTATTTCTGATGTATCTGGTGGAGAGGGATGATGAAGAATATTTAAGCGTCTTCGAACATTATGAAAAGAATGACGATCTTTGATCAAATCAAATCAACTTTATTTATAAAGCACTTTTCATATAAAAATATAACACAAAGTGCTTTACATTAAAACACAACAAAATATAAAAACAAGCATTGACGATTTAAAAATAAATAAATAAAAATAAATAAATAGGGCCCCCCTCCCCGTACCTAGCCACCCACTCCTTTCACACCTCCCACCCCCTAAATGATGGCAAAGGACAATGAGAAATAGGCTGAGCACAAAAACAGGATGCTGGAAACGCTGATAATTGGAACCTCCCCTCCGTGAACAGCCGCATAGACAGGCAATTGCAGCATTACAGGCGGGGACCGCTCCACCCTGTTTGATCATCAGATACGATAGAGGGCAGAACAGTTTCCAAGCGATGTGCTAGTATCTTAGCAAAGATTTTACTATCTACGTTCAATAACGAGATAGGCCGGTAAGAGAAATGTGTTCCTTTAACTTTTGGGGGAATGGGAAGTTTCATGGGTTCGGTTCTTTAGTAACAATTTTTTGTTCAAATTCTGCAGTATACTTTTGTTCTTTCGTCCAGGAATTAATCTTTCAATTAACCAATTTCTGCTAAAAGAGTTATTATATACGGAGCCCGTGTCATGACATTAAAAAAATAAAATATATCTCGTTCCCACAGATTAATAACTCGTTCCCACAGATTAATAACTCGTTCCCACAGATTAATAACTCGTTCCCACAAGATACTATTCCGTTCCCACAAGATACTATTTCGTTCCCTCGAAATACTATTTCGTTCCCACGAAATGATTAACTCGTGCGAACGCAATAATTAATCCGTTCGAACGCAATAATTAATCACGTCATAAGTCAATTACACGGATATGCTCTCAGTCCGTCAGGCCGCAAAAGCCGCTTTCAGCGGTAACATCCGTCTCTTTGTGACCCACATTCGTTCAAGAAAGGAAAAAGAAAAACAAGAAGGATCAATTTATTACTGTCTCAATGAATATAAGAAAAATTTCACAAGATTTGATAGCTACGCTGCTTTGCCATACGATAGCTTCTGCTAGGCTACTACTACTAGCTTAGCTCCCCGCAGAGCTCCTTGCTTGTCATGCCGGCATTCGGGCAACTGGCTGGTCGGTAGACAGCCAGCCAGCTGATATTGTAGTTTAAGGTTAAATAGGAATAATAATATTCAGTACTTGTATTTTATTAACATACTCTTTGGCAGTCAGTCGCTTCACATTCGAAGGCTATGAGGCTACATGCTAACTAACTAGCCGATCGGTTATCCTGTTATCTATGTCATAGAGTTACAGCAGATACCTTCACATTTCTGTCTGTGTGCGTCTCATTACAGTGCATTGAAGACACCGAGGATGTTTAGAGATCAGATTTATTTATTTTAAAAAGCACAAAAGCATCCATTTCATCGTAGTCACATCATGATCCTCTGGTACGCCCTCCGTCATCTAGCTGCAAAAGCCGCTTCCTGCCGCTACGACCGTGTCCCTGTGAGCATTCAATAGGGGTAAAAATAAAAGCAAGAATGGTCGATCTATTATTTTCTCAATGAAAATCTGAAAAAATATCATATTAAGCTGACTGCTTCGCCAAACGCACTTACCTCTTAGCTCCAAGCACAACAAATATGGCTGACCGATACCCCAAGACGAGATCAGATTTATTTATTTTAAAAAGCACAAAAGCATAGCATCCATCGGTACGGTATTCACATGATGATCATCCTCTGGTACGCTCTCCGTCATCTCGCTGCAAAAGCCGCTTTCTGCAGCTACTTCCGTGTCTCTGTGAACATTCACTGGGCGTAAAAATAAAAGCAGGAATGATCGATCTATTATTGTCTCGATAAAAATCAGAAAAATATCATAAGATAAGCCTGAATGCTTCCCCTACCGGACTTAGCTTTTAGCATCACAAACATGGCTGCGAACAATATACCCCATGATGCATCACGTTTACCCACGTGCTTTTGATCAGCAAATCATTGGTCTTGTTGTTACACTTCAGTTACAGGGACACGGTGATTGGCCGAAATGCATGCTGGGAATGCCGGATGCATGCAGCCTTGTTTGTAATGCTAGTAGCTAAAAGCTAAGTCCGATGGATGCTTTTGTGCTTTTTAAAATAAATAAATCTGATCTCTAAACATCCTCGGTGTCTTCAATGCACTGTAATGAGACACACACACAGACAGAAATGTGAAGGTATCTGCTGTAAATCTATGACGTAAATAACATGATAACCGATCGGCTAGTTAGTTAGCATGTAGCCTAATAGCCTTCGAATGTGAAGCGACTGACTGCTAAAGAGTATGTTAATAAAAGACAAGTCTTGAATATTATTATTCCTATTCGACCCTAAACTACAATATCAGCTGGCTGGCTGTCTACCGACCAGCCAGTTGCCCGAATGCCGGCATGACAAGCAAGGAGCTCCGCGGGGGAGCTAAGCTAGTAGTAGTAGCCTAGCAGAAGCTATCGTATGGCAAAGCAGCGTAGCTATCAAATCTTGTGAAATTTTTCTTATATTCATTGAGACAGTAATAAATTGATCCTTCTTGTTTTCTTTTTCCTTTCTTGAACGAATGTGGGTCACAAAGAGACGGATGTTACCGCTGAAAGCGGCTTTTGCGGCCTGACGGACTGAGAGCATATCCGTGTAATTGACTTATGACGTGATTAATTATTGCGTTCGAACGGATTAATTATTGCGTTCGCACGAGTTAATCATTTCGTGGGAACGAAATAGTATTTCGAGGGAACGAAATAGTATCTTGTGGGAACGGAATAGTATCTTGTGGGAACGAGTTATTAATCTGTGGGAACGAGTTATTAATCTGTGGGAACGAGTTATTAATCTGTGGGAACGAGATATATTTTAATTTTTTAATGTCATGACACGGGCTCCGTAATTATATGTTTTGTTCATAAGAGGACATCCTTCAATTAATAATGAGGCTAACTGTGGCTTTATGAGTACATGTGCCATTGTGTTCCTTGTTAGAAATACAAATTCTCAAGGAAGAGCAGTACATGCTGTTAAGAATTCTGAGATGGGAGAATTGAAGTTATGTTTTAAACAAAATTGCTCATAATCTAAAGTACGGTCAAAAACTAGTGCACTCTCTAGCTCTATAGCTTCACAAAGCTAACAAAAACAATGCGCATCAACTACATCATGCATCTCAGCCAGTAGAACTGCTGGGCTACTAAGTTGACCTATTCTTTTACAAAATCTAGTAAAATCGTCGTAGAATGTTTAAATGGCTCTGACACTAACTTGTCCTTTCCACCAGCCGAGCAAACAGATGAGAGCTGAAGGCCTCTTGTGTTGGACATATTTTATTTTAACAACAGGAGTTATGAATCTTCTAACAAACCAGAGGTATGTTTGAATAAACCCCTTTTGTAATCAAGGCCAAACTGTATTCATTATAATCACATTTGTAACATTTTTGTTTATAATCATTACTGTTAGGTTTAAATGTGGAACAAATCTAGAAAGGCGGGGCCGGTCAAAATGTTCACATACAAACATGCCAACATGTACACAACACAACTAATGTTCACACACACACATTTATGCCTTCAGACCAACACATTGAAACATTTCATTCAGTCAACGACACTATTTGTACAAAGGTGAATTTCTCAATGACTTTGAAATGAGAAAAATCGGCTTAAAAACAGTTTTTTTCCCCAAAACTATAACCATCCTGAACTCCCACATGCACTGACAGCTCCATCCCCATGTCTCCCCATCTTATCATGTCAACACCATCTCATTATGTGCACTATATTCCCCATCATTGTGCAATATAGTAAGTGCAATATATCTCTGCCATCATAACTGTTTTTTGTTTTGTTTAACTACTACCTCTCTGAGGAAATTTCTATTTTCTATTGCACATTTAGCACCTTTTGCACCTTCGTACATTTTTAGTACTGGTACATTGTATTCTACATTTTTTTATTATTCTATTATTTCTGTAAAATGTTTTCTATGCATGCCAGCACTGAATAGTGAGCAGCTTTTTTCATTTTATTGTATACAAGTATATGATACAAATTATACATGTGCACAATGACAATAAAGGCATTCTATTCTATTCTTTTCTATTCTTTATTTTGGGCAGAACAGGCCATCTCATGTACTCTGAGTGCGCTTTAACTAACAGAGATTGACAGTTGGAATAAGAAAAAGACCTAAAAGAAGCTCGATTGTGGATATGATAAATTCTTTTTTTTTATACAATTGTTCAAAAATGTGTTAGTGAGTGTGAGATCTAAGAAGTTACATCCATTTATCTGTAATTTTGGTAATGAGATAATTGCTCTCTGCTGGGTTAATAGTGTTCTTTATTGAATAAATCAGAGCAGCAGGGATGGCTCGACATACTTTTTAAAATTCTTTAAGGCTGCACGTGAGATAGTATTTATCTGTAAAAGAAGAAAAAGTCAATAAATGTCCTTTACTGTTCCCGTAAACCCAATCCTGCTTGAATATAGATTTTGTGCGACGGCACCACCTGCTGTTCATAAAAGGAAGGGACCGTGCCGGAAGACGCCGCGAGGATTTGATTCAAGTCACGCGATACCAGTGAAAACGAGACTTCCTCTGGTCCTTTTCCGCCCGATCATCCAGCAACATGGTAGGTGTTCGTCCAATGTTAGCTTAGCCGAACTAAAATCTTTTTCCATCTGATGTCTCATGTTGCACTTTGCGACAACAGGATCAACTATGCTGCATTTGCAAACAATTTAGAGATATTTAGGAAAATATTGTTGCACTTAATTTTAGAAAAAGTGTGGTTTATTGTAAACAGTGTCTAGCCTTAGCCAAGGCCATTTGCGGCTGAGCGACACCGTAACTGTCGCTGAAACAGACATTTCTTCACCCTAGTTGTATTCTTTCAATCTGACTGTCCTGCTTTTGAGTGTTCGCATTTAAAAATGATCCAACGTCCCAAATTGGGATGCCGTGATCAGATCACTGAGGTAAGGAGAACCGTTTGAAGTTGACCGGGTGGCCCATCTCTTGCAGGCAGAAACTGAAATCAAGAAGAAGCGAACCTTCAGGAAGTTCACGTACCGCGGCGTGGACCTGGACCAGCTTCTGGACATGTCTTAGTAAGTCCAAAGCACCCAGCTATTCCAGTATAAAGCCTCTGAACTTTGAGGCAGCGTCATTCTTTAGTCTGAGCTTCATCTGTGTCAGAAATGAAATGACGCAGAAGTCCAACTATAGGGGTTTATTGTAGTTTCATGATGAGTGTTAGTGTTTCTTTAGGTTTAGTGTAAAGGTTTGTTAAAGGGAACTTTACTTTTTTCAGAATTCCGTAACCTTAAACATAAAGCTTGGTCTTAATGCTGCTGCTGTCTGACTAGGAACCGCAAAGGCCGGGTGTCACTGCGCATGTTGGTTTAGATACTAAATTCGTGGCTATTTTTTGCGAGTGCCGCCAGCGTTATATTGCCTGTACCATATGAAGCTAGCGGTAGGTATACTTGCAACTAAAATATAACTTACTCCAACTGTTTTAGTTATGCTATTGTCTTTTGCGCCTGTTTGTGTGTATTTAATTTAACATTATCTGTAAACATTACAAGTACTGAAACATGGCAAGCAGTTAATTAAAATCGGACACACACAAAAGTTCCCCATACTATGTATAATGGACTGTCCCTCCCTTGCGCAGTAGGATGCAGGCTTTTTTCCCCCCAGAAGCCCTTGAAGTTTAAACACAGGACTTGCAGAAAAAAGTCAATTATTAGCAAAGATGAATGGTTCAAATCACGCACTATATGCAGAACCTTCCACAAAAAACAAAAGGAACGTGTGGTGATGAGTCATCGCAGCGGTGATCATCTCATCACCACGGTGATGTGGTTATCGTGACACCCCTATCTGATAGTATCTGCGTTTCCGTGGATAGAAGGAATCGAGATGAACACCTGATTAGCATAAAAAGGCGTCATGTAAACACGCTGTACTCATGCCCCAAGACTCATCATAATCCCTTCCGATGGAGATAGGTGGGTTATGCCGATTGTTGATCCGATCATGATGCATGTAAGCAATTTATTGCGATCGCGGGTCACTACTGCTCTGGTTTTGCGTCATGTGTAGATGGTGTGTACTCTGGAGGAGGCTTTGGACCGCAGTCTGTCCAGCTGCCAGACTCAGGAAAACCGTGTCTCCGAGCAGAGGAGCGACTTTAGGACGGTGTTTAAGCTAACAGAGGCGGCTGTTGGAGAAATGCTGTACCGTTCTGACAAACCATGTAAACAATTGTGTGAATTCATGTTTCTAATCGTGTCCAGACAAAATAAAGGTTGGTGTTATTCCCGCATAGGCATATTGCAGCCAAGATGCAGATTATGGCATTGCCTGCATGGACTTTAATTACATCCGGAGCTCAATGTTGTTGGCGAGTATTAGCCAAACCCGAACTCTTCTTCCAAACACTTGTGCAGCATTAAATATGTGCTTTAAATCTTTGTTTTAACTAACAGATCTTAAAGAAAATCAAACTTTTCACTAATAATTTGCTCTGCTGGATTCACAGATCACACACAGGTCTGTTGATTTAATGTCAGCAGATAAACTTTACAGTTTATTTGATGGTTTCAGGAGATCCTCAGCCATAAATTTACAAATCTGATTTAATAAAAACTTAATAAAGCCTAAACAAAAGAACGTATGAGTTATTGTTAAAATTATAAAAAATGAAAACGTCTAAATCCAAAGAAACAAAATTGTGGGCAAAAAGAGCTGATTTGGTTTCTGAGCCACTGTAGCAGAACCATGTGAGATAAATACGGCGATTTGATTGGTTAGAATCTGGACCAATCAGCAGCTGTTTCATGGCAGCTAAACTGAAACAAATGTCAGCCAAATCAAAGATAGGAAAAAAGAGAGATGTGACCCAACGCATGCGAAAGCATTTGTTTTGCAAAAGTAAAAACAAATTTGAAAGCAAATATTTAATATTTTCGTTTGCAACTTCGACGGTTTTTGTAACGTAGTGGCAGAAATATCACTCCATACCGATGTGTTCAGAGTCCGACTTCAATCATGCCCATCAATTTAGGTTTAGAATAGAATATGCATGGCTGAGTAATGGCTGTTTTCAACACGACCTTGAACTTTGACGCGCCGCCATTGTCACAAACATGACAAAAATCACAAATTTACATCAATATAGCCAACTTCCTGTGCGAATGACAGCTTGGAATCATGAGACTTTTTTTGTAGGTTTCCATCTGATGATGCCCTGAAAAAAAAGCACGTTTGTACATTAAAGCAAAATTAAAGCAAAATTTTGTAGGTGGGGTTATTGAGCCATTTTTATGCACCCGTGCTAATCTCCCATAAAATACAAAATTTTTTCGCCACTTCTGATGCATGTGGTAAATTGGTTGAGTTTCAGGTATAAAGGTGGCGGAAGAAATATAATAAACTTTGTAAAACAATAGGGTCCTTGCCCTACGTGCTCGGGCTTTAATAAAATCACTTTTAGAAGATAGTCTGGCTCTATGCTGCAGCTTTGTTTGCGACTGAACTCAATATTTCTTCTACGCTCGTTTCTGGTATTTCAGAGAGTTCTGCGCATGTCAAAATGATTTATTCCAACCAAAGGGCGGATGGAAACATTTATGATCGGGAAAGGTTTCTCTGGGTCCATGCACACAGTTCAGTTCTAATCCAATCTCTGATCCAATCAAAGATATTTTTCACATAGAACAGCAGCTACTGATAAAGTCCACACGATCAGGAGCAATTTGGGATCAAATCGGGGCATTTTTAGCGATTGCAAAAGTTCTTCCAAATTTACCTTCAATTGTGGCTAATTTGGTTTAAAAAAAAAGTTTATTTTATTTTAATTTTTTTTTATTCCTTACCAAGAAGGAGGGTTTAAGGGCAGGGATGCTTAGTTTAGTGTGTTTAGTTTAGTTTAAAATGTAGCTATTGAATTCTATGACTTCATGTTTTTTGAAATCTCATGTTTATTATACATTTACCGATATGAAGCCTATAAAGACTGTTGTTGTAATATGGGGCTGTATCAATAACATAAATGGAATGAAATTCAGTGTATTCTTTTTCCATGAGTAATTATTCTGTCTGTCTCTGCAGTGAGCAGCTCATGCAGCTGTACTGTGCCCGTCAGAGGAGGAGGCTGAACCGTGGCCTTCGCCGTAAGCAGCAGACCCTTCTCAAACGTCTGCGCAAGGCCAAAAAGGAGGCTCCTCCAATGGAGAAACCAGAGGTGGTTAAAAGCCACCTGAGGGACATGATCATCCTGCCTGAGATGGTTGGCTCTATGGTTGGAGTGTACAACGGCAAGACATTCAACCAGGTTGAAATTAAGGTGAGGGAAAGTAAATGTCATTGTTGCAACAGACATATAATTTGTGGAAGACAGTAAGGGAACCAAACCCTAAAAATGTTGCAATAAATAAAATACCTGAAGTTTATAAAATGAGAACTGCAAAAAATCTGATCTGGTTATTTTACTTTTTTGCACTTAAGCTGCTTAATCCTGGGCCTTGAGCTCTCCCACCATGCCTGTATCCAGGTCTCTCGTTATCTGGACCAGAGACAGAACATAAAAATGCCTGAGTCATGGGGGGTCGGTTGGTGCTGGGCGGTCTCGGGGACCAGGGTTGAGGAATTGCTGGAATCACTGATTCGTTTTAAAGCGGTGGTCATGATTATGATGGTGCCGGTTTAAGCTAAACTCAAAAACCCGTTTTTAGTTTTTGTTGTGCCAGAAGTTTATTAGAAATTCACCTCTGAGTTGCAGGTGGAACTGTTGGTGTGGAGTAAGCCCATCCCCATTTCCCATCGCCCATGTGTTAACATGCTCTCCCACTAGCTCACAGCCTCTTATAACCCCAACAATAGTGGTGCAACAAAATGGCGGGCAGCATCGTATCTATCCAGCTGTACACCGCTAATGTCGGGGTGGGATTGTGAGGGGCTGTAAGCTAACGGGAGAGTGTAAACAAAGGCATGGCAGGTTATCAACATTGGGTCAATTCTGCGCCACGAGTCCCGCCCACAAACCAGAGGTGGATTTTTAATGAACTCCTGCTGCTCGGCAGAAACTATGTTCTAGAAAATGACAGGTTAAAATTGACAGAATCATTACTAAAAGACGACAACAAATCAAAAGACAGGACTTGAAGATTGAAAATGGACCCACGAACTGTTTGGCTTGAGTACAGCATAACAACTGGCCAACCAATCACGTGACGGAACGGGTGCTCGTTGAAATTCAGGGCCCAGCCGTTCTTATCTGGTCACATTGTGCAGACACTCACTTCTCAGTGATGAAGACTGTCTTCCAGGGAGAAAGAGTTTGATTGCTTCTTCAGAAAGATGTTGCTGTGTGGTAACATCGCTCTCCTCTGTCTTTACACCGTCATCCATCAAGTATGGATGGGTCCTTAGGTGCTCGCAGATTATTTTATTTAGAAGTATTTTTTAATGCTGTACAGCATCCTTATGATGCCTCATGTTTATTGGTAAAGCAAGGGAGCTATTGTAAAAATTAATGCCACGGATTTTTCATTTACTTTCAGACGGCTGACATGTTCATACTAAGATAAAACTAAACTTCTGGATTTCTGAAGGTTTACAAGTTTCAGTCTGAAAAGGTGTCTGTGTGGATCTATTAGGGTTGCCTTAGCTGCAACCAAACATTATTCATCAAAAAAAAACAAAATCTTGTTTTCAATTCATTAAGCATACTTAAGTGGGAAATTCACATTTCTAAATAAATGTACATGGTGGTACATGACCGTAATTATTTCCTATATTTCTCTTTCCTGCAGCCTGAAATGTGTGGTCACTACCTTGGAGAGTTCTCCATCACCTACAAGCCTGTGAAGCACGGTCGCCCTGGTATTGGAGCCACACACTCGTCTCGTTTCATCCCTTTGAAGTAAAACGACTTTACTGGAAAAATAAAACCGTTCCACAAAATGTCTGCTTCACTTTTTTCTTTAAAGGAGGAATGGTGGTTAGAACATGAGAAATCTAGATAAATGTTAGCCTAAAGATTAACGCGCAGTCAGATCTGCTCAAATGGGACACTGGCACGAATTCTAAAATAAAAGAAACTGAAGCTTTGGTTAAAAAGAAATAGCTATTTCAAACCTTACAACTTAGTTGTACTGCAGGAAAAACGGTTTTAAAGAAAAAGTACTGTAGTTTCACTTTATAATCGTTTTAAAGTTGTGCAATATCAATTGTCACTCCTTTTTTTATTCTCAGCATCAAAAGCTTCAAAAAAAGAGGGAAAGTTGTAAAACCAACAAATGTTCTTTTCAGCGATAAACGATCACCAGTTTGGATCAAGTAGTTTGCAGATAAATGTCAGTACAGAATTACAATTTTAGCCTGAGAAGGAAAAGGACAACATGACAATATTGCTGAAAAGTTGCGTTTAATGTCAAAACCAAATATTCTACAAGAACACCAGGGGGGTTTTCCAGAAAGAAAGGGTAACTTACCCTGACTTTAACCTCAACTCTTGCATAACTCAGCCTAAACTTGCTTACTGTGTATGTTGGTTACAAAACAGCAGTTGTGTTTGCTGAATTAACCTCTTTGGTAACCCTGAATTAATGCACGTGAACGGCGAGTACAAGGCATTTTCAGTGGGTCGCCAATTTCTGGGGTCACCATGGAAACATGGAGGAAAAAGGGAAAGCGCTATACTTGAGTGAGACAGAGTCTTGAGGTTTTTATTTATTTTTATCTTGTCCTGTCAAAACAGCTGAGTGCCTCTTGTATTGGATAGATTTAGTTACAATTGGGGTTTATGGATCTTCAGACAGTGTGTTTTTGTATAAACCCCTTTTGTATTTCATGCCAAGCTTTATGAAAATTATATCTGTATGCATTCAATGTTGGACCAGACAGAAAAAAGAAACAAAAGAGGGGAGAAAGAAACAGAATGGGATGTCAGAGATGGGGATAAGGGGTTAGAGTGGGGTATAGGCAATATTACAAGGTTAAAACTTAAGTGTCGTAAGTAAATAAGATTACATAACTTAGTTCACAAAGCAACAAAAAAAAAAAATAGAAATAGTCTACTCACAACTATTTACAGGTTAGAAGTATAATCATGCAGTAATCAATGATTTTTCTTCAAAGATTGCACATAGGTACCCCCAAATTCGCATTACCGATATTCATGAAGAGGGGTGTAGAAAGAGAAAAAAAATAATACCCATGCCCATATTTGAGCAAACGTGTATAAGCATGTGGGTTGAATGAATGTGTGCCTCTTAGAGTGTACCTTGATCACACTGAATGCTCCAGCAAAGGCAGGAGGCCTGGCACCCCAGAACCAGGGGCAGACAGCGCAGCAACCCGGTCGATCCGGGCATCCAAGAGCCTCACCGTCAGGCAAAGATCCAGGAGCAACCGCCCTCCCGTCCACCCGACCCCCACCACAGAAACGGAGACGGAGGTCATGACCCAGCAGCCCCCTGGCCGAGGAGTAGGAGGAACAGAGAACACGCAGAGCAGGGACCCTCCCCACCCCAAGGCGCAGCGGGAGTCTGAGGTTTGAATGACGGTGTATGAAGATTATACGTTCATCACAACAACATAAAGTAAGACAGCTGCATCAACAACAGTTCTGCTTGGAGAAAAATAACGGGCAAAGTTTCTAATCTTATTTCCAATTACATTGTGATGCAAAGTTGTGTATATATATATATATATACACACACACACCACCGCCAGGATCTACATTAATGACATTGGGATGTCACTCGGGCTCGAGAAATGCAGCCAGATGGTGACAAAGAGAGGCAAGGTAGTCCACACAGGGGGGGGTTTCACTCCCAGAAGGAACAATAGCAGACATTGAGGACAGTTACAAGTACCTTGGAATTCCACAGGCAAATGGCAACCTGGAGCAGGCAACAAGGAAAGCGGCAACAGCTAAATACCTCCAACGGGTAAGGCAAGTCCTGAGAAGCCAGCTCAATGTCAAAAATAAGACCCGGGCAATAAACAGAAACTGCCAGTTATCAGATACCCTGCAGGAATAATAAGATGGCCAAAAGAAGAGATACAGACCACGGATGTTAAGACACGAAAGCTCCTCACCATGCATGGAGGGTTCCATCCCAAATCCAGCACCCTGAGACTGTATGCTAGCCGCAAGGAAGGAGGCCGAGGATTAGTGAGCGTAGAAGCCACTATCCAGGATGAAACATCCAAGATGCATGAGTACATCAAGCTCAAGGCCCCAACTGACAGTGTGCTCAGTGAATGTCTCAGGCAATGGAGAACAGAGGATACAGTGCTGGAGGACAGATCCTCATGGGAGGACAAACCCCTGCATGGGATGTACCACCGGACCATAACTGAAGTGGCTGATATCAAGAAGTCCTACCAATGGCTAGAGAGGGCTGGTCTACAGGACAGCACTGAAGCACTCATCCTGGCAGCTCAGGAACAAGCCATGAGCACCAGAGCGATAGAGGCTCAGATCTACCACACCAGACAAGACCCAAGGTGTAGGCTGTGCAAAGAGGCACCTGAAACAATCCAGCACATAACTGCAGGATGTAAGATGCTGGCAGGTAAAGCATACATGGAGCGCCACAATCAAGTGGCTGGAATAATATACAGGATCATGTGTGCAGAATATGGACTGGAAACCCCAAGGTCAAAATGGGAAACACCCCCGAAGGTGGTAGAGAATGAGAGGGCAAAGATCCTGTGGGACTTCCAGATCCAGACTGATAGGATGGTAATGGCGAACCAACCAGACATTGTAGTGGTGGCAAGGCAAGGCAAGGCAAGTTTATTTGTATAGCACAATTCGTACACAAAGTAATTCAAGGTGCTTCACAAAACAGAAAAATGCATTAAAATCACAATACATCATAGAAATAATCAACATAAAATTTACTTTAAAAGAAAAGAAAAAAAAAGATTTAAAAAGAAAGGAAGGAGAGAAAAGTGCAGATAGGACCTTTCAGTCATATACACGACTAAACAGAAATGTTTTAAGTCTAGATTTGAACATGAACACAGAAGAGGCCTGTCTTATGGCTTCAGGGAGGCTGTTCCAGATTTTGGCTGCAGAATATTGAAACGCTGATTCCCCTTGTTTAGTTCTGACTCTGGGAATCAACAGGAGGCCGGCCCCTGAGGTCCTCAGAGTACGAGATGGTTCATATGGCATTAACATGTCAGAGATGTACTTTGGTGCATGGCCATGGAGAGACTTGTACACAAGCAGAGCTGCTTTGAAGTCTATTCTTTGAGGTACAGGAAGCCAGTGCAAAGACCTGAGCATAGGACTAATGTGATCATACTTCCTGGTTTTGGTCAGGACTCGAGCAGCAGCATTCTGGATGCACTGAAGCTGTTTTACAGCTCGTTTGGAGAGGCCGGTGAGCAGGCCATTACAGTAGTCTAACCTACTGGAGACAAATGCATGAATAAGTATCTCCAGGTCTCGCTTTGACATTATGTTTTTGATTTTGGCAATGTTTTTCAGATGGTAAAATGCCGCTGATGTTACTGACTTGATATGGCTGTTAAAGTTCAGGTCAGAGTCCATGATTACCCCTAGATTTCTGACTTGCTTTGAGGGTTTAAGAGACAAAGAATGAAGGTAGCTGCTGACACTTTCTCTTTGTTTCTGTGGGCCAAAAACAATAACTTCGGTCTTGTCTGAGTTTAGCTGGAGAAAGTTGTTCTGCATCCACGCGCTGATCTGTTGGAGGCAGTGGTTGAGTGAATCCACTGGCCCATATTCACCTGTTGTCAGTGACACATAGATCTGAGTATCATCTGCATAGTTGTGATAAGAAATGTTATTACTGCGTATTAACTGCCCTAGTGGTAGCATGTAGAGGTTGAACAGAAGGGGTCCCAGGATCGATCCCTGGGGCACACCACAATTCAAGCCCATGTAGTCTGAGACACAACTACCAATTTCAACAAAGTATTTCCTGTCTTCTAGATAAGACTTGAACCAACTTAGGGCAGATCCAGAGATGCCAACCCAGTCTTGGAGTCTGTGCAAAAGGATCCCATGATCAACAGTATCAAAGGCAGCGCTCAGGTCTAGCAGGATTAAGGCAGAGACTTTTCCATCATCAGTGTTCAGGCGGATGTCATTGGTTACCTTGATAAGAGCAGTTTCTGTGCTATGATGGGGTCTAAAACCTGACTGGAAAACATCAAATGAATTGTTTAATAAGAGAAAGTCAGTGAGCTGTTGGTAGACAACTTTTTCAAGGACTTTTCCTAAAAATGGCAGATTAGAGATAGGTCTGTAATTATTCAGTACAGTGGGATCAAGACCGCTCTTCTTCAGGAGGGGTTTAATGACTGCAGTTTTTAAGGCCTCTGGAAATATTCCAGATTGAAGAGACATGTTAACTATTTGAGTAATTGGTGGCAACACACTGTTCAGGACAGACTTTAGAAATCTAGTGGGTAACACATCAAGGCAGCATGTAGACGAGCTCAGACGGGTGATGGTCTCTTGGATAGTTTGGTCAGTGACAGGTACAAAGTGAGTCAGCTTAGAGTGAGTAGGTGGCCGTTGGATAGTTATATGTGTTGTGGAGTTGATGGCTTTTTTAATGCCCTGAACCTTGTCATTGAAAAATACAGCAAACTCATTACATTTAGGTGTACAAACCAGTTCTATTGGTAGCTGGGTTGGAGGGTTAGTTAATCTGTTAACTGTTGTGAACAGGATACGAGAGTTGCTGCTGCAACTTCCAATTATTTCAGAGAAGTACCTTTCCCTTGTTCTGCATAAGATCTGGTTGTAAGCGTACAACTCCGCCTTATATATTCCATAATGAACCTGGAGTTTTGACTTGCGCCACTTTCGCTCGGCTCTGCGGCACTGTTGTTTCTGTGCCCTGACTAGATCATCATTCCTCCAGGGAGCTTTCTGTCTATGTTTTCTCAATTTAACCTTCATAGGGGCAATGGCATCCAGAACATTCAAGATGCTAGAAGTAACAGAATTCAGCATTTCATCAACATTGGCACCAGAGGCGTTTTCAGGGTTTATTATTTCTACAAACTGTGCCCTAGTGCTCTCATTTATTTGTCTCCTTTGGACAACTGCAGGGCCAGGCGGTGGTTTGGGAGCAACAGACAGGTCAAAGAATACACAGAAATGATCAGAGAGGGCGACATCAACCACACTGACATTGTAAATAATAACCCCCCTTGTGATGAGCAGGTCCAGAGTGTGCCCTCTGCTGTGGGTGGGGCAACTCACATGCTGAATTAGACCAAAGGTTTCAAGGACAGCATTGAGCTCTTTTGCATTTCTGTCATTGACATTATCAACATGAACATTAAAATCACCTGTAATGAATAGACCATCAAAGTTTGTGCACACAACTGAGAGCATTTCAGTGAAATCATCAATAAAACTTTGGCTGTGCTGAGGAGGTTTGTACATAACTATGCAGAGTAAGGGAGGAGTTTGTTTTAGCTCAATCTTAAAGGACACATACTCAAATGATGAAAACACACCAAATAATAGTCTGTGGGTTGCAATATTATCTCTAAACAGTGCAGAAACGCCTCCACCCTTTTTAATTTTCTCGTATTTCCGATTCATGTTTGTAGTTGGGGGGAGTTGATTCGACTAGAACTATGTTTCCTGTGTTTTTGTCAAGCCATGTTTCAGTTAATAACATAAAATCAAGATTAAAAGAAGAGATAAGATTATTGATTAAAAATGATTTGTTGCATAAAGATCTGACATTGAGTGCAGCAAGTTTGAGCTTAGTTTCCTTGGGACTGGTCAAAACCTTCTTGCAAGGGATGTGAACTAGATTTCTTTGATTGGACAGTCTAACTGCCCTTTTTTGCATTCTACATGGTGCAACTACAGGTATAGCACCAGAAGGAAGCTGTTCATCACAGGGCCCCAGTTTGACATAACCTTTCCTAGGACACTGGGGGCCAGTTTCATCCTAGCTCCGGGGAATAGCACCTCTAGAGGCGCGCAGGAGAGGTCGAGTTGAGGGTAGTTTGGGTGATGGACCGGGAGGAGTGGGAGGTGGACGGGATTTGGGTAAACGACGGAGGGGGCGTGTTGGAGGGGGTTTGGATGAAGGCCGTGTTGGAGGGACTTTGGGTGAAGGATAAGGAGGGGGCGCTGGAGGGGTAGGAGAGCTCCTGTGTGGTGTGAGGCTCACAGGTGTTAGGGGAGCCATCTTAATTCCTGACTTAATGAGGCTATCAAAATGGCTAGGTAGGGCCATGGGTGAAAGTGGGGGGGATGAAAAGGAAAGTGAGTCTTCACTGGGAGTAGATGTAGCAGGGGGCATCCACAGCTGGTCAGATGGTGGTATTTCTGGGGCCAAATCTGGTGGTTGTTGTTGTGGTTCTGCAGCTGGGTCCTTAGCTGGCGGTAGTTGTGGTGCTGGTGCAGGTGAGGCCTTAGATGGAGGTGGTTGCTGTAATGCTGGTGGAGCTGAGTCCTTAGATGGAGGTGGTTGTGGTGCTGGTGCTGCCGGATCCAAGTCTTTGTCCGGTGGTTGTGGAGGTAGTTGTTGTTGCTGTTGTGCTGTGGTTCCTGGGACACTGGCTCGGTCCTTCCTTACTGCCTTTTCAGGGCCTTGGCCTCTATGCCCCAGAGCGTGGAGGAGGTTCTTCACTAACTCGGTGGATAAAGAACAGAGGAAAGCCGTTGTGGTGGATGTGGCAGTGCCAAGCGATGGGAACATCAGGAAGAAGGAACATGAGAAACTGGAGAAATACCAGGGACTCAGAGAAGAACTGGAAAAAGCCTGGAAAGTGAAGGTGACGGTGGTGCCTGTGGTAATTGAAGCACTCGGGGCAGTAACCCCCAAGCTAGAGGAGTGGCTACAACAGATACCTGGAAAGATCTCAGACATCTCAATCCAGAAAAGCGCAGTGCTAGGAACAGCTAAGATACTGCGCAGAACCCTCAAGCTTGATGTCATCCATGTAGAGACGGTGACTGATGTTGGGAGGGACATTAATATCTTTAATAATATCAATACAAATACATGTTTTTTTTCCCTGCGGGACGGGAGACGATACAAAATCAATGCATCTCTATTACAGTGCGGGAATAAATTCTCCGAGTTTTGCGGGTGCGGGCGGGAGTGGACATACATATTGCGGGTGCGGGCGGGAGTGTAACGCATACGTTGCGGGAGCGGGCGGGATTGGTCAGAAATTCAGCGGGCGCGGGCGGGAGCGGGATGAAGAAAATAGTCCCGCGCAGGGCTCTATTATGAAGGCCTCCTAATGCAAAATCAATGCCGGTCATTCATTTCATGCAACCAATCAGATTGTGAGTTGGTGTCAGCAGGGCCCTCTAGCAGGCTTAGGCAACATCACAGTATTTAGACCTGATTGGACAGAAGTTTCAGGAAGTCACATGCAGCCTTGTCCAGTTTGACACAGAGGAGCACTTTTTGATCTGTCTCGGTTAAAAACAGACTGACTGTAATGTACTCCATGGAGCAGGGGTGGCGAACATGCGGCTCTCGGCCAATAAGCATGCAGCTCTTTGCGTCTCATTATATTGTGGCAACTTGGGGGATAGCCCCGCCTTCAGCACCTAAGACTCATGGGAAGTGGGGAATCTTGGGTGTAAAGTTCCTCACCATGAATGAGGGGGCTGTGAGCAAAGGTCAAGCCCATGCTGTTTGGCTGTTTGGGGCGTGTACAAATACATGGGCATTGAATATGCTATTTGCTTCTCTGTTTACTTCTCCCTCTCTGAGACTGTTTGCAGTTGTGCTGTGGATGGGGCACAGATTGGTCTCCAATGTAGCTAATTAAAACGTAGATTGGCTCTCATCTCCCTGGTACAGTGATGAACCAGCTGGGTCGTTACTAAGTTTTCTCTATTGTGCTTCATATCATAGGTTTTTCCCTCTTAAACCACACTCAAATCCATCAGAGGGTATTAAAAATAAATAATAAACAATAATAAAGTAATTTGGCAGTGTGTGTGTTTTGATGCTGCTCCAGACACATAGGTGACCGCCAATCATTTGTGCGGGTTACGCCCAACCAATGCCGGAAAAAATAACTAAAGATTTCTTGTGCGTGCAGACTGTTGCAATCATGGTCAAAATGGCGAAATTCAGAGCATAAACAGAAACACATGACGTTTCTGGAAGAATGGGATGATTCTTACTTTTTACTGAACGGAATGGACAGTCACTTCCTGATCTGACACAAATTGTCTCCTTTATAAACAAGTAAATGATGCCTTTTGTGATGCCTTTATGAACAAGTTGAAGCTTTTCAAAGTACACATTCAAAATGAGTTTTGGGAAAACATAAAAAAAATTGTATCTGTGGACCTCAAGGAACATGCAGGAGTGTAGGGAGTTAAAAGGTCAGAAATATAGTTCGGGGTTTGTCCGTGCAAGGCTGTAAAAATCTAAAATTAAAATCTTACAATCTAAATTTAACAGGAAGCCAATGTAGAGATAAAAGCAGAGGGGTGGCATGAGTGCGCTTACTTGTTCCAGTTAAAAGCCTTGCAGCAGATAAACTCATTCTGCCAAAAAAGCTCATTATAAAATAAGTCATTCTGAAAAACAGCAATGTGAAATAAAAACAAAGCTAATTTGGAAAATATTGATTTTGAAATCCGAAGTTCTGAAAGAAGCAATAGAATTATAATAGTATTCAACATGATTAAAATCAATATTTTAAAATGCTGTTTTAAAATAATAAACATGTTTTTAAAGCTAAATGAAATATATTTAATCATATAATGGCTAATTTAAAATCTAAGTGCAGGCTTTTCACAATTTCATGACCTTTTTAAATAGTTACGAGAGATTTATTGGTCGATTGCATATTTGCACAAGGTCCCATTTATTTATTTAATTATGAACAGTTTGGAACTCCATACATGAGGACCGGTGTTGTCCAGGAAATATGTTACTCCTCACCAAGATGGCGTCGCGCTCCGCCACCGGTCTCCGCTAGTCTCCTCTAGAGATGTAACTACCAGCATTAGCTTGTTAGCAGGCTAGCTTGTGTTGAGAGGACGGCAGTGTTTTGTTGGGACGATTGTGAGGTTTTTGGACAGAAAGGACGATACGTGGTTCGTGTGGGAACTCTCAGCATTTTCCAAGGTGTCGTAAATGAGTGAAGAAGTGTTGAACGGACAGACAACGTGGCTGTGATTGGGAGACTAGCAGATGATCGGAGCTGCAGTGAAGAGGACAGCGGTGTTTGTGGGAGTTGGAGCTGAAGATCGGAACAGGAACCATGTCTTCAGAACCTCAGGAAGGTTCTGTCAGCGAACGACTTTCTGCTGCCGAAGGAACCATCGTCCAGAACGAGGAGGAGCTCTGTTGTCGGCGCCGACTGATGGATAGCAGCTGGAACCCGCAGCTTCAGCTCCACATAGTTGGTACGTTCACTGCTGCGTCCACCTGCAGGCTACGGAGCCCGTGTCCTGACATGGAAAAAAAAAATCAAAATCAATTTGTGTTCCCACGAAATACTATTTTGTTCCCTGGAAACAATTGATGTGTGGAAACGAAATAATGAATTTGTGCAAACGAAATTATTATTCACGTCAAAAGTCATTCATAAACCCGGATATGCTCTCCGTCCTGCCGCAAAAGCCGCTTTCAGTGGTAATGTCCGTCTCTGTGACCCACATTTTTTAAGAAAGGAAAAAGAAAAACAAGAATGATCAATTTATTATTGTCTCAATGAATATAAGAAAAATATCATACGATTTTGGATGCCCAAGCTTGCTGCTTCGCCATACTGCAGCAATTCACTGCACTTAGCTCCTAGCTCCGCTGCAGAGCTCTTTTGCTTGTCATGCCGGCATTCGGGCAGCTGGCTGGCCGGTAGACGGTCAGCTGCGGTATGGGATATTGTAGTTTAGGGTTGAATACGAATTAGAGCTGTGACGGTGTGGGATTTTTGTTCACCGCTGTGATGAAGCACTGGTGTCGGGACTCTTGCAACCCCCCCCCCCCCCCAAAAAAAAACAAACAAAAAAACAAAAAACAAAACACACAGTCTGCGTCGCGCAGTCAAGAACGTGCGCAGCTTGTAATAGAAATGAATACAATGGAAATTAATAATTACAACGCAGTATTTCCTCGAGAGATGGAAACTTCTGTTGTAGAATGAGGATGTGTATGTGCTGAAACCGCACATGCGTAAGCAGAGGAGGGAGCGCGTGCAGCAGAAGGAGGGGGAAAAGCGCGTGCAGCGAAAGAGGGAGTGAGAACGCGCAGCTAAGGGGTGTCGAGGGTGCAGATTCATGTTTGATGTTACAGGAAGGAAGAACGGTAAAAGACGTTTTCCTCCAGAAAAACGGTGAATGATTCTTTGTTCTGGAGGCTCTGAGGGTCCTAACAGGGTTGTGAACCCCGAAGGAAGGTCCTCGGTCCTCGAGAGATGATCTCCCCTGCGTCTTTCCGACCACGGTCAGGAAGAGAAAAGTCAGCGCAGGAAAGTTTCAACATTTCCTTGTCCAAATTCACCGGCTGTGCCTTGTCATCTGCCTCAAAGCCAGAGTGTGCCCAAATAGCCGACACAGTATTTGGTTTAGACATTTGCTGCCATTTTTGTTGAGCACCGCCAGCGTTATATTGCGTACACCATATGAAGTTACTGGTAGGCATATTTGCAATAAAAATATAACTAACTCCAACTGTTTTAACTAAGCTATTGTCTATTTAATTTAACATTATCTGTAAACATTACAAGTACTGAATCATGGCAAGCAGTTAATTAAAATCGGACACACACACACACACACACACACACACACACACACACACACACACACACACACACACACCACGACTCCTGCTGCTTCATCATCCTCTCCGTGGAGAAGATGGGGTTTATTAATTTATTTAAAACCTTAGACCCCAGATATGAGCTGTAATGTTAATCCTTTAGAAAATGGTGCTACTCTCAAGGTGAATGTTTGTCTCCTTTTAGTCTAAAAGTGTGACTTAAAGCACAGCTGGGACTTTAAGTAAGTAAGTAACCTTTTTATTTTGGACAAGTGAAAGCAAAGTGTGGAATAACAAAATAAGACAAAAACAAGACAAAAATTATGTAAAACAAGAACATTGTATAAACAAAATTATATAAACAACACAAGTCCAAAAGGGAGTGAGAAGAAGAAAAATATTATACTTAACTTTGATTAACTTTGTGTGTTCATTTATTTATTATTCATCCCAGAAATGGGGGTTACATTTTTCTTGCGTTTGATTTAATAAAAGCAAAATTTACTTTAAGTTGTCTGCCGTTTGTACTTATTGCTTTACTTAAGTAGGGGGGAAAAAATCAGAAATCAAATTAAAAAAAATTAAATCGGATTTTTAGGCCATATCGCCCAGCCCTAAAATTGGTCATTCTTGTTTTTCTTTTTCCTTTCTTGAATGATTGTGGGTCACAGAGACACTTAAGTTACAGCTGAAAGCGGCTTTTGCGGCCGGATGGAGAGCATATCAGTGTTCATGAATGACTTATGACGTGAATAATTATTTTCGTTTGCACGAATTAATTATTTCGTTTGCACGTTTGCGTCCAGTGGCGCATGCGGACTCCAGCTGGTCAGATCAATGGCAGGGCGGCGCCAGTCCACAGTCAACTGATTGGAGGCCTTACATGGAGCGAAAGCTCCCTCCAGATCAGACAGGTGAGGACATTTACAATTATCGGACATTGAATGAATTGCCAGAACGTGGAGATGGCCGGAGGCTGGATGGGCATTCCGCCCAGTCCCACTGCTGCCTAACCAGGCATTGGAGGCCTGCACGGTGGTGGAAAAGCGGTGGGCCCACGTCTACAAAGACTTGAAAAAAGCACTCCGGGTGAGGTTTGACATCTCGCCAGAGACTTGTCGTCAGCGGTTCCGGTCTGTTGTAGTGCCATCTGGGGAGAATCCAGTGGAGGTGTGTCACCGACTGAAGAGCCTCTACTGTTGCTGGATCCGACCGAAGCGACGCACCGAGGAGCGGATCAGAATGGTCGTCATCCAGGAGCAGCTGCTGCATGTGCTTCCATCTGACGTGGGGACGTGGGTGGAGGAGCACGAGCCAGAGGATGGCCTCTGCCACTGCAGTGGGGTGCAGTACTCTGGAGCTGAACTAGCTACTCATGGTCCTTACCGTCTCAACAGAGGTTGACAGGGTTATCCCGGATGCTGAACAGCTTAGTCAGCATCCTTCTCTCACCTACAGAGTCCACTCTGTCCAGGGGACAGCGCAGGACAGAGCTAATTCCACCACTCCAGCAGACCACTGCATAGAAAGTCGCTAATGCAACCACAGTTTCATAGAAAGTCCTGAGTAGTGGCCTACACACACCAAAGAACCTCAGTCTCCTCAAACGGTGGAGGCGACTCTGACCCTTTTTGTGCAGGACCCTTGTGTTGTCTGCCCAGTCCAGTTTGTTGATGATGTGAACACACAGGTACCTGTACACATCCACCCTCTCGATGTCTAGTCCCTGGATGACCACTGGTGGAGACTGTGAAGCCTTTTTCCAGAAGTCCACTACCATCTCCTTGGTTTTGGTGGCATCGATGTGAAGGTGATTGAGTTCACACCGATATAAAGTCCTTTTAAAGTATAAAGGGCTCCTTTCTGTGTTTGTGTTCTTGCAGTTCTCCCGCAGCACTATGTGACTGAAGAGAATTTATGCAACCGGCAGAGGAATTTCAGAGTGCAACAGGAGGCACCAGAACCACCACAGATTAAAGAGGAACAGGAGGAACTAGAACCTCCACAGATTAAAGAGGAACCAGGGGAACTCTGCATCAGTCAGGATAAAGATCAGCTTGATCTGAAGCAAGAGACTGATAACTTGATGAAGATTCCTACTTATGAGGAAGATGAGAACAGCGAAGCAGATTTAAACAATCAGAAGAGCTTTAGTCAGGATGAAGAAGGAAACCAACATGAAGAACCAACATCAACTACAGATGAAGAGACAGACCCACAGAACAGAGATCAGAGGAAGAGAAGAGACAGAAGTCATGTCCAAAGTGTTGACAGCTCTCACATGTCAGAAGGTCAGTGTGACTCTGATGTTGGATAAGCTTCAGGAAGGCGATTTTGATTAAGAAACGCAAACAATCTCCAAAAGAAGAGAGACTTTCTTCTGTAAAGTTTGGTGAAAGCTTAAGAATTGTTAGTAATCTCTTTGTCTCCACAAAATGAGTCTGATGACAGACTTTGTCTTTTCAGAAAGTTTAGGTTACTATTCCACTATGAGAATTCACTTAGGAGAGTTGTGTAAAGAATGTTATAAAAGTTTTTACTATTTATCTCGTCTCGAAACACACATGAGAATTCACACAGGAGAGAAGCCTTATTCATGTAAAAAATGTAATTAAGAATGATGTGAAAAAGTGCAAAAATGTTTTTCAATTGTAAAATTGCTCCCAGTCTTTTAATTGATCATGCAGTTTTTAGCCTGTGTCGTATTTAAGACATCTTCTGCAGTACAGCAGGAGTTTATCAGAAATGCTCATCTGAGTTGTGGGCAGGACTGTTTTCACTAATTATTATTAACACTTCAATCGCGATCGACCGGTCGATCTTCAAGGACATGAGGGTAGATCGCATGCCAGCAAAGATAAATAACCCAAAAACTAAAAATATATTCCTTAAAAATCTGTCAGCGAATCAAAATCCTCACTGAGAAGTACGGGACTTGATTGACATGCAGAATGGCCAATCGAACATCCTCTGATATATACGTCACTGCACATGCGTGTTTAAATACACTGTGCTCAAATTCTGTGTCATCAGAAAGTCGCTATATGTCTTGATGTCTCTGATGCAGGCATTCAGTTTCTCTATATGGTCATTCTGGTCAAGTTTAATGGATAAATACATCTGCGTATCATCCGCATACCAGTGAAAGTTAATGCTGTGCTTCCTGATTATGTTTCCTAAGGGTAGCATATAAATCACAAACAGCATGGGTCCCAAAGCTGAGCCGTGTGGGACTCTGTAGCTAACTCGAGTGCACTGAGAGGACTGCCCATTTACATGAACAAACTGGTACCTATTGGATAAATAGGATTTAAATCACTGGAGGGCAGATCCTCTGATCGCGATGTCTTGCTCTAATCTTTGGAGTAAAATACTGTGGTCGATAGTGTCAAAGGCTGCACTGAGGTCTAACAGGACCAGAATAGAGATTAGTCATTTTTCTGAGGCCAATAGTATGTCATTAGAGACTCTACTAGTGGAGTTTCAGTGCTGTGGTGAGGTCTAAACCCCGACTGAAAATCTTCAGAGTGGCTATTGTCCTGTAGGTGGTGGTAAAGCTGCTTAACTACAACTCTTTCTAGGATTTTTGAAGTAAAGGGGAGGTTTAATATTAGTCTATAGTTGGCCAGGTTGCTAGGATCCAAACTGAGAGGACTGTACTGTTGTTGTTTTCTATCAAAATTAATTCAGTTCTTCCATTTATCTGATTGCGATGACTTTTGCCTGTTCAGGTGGGCCGTTTAGTTTTATGACAACTTTGCAATTTGTGGTCCTCGTTTACTTTTTTTATTTTTCTCTCTTTTCTGAGAAACCGTGCTTTTCTGTGGGATGTCAGAGTTTTTCTTGGTTAGATGTTCATTTATGTAAACGTTTGTTCCTTTTAATATTCTTCCTGGCTTTAGGAGAGCATTTTTATGCTTTCTATTTAAAAATCGCATTATTATTGCTGGGGGGTTATTTTCCATTTTCCTTGGTAGGGGATGGAAAGCTTCAATGTCGTTGCTGTTTTAGATTAGATTAGATTCAACTTTATTGTCACTGCACATGTAGGTACAAGGCAACGAAATGCAGTTAGCATCTAACCAGAAGTGCAATAAGCAGTAAGTATAGAATAGAATAAAGGTCTATAATATGTACAATAACTATACAGGTAAGTATTATAGGACATAATTTACAGATATTAAATACTATAAGCAAGATATACAGATAGGTGTACTATGAACATACTATTCAGATGGGTTATGTAAAAGTGTATGAACATTATAGGCAGAACTATGAACATAATTTACAGTATTGTTGATGGCAATGTCATTTTTATTTAGGAATGCTACAACTTGTTGTTCCACTGATTCTTGCTCTGCCTGTCTTTTCTGTTTCTACCCCATCATCTTCTGGTTTAATTGCCCTGGCATTGGAAGATGGTTTGATTACAAGACCACTAATAACAACATCATTTAACAACAATAACAACATCGGATCTGTTCCAGATCCGACACTTGATCTGCAATCTCTGAATCTTTTTCTGTAATATGTGTTTTTAACTCCATTACTACTGTGTTTATTTTTTTACCTCTTCAGTTAATCCCACAATTCGCTCCTGATATTTGAGACGTTTGTTATTTCTTCTAACATACAGTTAAACGATTTCAAGTCTTGTTCTTCTTCAGACATGGTACTGCTTTGCTTGCCTTTTGTGGTTGGTATTGTGACTTGTTACCGTTGTCTGCTGCGGCTGGAGCTGTTTTCTACAGCAGGATGTCAACATTGTTTGGCATTTAGCCTGGCTAGGATAGCTTTGGTGTCAGTGTTCGCCGCAAGGAAGTGATGTCACAAATTTGAGCTTTTTCAAACGGCACATTTTTATTTGCTCTTATTGAAAAAAGAAATACTCAGAAAGTCATGCATTCTTTTATGTATCTCCTTAATCATGAGAACTCTTGAATTCAATGCAATGTGGTTGACAAAGTCTGTGCACCAAAGTTTCATGCTGGTGCAACTAAGAAAAAAAGTTAGGTGCACCATTGCAAGGATTTAGTCTAGAGTCCTGGTCTAAGGGACACAACCACCACCACTGAGCGTCTGACTCCCCCCATAAAAGATGGGGTAGGGAACAGGAAAATCAAAGGCCCCCACCTTATTACTGTAAAAGATGAGGGTTTGTCAGTGTGGGAAGTGTTTGTTTATTAAAATATATAGGTTAAAATAAATGGCTAACTTTTTTAGAAAACTTAATAGTTTCTTTAATTAGGTGTTTGACCTACTAAAGTCTGAAAGACTGACATCACCTCTAACTGTCTTAACTTTGAAAGAGAACTAATACGTTACAATCTGTCATTTATTTAAAGTCTACTGCTTCTGAAAAAAAAAAAAGATTTAGATTTTTCTTGACAATACACAAAGACCTTTAAAATATATATAATTATATGTCTCCTTTTTGTCCCTTCAGTCCTCCCTCAGCATTATGTGAGTAAAGATGATCTGTGCAAACAGCAGAGGAATTTAAAAGTGCAACAAGAGGAACCAGAGAATTCAGAAATTAAAGACGAACCGGGGGAACCAGAACCTCGATATATTAAAGAGGAACATGAGGAACCAGAACCCGCACTGATTAAAGAAGAGAAAGTAGAGGAACCAGAACCTCTACTGACGAAAGAGGAAGAAGAAGGGTTCTACATCAGTCAGGATGAAGAGCAGCTTGATCTGAAGCAGGAGACTGATACCTTGATGGACATTCCTACTTATGAGGAAGATAAGAACAGTGAAGCAGATCTAAACAATCAGCAGAGTTTTAATGTAACTGATAGTCAGGATGAAGAAGGAAACCAACATGAAGAATCAACATCAACTACAGATGAAGAGACAGACCTACAGAACATAGATCAGAGGAAGAGAAGAGACAGAAGTCATGTCCAAAGTGTTGACAGCTCTCACATGTCAGAAAGTCAGTGTGACTCTGATGTTGGAATGAACTTTACAAACTCAACTTTGGTTAAGAAACCAAAACAATCTTCAAGTGAAAAGAGACTTTCTTCTGTAAAGTCTGGTGAAAGCTCAAGAATTGTTAGTAATGTCTTTGCCCACACGAAAAATGAGTCTGATGACAGACTTTGTATCTGTACAGAAAGCAGTAAAACTTTTGGTTATGGGGCTCAGTTCAGAACTGACATAAGAACTCAGAGACATGAGAAGCCTTTGTCTTGTAAAGAATGTGATAAAAGTTTTCGTTTTTTAACTAATCTTAACACACACATGAGAGCACATACAGGAGAGAAGCCTTTTTTGTGTACAGAATGTCCAAAACGCTTTAGTTGTATATCTCATCTCAAAACCCACAAGAGAACTCATACAGGAGAGAAGGCTTTTTCATGTAAAGAATGTACAAAACGCTTTAGTCATATATCTAATCTCAAAACACACATAAGAACACATACAGGAGAGAAGGCTTTTTCAAGTAAAGAATGTACAAAAGGCTTTAGTCGTATATCTCATCTCAAAACACACATGAAAACTCATACAGGAGAGAAGCTTTTTTCATGTAAAGAATGTACAAAAGGCTTTAGTCGTATATCTAATCTCAAAACACACATGAGAACACATACAGGAGAGAAGCCTTTTTCATGTAAAGAATGTACAAAACGCTTTAGTCATATATCTAATCTCAAAACACACATAAGAACACATACAGGAGAGAAGCCTTTTTCTTGTAAAGAATGCAGAAATAGTTTTAGTGATTTATCTTGTCTTAAAAGGCACATGAGAACACATACAGGAGAGAAGCCTTTTTCATGTAAAGAATGTACAAAACGCTTTAGTCGCATATCTGATCTCAAAACACACATAAGAACACATACAGGAGAGAGGCCATTTTCTTGTAAAGAATGTAGAAAGAGTTTTAATGATTTATCTTGTCTTAAAAGGCACATGAGAACTCATACAGGAGAGAAGCCTTTTTTATGTAAAGAATGTACAAAATGCTTTAGTCGTATATCTCATCTCAAAAGACACATGAGAACACATAGAGGAGATAAGGCATTTCTAGACTAAAATTGTAATTAAGAATTATCTGAAAAAAGTGAAAAAATTTGCAAAATATGCATTGGTGTTTAGACTGTTCATGTTGTAATTAAGTGTTTTGGGACTACAAATAAGGCGGCCAAGAGACTCCCTGCCGGTGACTTCCTGTCTCTCAGGTGTGTTGCTGATTACAGCTAATGACAGCACAAGGAGGGGATGGAAGCCAAGAGGAGGAAGAAGAAACAAACTGGCTGGGGGTGACATTTGACTGCCAGGATAGATTAGCAACAGATGGTTCTATGGATTAAAAAGCTGAGGAAAAAACCGGAACGTTCTGTCACCACTTCTAAGGTCCTCCTTCAACCAGAAAGTCACATGATTTCTGACACAGGTGATCCGGTAAGGAGCCGTTGACCATCGGAACGCGGACGGAGCGTCAAGCCCCACTATCTTTGAGACTGCTTTGTCCAGAGGGACAAAAGATGCCAAAGAAACTTTAAAGCACTGTGTAAATAACATAAAGACTGGGTGTAGTTGGTTTTAACTAAGGGTGGTGTTTTTTTTTTTGTATATACGCATATTTCAAAATAACAACGTAACTGGGAAACATCATTGTGTTGTGTTGGAGTTGTTTGGTGTGAATCGAGAAAAAGAAACAAACACATACAGTTAAGAAATACAGTAGAACCCTGATTAATTTTTGTAAATGCTCTCATTTAATGCTGGGTGATACACTTATTTAATTTTCCAGCAGGGGGCGCAGATCTATGGCACCCAACACTTTCCTCAACCCCTCCCCTCCTCAATGGTTCCTCCATTGATGAGATGTAGGAACTGCAGCAATGTTTCCTGGAACAACTTTTCATTGAAACCATGTTGGAACTTTGTCCATGAGGTCACATGCTCTGGAAGAAGCCACAGTTTCCAGCGACAAGAAAGTCGGATTTCTGATCCATCAGATCTCACTACCAACAGAACCAAACCTTCACGTATTGCAACTTGTGCAAGTTTCACATGTGTTGATGGAGGATGACGAGTCGAAGAAATCAGCATTTATACATTCTGTTCACAGATGAACAATAACAGATGTGCAGGGACAGTTTCAGACAATCTGGATTTAAATATTGAAAAGGAGTCAATGTTACTGAGTTCTTGGGGGAGAAAGTTCCAGAGTTTGGGAGCCGAGCAGCTGAAGGCACGGCTTCTCATGGTGACCATACAGGCCAGAAAGCTGAAGGGAAGAAGAAGACCGGAGAGAGCGAGAGGGAGTGTTTATATGGAGGAGGTTGGAAATATAAGAGGGAATCAGGTTATGGAGGGCTTTGAACGTGTAGAGAACATACTTCCTACTGGAAGCCAGTGCAGCTGCTGGAAAACAGGAGTGATGTGATGGACGAAAGGAGTTCTGATGATGATGCGGGACGCTGCATTCTGTACCAACAGAAGTTTATTGAGAGTTTTCTTGGGAAGACCAGAGAGTAGTACATTGCAGTAGTTGATGCAAGATGCGAACTGACTATGAACTAAAATGGAGGCGGAGTGGACGGTGAGGGATGGGCGAAGACGATTAATATTGCGTAGATGAAAGTAGGCAGACCAAGTAATGCTACTGATGTGAGACTGAAAGGAATATGTGCTGTCAAGGATGACACCCAGACTCTTCACCCTGAGGGGAGGGGAAAACTGGAGAGGAATCGACAGAAAGTGTAAAATTTGGAACTTTGGAAATGGTGGATTTGGAACCAACAACGAGTAATTTGGTTTTATCGCTGTTAAGTTTGAGGAAATTTGAGGTGAACCAGGTTTTTATTTCAGACAGGCAAGAGGAAAGGGAGGTAGGTGGAAGAGAAGAATTCGGTTTACTTGACAGATAGAGCTGAGTGTCATCCGCAAAACAATGAAAATCAATGCTGAATTTACGGAATATATTGCCAATAGGGGTGTGCCAAAATATCGATATGGTGACATATTGCGATATTTAGTCTTGTAATTGATTATCGATCAAGTCTTCATCAAGTATCAACCTTTTATTTACCTTTAAAGACCCTGTAAAACGTTATACTAACCATCCTTTGGTAAGACAATTCTTCGGAGGGTCGATAGGGGGGCGCTCGTTGCGAGATTGGCTGTTGCGGGCAGACGAAGAAGAATACACATTCAAACAAAGATGGAGGAGGGGAAAAACAAGAATAGCGAGGGCAGCAAGTTAAAAGACGTGCCGGCAGCATTGAAGCTGCATCACCTGGAATTGTGTGAGGAAGCCGTGGCTGTTGCTGGCCTGAAGCTGATACACATACCTTTTTCCAGGCGATGCTACCACCATCTTCTGCGAGACGGAGGCTCCGTCCCTGCAGCGAGGTGGAGAATGACGGGTTTCGGTTTTTATTGAATGCATTAGATTCACACTTTGACATTCCCTCTTGGATTTACTAAAAAAATGATCCCTGCACTGTACGCCCAGACCAGAGCTATGGCTGAGATGGAAACAGCAGCAAGAGTGGCATCCCTGCCCTCAGACCCCCCTTTTCCTCAAAGCAGCGGTAGACGAGCGGCGTCTTGACGCTATGTGGTGGTTCTCCAGAAAAACATGAACGTATAAACATACATCACATGGTATTATTTATTCATTGGTATGAATTATTCATTTTTATCCTGTTTACAGCAATTTTGTACTAAATAATGGCACTGCTGTTCATGGTCACTATTGTTTAAACCAAATTTTACAGATATTTCCAAATGAAAATTGTCATTGTTTGTCAAATACAGAGTATTACTTATTTCAGCAATGTTACACAGAAGTCTGTTATTTATTACACCAATAAGGACACAAGTTGTTTATTATCATGGTGTTTAAAAACGAAAAAATAAATGGTGAATGTACCTGCGGTGAGGCGGGAGCAGGGAGTCCATGCAGAAGTGTAGCAGAGGCGGAGGTGCTGCAGGCAGACAGCAGAGACGGAGGAGTTCCGACGCAGAGTACTGGATGAGCCCGGCTGTGAGGCAGTAGAGAGGATCCAGGTTAAAGCCGACCAGATGTACAGCTTCCCCTTGAGCATAGCTGACAGGACAAGGCCCAGTGAATGCAGACTGAAGCACGTAACTCCAAGATAGCCAAATCCCAGGTTGGAGGAGTGACATAGTGGAGTTTACAGTTGTAAGAACAAAACAAAAACGAGTGAGAGTGGTCGATGGACAGTATATTCACAGTCCACAATCCATCATAGCAGAATTGGCTGGAAAAAAGAGAAAGTTACATGTGAGTAGCGGCAACAGTCACGCCAGCGTCCACTCAACCGGAAGTGAGACCTAATTATTTTGCGGGAATTAATTATAATTTCGTGGGAGCAACATATTATGTCGTTGAAATCAATGAATTCTTTTTTTTTTTACCCATGTCAGGTCGCGGGCTCTATAATCTTGAACTGATATAAAATCTGAACTTTCAACCATATTAACTTTGTGAATGAAAACAAATTTAGCAGCAGGTGTGCAAAAGGGTGAGCTCCTTTCTATTTGATATGGTTTTTTTAGGGCAGAAAAGAAGGTAATGAGTACGGTAACTTCTTTGGAATTGGAAAGCAGAACCACGCAGACTAGTCCTTGTGCTATCCTATCCACTTTAACAGTGGGAGTTGGGTCATCTATACCAGTTTTTTTCAACCTTTTTTGAGCCATGGCACACTTTAACCTTAAAAAAATCCCGCGGCACACCAGCATCCAAAAAAAAAAAAAAAAGGAGAAACTCATAGTCTGTATTGATCTACAGTCCCTCCACAATCTCACGTGCATTTTTTAGATGATTTTGGTAGAAAAAGCTGGGAGCTGCAGCTGTTTTTTTCTAAAAGATGTAATAAAAGTTAAGTTAGAAGATTTAAAAAAAGTTTGAGGTGTGTTCGTTGGTTATAAGACATTTAACAACAGATCTCTTTGTGCGCTGTCGCTTTACCCCAATGCATCATGGGGGATGTAGTACATAAAACGGCCGGAGATCGCTTTTCAGAGCTTCATGGTTTTGTTCACTTGTTCCACGGTCTGACACCGGATTCTGTGGAAAGCTACTCCGCTAAAGACGAGCTTTAAATGGTATCTTTGTTAGAACTGAGAGACTTTACGAGCTAAATCAAAACAAGGAAGTGAAGACTTTAACCACTTCTGATTGGTCAGACTGATGACATGTGAATAAGCCCCCCAAGAATGATTGGTGGAGACAGTTAAAGGGGCGGGACTTTTCCTAAATACAGCCGATGCTGCAGCTAAATCGCGGTACCGTCATTCTTATCAAAATGTCTTTAATAAAATAAAATTAACGCTAAGAAAAAAGTATTTAACGATCTTTCATATTCCTAACTCCTCAGTGTTTTATCAGGGCCTGTTTGGATGAACACAGAGCTAAAATCCTGGAGATGGAAAATGTTTTTACATCAGTTAATGAGGGCAATTTCCCACGGCACACTTGACCATCTCCCACGGCACACTAGTGTGCCGCGGCACACTGGTTGAAAAACTAGACCCACTAGACAGTGTGCTGAACCTTTTTTCTTCAACGATTTGTGATCTTCACTGGTGTCCATGGATTACATGAAATCCTTTGTCATGGTAGGGATAACACGGCAATGTAGGGGTGGGGTCATAGGATAGCACAAGGGTTAAAAAGTGTGTCTACGGTTAAGGTTCTGCTGTCACACTAGTTTATATTCAGGAGTGTTTTTTTTTTCTTTGGGGAGTATTCTTTTTTCTCCAATTGTTTTTTCTGAGCATTTTGTGATCCATTACAATAAAAACAGTCAGTAAGTCCAAACTCCTGCAAAACAAAAGGCAGCAGCAAAGATAATCAATAAACAGAAACAAGTTTCAATTGTATTATTATTTAATCATTATGACAGTGAGTTGAGTGAACCTGACACTACAGACTCGGCAAAGGAGGAACAAGGAGGCTGGAACATGAGGGGATTTTACAAAGACAATTGGCATGGACAACACAATGAGCTCTGACGGCTGTTAGACCATTTCTACCTACAATAGCCGCTTTCAACAATGACGTACAGTTTCTTCTTTGTTTGATCTAAAGAATATTATAACAGCTTGCTTTTGCTTAAGCTAAAAATCAAGCACTTTAGATATTTTTGATTTGATATTCATGCCTTTTTGTACTTTCCCTCACGGGGGAGAAAAAGTGAACACAGCCATTGCTTTGGGTCTGACTGCTGGCTTTCATCGGGGATCTGTGGTGATGCCATCTCTGATTATGAGTGGGTTGGTTATGGACACATTTCCTTACTTCTATAGTTCTTTTTTTAATTCTGATTTATTTGTACTATGTTGGGTGTGTGGGGGTCAGGGGTTGAGGTTCTTATGTGTTTTCCCTGTTTTTTATTTGAAGTTTTTGTTTTTTTAATGATTGACTCATGTTTTTATTCTGTAAAGCCCTTTGTGCTACTAAACTGTTTCTATGCCACAGTTTTAGAGCCATCAAAAAAGAAAATAAATATATGAGAATAAAGTCATGAAATTACAAAAAAAGGTAGTAAAATTATGAGAAAAAAGTTGTAAAATTTTATAATTTTACTTGATTCTCATATAAATGTGACATTTTCTCATACTTTTTTTTACTTCGTTCTTATAAAATGTTGACTTTTTTGCATAGTTTTGTGACTTTATTCTCATGTATTTGTTTGTTTTTTTTTTTTTATGGCCATAATGCTCTTTTTATTTGGTAAAAAAAGAAAAACTTTTCCAGTTCATTGACGGTACTCACGGTTGTCCAGCAGGAGGTGATACAGCACAATTTCTGAAGTAGTTTTACTATTCTTTGGGTGAAAGACTTAAATATACTAACAGATTTAAAGGCATATATGAAAGAAAAACTTTTCATCATACATGTCTAAGTTATAATACCAAATAAAAATGTAATTTTTAAATTGTCAATTTGAAAATGATTTATACATTTAGCTTAGAATTCCTCTTATCTGAATGTGATTATCCCAAAGTCACCAGTAAACCCCCCCTGTTCAAGGTTTGGTGAACTTACTATCATTGTATAGGGTGGCTGGTAAAAAGGGCTTCAGACTTCCATAAATTTGTGACACATCCATCTTTTTCAAAACTGAATTGTGACAAACCCTTGTCCAAAATATGAGCCTTACCCTCCTTCCAGTTGGCTTTTAATAAGTCCATAAAGCTGATAGTGCTGGAAATCTGTTTCCATAACTAACACTGCTGTTTCCACTGCCTCCTACATTAATATCATTTTATAGCCGTTGTGATAATTGAACAATTCTGTTAAGTGCTGAGTGTTAATGTGTTTTAATTACATAACTGACTCACAGGACCTTGTCTATGCGGCAGGGAGGAAGAAGAAGCTTAGAAATATTCCAAATATAACTTAAACCCTCCTTATGCTTAATCCATATTGATGATTTCATTATTCAGAGCCCATTGGATTAATATTCTAGATTCATTTCATGGAAAACAATGGATTTGTACTTAATATTTCCATGATGAAACAGACATTTTCCCTCTCAATTCCCTTTCTGTAAAGATGACTTGAGTTTGCTTTGTCTTTCAGGCAGGTTTAAGCGTTGAAAACACTTAGGTCCATGCACAAATACCTGATAAGATCCTCAGCTGTTATTAAATTCGTCTCTTTTCTCATTATTAATATGCGTATTATATTTCCTCCCTCCTCTTATTTGATAGAGACCTTACCCTCCACTCCCTCGACTTGGAAAATATCCTGCAGACAGCCTCTTCTGTCAGCTTGTGATGCCGGAACTTTTCTTTCCTCTGATCAGAAAAAGTGAGAAGTGCTGCTATAAGAAAGGAGAAAATACCTTTGTGACCTTTTACAGAAGCACCTCGTTGACCTATAGAAAGTAAAAGATTTTGTTTCCCCCTGCACACCCATGACAATCATCCGGGCTGGGCCTTTCAGCCCTGACCTTTTTCAACTTCCCTCAGAATTTGATCGTTGGTAATGGACTTTTGGCGTAAGGAGAGATTGCAGTGAAGGTTACAGATTCAGCTCATGCAAACAGCCATTTACATCAATGTCAGCAGAATTTGGGTGTAAATTCTGACTTTTAAGACGAATGTCACTTTTTTTTAGAGCAGGACAGGCTGGATTTTGAAAAGAGCAGAAAAACACCAGAAGGCAGCAAACACCTGTAAAATCTGACGTGGAAGCGAAGCGGTAGAAACTCAAGACAGGTGGTTGCACTGAAAATGCAACAAACCAGCAGAGAAATCAGTTATTAAATGAAACAATTGAAACTAGAGTTAAAGCATTTTTTTTTGCCTTTTAATATTTTATAATGCAACTTGATGCTGTCACTGAAAACTCGTCTCCCATAGAAATAGTCAATTTTGCAACCAGAGCTCAGCCAAAAGTTTCTTGGTAATAAATGTGGTGATACCATCAATCAAAAATGTAAATAAAAGGTTACAATAATCTCAACCACATCTATGAAACCCTTTAATACCAACATCTTTGGCATACTATCACTCTTCAACTGTTTTGAAGAGAAAAGCAGCTTTTCCAAATGATGTCAAAATCATTTTATTTACTTTGATTACATATTAGCTTTTCACTGCTTCAGAATCCATTGGAATTATGTTAATTGCATCAGCGGTGGAAGGGTTATGGTAATCAAAAAATGTAAACACTGGAGCTAAAGTTTAGATCCTAAAGGGTTAAAAAAAAGAGGATTGAGTAGACAAGAAGTGTTGAGGTTGTGAAGGCACACAAAGTACTGTCAACTTCTTAAAGTGTAAAATCACAAAATAATTTATTTTTAAAGACGTGGAGGCAAAATCAACTCTGTGTTAAAAGAAAAAAAGTAATTCCTGTGCATTTCTCTCTTCCCATCCATAAATATTTTTTCATAAAAAGCATTAAATATTTAAGACCAGAAAACTTTGAAGTAAAAGCCACTCTATTGATGAACCATTACACCTGTACTCACCTGTAAAATCATTCATAAGTATATCAAATTTACTATTTGTTTAGTTTAAAGACGGGACGCTTTCTTTACTTCTTTTGGAGTTTTGCTTTGATTTTTGTACTCAAAGTGCAGCAGATCAATATTTTTTAGCAATGTTTTCAATTATTGATCATTAAATAAAATGTTTTGCTTGTGTCTATTTTTAAAATGTAGTCAAATATTACGGAAATGACCTAATATAACTCATTCTTGTTGTGGCCTTTCCACACTTTTCCTTATTTGTTTCATTTCAGAGAGCTTCAACGGCTGCAGCAACATAAGATGTAGATGTTAAGCAGTAAAACTGTGGGGGCAAATTGAACATGACGTAATACATACAAGAACAATAAAGTGTAGATAAAAACATGAAAAAAGAGACGACACTAAAACATTTTTAAGAGAAGCAGTAAATGGGAAAACCAACATGAAATGAAGGAAGACGTTCATTAAGGCTTATAAAAGATATTTTATTTCTTCTACAGCTTCATTTTAGAAAACAAAACAGTAGATGTGAAGCATGTTTCCATGTGTTGGTGATTTTCTGTTTCCATCTGCTGACTTCCTCCATGGAAGCTAAGCACCCTCTGGTGCTCTGTGTTTCTATAATTTAGGATACTAATTAAATACCTGGCTGCTGCTGATGTGTAGTAGTCTTTTGTCCCTTTGGGCTGCAGGCTGGTGGAATTACATCATGCACCTGATTGTAGCACGGCAGCTTTTATGTTGTGCGATTTTGAAAATGGACAGCATAATGTGCCTAATATGATTGCTTCTCTGCAGCAGTCCTGGCAGTCAGACATGTATGGAGTCTGTGCACTGATGCGACCCCCCCCCCTCCCCCTTTCTCACACGGATTTTCATTTCAGAGCCCACTACAGGTGCAGAGAACCCAACTCCAAAATCAATGCGGCGTCCATTTCCGAGGTCAAAACTTGATTGACTGACACAGTGTAAATTTCTGTGACCTGCTATGCATGTCCCCCCTCTAGTTATTGAAGTAATTTCCTTTACTACATCCTCTCTATGCTCTGAGGGAACACATCGGGAAATGACGCGGTCTCCGTCTTGCCTTTCAGCTGCTGAGTTTTAAAAGTCATGACCTTGGGAACACTCACCTGAGACAATAGAGTTGTCTGAAATGACAGCATGAATCTGTCTTTCATCTTTCTACATCTCTTCATAATCACAATCTGTCTTTTTAGATGTTTTTTTTCATTCATATCTGTCCACTTGCATGGGGGTCATGTGACTAGTATGTTTCTCTTTTTCCCATAAAATACAATAGATTGCAGACTAATATTTATTTTTGATAACATTTCTAGCAGCACACCTTTATTTTCATAACATCTATTCATTGTAGACATGCAGTTCACAGTTTGTTTGTTTCGTTCCACTTTTCCTCAAAAGGGATCTGAAATGGTGGAATAGCCTTGTTTGATCTTTTCCATTCAAATCTTGTAAGGTGACAAGTGATTATTATATCAGAAAGGGTTGTTTTTTATTTGAAATGGTTTCTTTCAAGCAATCAAATAAGAATAATGCACAAAACAATACAATCAGCAGTTATACATTCATACAAGGAGTATCAAACGTAGGATAATTAGACATTCAATCAAAGATTGCCTTAAAGGGAGGGAAAGGAAGTGAATTTATTTAATCCCACCCCTGTTCTACCATAACCATTTTATCACATGATTTAGCATTATCCGGTTCCTAACTCCTATTTGACAGAATTAAGAATCCTGAAGTATCAATAAAGCACATGACAAAGATGAATTACTTATTATGTAAAAATAGACTTAGCTATTTTAGAAATCAACATGGCAAATGCAGATCAGTTGTCTAAATGCAGATTATTTTCATTAGAAAAATCCTGACTATGATTCAAAATAACACTATATCAGAAAAAATAGACATAACACTGTTTCAGAAATCTTCATAGCACATGCAAATCAAGTATCAAAAGTTAATATGTCTTAATATGTGCAAATTATTTTTCATTAGAAAAAAATGAATCAATTTTTGGAGCAAGTGAAAGTGATATTATCAGAGATCAATCATTTTAACCATGTTCAATAATTAATTTTTTTAATTATATTTTTATAATTATAAGGTAATGCTGTGAAATAAAAGGGTCCATATTCTGAGCATTGTGCAAGGATGGTTTTCCATCTTCTGCTGCCTAATTGACAGTTGTCCTTCTAGGTTTAACAGTTTATAATTTCTTTTTGATGTTATGTCTGCAGACATTATTAAGGTCCATATCCTTCTGCAGCTGTTATCAGCGAAGCTGAAAGTTGAGGTCAAGTTGTCTGTAGGTCAGAACACTCTGCTGAAAATCAGGGTCACTTCAGACTTTTAGAGAGCGCAGATCCCGGGCGCCGTGTTTCTTGAAATGATATTTTGCTCTTTGATTTATTACTGCATTTGTTAGCTCCGACATCCGTGATCAAACACTTCTCAAAGTCCCTTATGTTGTGAACAACCAGAACCTTGGACCGGTCCGGTGGGCCGAGTGGTTTAACGAAGATCCTGCAGCATTTAACCCAAGTGTTCAGAATCTGCTTGCGCTTCCTGAGAAGCCTGGCATGTTTGGCAAATTCAGCAGTCAGATGGTCTTTTATATAAACAGCAGATCCAATCAAAATTTTCCCTTGGTTCATCAGAGCTAGCTTGTGTTTATGATTCACAATCCTGCTGAGGATCGCTGGTTATCCGTCTCCTTTCTCCTGGGAAGCGAGTGGCAATTGTCAATGGTATTTAGATCCAGGGAAATCCCTTTAGACGTGAGAAATGATTCCATTAGATGTTCCAGACACTCTCCCTTGCTCCCTTGTTTCAGAAGAACTGCAATGCTAGCACTATTAGCATTAGCAATGCTAGCTCTAGCTGCTCCTAGCTTTGCCTGAGGTTTGATCTGTTATCCAGTGAGAATTGCATTGTTCATCCTTGCTGGTTGTAGCACCCTCGAGGAATTAGCATGAGCACGAGGTGTTTAAAACAGGGTTTATTGGTCTTCACAACCCGTGAGAACTGGCAGCAAAATAAAAACACAAATATGCATCAAAAAATAATTCTACAGCTTACAAAATATGAAACTTAAATTAGACAAATAATAGCACACAAACCTTGTGGGCTGACATCCACGAGGGGCTAATTGCTCATTTGGGTTCAGCTTTCCTTTAACCTTCTAAATAAACACAATAATCGAATTATTACATTGATAATTCTGTCACACATTGACGTGATTTCTGCTGATCTTACTGGAGATCTTCACGTGGCTGCAGCAATGCACTGATGGCTGTGTGCGTAGTTAAATGAGTCCGTGTGGAACTTTAATTAAACTTTGTTCCACATGCTCTCACCACTAGATGGCGCAAATTAAAATATAATGTAGAACAACAGAATAAACACATAAATGTTTGGGACTGTTACACTGGTTGTTTCATGTCGTCCGCTCTTTTCTCCTGAATGTCGAGCTTGTTATCTCGTTGCTCGTTTTGAGCTTGGAGTCTTCCGAACTCTTCCAGTAGCTCCATGAGGGGAGTTAGCTTAGCCTGGATCTTGTTCACTCATTCCATGAAGGGATATAAAATAGCTTAAATGTCCTCTATATTTTTTTGAAGTCATCGTAGACACCTGTTGCTTGATTTTTCTTCGGGGCCATGTATTAACAGGTTTGAGATGAACTGGGATGTTATGTTGTCTGAAAATCCTTTTTTAGTTTTTCAGACAGGTCTGAGATATAAAGAATGGAAATACTGTTCCATAGGCTCTTTTCCTTTTTGTCTTGTTTTCTTGTATGTTGGGATTTGGTGAATGCCCAGCTGGGATATCCACAGGTTTGGAGGGTTTGACGAATATGTTGCTCTTCTTTATTCCTTCCATCAGAGCTTGTTAAGATACTGGTTCAGCCTAAAGACAAATTTCCCAGCTACAAACAGAGCAATGCTGTGCACTCTATCCACTGCAAAGAGAATTGTAATGACCAGTACATAGGAGAAACCAAACAACCTCTACACAAGCGGCTGTACCAACTTCACAGAGCCGACTCAAGTGGACCTGAGTCTGCAGTACATCTCCACCTGAAGGCCACAAACCACTCGTTTGAGGACAGTGAGGTCAGAATTTTAGCCAGAGAGAAAGGATGGTTTGAGCGAGGAGTGAAGGAATCCATCTTTGACAAGAAAGATAAACATTCTCTTAATAAGAATGGTGGTAAGGTATATTCTTCCATCCATCAACAGAAGTGTTCTGAAACCCAAACAAACCGAACCGGTTTCCCTGGGTCGTTAAGAGCTGAAAGAGATGACCAGGTTGGGGAGGGTAGCGACTGTCGCCTCAACCCCAGCTGAGGACAAAGAACTCTTAACGACCTTGTAGGATAAGTTGACAATACCATACAGTTTCAGGTCTGACTCCTCCCCCATAAACCAGCTCTTTTACCAGCTATTTCAGAATTGACAAAGCCTTCTGGAATAGAGGTAAAATGTCTTCAACTTTAAAACAAAGTCCAGATGACGACTTATAAACCTACTACTATGATGAAATCTACCTGGATCAAGGAGAGTCTTCATAGACATATTAATTTAAATTAGTTTTCATTTACTTTATCGGTTAACAGATATTTTGCTGGCAGATTCCATATCTTTTTCCATTCTAATTGGTAAACTAGATTATTCTTATAAGGAATTACATAGGAAATGGACACAACAGTCTTCTGAAAAAGTGAACGTGTAGGGCAGTTTGTGTCACGTGAAGAGGAAAAGCAATTTGGCCAATTTCTATTTTAGTTGGGTCAATTGGTAATAAAGTTGGAGTCTGCAATGATGAGCTTTTAAATACCACGCTAACACATTTAGGGATTGCTTTTAGGAGAATGTTAAACTGAGTTTGAGCTATTTTAAAGCTGTATTTATGGTAGAATTTTTCATGGGACATTAGAGATCTGTTTGAGTCAAACAGTTGATGGAAAAAGGCGCAACTCAAAAAGACGATTTCAAAATAAAACTGCAACTCAAAGAGACGATTTCAGAATGGCGAGAAAACAAATCGGCAACTAAGAAATATGATTGTGCTTTGGGTTATAGCTTTTGGTTGCAAATTACAGGTTTTGGTTCTCAATTTATGCATTTTGATTCGCAGATTTGGGATTTTGATGGGCAGTTTTAAGTTTTGATGCACAATACTTTTTGCACTGAATTGACACCATACCCTTCCCTTTTCCATCTCACTCAGGAGGCTCCTTCTCAAAGACAGGCACAGCTGCAGGGATGGCATTCACAGTTTTCAGGGTGTTACAAACACTGTGATATAACGGATAATAGTAAACCAATAGTGGCGCAGATTTTTTTTTCAAGCACTGAGCCGCTGTTGCCACCGCCCCCCATTAAATTTGTGCGCTGGGCAATTGCCCGTATTGCCTGTGCCTAAAACCACTTCTAGTGCGCGCCCCCCCCTGGTATCGCACAGGACGCGCCCCACTATTTGAGAAGCACTGGAGTAAACCAAGATGGAAAAAATAAAGATTTATGTCTGTATGTAATGTCTTTGTTGTTCCATATATAGTCTCTATGTGGAGAAAATTTGTGTTTGTAGATGAGTGACCAGGAAAGTAGCATTTGTTTACGAAAGTAGGAAAGTTTCAGCAGGATCTTTTGCACAGTATGATTACAAAATAAAAGAAAATGTATGCCTCCTAATTTTGAAAAAATTCCAAGTGAAGTTGGATTCTTAATAAAATGTCTCAACCAGTTTATTTTAAAAGTATTATATAAAATACAAAAATCTAGAAAGGTAAGACCACCCTTATCATAAGTGTTCATTACTACTGTTTTTTTTTTTTTTAAATATAATGGTTTTGTTCCTCCAAATAAAATTAAATAGCATTTTGTCAATAATTTTCCAAACTTTTTTGTCAACATTGAGGGATAAAGCTGTGTACGTAAGGCGGAAAATTCCCTCAGCTTTAGTTAGCAAAACTCTGCCTTTTAATGACAAGTCTCTTTGGAGCCACTGGTTCAGCTTAGTCTGTTTTTTTTATTAATAATTGGATCAAAGTTAAATTGGCATCTTTTTTTTATCTGTAGAAATGATGATTCCTAGGTAGGTATTGGAGTCTTTCACTGGAATATTGCAAATAGAGAGGATGTCACAGTGTTTGAGAGCAAGTAGTTCACATTTGTTTTATGTTTAAGCAGATCCCAGATGCAGCAGAGAAATTAGTGATCAGATCAATAGCTAACGGTACCTGAGAATGATCTTTTAGAAACAGGGTGGTATCATCAGCCAGTTGGCAGATAATTAATGACTGCATGGTTTGCTATTGGGATACCTTTTAGTGGACTGAGTTTTATAGACTCAGTAAGGAGCTGGATACAGAGCAGGAATAAATAAGGAGAAATGTGTCCCCGTCTGACTACTCTTTTAAGTAGAAATCGATGAGAGGTCCTGGCATGAAGTTGAATAGAACAGTTTCCTCCTGTATACATCGTTTTAACAGCTCCTCTAAAAAAATGGACCAAAACCAAATTTTTGCATCCAGTGGAGTATGAAGTTGTGTTCAGTTGTGTCAAAGGCTTTGTAAAAGTCGAGAAAAATGATGAAACTTTCGTTCGGGCAATAATCTGAATATCAATTAATTCAAGTACTAATCTGATATTATTTGGGATGTGTCTATTTCGCATGAAGTCAGACTGAGTCTCATCAGTTATATGATCCAAAACCTTTTTAATTCTTTCAGGAAAGATTAAGGCAAGTATTTTATAATCATTATTAAGCAGGCAGATTGGACACCAATTGTCTATGAGGGGTAAATCCTTTTTAGGTTTGGGTATTAATGTTATAAGGCCCTGGGTTAAAGTAGGAGGAAGGGAATTGTTGTCTAAGCTTTCCAAGAAGAGATGAAGAAGGAAAGGAGCAAGTTCGGAGAATGTTATGTCAAATTCAGAGGTTAAGCCGTCTGTGCCTGGAGATTTATTTAATTTAAGGTGTTCAATAGCTTATATAACTTCTTGTATCAATAGCAGCTTATCACAGGATTCCTTCATATCAGCATCAGTGACCTTAGATTCTGTGAGAGATTTTAAAATGAGATTGGTAGTTTCTTCACAATATTTAGATTCATAACGCTTTGTGTAAAAGTCAGAAGTTGAGTTTACTTTAGCCATTATCTACTGAATTCTATGACTTCATGTTCTTAACAGATTACGGAAGTGTTCTTCATCAGTAGCTCCAGTGCACAAAATATCGTCCAAATAACATTGGACACCAGAAAGACTCATGAGGATCTGGTCCATGGCACATTGAAAAATACAACAGGCCCTTGTGCGTTGTCATCGTGAGCATTTCCTGTGACTCTTCATGTTCAAATCAATTCAATTTTATTTATCTAGCCCAATGTTACAACAATAGTTGTCTCAATGGGCTTCATACCGGTAGTTGTATAAGAACATTAAATCATAAATAATTAAAGTAATAAAATTAAATAAGTAATTGCTAAACAGACTAAGCTAAACTGGGCACCCCTCCCCTTAGATTCTTGCCGTTTACATCGACATCTTGATCTATTCGGACATCCTACATACTTTTGACAGGTTTAAGGAGCAGGTTGTGAATGTGTTGGAGCAGCTGATCAAACACCATCTGTATGTCAAAGGGGAGAATTGTGAGTTACATAAAACTTCAGTTGCATTTCTGGGCTACGGATCAGTGCGGAGGGCGTGGCAATGGACCAGTGCAAGGTGGAGGCGGTGCTGCAGTGGTCCCAGCCGACCACAGTGAAGGAGCTGCAGCAGTTCCTCTGGTTTGCCAACTTCTGCCAGCGTTTCATTCATGGCTTCAGCTCTTTACTAAAGGGCGCTGACAAACGTCTGCTCTGGACCCCGGCAGCCACAGAGGCATTCTGGACACTGAAACACCACTTTGCCCATCCTCCATCATCTGGTCCCAGCCATGCAATTTATCGTGGAAGTGGACACCTCTAACACAGGGGTCAGAGCCATGCTTTCACAGCGTCCATGGTCAGCCAGCCAGGATGTTCCCGTGCGCCATATGGTGTCATGAAACATAATGATATGGAGCGGAATTATGACATAGGTGACCAGGGGCTGCTGGCCACGAAGGAGGCATTTTCTGAGTTGAGGCACTGGCTTGATGGTTCAGCTCACCCCTTCATGGTTCTAACCGACCACAAGAACTTGAAATACATAAAGTATGCCAAGCGGTTGAACCCACAGCAGGTATGTTGGTCCCTGTTCTTCTTGTTCTGGTTCTAGATCACAAATTGCTCGGGCTCCTAGAACGGCACTATCTCTTCTATACCACACCTCTGTGAAGGAACCAGTCGCACCAGAACCTGTCTTGCTGATCTTGGCCTCAGTAGAGTGGGACATAATGACTGAGTTGGTGAAACACAATGCTATTGAGGTTCCACCGCCATCCTGTCCAGCTGACAGGGACTATGTCCCTCCGTCACATCGACAACGGGTTCTCCACTTTGTGCATGACTTGCCTGCAGCCTGAAACCCAGGTGTGCGCATCACTCAAGCATTAACAGCCAACTCTTTCTGGTGGCCCATGCTGCAGGCAGATGTGGCCCAGTACGTAACTCGATGTGCATCCTGGCAAATGGCTTAGTCACTACAACAGCCAGCCTCCTGCATCCACTCCCCATACCACGACGTCCCTAGTCGCACATCGCAGTGGACTTCATCACAGATCTACGCCCAAAACCCCCTCAAAAAGTTGTCAATGGGGCTCTTGCCCTTTCATTGTGTGCTGGGGGTTATACCTGCGTTCTTTCCCTGGTCAGGAGAACCTATGGAGCTGCCAAGAGGGGACAAGTGTTTCAGCCACTGTGAGGAGACGTGGGAGGTGGCTCATTTTCAGCTAAGCCAAGCCTTCCTCCGAATCCAAGTACAGGCAGACCGGCGCAGACGAGAGGGTCCCAATCTGGTTCCTGGTGGGTGGGTCTGGCTCTCCACCTGAGAGGCTCCCCTGCAAAAAACTCAGTCCTAAGTTCCTGGGGTCCATTCCGGATTATCAAAAAGATCACCCCAGTGTCCTACTGCCTTCAGTTACCTCCTGAATATTGCATCTTACCCACTTTCTACGTCTCTCTGCTGAAGCGACCCAGCTGGCTTGACAGGCCCCTATTGATGGTGGAAGGCGAGGCAGCCTATCTAGTCAGGAAGATATTAGCCTCCCATGGCGCTGAGGGGATCAGCTTTAATATCTAGTAGATTGGGAGGGGTATGGCCCAGAGGAATGCTCCTGGGTTGACGCTGATGACACTCTTCCTGATCAGCGACTTCACCGATGCCACCCGGACAGAGCTACACCCAGACCTCGTTTACTGTCAACCTTGGCGTCTAAGGGCTCCTCTCCGGAGCCGCTCGCAGGAGGTGGGCTCTTTCAGAAGTAAGAGCCCTGTCTCCCCCTCTGGTAACTGGCGGGAACTGTCTTCAGAGTTCTAACCAGTTCTTGTGGCACACTGTGTACAAACTGTCGCCCATTGTCTTCTGTCACTTTATGATGGAGCTTTCTTTACCTTTCTTGCAGTAGGAAGTCATGGCCTCTACGGCGGATTCCAAAAAGAGACCAAAAATGAAACTACCTCGACACCCTTCAACCCCCCACCCCCTTACACACACATGTTTATGTGTTATGTTATTTTATTATTTACAATAATAAGAAATGCAGTATACTGTGTGTTACTGTTGTTTTACTTTTTTATACTTTGTTTGCCTATTTCCTATATTATTTAGTCTTCCGTTTATTCCCTTACGGCAGTGCTTCTCAAATAATGGGGATGCGATGCCAGGGTGGGCGCGCAGTAGTGGCGGTTTTAGGTACAGGTAATATGGGCAATTGTCCGGTCCGCAAATTTAACGGGGGGCGGCTCAGTGTTTGGAAAAAAATCTGTGCCACTGTTGTTTTCTTATTATCTGTTCTATCACAGAGTTTATAACGGCCTGAAACCTGTGAATCGCCGTCCGTTCAGACGCTCCCGTCTCCTGTCACACGTGTGTGAGAATGAAAGGGGAGGGGTAGTGGACTCCGGCTGTGAGGTGGAACGCGCACGCGGAGCGGAGCGTTAGATTGCGCAACACCAGGATCACTGCGTGATTTAGATCAGTGGTCCCCAACCACCGGGCCGTGGAGCGGTTCCAGGCCGCGGGGAATTTTGGCACCGGGACGCACAGAAAGAAAAAATAATTTCCATTTTATTGTTTTTTTTTTCCGACAAAAACCTTTTATTTTGAAAAGTGACCGGATTCACTTTGTTACATCTGTCACACTTAACGCACGTCAAAGTCGCGACATCAAACATCAGGTGATAAACCCCACTAAAATTAAACCCAAAACAAGCCCGAAACAGTTTATTTTTCCTATTGGGGGGCTGGCAAAAAATAATTGAAAAGCACTGCCTTAAGGGGTCACGGGGCTGCCGGAGTCTATCCCGGCCACTTATGGGTGAAGGCAGGGGGATATGGTGTCAAATTCATGCCTAAACTATTTGGCATCAAAACTGTAAAACCAGGAATCAAAACCCGAATTCTGCAAACCAAAAGCTATAACCTAAAGCGCAATCATGTTTCTCAGGTGCTGATTTGTTTTCTCGCTGTTCTGAAATCGTCTTTTTGAGTTGCGCTTTTATTTTGAAATCGTCTTTTTGAGTTGCGCTTTTATTTTTTGAGTTGAGCTTTTTTTTTGCGGTTGCGATTCTAAAACCTGTCACACACGTAAAAACAGCGCCACGTCAGTCAACGGGAGGGGAGGCAGGACATCCCCACAGCCAGAAGCTCATTGGCTGCCGAAAAACACAGAGTCTTACGTCAACAGACCAGTTTAGAATGTGCCGGTAAGTTTCTCATGTTTTTCAAACCTTTTACTATATTAAACGATCAAACTTGTACTTTATGTAACCAGAGGACGCAAGCACAGTCAGATGAGGAGCTCCACCAGTAGCTGCTAGTGAAAAAAGATGTTAGAAAGTTAGACGTTGCATGAAAAACTATCACCATTGATCTCCCGTGTTAGCATGCTAGCTAGCTCAATGCTAGTGGGGTTTACAGCTCTTTTCATGACTTAATGGATTAAACAAAGTCGATTTTTTTTTTTACCACAGTGTCAGTATCAGTCATGTAAACCTGGGAATAATTGCCCATGAATTGTCACTAGGATTAATTAAATATGTTATAACCTATAAAGTTTCTCAATATTTTTCAGGGTTTACAGACAGAGGGAATTAACAGAGCAACAATATTGCTGTGCCATATTTACAAAATGTATGCGTCTGCACCATGCAGACTGGCAGAATTCTGGTATGAGTGAATCAGAGCAGAGAAAATTGTAGCAGACCAGCAAAAACGTGCTTTATTTCCCTTAAAATTATTCCAGTATTAGACATCAATAGAATTATTAGTTTCTTTTTAATTAGGTGGTGATTTTAAAATCATGGACTATTCCTGTATGTCTGTTGTTTTCTATAAGGACCATTGCTATGCATGCCATAACAAAAAAGGCAGGAATTCTGAGGCGGCCGCGACGTGGATGTCTACAACTTCTTGAAGGTACAGAAAACAATTTTAATCTTAATTTTTCTCTTCTTTTTTGGGTCAATTAACTTTGCTGTTTTTGTTTCTTTCCAGATGCAGGCCCCAAAGACGTCCCTGGTGTGATGCAAAGGCTGTCCGGCAGGCTCACAGACATCTCCTGTTAACTGAAAGAGAAGCATTTAAAATAGTTGTCCATTTAGACCAGGGGTGGGCAAACTACGGCCCGCGGGCCGCATACGGCCCGCCTCCCTGTTTAGTCCGGCCCACTGAACAGTATCAGAGACCCATGTTTTGTTTTTGTTTTTTTAATATGGCCACACGATCAAGACGTGACATTTCATTCTCCCCTTCTACAGTCTGTGTTCTACCTGAAAACCTCTAAAAATCGTTGTCAAATAGACCAGATGACAGTCTTTCCTTTCTAGGTCGCAGTTCATCTTTCCCTGTTTAGCTCATTCTTTCTGAGCGATCATGCTGCCTTTTTTAAACAGCGCACCCTGTTCTGTGTCCTGATTGGCTGGAGACCATGTCAATCAATCTCCTCAGTCCGTGCCGTGACTCCTGTACAGAAACGCGGAGCTCTTCAGATCAGAAATCTGTAATCGATGAACAGATCTTTGTTTTCATTCTAAGATCCTGGACCTAATTTCTACGAAGGTTTGAGAATTTAAATAAGAGAAAAGGTGAAAATGTTCATGTCTGTCTGAGAAAAGTGTAGAAAGTGTGCAGTGAGGAGTTCTATAAACTTCTGTTTCTCCGTGGATTTCACCGATCACGGTTATTTTTACAATGTAACTCCTGCAATAAACGAGGAACTCTGTTCTGGTGAAAAGGAAACACAGATATATGTGTAGCTGCAGCAGAAGACAGAGAAATTTGATTTTTCATAATTACTGGACGAGAAACAGACGTGCAGAACACAGCTGCTCAAACTGTAGAACGTGATGAGCTGCAGCCCTCAAGGTTACCATACAAGGTCTTTATTAGGTTTACGACGGGAGAGGATCGATTATTGTTTTTTTGTGTTTTCTTTTTTATCTATCTGTATATTTCTCCTGAATTTTTGTCGTTGAAAATCATAGAAATTGCAAACGAGTTCGCTTTTCAGGCACCAAAACTCGGCAGTCTCTTTCCCCCCTAGGGCGGTAGTTAATTAACTCACATGTTCAGCGTCCTATTTAAGTCCAGGTGTGCAGCGTTCATTTTCTTTCTTACCGCAGCGCCGCATTCGTCGCCCCACCCTCCTCCCCGGCTTCCACCTGTGGGCTCTGTTCGGGGTTTCTTACCCTAAAGTTTATGGAAGTTAGCTCATGGAATTGTACGGAGCCTTATGCCAATCAAAGTTTGTGAATGCCAACTAAGATGTACATTAAATATGTGGAAATAAATGTGTTCTACTGCAAGAGTTTTGTCTGACTGAAGAGTGTTATTTGGTCATTGTTTTATTTCATAAATAATGTTTTTTATTTTATTAAAAGGATCATGAATGAATGAAACTTTATTCATAGCACTTTACAACTCCTTGAAGGTACCAAAGGGCTTCACAATAAAAAAAAAAAGAGATCTGAAATGGGAACAAAAGTTTTACATTTAAAAACTCTAGAATATTCTGTTTTAGAATGTAATTTTAATCCTAATGTTTTCATCTACATTCCATGTTATTTCTTTCTCACTCCATGTATCTGCTTGTGGTCCGGCCCTTCTATCAAATTTTAGAACCCAATGTGGCCCCCCAGTTAAAATAATTGCCCACCCCTGATTTAGACTATGGTTAAATTGACAACATGCCCAGGCACACCGTCTGCTTCCCATTTCTCAGTGCCTGCACAAAAACAGTGACTTTTCCACCTCAAGTCTTTTGAGGAGTTTTAAAAACAGTTATTTTAATTTATCTGAATTGTGGTTCAGAATTTCACAGAATCTAATACACTTGACTCTGTGTTTCAAAGATATTTGCAAAACCATCAATCAGTCTTTTGTACAAAACACATATAATGGTCAAACATTAAAAAGTGAAGCATTACAAAATACCAGTGGTGATTATTAGCCATTTATTTTCTTAAGGGGGGCAGTATGTTGTAAGGCAGATGAGATCTGTTCACATTGTTGGTTTCTGTTACATCCTGTTGAGATGACATGCATAGATCAGTACATAAATGTTAATGTCTTGGCCATGGTTTTCCGATGTCCCACAAGGGTTGAACAGGTCTGAGAGGAGAGAGGACACGCCACAGAGGGAACAACAACTCCAACAGTTTCCTGCTCTGCCTGGTTTAAGTTAGACTGTCGTCCAATGTCCACAGCATCCTGCACACAAAGAAAAATGTATTTAAGAAAGTTAAAATGAGAAAATTTTTATATATATATATATATATATATATATATATATATATATATATATATATATATATATATATATATGCACACACACACACACAGCTGCATATTGTGAGAGTTAACTTCCCGTGTGAACCTGCAATCTTTAAGGTTGAGAATAAAATGGTTTTGGAATACAGTTTCAAAATCAGAAAAACTTTATTAATCCCACACCTGGGAAATTTGTTCTGGTACCTCAAATAAATAATGTGTTTCTGAATCATAATTTTACTTTTATTATTTTAAATAGGGATGAACTTGATCCCAAACTAGGAAAGGTGTCACTTTCTTACAGCAATATGTTGCTTTGTTCAATCAATCTGTAATCCCTAAAGATATATTGAGAAACCTTTTAAATTATACATGAATGTACTTCTTGAAAAAAATCTTTGATTAATCCTAGTGAAAATTCATGGGCAATTATTCCCAGGTTTACATGACTGATACTGACACTGTGGTAAAAAAAATCGACTTTGTTTAATCCATAAAAGTCATGAAAAGAGCTGTAAACCCCGCTAGCATTGAGCTAGCTAGCATGCTAACACGGGAGATCAATGGTGATAGTTTTTCATGCAACGTCTAACTTTCTAACATCTTTTTTCACTAGCAGCTACTGGTGGAGCTCCTCATCTGACTGTGCTTGCGTCCTCTGGTTAAATAAAGTACAAGTTTGATCGTTTAAGATAGTAAAAGGTTTGAAAAACATGAAAAACTTACCGGCACATTCTAAACTGGTCTGTTGACGTAAGACTCGGTGTTTTTCGGCAGCCAATGAGCTTCTGGCTGTGGGGATGTCCCGCCTCCCCTCCCGTTGACTGACGTGGCGCTGTTTTTACGTGTGTGACAGGTTTTAGAATCGCAACCGCAAAAAAAAAGCTCAACTCAAAAAATAAAAGCGCAACTCAAAAAGACGATTTCAAAATAAAAGCGCAACTCAAAAAGACGATTTCAGAACAGCGAGAAAACAAATCAGCACCTGAGAAACATGATTGCGCTTTAGGTTATAGCTTTTGGTTGCAAATTATGGGTTTTGGTTCTTAATTTATGAATTTTGATTTGCAGATTTGAGTTTTGGTTGCAAATTATGGGTTTTGGTTTGCAGATTTTGGGTTTTGGTTTGCAGAATTCAGGTTTTGATTCCTGGTTTTACAGTTTTGATGCCAAATAGTTTAGGCATGAATTTGACACCATAGAGGGACACCCTGGAGAGGTTGCCAGTCTGTCGCAGGGTCACATATCACACACCCATTCACTCTCACATCTATGGTCAATTTAGAGTGACCAATTAGCCTATGAAGCATGTTTTTGGACGGTGGGAGGAAGCCGGAGACCTTAAGGTCCCCCAGCCCGGACTTGAACTGGGGGCCTTCTTGATGTGGGGCAAGAGCGCTAACCACTGCACCACCGTTCAGCCCCTACTATATAATTTATTAGTAGTTTTGGTGTGTTGCTGTTATGTTGTTTTTTTTTAGCCCCTTTTATGTTAAAATAGTTGTTTTTTATGTTTTGCATTTGGATTTTCTAGAAGGCTCAAATTATTCAAGGTCTGTGGTTTAATGCTAAAAATATTGTACTAGTCAGTCGTTGCTACTGCATTTTCCTTGGTTTGTTGGGGGAACAATATCAAGAACCGCTTACAAAAACTGGTGAACATGTGTGCGTCAATGGTGGCTGATAGGGTCCTATCTGTGGAGGCGCTGGCGGAGGCAAGATTGAAGAGCATGTTGAAGGCCATCCTCATGAACAAAAGGCACCTGCTGCACGTGACCTTTGCCTCTCAGAAGAGCAGAACCGAGAAGTTTAGAAGATGTTTTATTGCAGCTGCAATAAGGTTCCATCGCAGGCACTGCTGATGGAAGATCTTTTTTATTTTAATGTTGTTATTTTACCATTTTATTTGTTTTTATTATTATTATTTTTTGTTAATTTTTAGCTATTTTTTCATGCATTATGCACTCTTTGTTCTTATCTTTTTTTTAAAGTGTTAGTTCAGTATCATTTAGTTTTTTGTTTTCTTTTCGAATGTAGGATGTGTGCAAACCGGACAACTGAATTTCTCCAAATGGTAATTAATACAGTATTGTCTTTGCTCTACTTTAACAGTACAATGAGGACTCATCAAGGTCCCGAAAGAACTAGAACAAGTCATCAGCGGCAAGCCTCACTTCACCGTAAAGTCAGAAAGGGACTTTACAGAAATGGATACATGGAAGAGTTCAATGAAAACAGCACTGTTGAGGGAAGGCAATAATTCTCACAAAAACTAAAAACTTTACTTTTAACAAAAACATTTGGACTTTTGGACAATGCTCGCAGATGGTTAAGGAAAAAGATGAACTTTCTACAAGGTAAGATACCGGCTATATCTAGACTGAAACAGGGATATGTAACAAAAGATAAATAATTAGATCCACAGTCAAGCATGGTGGTAGTGTGATAGTCTGAGGCTGCATTGTAGCTTCAGGACCCAGATGGCCTAAAGTATATAAAACAGGGAAGTTTATGATGTACCAGAAAATTCTAAAGGAGAAGGTTTTTCATGAATGAATTTTGGTTTACTTTTAAGTATTAAAAAACTAGATTTTTTTTTTTTTTTTGCAGAACTTTGTTAAACCTTGTGCTATTTTATGACCCCACCCTTACATTGACATGTTCTCCCCACCATGACAAAGGTGGATAAAGGTGGAGAGGATTTCATGTAATCCATGGACACCAGTGAAGATCACAAATCATTGAAGAAAAAAGGTTCAGAGCTCTGTCTAGTGGGGTCCAGTGCCTAGGATAGCACAAGGGTTAAAAAAAATTGGGGTGATTGAGTAAAATTTTAAACTTGTCTAAATTCTAGTTATACTCTCTCATGTTTATGACTAGGCTACATGGCTGTATGTTTTGTCACAACAGGTGGACAAAGCATTTTTTGGGCAATGGGCTAATTACCTTTTTGTACATATTTCTACTCTTGCAGTAGAATACATTTATTTTCACATACTTAATTTACATCTTAGTTGGCATTCACAAACTTTGATTGGCATAAGGCTCCGTACAATTCCATGAGATAATTTCCATAAACTTTAGGGTAAGAAACCCCGAACGGAGCCCACAAGTGGAAGCCGGGGAGGAGGCTGGGTGCGACGAATGCGGCGCTGCGGTAAGAAAGAGAATGAACGGCTGCACACCTGGACTTAAATAGGACGCTGAACAGGTGAGTTAATTAACTACCGCCCTAGGGGGGGGACAGACTGCGAATTCATTCGCTATTTTACAGCTTTTTTCATTGTTTTTTTTTTTTATGTTGTGAATATAACCCAGTCATTATACCAACCAACCATTCATTCATTCATTCGTTCATTTTCAATTCAATTTTTCCCTTTCGGGGTCACGGGGCTGCCGGAGCCTATCCCGGCCACTTGTGGGCAAAGGCAGGGGACACCCTGGAGAGGCAGCCAGTCTGTTGCACAATCACACACCCATTCACTCTCACATTCACACCTAGGGACAATTTAGAGTTGCCAATTAACCTATGCAGCATGTTTTTGGACGGTGGGAGGAAGCCGGAGATCCCGGAGAAAACCCACGCATGCACAGGGAGAACATGCAAACTCCACACAGAAAGGTCCCCCATTGATGTGTTTTTCATGTCCCCCAGCCGGGACTTGAACCAGGGGCCTTCTTGCTGTGCCACCGTGCAGCCCAACCAACCAACCAACCAACCAACCAACAACATTATTTAGAAAGGGCCTTAGCATAATCACACTCAAACAAGAAAACAAAACCCCAAAATTGTAAAACAGAAAGTAAAATAATAAAAAATAAATAAAAATAATAATAAATAATAATAAAAATAAATGATAAATGTATTTTTTACTGATTTAACACAGTTAAAAAACAAAGAGTTAAAATGTCATCCATATTTTTTTTTTACATTCATAACATTTTGCCTTTAACTTACCAGCAGAAGATGTTTTTTTTTTTACAAAAAGTTATTAAATTCAGTAAAACATTTCTTTAATAATTTCTATATGTTCCAAATGATTTTAAAATGAGGGTATCATTATGTGCTAAAAATCATTATCAGTAACACACAGAGAAATGTTGCTTGTATAAATAAAGTAACAGTCATTTTATTTGGACAAACATGGAGGATGACTGTCGTTCCAGTGTTGTTTCAGTTCCTGTAGCTGCCCTAGATGCTTAATTTTTTCTTCAGCTCCATAATAAACATCGGTTAAACTCCTCTATGACCCATCCTGTAACCAAGTAACCATCACTATGAAAACAATGCTTGTCATGGGGACGGGTGGGTTTGGGCTCAAAGCTGCAAGCTTTGAGAGGTTTGTGTTGCTGTGGTGAAAGACTGGACGCACTTTCAACCAAAGCACACACCCTAATGACTCATTCGGTGTCTCTGTTTGGCTGCTTGGCTTTAAGCAATGTGGGAAATGAGCTTGTCAGACAGACGTGCTGCACATGCCGCACAGAAACACAAAGACTGGCGGGTGGGTTCATCTGAGGACTCCTGCTGTTGCAACAAGAGTCATTTTAGATCCATCCGTTTTCAAATGAGACCTGGTGTAACATTGCATTTTCTAATGAATATAACAGCAGCAGGGCAAAAACTAAAAAGATGAATCTGTTTTCTTATGTAAAAAAATAAACACAAAAATGAAAAAGAAAGTGTTATAGATAACTTTGATGGACACCCATTAGGACGGAATTTTAACCTTTTCCAGCTGGTAAGTTCAAAAGAAATCTGGAAATGCCGTCTGTGAGCTTGATTGTGCAGCATTTTAGACCGCACTCCTTTGTTTCATATTAACAGATTTTTTTTTGATATTCTGATGTTGTTTGTAAAGCTAAACATTTAGCTCCAAACAAAATATTTAGCTAATATTCACATTTACTTGCAGATAAGCGGAAGTGGACAAACAAAGCTGAACTGTGTCCTACCTGTGAACTGATTACCATTTAGTTCATGTCCATGCTTGTACTTGTGCTTTAGTGATTCAAGTCATGTCCAACCTGCTGGCTGAAAACATTGGATGAGCCTTTCTAACTACACCTTTTGAGACCTGTCTGTACATGCACCTCTGCTGGAGTACCAAGCCGCTGTCGGAGCACCCCCCCCCCCCCCCCCCCCCAACACACACCTCGAATTGTTCCATTTTAAAATGTACTTGTTTGATTGACATCAGAGGTGAACTGGTAATCTGTTTACTTTTTAAAGTCCACAACCATGCTATTTTGCTCCACAGCCTTCTGTCTGTTTTTTTTCTTCTTCTAATTTTCTGTCGATTCCTGCTGCTTTTCCTGCTCTGGTGAAAATCCTAAAACTGCCCCAGTGCCTGCTGGTTCAATACCAGTCCCTTTAATAATAGAAATGACCTCAGCAGTTCTTTCTTTCTAGCTTATGCATTAAAAACACTTGTTTTTAAGGTAAATTACTCTGCACTTTTTATTTTGCTTTGGAGTTTTATTGGGAGATTTTTATAGTGCGCAGATTTTGAGCTTCAGTCATGCAGACACCCTGACCAACAACGAGGTTGCAATGACACCATAAAGAATAGAACTGTATCATAGTTTTTGTTTGTATGATCATTATTATATCATCCATTATGGTGCTTTGTAGTTTGACATGCTTTGAAACTACATTGTCTAATATTACTGCTGATGATGTTTAATTATGACTGGCTGTTATAGATGATGAATATTTATGAGAAGGCAGAAAAGGGAAAAGTGAGCGTACTTAGGAAGTTAGATGGTTGTGCAAAAGAAGGAATAGACAAATAGAAAACCGTTGCAACTGATTATCTGTCACTGACTCATCTAATGGAGTTTGCAGACTGGAGGTGTACTTGATTTTCACTCCATCAATATGCCAAATCAGGCAATATGATCCGAATAGGATGATATATTTCAAAATTGAGGTATTTTTGCTTTTTTCTCTCTGAAAGGGACATTATCTTTGAGCCATTACTCTGTGTCACATTATGCCACTGTACGAAAGCGATTTTCCTCAGAGATGAACCAACTTCCATGTCTTAAGGTAGTGTTCCACTGACTGCCATTAATCATTCTTAGCAGTTCAATGGCAGCAAACTTGAACAGAACATATGATTGAGAACCCCAGATTAAAACTAAGATGCTAGTTTGTTTTACTGTCTTGAGATCATCAATTCCTTTGTTCCGATGACACTAACATTAACTGATGAATTGTGAAATCAACATGGAATTGTTAACTCTAATTTAAAATTGGGATCAAAGCCCTATTAAATGCCATCACACTTAGCAAGGCAACAGTTGACTTGAAAGATGAGATCATGGCAGAAATGAACACCAGGCAATTAAGACACCAACTACAACTGTGAAGTGAAGTACCACCTTAAAATCCCCTGGAAACAGTGAATGCAGCATTGAGGACAATCGCTGAAGCCATTGAACTTTTTGAAATTTTAGTGGCAGTGGGCGTGCTAGGCGGGAATCAAACCTGCAATCTTACGATCACTGCCCTACCGCTGCACCACGGCCGCCCCAGAAGTGGGGGCGTGGCTAAGCTGTTGCAACTAGAGAACATTGACAGTAAGTACAATGCACTTTTAGCAGTTTCATAGCAGAGGAACACATGAACGAGGAACAGCCCTTTCCAGAATCACAGTGAAAAACAAACATAACCCTGGATTTTGGCATCATGCTAACATTTCTTGCATTATTTTCACTTATTGTTTAGATTTATATTGGCTCCAAAGGTTTTAGGTTAATTAGCAAGTTTCTCTTTTTCCTTTTAAACTTTATGGTCACAGTGCTCAACATTTCATGTATAAAAGTCTAAATCTTCTGTAGGGAATCAAACCCCAACCTGTTAAAGCAGGCATACCATTACCAGTGCCTGTAATTTTTGACCATACATGAAAGGTCAAACAAAACTTGCATTCTGTCTGTGGTTCTGCAATGTTTGGCCTACTTTTCTACTAACACATCCAGATGCTTCTGTGTTTCTGCTGCAGACCAAGAGGTTCCTCGTCCTCACCCTCCTTGTTACCTTTATTTGTTTTTGCCTCTTTTGTACATATTTCCACAACAAGCCTGTTTCTCGCTCCTCTTTCCGGCTGCAATAGCCTTGTGGGTGGAGGCTGGGTTCCAACTCGCATCAGCAAAAGTACAGGTTGACTCCCTTATTTTAAATAAAGGTATTTTATTGGAAAAACAGAAGTTCTGAGGATTTGTGGTTCCAAGAGCTACACCTGGAGCTGCAGGTGAGCCCTGACTGCGAGAGAGGAACCATGAACCGACAAATCCACATTCAATCTCATATTAATAGAAAAAAACATAAATGATCTACTGCATAGCATAATATAGTCCTAATATCATAAACTGGACATAATTACAAATTAGATTGAATTTGGCTCCAAAAGACACCATGCAGGCAAATGCATGTACAACACACTGAACCTCCATGATCCAAATTTCAGGATGTATTTAGACTGGAAAAATCATTTGGTCTGGATCGAGTCCTGAACGGTGCATTTGGTCTGTATTTAGATTGCCGTCAAGCAGACTTTCCTGTTTCAGACCAAAGTTTGCAAACAAACCATGTGACTTAAGATCTCTTCAGTATTTGGCCAAGAATTACGAGGGTGGAGAAGCAGAAATGATGGAAGTCCTGCGCTTTGCAGTCCTTGTTGGAATAGTTTATTTACTTAAATTATATATTTCGATGACCAATTTTGAACGTCTGCATTAACGCTTTTTACCTGCTGTGTGTTGCGTTAAACGTTGTTTTAATGATCCTGCATTTATCTGACAACATTTCGATGAGTTGCTGGGCCTCATTGTTGTGGTGTCATGGCATGGCATACTCCCAGCTCTCATGGGTGACCGAGCTTCTCACCCTATCTCTAAGGGAATGCCCAGCCACCTTATGGAAGAAGCTCATTTTGGCTGTTCGTATTTGGGACCTGATTCTTTCCGTCATAAAATCAAATGTTTTTTGTTTGAATCGCCCTTAGTCTGGCTCGTCCCCCAGGACCAGTTTGCCATGAAACAGCCTAACAGAACAAATGCTTCTAGCAATACAATCCTGGGATCATTCGGGCACGCAAACCCCTCCACCACGATAAGGTGGCGATTCAGGGAGGGGAGCCAATTACTAACAATTACTGTGGGGAAACCGACAATCTAAGAGAAAACCCACAGGACTGCCAGGATTTGTTTGAGTTATTTCCCTAAAAATGTAGGTGACTGATGTTATTTTATTTACTTTTTTAAAAATCATTTTATTAATGTGTTTTATTTGTATTCATATATGTATTATAATATAATTAATTAATCATTGTTGATTCTGGTTTGGTTTTGGTTTGGTTTGATTTAGTTTGGTTTGGTGTGGGGGTGGGGGGTAGTTATTTGGGCTGTACCTCTTTGTTCAGTGAAACTTCACAGCTAAACTGAAAAGCTGGAAGTTCAATTATTGGTTTAAGAATTAATTTTTTTAAAGTGGGGGGCAACCGAAGTGCTCGGAGAAAACCCACGCAGACCCAGTTCTGTCAGCCAACCATGTTAACCAACAGATTGAAGTGCTGCCCCTGTTTTTGACCTGATTTGGGTGAAAGACTTTTCCACAGAGTGTAGAGGAATTTTTAGAGAAGATTTTCTTCTTGGGTTTGGAGGTACAGACCTGGCAGTCAGAGACCAAATTGATGGATGAGCTTCTGATGGATTGGGTTGAGGGTGAGGGTGAGGGTGGGGGGTTTAGGTGGGTAACCTGATGCCTTTAGAAGCGTCTTTTTCTTCTAAATGCTGTCTGACTTTGTAAACTCTTTTCAGGGTTGTGATCTTGCTGGGTTCCAGGATTCCTCTCTTGCAAGGCAGCTTGATATTTTCTGATGGCCTCTCTTTGCTGTTGGATCCTGCCTGGTTTCTTTTTCATGCTGGGACATTCCTGGGAAACAGCAGCTGGTCTTTGAGGAGTATTGGTGACCTCTTTTGCTTCAGGCTGTAGGTGGACCTCCGCTGCTGGTGGCTCTTCTGGGTTGGTGGTGTGAGCACCAACAGTGGGCTGCACCCTCCCCATAGTGAAGAATGGATGTTGTAGTGCTTCACTCGGAGAGATGCGTTTGCTTGGATCCACCATCAGCATCCGCTTAAGCAGGTCCACAAACTGTTCCACTTCTTTGATTTTTGTTTTGTCCAAACAGCTGTGGATGAGTCGGTCACAGGACCAGTATGGAATGTTGTCTTCGACCAGTCTCCCTTTTTTCCTGCTTTGCTGTTGGGGTGTGTCCAGCTTCCAGACATCCTGACAGTTTTCTTTGGTCTTGGTAAAAAACCTTGTGGTGTAAATCCCTTGGTTTAGGACTTTCTCCTCAGGCATGCCTTGCATCTTCACCATGGCTCGGAGGATGTTGTAATGGGTGTCCCATCCATAGATGAAGCTCCCCGTGTACAGGACAAGAGAATGTAGCCAACTGTCCACAAATCTACACGTTGGTCTAAGGGCAGACCCAGGATGACTTCAGGTGCCCTGTAGCAAATGTTCTGCATCGTAACTCCAGTACGCATGTGTCCAGTTTTCTCAGCCAAACCAAAATCTATGAGTTTGACCCTGAAAGGCTCTGAAACGTGATCCACCAGCATGATGTTGTCCAATTTAATGTCACAGTGGACCAAGTTGACGCTTTCCAGGCCTTTCAGAGCAACAATCAGCTGTCAGGCAATGGTCCTGATTTCATCCACAGTCAGGGGGTGGAAATTCCTTTTTTCCATGAAATCCAGAAGGCTCTGATCCAACACTTCAAAAGCGATGCATGTGTACTTTTTATACTTAAAGCTCTCCACAAACTAGACCAGGTTGTGATCGTCGGCGTTGATCTTGCTGAGCTCTTCCAGAGCATTTATTTCCATTTGACCTGAACTCCAAGTGATTTTGATTGCCACAACTTGGTCAGTTCCCAGTTTCTTACATTTTGCCACTTTTCCATAAGAGCCTTCACCAAGAAACTTTTCCACCTTATAAACTCCTTTGCGGGGTGATAATATGGTGTCGAAGATATCATATGAAGATAAACAGAAAATACAACTTTGTTTGCACAAAGGGGACTTTGAACTTCACAGAATACCTGCTGCACCTAACGGCTCTGAGGGCTTCTAGAAAGTTCTGGTTAGTTTAAGATGTGGAGGGTATTTATATTTTTTTTCTGATGACATCATTTTGTTTAATCCTATAATAAAGCCAGTTTCTGCACAACAAAAAACGTCATGCATCGAAGACCTGGTTTCCATGACAACCTGAAGATTTACGCTTGCGCAAACCTGGACCTTGATTCATGCGCATGCGTGTGTCTGCTGTTTATTTCTGTGACCTCATCAATATATGCATGTAATCTCTGGAGGATGTTCCTTCTGAAAGACGCTTTAAGGAACCGAACTACCGCATAGGGGGAGGGGCCTCAGTCTGAGGTTCTGGTTCGTCTGGTCCAATTCGAACAGTCCTCCCTAATTGTTTTCCGCGGAGCTTTTCGCCGCTAAGAAGATGGTTGATTCATATTCCAGCATGTGGTCAGTGATGGGATGGATATTCTAAAAGTGTTTGTAAATACAACATGCAGAATGGAAGCTCCGGAATGAGTTTTTACCGCATGGCGTAACGGTGTTCTTAGTTTTGTATTTGAAATAAGAATGGAGAAAGTCCTTAAGCCCCGCCCCCTCCCGCAGTTCTCCGAGCCTGTAGCGCAGTGTGGGCGTGGCTTGAAGCTACAGGTGTCTCCAGAATTGCGCCTCAAGCCTCTTTTCTGCATTTGCAGGTCTGTGACGGAACAGAGACTCTTCCACAGCCTCTGATTCAATCTGACATGTTCGCATTCATTTCTCCATCTCTCTGTCAGTGCGGTGCTGGTCTGCTACCTGCATGCACGTTTACATCATAGTTTACGGTACACACGCCCAGCGAGCTGGAAAGATGGTATAAAGCGCTAATGTCATCCATGTCACTGTTACCCATGATCAAATAACATGTACTGTGCTCTGAAATAAATGAGAGCTATTGCAAGCCCTATATTGTTATTTGATGTACAAATGTATTCATTTGGATTGCATGTCTGTTCATTCCATAATAAACTACCAGAAATAACATGTCTTGTCTGAAATATAATCTATCAGACAGATTCTAAAAATGAGATTTAACACTGACAAGAGTGTTTGGTGGCTTGTTGAGCATGACATGAAATGGAATCAAACACAAATGAAGAAACTCCACGTAAAATAACATCTGGTCCTGTCAACTCTTTCTAAAGTTGCTTCATTTAAGGTGACGCAAAACTTTCACTGGAATATTGTTGGTAATAATGTTCATGATCATCACAGCAGGTTTGATGAAACATGACTGGAGAAAAGTAAAGATATTGACATTATAGTACACCTAAGCATCCTGCCTTTATTGTGAAAGTAAACATGTGAACCATCCAAAATGGCATCTTATAAAAAGATGATGCAAAAATTACACTGGATTATTGTTGGTGATGATGTTCACTATCATCACAGCACGTTTGACTATATTTGACTGTAGAATATAAGAGAAATTATTGTTTTAGTCTAATTAAGGCTCCCTCATACATAGTCATAGAATAACATGTGAAGCATCCAAAATGCCACTTTTTTCAAAGGTGACGCAAAACTTTCACTGGAATATTGTTAGTAATGGTGTTCACTATCATCACAGCAAGTTTGAAGAAGATTGACTGGAGAAAATTAAAGATATTGACATAATAGTCTAATTCAGCCTCCCTCATATGTAGTTAGAGTGTAATATGTGAACCATCCTAAATGGCATCTTATAAAAAGGTGATTCAAAAATTACACTGGATTATTGTTAGCAATGATGTTCACTCTCATCACAGCAAGTTTGAATAAATTTGACTGGAGAATATTAGAGAAATTAATGTTATAGTTCTCCTAAGCATCCTGCCTTGACAGTTAAAGTAGAACATTTGATCCACACAAAATGCTAATATTTTCGAAGGTGACGCCAAACTTTTAACATATGATTGTTAGTAATGATGTTCATGATCATCACAGGAAGTTTGAAGAAGATTGACTGGAGAAAAGTAAAGATATTGACATAATAGACCAATTCTGGCCTCCTCCTTCATACTATAACTTGTTTATAAACCTCCATATTAGGTAAATACATGGTTGGAGTATTTGTTTGTAGTCATTTTTCTTCAAACTTGCTGTGATGATAGTGAACACCATTACAACAATATTCCAGTTGAAGTTTTTCGTCACCTTTTGATAAAGTGGCATTTTGGATGCTTCACATGTTTTACTTTAACTGTCAAGGCAGGATGCTTCGGAGAACTATAACATTAATTTCTCTAATATTCTCTAGTCATTTTTCTTCAAACTTGCTGTGATGATAGTGAACATCATGACTAACAATAATCCAGTGTAATTTTTGCATCACCTTTTTATAAGATGCCATTTTGGATGGCTCACATGTTTACTTTCACAATAAAGGCAGGATGCTTAGGTGTACTATAATGTCAATATCTTTAATTTTCTCCAGTCATTTTTCATCAAACTTGCTTTGATGATCATGAACATTATGACCAACAATATTCCAGTGAGAGTTTTGCGTCACCTTAAATGAAGCAACTTTAGAAAGAGTTGACAGGACCAGATGTTATTTTACGTGGAGTTTCTTCATTTGTGTTTGATTCCATTTCATGTCATGCTCAACAAGCCACCAAACACTCTTGTCAGTGTTAAATCTCATTTTTAGAATCTGTCTGATAGATTATATTTCAGACAAGACATGTTATTTCTGGTAGTTTATTATGGAATGAACAGACATGTAATCCAAATGAATACATTTGTACATCAAATAACAATATAGGGCTTGCAATAGCTCTCATTTATTTCAGAGCACAGTACATGTTATTTGATCATGGGTAACAGTGACATGGATGACATTAGCGCTTTATACCGTCTTTCCAGCTCGCTGGGCGTGTGCACCGTAAACAATGATGTAAACACGCATGCAAGAAGTCAGTGACGGCTAGCGAGACCGCACTTCCACAGATGTCGGCTCACTTGACCGCGGTCCCAAAACCGGATCCAGCTGCTGCTTTGCGTCACTTTGTTTTCCGGGGTGTCTGGTACTGTCGGGCGTCGCTGCTCGGGCGGGTGTCCCGGACCGTCAGAACGGCGATGGAGGCGCGGCCCTGGTTCCGGTGGGAGCTGCTTGGGACGTTAGCACTCTTGGGTCTGGTGGTTCGGCAGGATTTGTAAATAGTATTTTTCGCCTCATCATTTGGAATATTTTCAATAGCTGTTGTTCAGTTGTGAATTTGAACTGGTGGTTCCTCTGTTCCAGACATTGGGAGCTCTGGGTTCTCTGGGACTGTGGTTCTGGTTCCGGGTTCCTGTGTGCAGTGTGTTTCACATCTTCAGGGGGTTTTGCTCGTTTTCCATTCAGTTCCAGCCAGCCTGGAGGATGCTGAAGCTGGCTTCACTAAAGGAACATTCCACTGCATTTTTCACACAAAAACCACCTAGGACCGGGTCCTGTTCAAAAACCACAGGACCAGGACTGCTCAAACCAGCATTAAATTATGAGTTAAATAGAAGAGAATACATTAAACAAAGTTTCTGATTTATTAAATCTTTGTCTTAATTATAAAAATGTGAAATAGGATGATTTTTATTGCATTTTACGCACAGAGTCCACCTCAGACCAGGTCCTGTTCTCAAACCGCTGGAGCTGGCGGCCATAACAACATCATCTGGGTGCTGAAAATCACTGTGTTGCATTTCCACAGATGCTTTTACGATGGACTCCAAGACTTCAAGAAGGCTGGACGAGGCGACATCACAATCTCAGACATCAACATAGCAAAGAAACTGGGAAATATGTCAGATTGGACGCAGTTAGAAATATATTTTTTTTACTTCTCGCTTCTCGTTTGTATTTCCTCTTCATGACTGAGACCTGGGCATGTCCTGGTGTGTGCAGTACTTTTGTAGAACTTTAACCAGCTGTTTGTTCTTATTGAAGCTCCCCGCGGAAGTCTGGACGGGGAGGAGGAACGCCGTCTGTTTATGTAAATGATTTTAAGTGCCAGCAACGCTGTGTGCAATCATCAAATTCCAGCTTTGAACTGACTTTATTTGAGGTGGGAAGGTCCGATCCAGTGCTGTGCGCTGTCGTTTACAAACCTCCCAATTCCAACGAACACTTTGTGAAGGATTTCTCTGACGTTTTGGCTAAAATTATACCATTTTATGATTGTGTTCTTATTGTTGGAGATTTTAATATTCATGTGTGTTGTCCTGAAAAGCCGTTGGTGAAGGACTTCCTTGAGATCATTGACTCTTTTAATGTAGTTCAATGGATGTCTGGAGCCACTCATGATAAAGGACACATACGGGATCTTGTCCTCTCCTATGGATTGCCTGGTTTTAATATGTGACTTAGCTATTTTAGATCACATGGCTGTCATGTTTGAAGCTGGACTTTCACGTGCTGCAGTTAAATCTCCCGCTCCTCTTCAGCGCCGCAGGATTTTTTAACTCTTCCACTGCTGGTCCTCTGTTTTTTTAACCAGCTCACTGCTCCCTCCTCTGCCGCTGATGTTTTGGAGCTCAGTTCCTGGTTTCATACCTCCTGCAGTAACATCCTGGACTCTGAGGTGCCTCTAAAAGAGCCTCGTTCTAAACCTGAGCCCTGGTTCAATGAGAGAACCCGGGCAGATCGGAGGGCCTGTAGAAAAGCGGAACGTTGCTGGAAGAAGGACAAATTACAGATCTCACTACAAATCCTGAAGAACAGTTGGAACTTTTATCAGGACACTGTAAAACAGCCAAAAAAATAAAGAGTACCTGGCCAATATTATTATTTTTAATCAGCATAACCCAAGGGTGCTTTTTAAAATGATGGATGCAGCTCTTAATGTTCCACAGGCAGGTTCTCTAGAAGCTTCACCTCACCTGTGCAATATGTTTTTACAATTTTATAATAATAAGGTTTCGAACATAAGGGCTGGCATTCTCCCTTCTTCTGACCCTTGACCTGTGTTTTTTGCTCAGTCATTTTCAGAGAACTTGAGCCAATGTCTCTTCAATTTTTAAATGAGTTGGTCAGTCAAAGTAAACCATCAGGTTCCCTAGATTCCATCCCTCCCAAGCTTTTCAAGGAGGTTTTCCCCAGCGTTGCACAGATAGTCGTTTTAATCATCAACAGCAGTCTGGCTGCTGGTGTCGTCCCTGCTGTTTTTAAACATGCAACAGTTCAGCCTCTACTTAAAAAACCCAGCCGGGACAGTACTGTGTTGGCTAATTTTAGACCCATCTCCAAGATGCCTAACATCTCAAAACTGCTGGAGAAAGTGGTCTATTTGCAGCTAGAGGATTCCTAAACCAACATCAAATTCTTGAAGTCTTCCAGTCTGGTTTCAGGCCCTGGAACAGTACTAAGTCGGCATAACTGAGAGTCAACAGCGACAGTCTCCTGGCTAATGATGCTGGAGACTATGCTGTCCAGGTGCTGCTTGATCTAACTGCAGCCACAGGAGTGCAGAGTGGCTCTTCCACTCAGTCCGTTTGTGTTTACTCAGCTGAACATGAAGATGCACTGTCTGAGCGCTGCAGACGCCAGCGCTGTCTGGAGTTGGCAACAAAAAGGGACAAAATCAGCGTGCTTACTGCAATTCCACTGTGTAGCGACAATCAAACGATGCAAAAATAAGAGAAAGATCTCAATTCAAATGTTATTTGTGTTTAGGATCAAGACTGATGCTGTTTTTGGGTAAATTATTACAAAACACAGGCGAAGAAGCTGAAGTCAGAGATAAGGTTGAAGAAGAAAACTGAAAGAAGGGATTAAAACCTAAACTGACAAGTGGTAAAAATTGTAATTGTTAGGATGGCTGGGCTCTACTGATATGTTTTAGATAGACGAAAGGCAAAAACATTTGCGATCAGAGATTTTACAGTCAATTTGTCAATTGACAAAGTCAATTTGCTTAAATTTGCCATGATGCTTCTGTTGGACCCCATGTTTTTAATTCCGAAAGTCAGAGTTGTACCTCTGCTAATTGGCTTTCCAATCAGATTCACTTTTTGTCTGTGGTTGTTGCATAACTGAGGTTTGAACCGCATGACCGGTGTGCTGGGCTTGGATTTGCACACTGGGGGGCACCGTTCCACTGTCCTTAAGAGGCTCGCTTTCTAGAAGGAGATGAATCATTTCCACTCGGTTTATTTAGAACTGATTGGGGAAAAGCAAGTGCAAAGTTTTATTATTTTATCTATAAAAATGTGAGGATTGAGCTCCACAAAACAATAAATAACAAGTTTTCTTGGCAGTTTAACTTTGCATCCCCACATTTTGAGCCCATGCTCCTTGTACTTATAAAAAGAATGTGACTTGAGCCGCAGGGATCACATTTTTTCCTTTTTGCAAATTGCCTGGAAAATGGTTTAAGTTTTTTTCAAGCACAAGTTTACTCATAGATATGTCAGAGCTCCTTTAATAACAACCAATTGCAGTGGCCAGCTTTTTTGTTGTTCTCGGAGAAGACTATTCATTGGCATTCTGATGAACTCTTAAAACATTTGGCATATTTTAAGATGTTTCACAACTAAAACTCTAAGATGTAAAATTTGGCAATTTTGTCTCCCTGTGAGCAACTATTAGAACTACTATTAGAAATTAAGAAATTGGGGTAGACTAACAGAGAGAAAAAGTTAGGTACGTCCAAAGCACTTATGTCAAATAACAAAGCATCTCTTTTAAAGAACATTTTAAAATTCTTACAATTTACATCCCTTAAAAAAAGCTTGGTCAATGATCACGTTTTGCAGAAAATTATTGCAATACAATACTTTTATACATTTATTTATCACCTAAATTAATTCTGACTATAACCCGAAGATCATTCATAATACTTTCTACTGGCACCACAAATTATCTACTGTGTAGGTTTTAAATCTTATTTATTTATTTATTTTTGCCAGAACTGAGCTTGAAACTGTGTTCTGTTCACCAGTGTATTGTTATTGATTAGGTCTGTGATTTTATGCTGTCTTGCAATTACAACGATCTGCAGGGCTGTGAAACTTAAACAAGTATCCCCACAGGGACTTTAAACTATGTCACATCACACTGCATTGTATCCTGCGCAGCTGACATTAAAAAGGTGCAAAGTCTCAAGCTGCAGCTATGGGCTAATTTCCCTGACATTATTAAAGTCTTCTCCGAAGGTGACAACATTGTTTAACAATCAGGAAATTTACTCTGCCTTCTGGGGTTCATTAGGCACAATTCTGCAAGTGCAGTGTGGAAACATTTGTTGGTTTCTATGGCAACACCGTCTCACTTAGATATGTTACTGCAGTCTCCAAGGTATCTGTATTCATGTGGTTCGTTGACTGGTGGTCATCAGTATTGTCTAACTGCAGCAGAGCTCACTGACAAATGGAAGGAAAATGTTTCTTAGTGTTCTTGTCATTTCTTCCATGACCATGACAAGCCATTCCTTTACTATTTCATCATGCTTTCACATGATTCAAGGGTAATGTAAATTACTGTTTGAAGAAAATAGTAGATTTATTTTTAGCACTGTGGCATTACATGGCATTACCATTTGTAACACAAACGCTGAACAATCGTTCACTTTTTTTTCCCTATTGTTCCCCCCAGCACCTTTTTCATTTCGCCTTTGTAGAACATCTTAATAAAACATCTATGATGAAAACCATATTTTTGGTGTTTTTTACATTTTCTCGTGACAAAGATGGAGAACTTACAAGTTACATTTTTGGAGTATTTCTTTGTTGTGAGCAGCAGCAGATAAAAAATGCATTTTAAAAAAGATCTTTGTGACGTAAAAAAATCCAATGGGCAGGCCACAAGCTCTCTGCTTTACTCCATTCTGAGGCATCCACTTGTAGAAAACTAAATCTATGTAAGTCTTTCTTTTCCTTGTCTGAGCTAGCATCTGGCTCAAAATCTAAAACAAAAGTGGACCAAAATTTCTTCTGATATGTACAGAGACTTGGTCATTAACTACAAGAAAAATCTTACCTCTGTGCTTGATAATAAGGGTTTTGTTACAAAGTACTGAGGCCAAATCCTAATTGCTTCCCTACACCTTCAGCTTTTAACTATCCCTACATTTACTATGAAGGTAACAATGTGTCAAAATGGATGAGCTTGTAGATTTGATGTACATACTTGTAGAATGGAGAATGTGAGAACTGGCGGACCAAAAATCTGCGTCCATGTGTAAAAATCTTCTGCTGTAAATGACTTACGTACACACATACAATAAATGTTAAGTAACGATAGTTTCACACAAATGAGATTTAAATATGGACACAAAGCAGTTTGTTCAAGTGTAGATTTATGTTTTGACAAATAAAATCACAACTGAAAAATTACCATTTGCATGTGTTCGTTTAGAGTTATAACCTCAAATCGGTGAGTACAGCTGCTCGAATCTGCTGCCGTGAATCATAGCGCTTTACAACTGCGCTCGGACTTTTGACACATTCCTTGCGAGATATTTGTTTCAAAACTGATCTGTGTCTGATATTGGAACAAAGAGAGGAGGGGGGCTTAGAGGGTCTGGGAAGGGGCGTGTCAACCAATCAGAGTGCAGGGGTCAGAAAACCAACATGCCTATAAGTTCAATAAAGTTACAAAGATCTTCACGGATTTGGACTTCCAGCCTCAATAACTCTTCTGGTAAACATTCAAATGTGTCAGCAAATATCTCAATCATTTTGTATTAACTTAGAGATTGAACTACACATGCATTACAAAAGAAAAGAGATCTGTTTTTTTGCTGGTTAATGAAAAGTGTTCTCTTCAAGCTGTAAATAAAGACATGGCTGCCAAGAGACCGTCAACAAAGCGCAAGCCTATGAAAAGACACCATTCATTCATTCATTCATTCATTTTCTATAACGTTTATGTCACGGTGCCTGTGTCAGCCACCTCCCCCTCCCAGCACTCCTGCTCCTGCTCTGCTGATTGGAACCAGCTGTCCTGCATCTCCTCATCTCCTGCCTGCCTTCTTAAGGGTTCTCTTCTTCAGTATCCAGCGCCAGTTTGTTAAACTCACTCCGGTGCTTAAGCCTGGCCTTTTAAGTCTATGCTAAACCAAGTCAAGTTACTATGCTCACCTCGTTCTCTGTTCATCTCCAGGTTCCTCATTCATTGGTCACGCTGGTTCCTCGTCAAGAGCTATTCTACTGTCCTCACCTCAAGCTGGTCACGCCATCCTCTGCGTCCACGCCTCGTCACGCCGTCCTCGGCGTCACGCCTTTCTCCAAGGTGGTTCCGCTGTCCTCGGCGTCCTCACCTCGCCTCACTTGACGGTTGCGCTCCACCACAAGCAGGTCCGGCCGTCCTCGGCTTCCACGTCACGCACCTCTGGTGCCACCGCGCTCCCATAAACTCTTTTTTTCCCCCCCGGAGCAATAAACTCTGTACTAACTATTTGGAGTCTGAAGTTCTTTCTGGGTTTCAGCATCTGGGTCTGCCATGTCTACGACAACCCTGACAGAACAAACTGGCCAAAACCCAGACCCAGCTGACCCAGAAGGACTTCGCCTCGTTGTCACGCAGCAAGGACTAGCGCTCGGACAGCAGGCAGAAACCCTCAATCAGCTGACTTCGGTCCAGCAGGATTTATTCCGCCGTTTGGACGGCATTTCACAGGCTTTGTTGGAACTGACTGGACAGCAATCGGCTCCTATTACCTCCTGCCCCATGCCTCCCTCTGCTGGGGGATCTGGGCATTACGCCAACTCCGGGGCTCAGGAGAATTTCCGGCTACAGCCTGAACCTTTCCTAGGTGACGTTGAATCCTGCCGAGGATTTCTTTTACAATGTCAATTGATTTTCCAGCAGGCCCCGCGGTACTACCACGCTGACCACTGCAAGATTTCCCTCGTTGTTAACTCCCTCCGAGGTAAAGCCCTTCAATGGGCTCAAGCTTATTTATCCTCTAACCCTGTTTCCCAAGTGTCATTTGAACATTTTATCGGGGAGTTTCGTTTGGTCTTCGATCAACCCCACAAGTCTGAGGAAGCTACCTGCCGCCTGCTGGGACTGAAACAATGCGGACGGGCTGTCAGTGAACATCTAATTGACTTCCGCATCCTGGCGGTGGAATCCGGCTGGCCAGACGTTTCTCTTAAGGGGGTATTCTATCAGTCTCTAAATGACAATATCAAGGACCACTTATGTTCACAGCCCGAAGCAGAGACATTTGAGGAACTCGTCACAGCCGCTCTTCGGTCTGACGTACGGCTACAGGAACGCCAGCTGGAGCGTTCGCGTCAGGGGAGAGAAAACACCATTAACCATGTTCCTAACACCACCAGGTCAGAACCACCTCCCCTGATCCGCGGAGCGTCTGTCCATCATGGCTCTGAAGAACCTTTGCGGGTCGGTCACTCCAAGCTTACTCCGGAGGAGCGTCGCCGACGAAGGGAGGAAGGTACCTGTTATTATTGTGGTCAATCCGGTCATCACATTCATCAGTGTCCTGTCCATTTAAACTTAAACCCCCCATTAGGAGACAGACCGCGGGAGGGTTTGTCGTCCAAGACTCAGGAAAATAACTTCCTCTACGTTCCTGTCAAGCTATGTCACCAGTCTCAGGCTCATGAATGTCAGGCTCTCATCGATTCTGGAGCCGAACAAAGTTTCATTGACTCTTTTTTGGTTTCCAAGCTCGGTCTTCCCATCGAACCTCTGGAACACCCGGTCAAAGCTGCTGGGTTAGGTGGACAATTACTCACACGCATCAATCATCGTACCCAGCCAGTCCAACTCATCACCTCCGGTAATCACCATGAATTCTTGCAATTTTACATCACCCAATCCCCCCAGTTTTCTGTTATTTTAGGTTTTCCCTGGCTACGTAGTCATAATCCTCAATTCGACTGGGCCAACCACCACATCACTAACTGGAGTGCCCACTGTATGGCTAATTGTCTCCGTTCCGCCATTCCCTCTGTTCCCCCCAGTCCGGATCCTGTTCCAGAGGAGATAGATCTCACCAAAGTACCCTCATGTTATCATGACTTAAAGCCAGTGTTTAGTAAAATAAAGGCGGGTGCTTTACCCCCTCACAGGCCTTACGACTGCTCCATCGAACTTTTGAGCGGGGCCACGCTCCCTAAGGGGCGCCTCTTCAATCTGTCCGGTCCTGAGAAACTTGCAATGGAAAAATATATTCATGAATCCCTTGCTTCGGGTCACATCCGTCCCTCCTCTTCTCCTGTGGGCGCGGGTTTTTTCTTCGTACAGAAAAAAGACAAGTCCCTGCGTCCCTGTATTGATTACCGGGAACTTAACCAGATCACCGTGAAAAATAAATATTCCCTGCCACTTATCAGTTCCGCTCTCGATTCTGTTCAAGACGCGCGTGTGTTTTCCAAATTGGACCTTCGTAACGCCTACCACCTCGTTCGCATGCGTGCCGGGGACGAATGGAAAACTGCCTTCAACACCCCTCTAGGGCACTTCGAATATCAAGTAATGCCCTTTGGGCTCACTAACGCCCCCGCTGTTTTTCAACACCTCGTCAATGACGTGCTCCGAGACTTTCTCAACAGGTTCGTGTTTGTTTATTTAGACGACATACTCATCTATTCACCCAATCTCGAACAACACACTTCCCAGGTGCGTCAGGTTCTGGAGCGCCTCCTGGAGAATCAGCTGTTTATAAAAGCTGAGAAATGCGAGTTCCACGTTTCCACAGTATCTTTTCTGGGATTCATTATTGAAGCAGGAAACATTCGTCCAGATCCCACTAAGGTTTCGGCAGTTTCTGACTGGGAACCTCCCGAAACACGGAAACAATTGCAACGTTTTCTTGGGTTTGCTAACTTCTACCGCCGGTTCATTCGAAACTTCAGTTCTCTCGCCGCGCCCCTCACCCAACTCACTTCCGTCAATAAACCTTTCATTTGGAGTACCGAGGCCCAAGATGCCTTCGATACACTCAAGAAGATGTTTGTTTCCGCGCCTATTTTGATTCAACCTAATCCACAACGACAATTCATTGTTGAGGTTGATGCCTCAGATACCGGGGTTGGGGCTGTCCTGTCCCAACGTGAAGATTCCACCGGTAAACTTAAGCCTTGCGCATTCTTTTCGCGTAAGCTTTCCCCGGCGGAACGAAATTATGATGTAGGTAATCGCGAACTTCTAGCGATTAAACTCGCACTGGAGGAATGGCGGCATTGGCTAGAGGGTTCTGAACAACCCTTTATCGTATGGACCGACCATAAAAATCTTGCTTATTTGCGCACAGCCAAACGTCTAAATTCTCGCCAGGCCAGCTGGTGCCTCTTTTTTGACCGGTTCACCTTCACAATAACCTATAGACCTGGTAGCCGGAACGTCAAACCCGACGCCCTTTCTCGGGTTTTTAGCACTCACGACCACCAAGAGGCGGTTCCGATCGTTCCCCCGACCTGCGTCGTGGGAAACCTTACGTGGGACATTGAGACGCGGGTCCTGCAGGCGCAGGACGAGGAACCGGGTCATCCCACTCCTCCCGCTAACCTATTATACGTTCCCGTCTCTCTTTGATCAGATGTTCTTGTTTGGGGTCACTCATCCCGTGTTGCCTGCCATGGGGGTGTTCATAGAACACTGAGTCTTCTCAAACGTAAATTTTTAGGGAGTTTGTTGCAGCCTGTACCACCTGTGCCAGGTCCAAATCTTCCAATGCGCCCCCGGCCGGTCTGTTACATCCCTTGCCTATCGCCGAACGCCCGTGGTCACACCTAGCCTTGGATTTTGTCACTGGTCTGCCCCCGTCATTGGGCAACACGGTCATCCTCACTATCGTTGATCGCTTCTCCAAAGCCGCACAGTTCATTCCCCTGCCCAAACTCCCCTCAGCCACTGAAATGGCTGAAGTTTTGGTACACCAGGTTTTTAGACATCATGGCATCCCCAAGGACATCGTGTCTGACCGAGGACCACAGTTTGTGTCCCAGGTCTGGCGGTCGTTTTGCTCTGCCCTAGGCGCAACTGTCAGCCTGACCTCGGGGTATCACCCTCAGTCTAATGGGCAAGCAGAACGGGCGAATCAGGAGCTTGAGGCCGCTCTCCGTTGTCTGGTCGCCCAAAATCCTGCTAGTTGGGCCAAATTTCTAGTCTGGATCGAGTATGCACACAATAATCATCCTTCCTCTGCCACAGGACTGTCCCCTTTCGAAGCTTCCCTTGGCTATTCGCCTCCTCTGTTCCCTTCCTATGAGCTTGATATAGCAGTACCCTCCGTTCAGCACCATCTGCAGCGCGTCCAACGCATCTGGCGCCAGGCCAAGGCGGCTCTCCTGCGCACCCGGGAGAACAACTGCCGCTTGGCCAACCGTCGCAGGAGGTCGGGGCCTGACTACCAACCGGGGCAAAAGGTCTGGTTGTCTTCTCGGAATGTTCCCCTTCAGGCAACCTCCCGCAAACTGGCGCACCGGTATATCGGACCCTACATCATCGAGCGGATTATTAACCCCTCCTGTGTCAAGTTACGTCTCCCGGCGGCTCTCAAGGTACACCCGTCCTTCCATGTTTCTCAGATTAAGCCATTCCTGGAGAGTCCTCTTTGCCCGCCGTCCGCTTCCCCACCGCCCGCCCGGGTCATCGACGGCGCCCCTGCCTTCACCGTCAGCCGTGTTTTGGACATTCGCCGCCGGGGCCGCGGTTTCCAGTATTTGGTGGACTGGGAGGGTTACGGTCCTGAGGAGCGTTCGTGGGTCTCCCGCTCCCTTATTCTGGACCGTTCCCTCCTGGATGACTTTTTTCGGGCCCACCCGGATCGCCGTCCCGGACCGCCTGGAGGCGGTCGTTGAGGGGGGGGTACTGTCACGGTGCCTGTGTCAGCCACCTCCCCCTCCCAGCACTCCTGCTCCTGCTCTGCTGATTGGAACCAGCTGTCCTGCATCTCCTCATCTCCTGCCTGCCTTCTTAAGGGTTCTCTTCTTCAGTATCCAGCGGCAGTTTGTTAAACTCACTCCGGTGCTTAAGCCTGGCCTTTTAAGTCTATGCTAAACCAAGTCAAGTTACTATGCTCACCTCGTTCTCTGTTCATCTCCAGGTTCCTCATTCATTGGTCACGCTGGTTCCTCGTCAAGAGCTATTCTACTGTCCTCACCTCAAGCTGGTCACGCCATCCTCTGCGTCCACGCCTCGTCACGCCGTCCTCGGCGTCACGCCTTTCTCCAAGGTGGTTCCGCCGTCCTCGGCGTCCTCACCTCGCCTCACCTCGCCTCACTTGACGGTTGCGCCTCCACCACAAGCAGGTCCGGCCGTCCTCGGCTTCCACGTCACGCACCTCTGGTGCCACCGCGCTCCCATAAACTCTTTTTTTCCCCCCCGGAGCAATAAACTCTGTACTAACTATTTGGAGTCTGAAGTTCTTTCTGGGTTTCAGCATCTGGGTCTGCCATGTCTACGACAACCCTGACAGTTTATTCCCTTTCGGGGTCACGGGGCTGCTGGAGCCTATCCCGGCCACTTGGGCGAAGGCAGGGGATGCCCCGGACAGGTCGCCAGTCTGTAGAATGTCCTCAATCACACACCCATGTCACCAAAGTTTCTGTACTGACTAATCATGACCCTATTGTCCTACTACAACAAAGATTATATCAGAAATTCCCTTTTGATATTTTGTAAGAGTTTTTATATTGAAATATGGTGTCACAACTAAAGGCAGATGCAGCAGGTGTATTAGCTCAGCCAAAAGTCCACAACACTAAATCAGGGTCAGGCAGGCAGCGGTCGATGACAGTCATAAGGTCATCAGAGGAGAGACAGTTTTAATGGCACCTTAGACATGTACAACCCTTGGTAGGGGGGGGTGATGGGACATCACTGCCAGCAAGCAGAAGATGTCCTCTCAGTGCCCTACCCACCAATTTTAACTGAGCCCTTTAGTACACAAACCCTTTACCCTACAAAAATATACACTCCAACACATAAACCCATACACGCACACACCCTCACAAACACCATTACACAAGGAAGGAGGGACCTCTGATCTTTTGTCCCCTACCCTACCGCTGGCGAACCAGGCCCTCAGCAATGGAGGCCGTGTCCCTTGGGTGCTGGCTTCCTAGGCCCGGTGGCTTTCTCTCTCGTTCTCGTTTTTTAAAGATTATTATCTTGCTGTCGTGTCTCCCTTTACAGTTTTAAGAGAACACCTCTCATAAAAAGGCAGTAAAAAAGTTTTTTTTTTCTTTTGAAATGCATGTGTAGTACTCTCTCTTGTGTTAAAATTAAATGATTGAGATATTTGCTGACACATTTGAATGTTTACCAGAAGAGTTATTGAGGCTGGAAGTCCAAATCTGTGAAGATCTTTCTAACTTTACAGAACTTATAGGCGTTGGTTTTCTGACCCCTGCACTCTGATTGGTTGACACCCCCCCCTTCCCAGATCCTCTAAACCCCCATCCTCCATTTTTTCCAATATCAAACATGGATCAGTTTTGACACAAATATCTCACAAGGTTGTTGTTTCACAGGGGTTGCCACAGCGAACGAGTCGCATGGTAAGCTTGACGCAACCTTCTCAAGGCAACCGGGCTTGGGACCGGCACAGAGGTAGAGAAGGAAACAGGGAGCAGCTCGGATTTGAACCTGGGTTTCACGGAGGGAAGGCACTGCAAACCAGCACGAGCTAAACCAGCTCCACAAATGTCTCGCAAGGAATGTGTCAAAAGTCCGAGCACAGTTGTAGAGAGCTATGATTCCCAGCAACAGATTCGAGCAGTTTTAATCGCCCATTTAAGGTTGTAACTCTAAATGAACACATGCAAATGGTAATTTGTCAGTTGTGATTTTATTTGTCGAAACATAAATCTACACACTTGTAGAAGTTTTGTGTCCAGATTTAAATCTCATTTGTGTGAAACTATCATCTTCTTTGACTTGAAATTTATTTTACGTGTGTACATAAGTGTGTACACATTTTTGGTGTGCAAGTTCTCACATTCCATTCTACATGTTCTCAGATCAAATCTATGAGCTCGTCCATTTTGACACATTTTTACCTTCATATTCATCCCTCCCAGCCTACAGGTATGGAAAACAAGTTTCTTCAAAATCGGACGTTACTACTGGCTTGATGGAGTCATCAGTGGTCGCCAGTCATCTATGCAAGCGTGCAGATGCCAGTGCTTGGAAAATAAATAACATCGGTTTTTTTTACTATAAAGAGGAATGGAAAAACAAAAACTCAAGTTTAAATGTTAACTTCTGGGCTCCATAGCACACATCCGCGAAGAAATGCATTTTCCTCTAAGCCAATCAATCTAACGGCAAATGGATAGCAGCCCTAAGTTTCTACGGCTCCGCCATTAAAAAAACAAAAAAAAAAAAAAAACAAAACTCTTCAACACCTTAAAATTGGAGCAAGGAAGCAAGAGGGGTAGTGAAACAATTCGGATTCGGACTAAATCTTTCTGACAAGAGAGATGGAATAGCCTACTTATTTCATTGAATCTAATGCAAATACATTATGTATATTCTTAAAAGTTGATTTCTTAATAATTTTCTATCTCACTGATCAAATGAACCTACCACTAAAATTTCTGTCAATTTCTTTTTTAAGCCGGCAAACCTACTAAATCAGCAAGACGTCAAATACTTATTTCAACCACTGTATTTACCATATTATAATTTGAATCAGACCAAACTGCCATAAACGTCATGGGTAAAACCTTTCATACAAGTTTTTGCTTGCATAAATAATCCTCGTAAGTTTTATTTAAGAGACCGTCAACTGCATATCCTCACAAAAAGTTACGTTGGCTGTTTATCTGCAAACCAATTTTTCTCCTCTGATGTCTCCTGGTATTTTTATTGCAACACTGTGGTTTGAATTTTCTCTTCTCAACACAAGAAAAGATGAGGAACCAACAGAGCTGGCTCAGCATATCAGGCCTCTGTGCTTCTTACTATCGGCAGGAGTCACATTATGAAACGCACTGTACAGCAGGGAAACTCTGTGGAACACCTCTCAGAGGACTTCATACTGCTTCTTATTTTACATGCTCTGGAATTTGAAATATGTTTCTGCCTGCTGGCAAGACAACTTTATTTTTGCAAGAGAGGTAGAAAAATAGTCAAAGACTGAAAAAACTGCAAAAATTTTTCACTAAAATAAATGATCAAAAAGTTTTACAAAAATGTTTGACATAAAGATAACAAATTTAAGTTGAAAATGTGAATATTTTTCAATAGTTGTTTCTGTATCTGTTTTTCCTTCACTTCTGGGTGCATGATCGAAGGTGTCAGATTATTTGCATTCTTCAACCATTTGAGCCAAGTTTAAGGTATATGTTGCTGAGAGAACAACCTTGAACACACAAACATTCATTTAGGGATGGCAGCTCATATGTCTGCATATCATCCTTTTTAAATAACAAAATACTGAACTCAAAATGCATTACATTAATACTTTATAAAGGGTTTTCGCATGTTTTTATGAAAAAAAAAATTCATTGTTGTCTACCAATCCTGGGTTTGTCCACCAACAAAGAAAAAGGCAGAGCTTGTTTTCCCTTCTTAACTAAAACTCTTAACGATTTGTTTTATTGACTCGATTCATATAATTTGTGGTTGCCGATTCACTTTCGATTTTGGTTCCTTTTAAATGATCTGATTTGATGTAATTCACTGACCTAAAATCAATTAAGAACATCTTTAGCCAAAAGTTTAACCCGTGTGAGATAAGTAGATAAGAGAGGAATACTGAACAGTGCAGGTGAGGTTTTCCAGATTCTCTGTATTTCTTGCAAGATAATCAAGTGTAATATAAATATTGTACAAACAAAAAAAGAAACAAGAATTAACGGCAAATCCATTCCCATTTTAGTTTCATAAAGTTCTGCCCACTGTTGTTTCTCCCCATAAGAATCAAACAAACAGAACATGTTAAAATATTCTATCACACTATATGCTCCCCATTTTTGCAAAATTCAAAGTGCTTCCACACACTGGACTGTAATGATGGCTTGATCATTTTTAGCCACCATCATGTGTGTTGTCCACTGTAATGGCACTTGGTTGTTTTCACATTATACTAAAATAAACCTAGTGTGCCTCAAACCAAATGGTAGTTTCTAATATTGATAGAATTGATTTATTTCATTTATAAATGATTTTTATAATGGCACAAGCCAATTTGATTGACAACTTACCTCAGAAAAATTGATCTGGCTGAATCGCAGGAATAGAAATCGATTAATAAACCAATCGTTACACCCCTACTTAACACAGATTACAATAATTAGATTCACTGCATGTAAAAAGAACACTTGTTTTATGTCTGATTGCTCATCTAACTCAGTGTGGGGGACATTTCTATGATGCTTTCATTCAATGCGTTTATTTCTTAAATGTGATATGCAATAAGAGTTCAGTTACTCCAATAACTTTAGAAGCCTCCTATTTTCTCCACCCTTCCTAAAGTAGATCTATTAGAGTTCAAACTGAAAACAAAACGTCATGGAGTAGAAAAATCATGATAGTATTTGAACTAGTCCATAGAACTAGACACGTTGATGGACTAGAAATAGAATTGCTGCGGCAGACACAGACATGACAAAGTCGATATAAACATTCAGACAAATTAATGAATGTTATATTGTTTGTGTCACTGCAATGGAGACACAATGCAGACGGACCAGTGTAAATCAGGCCTAATACAAACTCAGAGTCTTCGCTTAAGGAATAAACAGTACCTGCAAATGGAACAGAGATCTGTGGATTCCAGCTCTATAGGCAACATAGCTTCATGGAAAACCCAAATCCTGCGCAAAGATTAACAGAAAAACTGCCTTTTATCTATTTATTTATTTATTTTTTTCTTTTTAACTTGTTCTGTCCAACAGCTGAGCAAACAGATTAGAGCTGAAGGTCTTTTGTGTTGGACAGGTTTTATCACAAAAAGAGGTTATATAACTTTGAGAAACCAGAGTGTAGATTTGTATATACGCTTTTTTGTTTTTTAAATATTTTTTATTTATTTGTTACATTTAGTGTGTGTGGGGAGGGAGAGGGGAAGAATGTGAGGGGGGGTGGTGGAAGAGAATAAAAGGAAGAGAGGTGAGAAAGTGGGGGTACAAGCACTGATTAGAATAACTTATTAGTTTAAGCTGTAACAATTATACCAGATCTGCTGGAAAGATAAATATTACATCAAGGGTGAAATTCTGATGAGCGGAAGACATCTGTCCATCAATACACTGTGGGTTAGGAGGTGGAATGAAGCAGACAGGGAGCAGTGTGCATGTGCACGTGCACGTGGGGGTGGAGATACATGCATGCTGCCAAAGTGAACCGTGTGCTCATAAGGGGAACCAGATCCTCCCCAGTCAGACCAGCCTGACCAGGAGAGGGGAGGACAGACCCCCAGGCCAGGAGTGCCCCCGGCGTCGGGACCCAAGCAGCCCGGGAGGGGGGGGGGGACTGCCCACCCGCCCAGCCAGGCGCAGAAGAGGCCCCCCTACAGGCCCCCCCCCCGGCGTCCAGAGGCATAGGTGGCCAGGCAGTCAGGAGGTGGCAAGCCGACCGCAGATAGAGGCCTGAGCTGCGGCAGCGCTGACAGAGCGGGAGTAAGGAAGGGGCCCGGTGACAACCCCAAGGGGCAGGAGGTCCAGTCCCACCATCCATGCCCTGACATCCCTAAGGACTAGCACACAGCCCCCCCCCCCCCCCCCCAAATAAATAAAAGGAGAACCCAAAATAGATTTAAAAATGTATAATAATAATTATAAATACTACTACTACTACTACTACTACTACTGCTTATAATAATAATAATAATAAAATAAATAAAACGAAATGAAGAAGCTAAACCATCTCCATGAAGTCACTTGGTCTTTTTTTATATCAGTTGTCACTAAGACTAGAAGTAGCATCACTAAGTATGAATATATTTATATTTGTGACTAATTTATCCTTTTTGGCTACTCCCCTCAGGGGTTGCCGCAACAAACCATTCCATGATTCACCCAAGTGGTTTTATGGCGAATGCCCCTCCTGACCCAACCCTCTGCCTTTACCCGAATGTGGGAGTGGCACATGGAAACACTGGAAAGTGTCTCCATATCCTTTTCAGATTTGAGGTTTGAAAGCTCAAGAGAAAAAACTTCTCCCTTAGCTGAACTCCTGCAAAGAGAGAATGTTGTTCTTCAGTGTCCAACATGAGATACAGTTCAGAGCCCTACATGACACAAGTCTAAAGTTTTTGCAAATCCATTCCTAAATTTTAAAACCTATAGCTAAAATATTTTTTTATTATGAAATGTGTTTGTATTGTTAAGCAGACAATAGGAAACTGAGAAAATTACGAAGCTCAAATAATTTGAGACTTAATTGTGAGTACTGTCCAAGTCTCCAAATTTACTGGATGGTTCCAGATAAAAAAAAACTGTTTGGTCACTTGTGAATGGATGGCGCTCATTTTGTGATCTTGCTGGAACTCTTTTCTTTACAGCAAGACAATGGGATCCTTCAGGTCATAGCAACGCCACCCTCAGTGTTATTGTTCCACTTGATGAACAGAGAGGAAAAAAGGGAGGAAGTGGATGAAAGGGGTTGAGGATTATGAAAATATCATTGTATGGGAGGAGATCCTGATCTAATCAGTGAGGAAATGAGGCCTGTGAATGCCCAGTCATTTGGACTCATTTACACATCTCCTTTAACGCTGTTCACCCATCGATTCGACACTCAGGTGCTCATAAGAAGAAGAAGGAGATAATTAAATGGCTTACTTCTGGTTTAAATTCAGGAGAAACAGACTAGAGGTCAGTGAACTACCTGTCACTTTTAAGTACTATATTTGACTACCTACAGGAATGAAGTCAGACAAGTGCGTTGTAAATGATCAATACTAATATGGAGTAATCACAATAACTTATGGATGTTGTTAAAACCCCGGTGGATGTCATATACACAGTGTTTGTTTCACTTCACTGATTTTCAGAGTATAGAGGCAATTGTAGAGGGGGATACATAGTCCTCTCACATCCCAGCTGGACTTCAGGAAATGGTCTGGCCAGCAATATTCCCTGACCTGAACCCCATAGAGCAGGTCTGGGACCAGCTTATGCAGAGACTGGATGACCAGACCCCACCCTCAAGTGACCTGGCGGAACCGTATGTAGCAGTGACGTTGCGGTGAGGTTGATGACTGGTGAGGCGCTGAATCCTCTGGAGTCTGATTTACAATGAAAGAACAGAATATTTCACCTTTCATCCAACGGCAGCTAACAGCTTATAAAATACACACCAGATCCTATTTGTCCTACAGAAAATATTTCTTTTATAGATGGATAGAACACTTGTGTATAAATTATTCATATGTGCTGTAAACAAATTAAAGTATACAGATGTGTTCAGCACACATTTGACCCTCAGTAACTATTTCTGGTATTTTTCCAACTTCAAATTCTGGTGCTTTTAATCAGTTATCAAATGTTGTCTGTGAAAATGATCATCAAAATAAATGATTTTACTTACATTTTTAACCACTTACTCCCATGTTATTTAAAAAAAAATATTGAAAAACATGTTTGGCCTTACTTTTTGAGTCCATGTGTCGATCCTTCTCCACGAAAAGCTCTACGATCTTTTGGAAAAGTCTTCGTTATCTTCCTTTAGTTTATATGAGCTTCTCCCTCTCAATGGAGACAGACGTTCCTAGTTTTTTTCTACGGCACCAGTGTAGCTACAAAGCAGCTGTCAGCTCACGTCTGCCCCCTGCTGGTGAGGTATGTCTCACCTGAAGCCCTTTCTGCTGGCCTATAGCAGCGTTTTCACCGCACGTCTCTGTTAACATTGAGCCCTGCCGTCAGACATGAGGCACAGCGCTGCCGAGCCTCATCCAGAGATTCAGGTCCATCTGTGATCGCGCAACACTCAAATTCAGTGATTTTACCCTCAGAAACTGTGGGAAACGTGTTGAGTTGATTGAAAATGTATATTTAACACAGATCAGTGGAAAATAATATTTACTTAATTTACCTTTTTCTATTTTATCACGATTATTACAGGTGAGGCTCTGCCTCACTTGCCTCACCTGACCGCACGTCACTGGTATGTAGCACTTAAGTGAAAAACATTACCTCTGAACAACATCATGAGGCTAGTGAGGAGCACGAGACGTCCCTGTCAAGCTGCCATTGCAGCTAATGGTGGAAATACCTGCTATTGACATGTTTGAGCAATGGTTTTTATTTGGGGCTTTACTATTGTCTTAAATTTTGGGTATTACAGTTTTTCTCAAATCCTAGAACACAAAAGCCAATCCCCCAAACCAAATGACCATTTGTCTAAACCCATTTACTATCATTTTCCAATATCATAAACACATTTCACATGAGGACACAAATCACAAAACACAATCCTCAGTTCTCTTAAATCTTAACACATTTTTCTTTGCTAAAACACAAGTTGCAAAATAACTCTGCTCACATTCTCAAATGGAAACTCATGTGATGCAAAAAGGAAAATATTTGAACACAAAGAACACACTTGGCGTCATTCATTACACACAATGACTCAAAATTAAAGGAACTTGTTACAAATGCTGTGACCACATGTACTAAAGCAAGTTCAGAGTGCACAGTTTGCTGAAGATTCTAAACAAACTCAATGGATGAAGGTAGAGTCAGGGGAAGAGGAGGGAGAAGAGCTGGCCATGGAAGAAGAGAAGCAGGCCAACGAGGAAGAGTAGTTTTAAACAAGAGGAGGAAGAGCAGCAGGCAGCCTCACACCATCATTATGGACGAGATGTGAGCATCAGTCATGACCACGTATTTGTCCATGGGATGACAATGGCTGAAGCAGGACCAAGAGTCCGTCCAAACCTGAGTGGGTTCATCGTGGCCACCATTATCAGGGCATTCAGAAAACACAACAGGTATTGTACTCCATTGCTTTCTTTGTCACAATACAATTTTACAAGACTGTGAAAGTAGTCCATTGGTTTCAAACCAGTTGTTATTTTATTGTAAAACATGTCAATTGACAACACATGTTTCTTTCTTTGGAGTTGAAAGACTGCCACAGAGGTGGGAGGGTTGCCATATTTACCGCAGCACAAGAAACCCCAATTGTGGATATGGTTTGTGAGAACAGGGAGATCAGACACAAAGTCATTGCCGAAAATGTAAACTTTGAGAGCACTGATGATGTCAGCTTGGCCACAATAGATCGAGTTCTCGGCGCCAAAAGATGCAGATGAACAGGTCTATAGGGTTCCTTTGATCACAACTCTGTGTAACACAAATGCCTTATGAGTATGTGCAAGTAAGTATAAATCCATGTTCACAGTACAGTTAGTGGACATTCAATATTGCTCAGAGGCCTACATTTCTTCTGGACAATACAGTGCTACCTGATTGACTGTTGTTCTGAACACCTGTGCACTTTCACATTTTCACAAAGGATATATGTATGGGATGGCCTGACCTCATGAATGCCTCTTCCTAGATGAAGCTGGCTTCACCCTGCAGAAACGAAGGCAACTAGGGCGTAACATCATTGGCCAAAAAGCCATCACTGAGGTTCCTGGCCAATGGGGGGGGGGGGGGGGGGGGGGTAATATTACTCTTTGTGCAGCCATGGGTTGGGAGGGGCTTGTCCACTGGCATGCTGTCTCCTCACCTTCCTAGAGGAGCTAAAAGCATCCTCCTTGACCGCCAACACCATCCTGGGCCCGCTCATCACATTTATGTCATCATTTGGGACAATGATGATATAAATGATCCATAATCCACGTGTTGCGTTGTCGAGGTTGTGCTCCTTGCAGCCTGCACCCACAAGCCCTCCCCTTTACCTTCTCTGAGACAGGAGCGTGAAGCTGCGTGGGGGCACCAATTCGCTGGTTTAGGCCGTTCCAAAGACTGTGAAATGATAGATAATTTTTCTTTTCTTCCAAGCACGGGGATGCCGCCCCCCCATTGAAATTTGCGCCCTGGGCAATTGCCCGTATTGCCCGTGCCTAAAACCACTACTGTATTCAACTTTTAACCATAAATGTTTAGGTTTTCTTCTTTTAACCACAGTTAAACTGAAACAAGACAATAACTACAACACAAAATATAAATTAAAATGTGCAAAAATAACCCTGAAAAAACTAAGAAAAAGTTTTAAATTAGTTATATTAGAGGTTTAAAAATACTAAGTGTCTCAGCTTTGTGTTCTGTTCTGGTCAGTAATGATCCTGGTTTGGAGATGATTCTCTCAGTTCTCAGGTTGGTTCTGGGTGGTAGCCAATTAAATTATTTCTTACACACTCTAAATTCTGCCTTTGTATTCTCCATAAGAGACAAATGGTTCAGATTTAGCTTCTTTTCCGGCTGTCTGTCATAGTTCACAGACGAGACAGACCCAGATGCTGGAACCCAGAATGAGGACACAGGTAAGTGAGCGTTAAGTATGAATTTATTTTCCTTTCGGAAATTATGGCAGTGGTGAGATGGATTTCTGAGCTGAAGCGAAGCTTGTGGTGTGGCTGGATGTAGTAGCGCGGCTAGCGGAGATTGGCGCTTCCACAGGAATGCAGAAAAGGCTCGAGGTGACTTCCACACAGATGACTCTCGTGAACAGGAATCCTGAGGCAGGAAAAACAACGTTAGTTGCAAGGCAAGACAAGAACTACTAGACATGAGCAAGACTGGAGCAGGCATAGTCACCATAAGGGGCAACGAACTGGCGTTGAATACTGTAGCTGGGTGTCCTTTTGAGCAGCAGAGGTTGATGAGATGAAGAGGTCACAGCTGGTGGAGTCAGGAGCAGAGCAGGAGGAAGAGGGGGAGGAGACCTGACAGAGGCACCATGACTGTCACTCATTTCCTTCACATTTCGGTATGGATGTTGATTCTTCTTGGAATGCAAACTCATATTGACATGCCATTAAAAAAAAATGTAAGAAAGGGTGAAAGAATTTAGAAAAAAAACGGCTCCAGCTCGTGTCATTCTCATTAAAGAGCGGCTCTAAGAGCAGAGTGGGTCTCTGCTGCTCCTCACAGCGTCTCTCTTAGTCTCATCTTTGACCCATTGGACTTTGATTTTAAGCGATGTAACTGCAGAAATGAGGGCATGTTTGTAATTTGACCAATCTCTCCCTGCATTAGTTCCTGCGCTAATTATTCAGTTTTAAAAAAACATTCATCTTAGTTTGGTTTCATTTAAACAAGAGAAAATGTCAGAGCCTACAAAACCTCAGTAACTAAGTAACAAGGGTTTCTGCAGTCCAGTAATTGTAATTTATTAGCAAGATTTGAACTGTAATTCATTATGTTACTTTGTTTCTGACAAAAGTAATTAAATTACAGTAATTTGTTACTTTGTAATCCGTAACCCCCAACACTGCACACACTGAACATGAAACTTTGAGTACAGTTACCATACTCCATTTGCTGCTAGTGCGAAAGGCAGTAACTGAACCAACTTCTGAAACACTAAAAATACTAAGGGGAAAAATAAACTGACTTGTTATGACACAAAAGATAATGAATGCATTCTAAATTCTAGGATTGAACAGCAGAAAAAAACCAAGAGAGCCACTGGTTTGTTAGTCACATGTGAGATGGCAGACTGTAACTCAAAGTGAAAGTTTAATAAAGTGTCAGAAAAATCAGAGGCGGCATAAATCAAGTGAAATAAAAGACAACATTTCAACTTAGAAGCCAAAACTCGGAGCAATTCACATTCGAGCTGCATCTGAAATCAAACTGTCACTGTTGATCCGCAGAGTCCTGGCAAACCCCTGCAGGAGGTCATTCAGCAGTGGGGGCATGCAGGAAACTGTTGTCCCAGTCCACCCATGTGTGCCTTAGGCTTCAACACCTGGAATGACATTACATAAGTAGCACAGATGATTTTCTTTGTATATATTTTTTTAATCATAAACCTGTGCAAGTATGACAACTTAACATTGAACTCCAGATTTCGAGCCTTGGACTTAAATGTCAGTCATCCAGGTCACGCTATCATCCAATCCTCCAATTTTAGCTGCAATGTTGACTTAATAAAGACACTGAAACTACTACCACCAAATTTTTGAGTAAGACAGTAAGGTCATGATTAGTCAGTATAGAAAGTTTGGTGACTGTAGCTTCAAAATCTTCAGAGCTATTGATCACCTTCATTATGATTCATATCTCTGTTAAAAAAAAAAAAATTAAAAAATTACAGTAAAATAAAGAGGGACTTTCTCAAAAAATATTCATTGTAGCATGAATATGCTGACTAGTCTTCACTATCATCAAACGTTCATTTTTTCGTTTTTGAGAGATTATGGATTTTTGGTCTTTTCTTGGAGCTTGCACTTTGTTGATGGTCCCTTGGCAGCCGTCTCACTGTTGCGTCTCCATTTACAGTTCAAAGAAAACACTTCGCAATAAGACAAAAAAAAGATCTTTTTTCTTTTGAAACGCATTTTTTCTCGTAGTTCATTCTCGTTGTTACAACAAAATGATTGAGATACTTGCTATCACATTTGAGCGTTTATCAGAAGAATTATTGAGGCTGGAAGTCCGAATCTGTGAACATTTTTCTGACTTTACCAAACTCCCTTAGCTGACCCCTACATACACTAAACAACTTCCAGGTGACTGTAAATAAATACACGTAAATGTGACAATGACCCGAAACCATGTAGGCTAAGTTTGACAATAGCATCCAGTTTCAGGTCTGACTCCTCCCCCATTAGCGCATATATACCAGCTCTTCGACCATCTAATTCAGAATTGACAAAGCCTCTTGGATAAGAGGAGAAACGTCTTCTAACTTTAAAACCAAGTCCAGATGACATCCCCTAAACCTACTACAATCCATTCTCTATGGTTTATCAGGGACTTTGTGCTGGGGCAACAGTGAAAGTACAGGTCTAAACGGCTGCCTGGTCCAAACGGCAGATGTTTGGAATTTGGATTTCTGGAATTACATTTTACAATAACAACAGCAGACACAACAAAACTGTGCTCTCTTCTAAACCCATTTTGTCCCTTTCGGGGTCACAGGGCTGCCGGAGCCTATCCCAGGCGCGTGTGTTTGGATTCATAATCAGGATTATGCTTGTGCACATTTAGAAGTAACCAAACATAAATTTTTTCTTTAAAAAAATCTACTGTCATGAGTTTGAAGCCCTGTTTATGTAGAGTTTTAACTGTAACTCTGCAGCTATGTAATAACACCCGTTATAAACCAAATGAGTTCTGCATGGCTGAGGTTTTACTCCTATCTAATGCCACGCCACATTCCTGCTCTGTCAAGACTAAATCTTGCACGACACAGCAAGAATTATCTCTGAAGCGCGTCTTGGCCCCAACATGTGAGACCTTTCAGCTCTATCCTCTTATACTTATCCTGTGCAAGAACACACACAAGCAGGCAGCCACTTTTGTACGGCACTGGCTCCCAGAGGAGGGAATTCTGATTAGGCTGATTAGGCTGCCACCCACAGACCCCAGGGAAGCATGAATTTGAAAAGACAGTGGAGTGCTGATAGAAGCACCAGTATCACCAGTTAACCGGGAGCACCGTAAAGACGTGTTATCCAGAGACTTGACACAATCACACTGTGGAGTGGGCTGCAAACGGATGCTGAATCAGCAGCAATGCTGGGTCCTCACTAAAAAAACAAAACTGGCAACTTGCAGAAACCAGCAAATAAACCTTAAAAGAATAAGATTTTAAAGTATATCATATCCTATTAATGCGGAAAATGTTGGCATGGGCATGTGGTTTCGATATCTTATCTTCTGAGAGACCTTAAGTTAAGATCCAGGTTCTAAATTGTGAATTGAGTTACTGAGTTAACCTCAGTTAACTGTTAACTGCAGGCTGCACTTATTCATTTTTTTTTTTCTTATCCGTTTTTTCCCTTTCGGGGTCACGGGGCTGCCAGAGCCTATCCCGGCCACTCATGAGCGAAGGCAGGGGACACCCTGAACAGGTCGCTAGTCTGTTGCAGGGAAGAATTTCAACAATCACACAGCCTGCACTTATTGTAGCCAAAATTAAAAATGTTTTTGAAATTTTAGCAAGAAAAGAACTGATACACCACCTTACATCGGAAGAAAAACAGAAAAAATCTATATAAAATATTAAAAAAAAATTTTGGCATATAAAAAAGTTGGGTTTTCTTTCTATTCAAATCTATGAAGTTTTAAGTTAGTAAACTAAATGCCTTATTTTGTATTCTCTCAGTTTTGATTTTTTGTTTTTTTTTTGAGTCTCTTTCTTTTGTTAAAACGGATATTTTTGTCAAGGTCTCTGAAGGATGCTTAGCAGTTTCTGGAGCACAAAGCCTGAAATTTTATATTTTGAGTAGGTGCACGGTGGAGTAGTGGTTTGCACTTTTGCCTCACTACAAGCAAGGAGACTGGTTTGAACCCTGACAGTGTCCTATCTGTGTGGAGTTTGCATGTTCTCCTTATGCATGTGTGGGTTTTCTCCGGGGATGTTTCACAGGTTAATTGAAGATTCTAAATTGTCCCAAGGTGTGAATGTGAGTGCATGTTCCAACAAAAGACTGCCTACCTGTTAAGGGTGTATCCTGTCTTCATCCAGCAGTAACTGGGATAAGCTCCATCAACCTTGTGACTGGTTCTCTCCACAGGGAGAGGGATCCCTGAATTCTCTGGCAAGACCATGAGCCGGGATCACATCACATCCGGGTCTGGGGGTGTCCATGTCCCTGTGGTGCAGGTTCTGGTCCCTGCCCTTGAGCGCTTGGCCTTAACAAAATTCCAACAGTGGGTGAGGCTGGTCGGGCCATGTTTACAACACTCTTTGGTGACCCCCACCTCTCTTGGGCATCCTCCTTAAGCACAGGTGTCGGCTCACCTTTGCACACAAAGTATGCGTGACTAAAAAAAATGTTTCACTTATGCTGGTTTGTATGCCTAACTATATGCATATGAGCTGTTGTTATATTGTGTACATGTTGACATGTTTGTATCATCATCATCATCATCATTTATATATTTATGAAGCTCCTCCCACCACCAGCCAACGAGGCCTACAGTGCTGCACACAGGGAGAACAAAACATTGTAAATAAGACATCATAAGACATAAAAGAATAAAAAGGACAACACAAATTAAAACATTGTAGAGACATAAATAGAAAAGAATAAAAATCATTAAACCAATTAAAAACAGAGATTAAAACCAGCATAATAAGAGGGCAAGGCTGATGCCAAAGCATTTAAAAGCACTTAAATAAAGGAACAATTCTTTTTTTAAACTTTCTAAGATCATGACCTCTCTAATTGCTGGTGGCAACTGATTCCATAGTTTAGGAGCCAACACAGCAAACGAACGGTTCTCCCGATACTTACTGGTTCTGGGAACCATTAACACAAACTGGTCGGTGGAGCGTAAGGACTTTAGGGGGGAGTATTTTAAAAGCAGACTGGTGAGGCAAGAAGGTGCACAGGGTCTTAAGAACAAGGCCCAGAATTTGAATAAAAACTAAGCATTGCACTGGCAGCCAATTCAAAGAAACCAAGATTGTTGTTATGCGGTCAGCCTTCTTTGCCCCACAAACAAATCTGGCTGCTGCTTTTTGGACCAGCTGCAGCCTGGTTATTAAAGTGTTGGGTAACCCAGCATACAAAGAGCTGCAATAATTCAGTGTGGACATAATGAAGGCATGGGTGACAATTTCAAGGTTCGTTTTGGATATTAAAGACTTGATCCTACCCAGACCACAGGGAGTAAACACAATTACTTCAGTTTTGCTTTAATTTAGGCCAACAAGGTTAGCCAACATCCACGACCTAACTTCAGCAAGGTAATGAATTATTTTGGTAATCGTGTGGTCGGGTCCCTTACATTTAGGGACATAAGTTTGGCAGTCGTCTGCATTACGGCGAAAGTTTGCCTTATGCTTCCGAAACAGCATTCCTAGAAGCAGCAAATGAACAGAAAATAGCAATGGGCCCAGAACCGACCCCTGAGGGATCCCCCACTTCAGGGAGTAACACTTGGACTATGGTTGTAAATATTAAGCTTCATAAATAAAATTGAATTTAATTGAATTGGATAAGTAAGTGTCCATTCTAACACAGAAAGACCAGTCTGCAAGGTAAGACCACACCCACTGTAGGGCTCTTCTTTTCAGTCTGGTCAAATAAAAAAATGGTAAAATAAAAAAAAAAACAGATCGGCAGAACATCACTTAAGGACCCAAAAACTGGATACAAATATAATTAATATGAAGACAGTTGATCCTAAATTACAAAAGGGGTTTATACAAATATACACCTTGTGTGTCAGAGGATTACAACCCACCTGTTGTAACAGTAAAATCTGTCCATCACAAGAGGTTTCAGCTCTTATCCGTTTGCACAGCTCTTGGACAGGACAAGTAAAAAAAAAAAGACAGGATAAGGAGTCTCCAAATTAACCCTTTTAACCTTTGTGCTATCTTAGGCACTTTACCGTTGGGAGTTGGGTCATCTAGACCCACTAGACAGTGCGCTGAACCATTTTTTTCCAATGATTTGTGATCTTCACTGGTGTCCATGGATTACATGAAATTTTTCCACCTTTATCCACCTTTGTCATGGTAGGGAGAACACGTCAAAGTAAGGGTGGGATCATCTAAGATAGCACAAGGGTTAACCCCAAAGATGTCGCAGCCAGCACCTACATAACACATGCTATTTGACATTCCATGATTCTTTGAGTGTTCAATAGCTGAGTTTCCGTGACACATATGCACGAAACTGGTTAGCACTCTTGCCTCACAGCAAGAAGACCCCACCTCAAGTCCCAGCTGGGGACCTGAAACAGAATCACCAACGGGAGACCTTTCTGTGCGGAGTTCACATGTTTTCCCTGTTGTTTCCGGGGACTCTGGCTTCCTCCCACGGTCCCCATTCTTAATAGCTGATTACTCTAAATTATCCTTGGGTGTGAATGAGTGTGTGATTGTGGTCAGACTGGCGACCTGTACAGGGTACTGCAACCCCACAGTTCCAGCAGGTTAAGAAATTTATACAAACTGGTCTCCTGTACAGAGTTGTTGGTCATGCGACTCATTTAATTTGAAAAAAGTGTTGCCATTGCAGTTTTGCAAAATATGCTGATTTCAATACTCCTCAAAAACCACCTCCTCAAGCACAAAACCTTTTTTTTTTCTGATAAATGCAAGTTTTTTGTGTGTTTCCATTAAGCACATTTATTATCGCACTTGACTAAAATGATGTCAATATTAAAAAGATGCTGAGCTTTCAGTTTATAAAGTAATTTATGAAATGGGTTGAAATATTCCAGATGAGAATTTTACTTTCAGAATTGTAAGAAAACAATATGCTGACATGTTTCTGGACCCTGTGAGCTGACTTGGGTAAAAAAAAAAATCATTTGTTCCCACAAAATAATAATATGTTCCAACAAAAAAATAATCTATAATTCCCATGAAATAATAATTTGTTCCCATAAAATAATTATCCATGTGATAAGTCATTCATAAACAAGTATGTGAGCAATACTTGGATTTACAGCAGATACTTTTACATTTCTGTCTGTGTGTATCTCATGGCAATACATGGAAGACACTAAGGATGTTTAGAGATCGGATTTATTTATTTTAAAAAGCTCTACAAAAGCATCAGTAATCACAACTCCATGTCTGGGTTCCTTCACAGTCTCTTCGTCCTGCCGCAAAATCTGCTTTTCTCTGCTACTACCATGTCTCTGTGACCCACGTTAATTCAAGAGAGGAAAAATAAAAACAAGAATCAAACCAGGGGATCTATGTATTAATGTCTCGATGAAAATAAGAAAAATATAAGATTTATGAGACCTGAGCTTGGCGGCTTGTTATGGCGGCATCCGGTCAGCCAGCTGCCCGGATGCCGCCATAACAAGCAAACTCATCCACTCTCTCCGCTGCCCGGCGCCTGCCACCTACAGTCGGAAGATTAGGTTATTGGAACAAAATGTCCAAGTGGTGCAAATCTCGTGAATCCTACTCCAGTGCTAGATATTTGGCCAAACATTATGTAAGGGATCATTTCGATCTCAAAACAAAATAGTTGCAAACCCACAACGTTCTTCATGATCAGTATGAGATAAAGGTAGGATGTACACAGATGGGCCTACTGTCATCAGTGCCATTCTCACTCTTCTTCTAGGTTCTTCCATTTTCGATGGATACAGGTGAACTCATCTGCTGCCTTTTACTGCACACCTGAGTGCTGCGTGTTCAAATTAGAACATGTGGGCTTCCACACCTTGTGGATATAAGTATTCGATTCATTCATTTGTTTATTTATTGGCAATCCGAGGCTTTGTAACGACAAGGAAGTAACCTCACAGTCCTTATCTGTGTCTAAGATGTCGAAATGTTTGTTTAGTTTCACAAATCACTGTGTGTAATCAGTTGCAAAAAGAGTGATGCGGACATTGTGTGTAATTTTGTGCAAATCTGTGGCGGTGTTTTGCACCTCGGAGTAGAATTTTGCAAATTGTGTGGAGATTTTTATTTAAGAGTGTAAACAATCATGAAATCTTTAAATTCTGTGAGAAAAATGAATGTGGCTAACCATTCTGTTTTCCTGGAACATGATGTCGTCTTTATTTATGTTGTTTTTTTGTGAATTTGCCCTTAATGACTCTCCATCCTTTTTCATATTCTGAGTACTAAACATTGTTTTTGTGATTTTTTTTTTTTTTTTTTGCGGCTTTATCATCAACTTAACTACCTGCACAACCATGACATCATGGAGCATTTGTTAAGGGATTCCATTGGTTCGGTTGAATTAACATCTGCCTTGTGGGGTTAGTATAAATTAAATAACAAACAGCTAGTCCAGTAGGTCAAGTACAGGCAAATCTGTGACATCTGGATGGAGGAAAGCATCGCTTCAAGTCTGTTATGCAAGATCCAAATTACAGCTAACACCACATTTTACCCCCTCAGTCTCTCACAGTGGCAGTTGAAGCTGATTGGTCAGATATGGGAAGAGAGGGGAACAGCTGGTTCATGTTGTGCTCTGGCGTCAAGCCTACTCTCCCAGGATTGTGTGCATGGGCGTAAATCTGGAAGATGTACTTTGCAAGTCTTGTATGACCGAGTCAGGGCGGTGGGCTGGGCCTGGAGCTTACAGCAGTGGCGAAGACTGGAAACAGATGGAGCAAAGACCCAAAACTGAGTTTGCAGGGATGTGAAACTTTCTAAACCAGTTGTTTTCAGAGGAAGACTTGATTTCATTTCACATTTTACCTCTCTGCTTCCTTCACAATCTCAGAAATGTTTTGTCCCTGGTCAGGAAATCCATGTTCTTGCATGAAATTATCCTCTTGTTTTCTTCTTCTCGCCTATTTTTTCAAATTTTTTCTATTTGCATTCAATCTTCTCCTACTAGAGGCTGCGTTGATGCTGAAAGGAGTTTTTGCATCTCTTCTAATCTCATCTGCAACCCTTTCCATAAAATTCCTCCTTCTTCCACTCCCTTTCTTCTCCTCCCCTCCCTCCCATCAGTCATCCACTGCATTCTCTCAGAGCGGCTCATGCCGTGGCAGATAACATATTAAAACCATCATCCTGGGAGTGGCTCAGCGTTACTTTGTTTTTTGTGTCTTCTTCAGCTCTTTTGTTTTTATTTATTTCTTTATTTTTCTCAGATCCCCTTCTCTGCTTTTATAGATACAAGTAATGAAATAGATAAAGAGAGATGGGAGAGCTGAACCCTCCAGTGAGCTGTAATTGCATTCAGTTCCAAAACATTGCAAATAAGGTCTTCTTTCCCAAATAAAGATATTTTTGAGGGGGAGGCGCACAGTCGGATGGATAGTTAAAAGCTAAATTACTTTTTATTAGGAGTAAACTTCAAGGCAAAAAAATTCACTTTTATTGTTTCTTTTCACTGTTATTTCAATTAATATCACTGGGAAGTGTTTGCCTTAAATGATTTAGATTTAGATGAATTTCACTTTTTTGTGCATAAACTTTATGTAAATTCCTGAGGATTTAAATGAACTCTTCAGTGGTTAAAACGAGGGAGAGGATAATCTCCCTGTTGATTAACTACCTTCATGTGAAACATTTAAACTAAATCCTTTATTTAGTTCTCTTTTTCGCAATCAATTTTGCGGAAACACAGCATTAATTTTCACTATTATGCAGATAATACGCAGTTGAATTAATCCATTAAACCTGACCAGAATGACAATATAGAGGAACGAAATCAGAGACATCAAGACCTGAATGACAATTATTTACCTCCTCCTGAACCCAGAAAAAACTGAGGTCATTATACTAGGTCCTAAAGACCTTAGAGATACTCTGTCTGATCAGATAGTCTCCCTGGATGGGGTAAGTATAGCCTCCAATTCCTCAGTTTGAAACCATGGGGTTTATTTGACCAGGATTTATCATTTAAGGCTCACATATTTCAGGCGTGTAAAACTGCATTTTTTTCACCTGCGGAATATAGCTAAGATTAGAGATATACTTTCTAAGAGTGATGCTGAAAATCTCATCCATGCATGCGTCTAGACTGGATTACTGTAACTCCTTGTTAGCAGCGTGTCCTAAGAGTTCCTTAAACCCTTGTGCTGTCTCGGATGACCCCGCCCTTACTTTGACGTGTTCTCCCTACCATAACAAAGGTGGATAAAGGTGGACAAATTTCATGTAATCCATTGAACCAGTGAAGATCACAAATCATTGAAAAAAAAAGGTTCAGAGCTCTGTCTAGTGGGTCTAGATGACCCAACTTCCAACGGTAAAGTGCCTAGGATAGCACAAGGGTTACGAAGTCTCCAGCTTGTTCAGAACGCAGCAGCTAGATTGTTAGCAGGAACTAGCAGAAGAGATCACATCACTCCTGTGTTAGTTTCACTTCACTGGATCCCAGTTGATTCTAGAATTAAGCTCAAAATCCTCCTAACCTATGAGGCCTTACATGGTATAGCTCCATCCTATATTAAGGACCTCATAGTGCCTTACCAACCAAACAGAGGACTTCACTCACTAAATGCAGGACTGCTTGTGATTCCTAGAATTAGTAAAAGTACAGTTGGAGGTAGAGCGTTTAGCCACCAAGCCCCTGTTTTATGGAATAAACTCCCAGCTCATGGAAGAGAGGCCGACACAGTTTCTACATTCAAAGTTAGACTGAAAACATTCCTCTTTGGACAGGCTTATTGTCAGACTAGCTAGTATTCAGAGAATATTTAACGTAACAATAACAGCCAGTTGTTAATAGGCTGCTAGAAGTTTGAAGCTTGTCTTGCCCCCAGCCTTCCCCCAACTCCATCTGGATGAAGCTCATCCGCTGGACTATTTAAATATGGAGTTGTAGAGTCAGATAAGTAAATTAGCAATTCCGATAAGAAACTCAAGAGGGCCTCCAGAAAAATGAAACACCCTTCCTAAAATGTAAATGTGCAAATGAATAAAAAAAATAAAATAAACGTAGTTAAACTTGCAAACATTTGTGAACCTAACAAGAATTTTGAGTTAACCTTTCTTTCTCTCTTGAAACTTCACCCATCCATTAACATTCGGGTAAGGCTACAACAGCCGAGTTTCTAAATGTCATTGTATGTTTACAGAACATCTTTCTTTATTCTCTAATTTGGTTTCTGAAAATCAGAAATGTGAAAAAACTTGATGAGGAGAAATACAGAGGTCTAAAACTAAATGACTGAAAAATTCCCTGATTGAAAATTTCCAACATCTGACATTCTGGATTGTTCAGTTGTTCTGCTCTGAGCAAGGAGCCTATTCAGACTGAGGAAACTCAGAGCGGAATGTAGCTCAGTCCGATTGGAAACAAACCGAGGCCACCTGGAAAATGGGTCTGATAGCCGCTTGGTTGTATTCTGTCTGAAAATTTGTGCCTGATTTCCCGAGGAAATGAACTCTGGTTAACTTTGAACAAACCAAATGTGTCCAGTCTAGATACACCCTTTAGTACAGGGTGTCCAATTTACCAAGGCCACATCAACATAGTGGCTGTCCTCAAAGGAAATAAAACTTATACTGTACTGTAACTAATGTTAATGAAACAAACACAATAGTCCTTAATGATAAATAACTAATTTCTTTATTATTATAACTTTTTAAGTGACATTCAGTTGCATAGAAACATAGTATCTAGTATAACTCTTTTTTATACTTCAGTTGTTATATGACGTGTTTCAAATTTCGTGACCATCTGATTTCTGAATCCTCTAACAGAACAAATACACACCTCAACATACCGTTCAAATATTGTTCAAGTCAAATGTGTTTCTCGTAAATGTATGTTATATCCCAAATGTACATGGAAGTAGTACAAACGCGGTCAACTGAGACCACTCTAAAGGCTGGGGACACTTTATATAAGTTAGCACAACCTATTGTATTTTTACCATCATCTTTTTACCACAAGTGCTTTATGGACTCATCATCAGCATTAATGTGAGAATCAAATACAGGTATTTTTTTTTTCTTTTCATTTTAATGGTTTTGAGTATTCAGGAGTGTGTTAAATCAATGTTAAATCTGACATGGGCTTCAAAGGCATTCCAAACAATCTGGAATCCATCATTTTACCCCTGACAAATGTTGTGCAAAAATCACAGAGACTTTTCACTCTTTCAAATGAATGAGGAATGAGATTCAAGGAACCACACCGTTATATTTAAACTTCTTTCAGCAGTTTTGATGGCTTTGGGAAGTCAAAGAAAGTTAACGCCAGGCTCTGTGTTGTCTAAGCCTTTTCTGCAGAGCAAGATTAGCATTCATTCTAGATGAGCTTTGTCTTGATGACAAGTGTAAGTTGGAGCTGTTTGCTATGTCTCAAGCAAGTAAATGCTGACACCTCGTCTTACTACTCAACACAAGCTCCTGTGTTTCCCTGTGTTAACTTCCATTGCATGAATACAAGCACACAAAGTTCAATCTCCCTATCCGCTGCTCTTATCAAATCTTCTAAACTCAGTCCAGAGGATGCTTTTACACACAGATGTTGTAAAATTAGTTAGGCTGCTCTGTGGCTCAGAGGCTGTGACAGACACTTATTATAAGGCGAGCGTTTAAAAACAAGGTTGTGGATGTGCTGTCAGTGACAGAACTGCTGAAAGCTGCTTTTTGTGTTGGTGTTGCAACACTGGCTTTGGAATGATTGCATGTCAGACACTGCAACTGCTTTGTGAGCTGCTGGCAGAGATTGGAACAATGAAAGGCTTTAACGCCATGCCATTTTAGTCATTCTTCTCTTTTCACCTGTATAACATCACCTGCAGGGTTGTCAGGGTCATTAGAAACTCCACAGGCCAGATACGACCTCTGCTTTTTATGACTGACTGCAGGCTGACTCTGAACTACCTGGGGTGGGGTCACTACACTCAGGAAAAGACATCTAAATTGAAAAGTAAAGATCTGAGTTGTTTTTGTTCCTCGCTATACTGCAGCATTCTAATGTCTGCCTTCAGCATAACTGGACTGTCATGTCACCTCCTGGTGAGCCTGACCTACATCCATTTTAGTGACTCAAGCCATTTGGTCAAAGAGAAATAGCATCATTTTCTCAACTTTAGACTAGATGTCTGTGTAGATTCTCATTCGTTTAGCTTGATTCCATTAATGTTATAGGTGAAAGTCAACTAGACTTCTTTATAGAGGATGTTTTACATTGTCTACAAGCAGCGTTCTCATTTCTGAAATACAATAGTACAGGATCTGTTATATGCTTCTAGGAAGAAGTCATATGGACGTTTTTAAATTAGAAGACGTTTCACCTCTTATCCAAGAGGCTTTGTCAATTCTGAATTAGCTGGTAATAATAGCTAGTAATAACAGCCCCTAAACCTACTACTATGATGGAACCAACCTGGATGAATGAGAGTCTTCATAGACATATTTCTAGGGAGAAGGCGATCAAGTCTTGACCCCATCATTCTACAGGTTGGGAGAATAACAAGCTAACAAGTAGTTACAGGGCGTTGAAAACCTTTTGGTCTTTAGCTTGGGTGACAGTGGGTAGTCATTACCAATCCACTGCCTTGTCCAGGCCTCTGGATAAAACCCGTTTTTGGAGGTTTCAAGATTGATGACTGTAGATGACTTTTCCTAATTTGATGGGGACAACTGATTAAGCATAACTCTCAACCTTTTTAAAAACCACGTCCGATACCGCCAGAACTTAGCCGCGTTAACATATTTGCAATAGCCTACCTGTAATTCTCAACCTTGTTTGCAACATGTAAAAAACCAGCCTGCATGCACAAGTGGAGAAGGCGGAAGCCATGCGTAACTGCCTTTTACCATGCACCAAAAAAGAGGTACAGTCCTTCCTAGGATCGGCCGGCTGGTAACGGCGGTTGGTCAGACAGTTTGTCACTATTGCAGCTCCCCTCACAGCTTTGACAGACAAAAGGCAGAAAAACCTGGTGTGGGAGCGTCAAATTGATAAACACACTTTTGGACGCATGTTAAAACAAAGATAGTGTATGGTAAATTTAGGTTTTGAATTGCTTTAGATGTGAACAGACAATACCAGATGAACATCTGCTGCCACCATTTTGTCCCTTTAAAGAATAGCCTCTGCAGCCAGGAGGCACAGTAGTTGTTATCAGTCAGCCATACATTTCATCCAATGCGAGTTGTTAAAATAGATTGGAAAAAAACACATGTTAATTAGTACTTTACTTTCAGTAACTATCTCTGTTCAAGAAAAAAACTCATTACTCCTCTTCACCAAGCCAAATTGCCAGCTGTTACTGCTTGTTACTTTTACTATTGGTGTCATGTGTTCAAAGGAGCTTAATTTGATTGGCTAGTAGCCGCTTGACTGGATCTGGTGCTGATTGCTTTGGCCTGTGTCTCACCTACTTCCTCCTCACTTACCCTTACATGTTGCTTAAGTGCTTACTACAATCTGACGGCCGTAGTAAAAAAAAACGTCTATGAACATCTTAACTCTACTGCCTCAACTTGATATTATATGCGGGCAACCTACGCATACCTCATACAGGTTTACCCATTGTTCGCCTGCAGACACCTGTAAGGGCAGTTGTGACTAAGGCATTAGCCTGTTTCAAAGTTTGATGCTTCACACTGACAGACATAAACTTTTCTTTGTGGTTCTTATCACTTTGATCTCGGGGTTCCTACATTCCCTCAGTCTGTAGCCTCCATTTTCTGAGAACTGTCTTTTTATTCTGCATGGTAATGTTTTTCTACTGGCTCCGTAAATAAGTTGCGCTGTGTAAAAATCAACAAGGTCATAGATTTTCAAAGATCTTTCAAAAATTTGGATTGATAAAAAAAAGTTTTTACGTTATCAAGACAACTGGCTTAATGCATGATTCTTAATCGTTTACCAATTTGGATATCTTGTAAACACGACAATATTTTTCAGCTTAGCTACTAAGTAGAATTGAGAATAAAAGCACTGAATAATCAAAGGGTTTAGACGCCTGGCACAGAAGTGTCCTACAACCCATCATAAGCCTTCACATGCTTATGGGAGCGGCATCCAATTCAGCAATTAAACAGACAACAAAAAAGCTACAATTTTAGAGCAAAATGCCTTGCTGATGCTTTTCCACAGTCAGTGGTTTTAGAAGAGTCCTCTTTAGTTAAAGTCTTAGAAACAATCTACCCACTCAAGTACAATAAGCAGTTCTACAGGAGCCAAGTGCTGCAGAATTAAAAAAAAAAAGCAACCAGTGAGCGGTGTGGCTGCTGACTGCAAGCTGCTACTTCAAAGCATCTCTGATTGCTCTAACAGTAGTAATGTTGTTTGACTCACTCTTTTTGCCTCAAAGGATGCATGATAAAGCACATCTTTTGTATTTGTTTTCTTGTGTTATTCCAGAACATTTGCCTTGGCTTCTTTTAATGAGCACATTTAATAGCTAATTGACAGATTAGCCTTTCTGCCTGCAGGCTGGAAATTGGGTCTCCTGCTGTGCAGTTTGCTGCTCAAACACAAAGCTTAGGCAGACGTGCCTCTCGGTTGTGGTCTGAGCTCATTTTTTACTTTATCAGTCTGCAGGGAAATGAATCTTCATCCAAAGCAGCAGGAATTAACTGGATAATCCAGCATTTGTACATGAATGAGTTGCTTTTGTCAGTCGCATTTGATGGAGGAAAAGTTGGTCTCTGCTGACTGGTCAGCCGTGACTATCTGTGAGTGCCACTGAGACTTTTTAGCTCTCAATGTGAGGGCTGATGGATCCGCAGCATCAATGGATGATGGAAGATTCGATTTGTCTGAAAGTATATGGAGACAAATATTATTAGGGGAACAGTTAGTGTCCAATACACCACAAGAGAAGTCACAGATTTTGAGCCATGAACAGAAAAATGATAACTGAACCATGAAGAGTTAAGAGCTAATATTATATCCATTAAGGAAACTCTACAAATGTTTTTATTGCCTATTATTGCAGCTGATCAATATCATTAAGACCCAGAGTCACTTAGGAAGGAAGCTTTGGACATTTCATGATGTTAGTCATAGAACCAGATGGCATTCAGGCGTGATCCGGAGAAAAAGATGGGAAATAACCTTAACTTTGTAGTATGGTTGGAACACGCAAAAAGTTGAAATATCTGTAGCACTGTAAACGGTAAAAAAGTGGGCTCAAAAGTTTTATAATCATAGAAATCCAAAGTAGCAACCAAGTCAGGTCAGCTTAAAACCTGTAAACCGATTAAACTTTGCCGTCAGTTATATCTTTAGTGGAATAAAAGATTTTGAGTAAATGAAACCTTGGTGTCAAAACTTACAAGTAAAGGGACGTGATTACGTCATAATGTACGCCAGTGAACGTGAACTACGTACTGAGAAAAAGACTTTAAGGTCACAGAGGTCTGAAGCGAGCCGGAGCGAGCTGAAATGTATCCCTTACACACGTTTATGTAAGTAGTATTGTTTTATTTTTATTTCTTTTTTACTTTCACCCTGATATTGTATATTTGTAGCTTCTTTTGATGTTTCTACTAGTTTATTAATTGTAGACATGACGTCCTCTACGATTATCTTACTATCTTCGAAAATTGTTCTGAATTAAACAATTATGGAGAATGTTAAGTTTTTTCCATTTTAATTCGTTGAGCAGTATCAGTATCATGCCATCAGAGAAATAGTGTGCGTGGTAAATGAAGTTGAATGACTAACAGGAAAGCCTTACGTTCTGAGCTTAGGTAAGTTTTAATTATAAATTAACAACATGGTTTCAATATTTAAGACATGCAGCACCTCCCGGTCCAATGAATCTTTCACCTATATGAAGCACATTTGACCTTATTAACAAATACAAAAAATGTTCACACTATCTTAATGTGATGTTATGTAGCAGGTGTAACTTTATCCTGAATTGGGCTCGGGTTAAGAAAGTGTCACGATGGGGCCAGGGACAAAAACCCAAGAGCAGGAAGGACAAGACTCACGTCCTATCCAAAAGGGCTTTAATGTCGAGACCAAAAAGCAAACTCAAAAGAGCAAAACCAAAAAGACGCTTTGACACAGTACAACAGAAACTCAAGCCTTAAATAGGAACTGTCACGGTGAGGCCAAGGGGAGAAAACCCAGGAGCAGGAAGAAGCAACACAGGTCCAGTTCTTACTCGAAATGCTTTAATGCCAAAAGCTCAAACACATACTGAAGCATGATAAGCAGATGCTATAACACAGAACACAAAACAGCCACCAAATAGACACTCATGACAAACATAATGCAGAACACCTGTGACAGGAGACTTCAGGAAGGGGAGGGCCTACAGGAAGGATCACAGCTGAAACCCAAGACCGGCCTTTCCATTACATATCCCCCCCCCCCCACACACACACGTCTGGCCTCTAGACGGAAGACAAGGCTGATCAGGATGGTCTCGATGAAAGCGACTGACGTTCAGGGACCCATTGGCAATCTGCCGGACTGTAACCCTCCCAGTCGACCAGGTACTGCAGACCACGACCACGACTTTAAAGGAATGTCTGTAGAGGACAACCCCACCTAGGTAGACAAAAAAAATAAATATGAAAACAAATATAACTTAAAAATATAATCAATAAAAATAAGAGTATATTACAAAAGTTTAAAATAAATTACACAATGTCTGGGCATTCTTATGATTCATGTAATATAAAGTTTAGAGAATAGGTTGAGACGGTTGAGTAACCCAATAATGTGAGGTTTCACTTTTAAGAATTTACAAGTATGAATAAAATGCTTCGAAATTACAATCAATACATTAATCAGAAAGTCCAGATTTTTGTCAATTAATTTTAATCGAATTTTAATTGTATTCCAATATAAAGGATTAATGAGGATATTTTTGGATTTGAGCCAATTATGAAAACAAGACCAAAACTCTTTTATATGAAAACATTCAAAGAAAAGATGTTCCAGAGTTTCTACATCATTTCCACAAAAGACAGAAAGATCACTATCCCAGTTAAAGCCAGAATGTAAAAAATGATTGGAAGGGTAAATATCATTTAAGGAGGAATGCTCCAAAAATAGCACTGCTCATATAGCAAATCAATATATTGTGGCGATCTGGGGGTTAGCCCGGCCTTCAGCTTTTAAGACTCATGGGAAGTGGGGAATCTGTGGTGTGTTAAATCGCTCACCAAGTGAGGGAGCTGTGAGCAGAAGTGAGGTTAATGCTGTTGACTGCTGGTGTGTGTTCAAAATAAACTGACAGATATGATTGTTTACTAACTTAGGCGAGTGTCATTCTCAACAAACAGGGGTTGGGCTTTGCATGGGGCATGGGGACCAGATTGGGACATGTCCAGTGGGGCCGCTACTAAGTAAGAGGATAGTGAATTAAGACTTGGGTGCAACGGTTGCCTGGATAGGAAATACATTGGGAGGAGATTCAGTGCTTGCTATTAGTAATTGATGCACTTTAGTTCTACTATCGTGAAATATATGGCAGAGTATGGAACGGCCGAAACTTGCGAATCGGCGCTCCCGCCTTTGAGAAAGAGCGTGTGTGTGTGAGGAGGGGAAGGGGAGGGGTAATGGGCGCAGGTTGCGAGGTAAAACGGCGCACGGAGACCATTGCACAACACCTGGATCATTAGGGGGGCTTAAATGACTCAGCTCATTCTAATAATGTCATTCTTCACTAACTATTGCGGACATTTTTAATACTTGTTTGTATTTTCCATATACATTTATGTTTACGGTTGTTTAGTTGGTGATAGTAACGTCTAAATAAAGACAGCAGGTAATGCAGGCTGGAAAACAGCTGCACTTTTTCAGACCATAAATAAACAATCGATCATTTGTTTATGAAAGTATTGAGGATTTTGGGGGATTTTTACTGTTGATGCACAAAATTAGGAAAATGCCAAATATTTTTGGAGTGATCCCAGTGATGAGATGTGTGATTTAGTTTTTAATGTTTCATGAGACCTAAACATGATTCTCACAATAACAGGTTTTTAAATGATACGTTTCACAAAGACACACAGGACTAAAGACACACAGGACCAGAGACACACACAGGACCAAAGACACACACAGGACCAGAGACACACACAGGACCAAAGACACACACAGGACCAGAGACACACACAGGACCAGAGACACACACAGGACCAGAGACACACACAGGACCAAAGACACACACAGGACCAGAGACACACACAGGACCAAAGACACACACAGGACCAGAGACACACACAGGACCAAAGACACACATAGGACCAAAGACACACACAAACATCCCACACCAAGCAGAAATGAACTTATTGCTAAAAATGACTTCAGGAGTTCAGCTGTAAGAAAATGACAAAAGAGCACAAAAAAAAAAGAATAATTTGATTCATTATTTCTTTTTTTTCTTTCTTTTCACTTGTCCTGTCCAACAGCTGGGCAAACAGATGAGAGCTGAAGGCCTCTTGTGTTGGACATATTTTACTTTAACAACAGGGGTTATTAATCTTCAGACAAACCAGAGGTATGTCTGAATAAACCCCTTTTGTAATTGAGGCCAAATTTTATTAATTTCAATCATATTTGAAAATCTTTGGTGTTGGACCGGACGGAAAAGGAAAGGAGGGAATAAGAGAGAGGGATGTTAGAGAGAGGGGGGGTAGGAGGGTGATAATAGGAGAGGGGGGGGGGGTAAAACCATGAAGCAGCCTAAAGCAACAAGTTTACTGGATGTTTATCATTACGGTAAGGTTCAAGTGCCGTACAAATCTCAAAGGGCAGGGCCTGTCCACACACACACTCAGTTGTTATAAACACACCTGTTAGCTGCAAAAATGTCCACATGTCAACATGTACACAATACAGATAACGTTCACACACGCATACTTATGCCTTTAAACCAACTGGTGTGAAATATTTCATTCAATCACACAAACTAATAGTGTAAAGGTGAGCTAATACCTGTGCTCAGGTGATTGTTTATGTTCTTCTAAATAGATGATGGAATGTGAAAAGAAGGAGGGTGCGTGTCCAGCCATCCCCACACCAAGACCCCCGCCGCAGCGGCAGCCAGAACCCCCCAACGCCACCTGGCAGCAGGCAGGGAAAAACCGCCCCCCGGGCGACCACATCCGCCACCCAGGCCAAGGCCAGCAGGACCACCACGAGGCCCCCAGAGCAAGAGAGCAGGTAGGCACGGGGGGAAAGAGAGTGCCGCCCCAGCCCAACCAGGAGAGCAGCCCCCCCCACCGCGCCGGGAGGGCCCAACGCAGGGCCCCACCCGAGAAGAGTGCCCACAGCCCCAGACGCGCACCTCAACACCACCCAGGAGGTCTGGGCATCCCCCCAACCCCAGGTACGAGCCAGTACCACCCAAGGGAAACCCACTCTGCACTCCAGGCAGCCACCCACCCGGCCCACGGTTGGTCCAGGAAGGAGCAGGGCAGGGGCCAGCCTTCCCCACCCAGGAGGGGGGCACCCCGGGGGAAGGGGGGTCCCCAAAGGGGTGTTGTAAACATGGCCCGACCAGGCTCGGCCACAGTTGGAATGTGGGCGGGGCCCAGTGCTCAGGGACAAAAACCCGAACCCACCCCACAGGGATACGGACACCCCCGGCTCAGGTGTAATGTGAACCCCCTCCCTGCACGGAGAGAGCCCTGCCGGGCCCAGGAATCCGGCACCCAAGGGACACGGCCGCCGTTGCCAAGGGCCCAGTACCCCCCACCAGGGATGGGGTAGAGGACCACCTTCCTTGCAAAATGTGTGTGCATGTGTTTGTGAGTGTGTGCATTTGTGTGTGTTTGAATGTATATTATGAGGAGTAAAAAGTGTGTGTACTAAGAGGGTGCAGTTAAAATTGGTGGGTAGGGCACAGAGGGGGCATTCCCTGATTACTAACAGTAATGTCCCCTCACCCTCCCCACCAAGGGGTCCTAAAATTGGTGGGTAGGGCGCTAGGAGGACATCTACTGCTTGCTGGCAGTGATGTCCAAGCACCCCCCCCACCCTACCAAGGGTCCTAAATGTCTAAGGTGCAAATAAAACCGAGAGAGGGGGGCCCATTCCATACGGCAACCATGGGACAATTTTTTAAACAATTTATTTGTATATTACTGTGACAAATAAGTATTTGATCACTTGATTATCAGATAGATTTCTGACGAGCAAAGACCTGCTGTTCTGCTATTTATAGTCCAACTCCACTCTGCTCATGATTCTAAAATAGTGGCACCTGTTTGAGGTCGTTAGCTTGCATAAAGGCACCTGTGCACCCCACAATCAGTCAGAAGTCTAGCTACCAACATGGGCAAAACCAAAGAGCTGTCAAAAGACACAAGAGACAAAATTGTAGACCTTCATAAAGCTGGAAGTGGCTACGGGGCAATTGCCAAGCAGCTTGGTGAGAAAAGAACAACTGTTGGAGCAATTGTCAGAAAATGGAAGAGGCCAATGATGACTGTCAGTGTCCCTCGGACTGGGGCCCCTTGCAAGATCTCACCTCGTGGGATATTGATGATGCTAAGGAAGGTGAAGAATCAGCCCAGGACTACACGGGTGGAGCTGGTCAATGAGCTGAAGAGAGCTGGGACCACCGTTTCTAAGGCTACTATAAGTACTACATTAAAACGTCATGGTTTAAAATCATGTATCGCACGGAAGGTTCCCCTGCTGAAGTCAGCCCATGTCAAGGCCCGTCTGAAGTTTGCCAATGACCATCTTGATGATCCAGAGGAGTCATGGGAGAAAGTCTTGTGGTCAGATGAGACCAAAATAGAACTTTTTGGTCTTAACTCCATTCGGCGTGTTTGGAGGAGGAAGAAGGAGGAGCATCATCCCAAGAACACCATAGCTACAGTGAAGCACGGGGTGGAAGCATCATGCTCTGGGGGTGTTTTTCTGCATAGGGGACAGGACAACTGCACTGTATTAAGGAGAGGATGAACGGGGCATTTGGGGGGTATTGTGAGATATTGGGCAAAAACCTCCTTACCTCAGTCAGAGCGTTGAAAATGGGTCGTGGCTGGGTCTTCCAGCATGACAATGACCCGAAGCACACAGCCAAGAATACCAAGGAGTGGCTCCGTAAGAAGCATATCAAAGTTCTGAAGTGGCCTAGCCAGTCTCCAGACATAAATCCAATAGAGAATTTTTGGAGGGAGCTGAAACTACGTGTTGCTCAGCGACAGCCCCGAACCCTGACAGATCTAGAGAAGATCTGTATGGAGGAGTGGGCCAAAATCCCTGCTGCAGTGTGTAGAAACCTAGTGAAGAACTACAGGAACCGTTTGACCTCTGTAATTGTTAACAAAGGCTTCTGTACCAAATATTAAAGTTGTTTAACTCAAGTGATCATGTCATGGTGCCTCTGGCAGTCTACCTTCCCCCTCTCCTCTCTCCTCTGCTCTGCTGATGGGAACCAGCTGCCGATACTCACCTCATCACCTGCCTTCATAAGGAGATCCAACCCCAGCATTCATCGCCAATTCGTTACACGCTCCGGTGCTTATGTCTGGCCTCCAAGTTAAGCTAAGTGTCTTAAGTCTTGTCTTGTCTTGCACTTCCCACGCCTTGTCGCTCACCTTCAGGTTCCACTCCACGAGTATCTCTGGTTCCTCCTCGTCGAGAGCCCCTTGCTCCATCCTGCTCAGGCCACGATGTCATCTTCGCCACGCTCCGGTCTCGACCACAGCGGCTTCCTAAAGTTCTCCGCCACGGTCGCTAATCCTCCACAACACCATCATCAAAACTTCAGCTCTGACGCCGACGGCGCTCTTCCAGAACCTACTTACCATTACCTCACAACTTTACGTTAATACGTTCTTGGACAGTCAAAATAAATCCATTCCAAGACTTCCTGGTCTGAGTTTACTTCAGGGTTTCAGCGTCTGGGTCTGCTACGTCATTCCCATCATGACAGATCAAATACTTATTTGTCACAGTAATATACAAATAAATTGTTTTAAAAAATCGTACAATGTGATTTCTGCATGTTTCTTTAGATTCTGTCTCTCACTGTGGAAATGCACCTATGATGAAAATGTAAACCCCTCCATGTTTTCTAAGTGGGAGGACTTGCTAAATCACAGGGTGATCAAATACTTATTGAGCTCACTGTATATGACTTTTGGGCTGGAAAACTGTGACACTATCTGGCAACATTGTCCTAGAGTCCCCTCTTACTGAAGAAGAGCTACATAAAGCACTAACCAACGTGCCTAATAAAAAGCCCCAGGACCATACAGCTTCCCAGCAGACCTTTATAAAAAGTTTTGGCCTATTTTAGCTCCCACTTTTCTCGGAATGACAACAGTTAAGGAAAACAATCATCTACCTCCAATTATGAACATGGTCATGAGTTGCAATGTATTTCCAAAATATTTATTTCATGCTTAGTTAAATGAAAAACGTCCTCATTGTAAATTCTCTGGGCATCATCTTTTCAAATAAAGCACAAACGACAAAAAAATGTTCATTAAAATATTCTGTAAAACCCAGAATTGTGTGCATTCTTAGGTTGTCCCCAGTTATTTGACATATGGTTCCATGGACGTTTTCTGTGGAGAATGGCAGGTAAATGCCATCGTGTTCCAATATTTTGATATCATTAACCAAAGGCTACAGAATGGGATCAAAGCCATATTTCTCAACATCACCTGTGTGAAACAATGCAACCAAAAGAATGTTCATGAGAGCAGAAGTGAACTTGGCTAGCAAATTTCTAAGGACAGAATAGAGAGCACCAACTTTATTTGACTTAATTTGTCAAATGTTTTTTCCAGTGAAGGTCTTATACGATTGTCTGGATGCAAAACAAAATTTCACCTTTGATTTGAGACTGCAGTTCAGTAGCAAGTTCTTGCAAATCACTAATTATAGTTGAAACAACAATATTTGCCATTCCACTTCCTTTGAGTTCTGCTATAATTGAAGCACAGATACTTTTAATATTCTCCTTATGGGGACTTGATCCACTATTCTTAGAACATCCACCCTCCAACCTCAGTTTCATCTGCCGATTTTACTTCTGTTGTGTCTTTAAAAGAAGTGGCCTCAAGTGGTTCTGAATTTGCAGATTGACCACTCTGTGACTTGTCCTTGTGAACAGTTTCTAATGCTTCTTGAAACCAGAATAAATTGAAAACTAATGCCTACAACAATCTTATACACAAAGCAACTTAAACCTGGTGTAAGGATAAAAACTATGGTCACGCCTTAAATGGATTATCAAAGACTTACAGGACACATGAACAGCCTGACATATAAAATACTTTATTTATATACATTCTTGCATAATATCAAAAAAGTCAAAGATCACATTTAGTAACCTGTCTTAAATTGGCACGTGTGGATTTAGCATTGTCGTTATTGACGTAAATTTCCCAGACATATTGAAAAATTCCCTTTTTACATAGACTTTCTGCAAAGAAAATGTTCATACAGGAGTACCAGTGCAGGATCTCACTTTTAAACTATTAACTGACGCCCATTTTTCCCCACGAAGGAGGCAGCTCTGTGGGTCACTGAGTGCATGGCGGGCACAATTCCAGCTGATTGGTGGTACTTACTGACTCAGTACTTTGGGATAATGAGAGTAAAGAGTCTTTGAGGATAAAATGAAAATTGGGTGCCCACTTAGCCAGCTGTACCATTTGAGAAAATCTCAAATCAAGAGCAGCTATTGTGGTTTTGACAGTCAAACATGATGCTCCTCTGTCTTTCAAAAGCTTTTTAAGACTGGTGCTTCATAGACAAAATGTTGGTTATAGTTGAGCAAAGACATCAGTTTTAACCTTGTACAGTTTATACATTATTGCTGTAAGTGTATTAACCCTAAAAACTCATTTGGATAATTTTGATGCACACATTTCTGAGACCCCCTATTTTTTTATAACCTATTTTTATAACTTGGTACATGGTTTCTGCCCTATACTGGATTGTCATTCCACTTGTGCAGGGATCTACAACCTTCACCACTTACAAAGTCATTTGGGTCAATTTCTCAATGACCAAAACCCAGTAAGAGCCTCAAAATCGGATTTCACCCTTTAGAAAAACAAGACGCTACTTTGTATTTATGTTATTGTTCCTATTATGATAGATAAACTTGAACTATTAATTTTTGGACATAAATAAAAAAGAATAAAAAATAAAATACATAAAAATGAAATAAATTAGCCCTTTGTTTGTTAAATATGTGAAATAGTTTATATTTGACAGTGGTTTGCATGACTTGCTTTCAAGTGGCTCTCATCTCAACGGAGAAAATATTGAAGTATTGTGTAATGTCAGCAGTAATATATATATATATATATATACACACACACACACACATGTATATAGAAAAAAACTTGCCCCTTTCACCCTCCGTGGGTGGTTTCTCACTCAAGCTCGGGTCCTCTACCAGAGACCTGGGAGCTTGAGGGTTCTGTGCAGTATCTTAGCTGTTCCTAGCACTGCGCTTTTCTGGATTGAGATGTCTGAGATCTTTCCAGGTATCTGTTGTAGCCGCTCCTCCAGCTTGGGGGTTACTGCCCCGAGTGCTCCAATTACCACAGGCACCACCGTCACCTTCACTTTCCAGGCTTACTCCAGTTCTTCTCTGAGTCCCTGGTATTTCTCCAGTTTCTCATGTTCCTTCTTCCTGATGTTCCCATCACTTGGCACTGCCACATCCACCACAACGGCTTTCCTCTGTTCTTTGTCCACCACTACAATGTCTGGTTGGTTCGCCATTACCATCCTATCAGTCTGGATCTGGAAGTCCTACAGGATTCCTGCCCTTTCATTCTCTACCACCTTCGGGGGTGTTTCCCATTTTGACCTTGGGGTTTTCAGTCCATATTCTGCACACATGTTCCTGTATATTATTCCAGCCACTTGATTGTGGCGCTCCATGTATGCTTTACCTGCCAGCATCTTACACCCTGCAGTTATGTGCTGGATTGTTTCAGGCGCCTCTTTGCACAGCCTACACCTTGGGTCTTGTCTGGTGTGGTAGATCTGAGCCTCTATTGCCCTGGTGCTCAGGGCTTGTTCCTGAGCTGCCAGGATGAGCGCTTCAGTGCTGTCTTGTAGGCCAGCCCTTTCTAGCCATTGGTAGGACTTCTTGATATCAGCCACTTCAGTTATGGTCCGGTGGTACATCCCATGCAGGGGTTTGTCCTCCCATGAGGATCTGTCCTCCAGTACTGTATCCTCTGCTCTCCATTGCCTGAGACATTCACTTGAGCTTGATGTACTCATGCATCTTGGATGTTTCATCCTGGATGGTAGCTTCTACGCTCACTAGTCCTCGGCCTCCTTCCTTGCGGCTAGCATACAGTCTCAGGGTGCTGGATTTGGGATGGAACCCTCCATGCATGGTGAGGAGCTTTCGTGTCTTAACATCCGTGGTCTGTATCTCTTCCTTTGGCCATCTTATTATTCCTGCAGGGTATCTGATAACTGGCTGTGCATAGCTGTTTATTGCCCGGGTCTTATTTTTGCCATTGAGCTGGCTTCTCAGGACTTGCCTTACCCGTTGGAGGTATTTAGCTGTTGCAGCTTTCCTTGTTGCCTGCTCCAGGTTGCCATTTGCCTGTGGAATTCCGAGGTACTTGTAACTGTCCTCAATGTCTGCTATTGTTCCTTCTGGGAGTGAGATCCCTCCTGTGTGGACTACCTCGTGTCTCTTTGTCACCATCCGGCTGCATTTCTCGAGCCCGAATGACATCCCGATGTCAGTACTGTAGATCCTGGTGGTGTGGATCAGGGAGTTAATGTCAGGTGACTGATGTTGGCCCCATTTCTGAGTCGGTATCCATAGCCAGTGTTGCTTATTATTTGGCTGAGGGGGTTCAGACCTATGCAGAACAGCAGTGGGGACAGAGCATCACCTTGGTATATCCCACATTTGATGGACACTTGTGCAAGTGGCTTCCCATTGGCTTCAAGGGTGGTTTTCCACAGCTTCATTGAGTTTCCTATGAAGGCTCTTAGAGTTCTGTTGATGTTGGACAGCTCCAAGCATTCAGTGATCCACGTGTGTGGCATTGAGTCATAGGCTTTCTTATAATCAATCCAGGCTGTGCACAGGTTGGTGTGTCGTGACTTGCAGTCTTGAGCGACTGTTCTGTCAACCAGGAGTTGGTGTTTGGCTCCTCTGGAGTCTCTACCAATGCCCTTCTGTGTGTTACTCATGAATTGATCCATGTGCCTATTTATCTTGGTTGCAATGATGCCTGACATGAGCTTCCATGTTGTGGAGAGACAGGTTATTGGTCGGTAGTTGGATGGGACTGCACCCTTTGAGGGATCCTTCTGGATCAGGATCGTTTGCCCTTCCGTTAGCCATTCGGGGTGAGTCCCATCTCTTAGGCACTGGTTCATTTGTGCTGCCAGGCGTTCGTGGAGTGTGGTAAGCTTCTTTAGCCAGTAGGCATGTATCATGTCAGGGCCCGGTGCTGTCCAGTTTTTCATACCTGAGACTCTTTCTTGGATGTCTGCCACTGTGATGGTATACTGGATTCTGTTCAGGGAGGTTGCTGTGTTCTTTTCTCAGAGAGACCAGCCACTGGGCATTGCTGTTATGTGCTGTCTCTTTCTCCCATATACTTTTCCAGTACTGTTCAGTTTCTAGCCTTGGTGGGTCTGCTCGGCTGTTTTGACCCTGCCACTGAGCGTACACTTTCGCTGGTTGAGTTGCGAACAGCCTGTTTATTCGTCTGGCTTCATTGTCTCTTGTGTATCTCTTTAGGCGGCTACTCAAGGCTAGGAGCCTTTGTTTGGCAGTTTCCAGGGCTTCAGGTATGGGCATCTGGCTGTATCTCTTCGGTACTTGCTTTCTCATTGTACCTCTTTGAGCCTCTGTCAGCTTACTCACATCCTTCCGAGTTGCCTTGATTTTGGCCTCTAACCGTTGCTTCCATGGTGGGTATTGTTTTCTTCCATGGTTGCTCTTATAGCCAAGCATCTCAAGGATCACTGCTGCTGAAGTGTAAACCAGTTCATTGGTTTCTGTGATGGTTGTGGTAGGAATTGCCCTCAATGCCTCATTCACAGTTTCCAGTAGACTTTCAGGCAGTACATCACTTAACCGTTGTAGCTGGTGTCGGGGTTGCCTAGTGTTCATTGTAGACATTATCTTGTTTTTCAGGTCAGTTGCTTGCTCAGCGTAACTGTGGTTGTTGGGGCTGTGTACCCAATCTCAGGGTGTGAGTGTGGTATAACCTCCTCTCTGACCTGTTGTTCTGGCTCTCCCGTGGCATTGTATTGTATCACTTCAATCTCAAGCTGTGATAGGAGTTGGCGTTTGTGGATATTCGAGCATTGGGCTACCAGTTGTTTGGCAGTTAGCCTTGATTGTGAATGCATCCATTCATTCCACATCCTCTGCATGTACCCCCTCTGGGTTGGATTACTTGAGTAGTAGCATTCTAACAGATCCTTGTTCTCGCATCTAGTCCATTTCCGTCTTGTGCCAGTAGCCCACTTTCCATCAGAGTGCTCTGGTCCCCCAGCACCTGACGCAGACCTTGTTTGGTCGGGCGACGTCTCAGCCGGCATGACATGTGGTTCTCACATAGTGAGGTAGGCATTAGCGTTAAGGGTCTTGCCCAAGGACCCTCACTGGGTGATGTTAATTGCCCGTCATTGTTATGGCATTTGCCCCATTTCCATTGTTATGGTAATTTGCCCCATTCCATTAATCACCATTAATTGTTCATTCCGCCGTGGGAATCGAACCCGGGTTTTCAGCGTGACAGTCCTGCACCTTACCAACCGAGCTACCCAGCCACTCTATATATATATATATATATATATATATACATATATATACACATATATATATTTATATACACACACACACATATATATATATATATATATACACACACACACACACACACACACACACACACACACACATTTATGTGTATATATACATATACATGTGTATATATACACACACACACGTATCTGAGTGTTACGTTCACAAACATCCAGGTCTAGGACGGAGGTGTATGTAACATAAACACACATAATGAGGAACTTTTTTAAGATTTTATTTAACTTGGAGAAGGGGAGGTAGGGACTAAGGATGTGCCAAAGGAATGAAATTAATAGAACAAAACCCAGCCTGACTATCAAAGCGCTAAAACTAAAACAGGAAAACAAAAGACTCACTGCCTTATCTATAAAGTGGTGATAAAACATACAAGGGGTGGCACCGACCAACTTACCTAGTGTGTCTAACAGAAAGCAAGCTGCATGAGGTGTACAGGGTACCCTGTCTTACCTGTCCACAAACCTCCCACAATCTCCAACACAAAGCGCTCAAAAGATTCATCTGGTTGTGATCCAGAAAGAGCTTCCTTCTCCAGTGATTCACAGGAGCTTATTAGCAGGCCTGGTGGCTGGCTCTGGGGCCTGATTGTGCAGCTCGTCAGGTCTCTACCAGGTGTCTTCACTCAGCTCTTTAAGCACATTCTGAGGGGGGGAACAAAAGAAAGACACATGAAAAACCCCTGCATGTAACACTGAGGCACAGTTTTTTTGCTCCTTGTCGGTGCCACCCATTTCATGACATCAACGTAGTAGTGCTCAGAGTGCAGGTTCTTAGAGGAATTGTCAGAATTGCCCGAATGGATCAAAGCATGATTTTGGGGTAGTTCTTAGTAATGTAATACACTTGAAAGCTCAAACATTGATTTAGCACAATAAACCCCCTCCAAATGACTTCTTTATGTGTTATAATAATGAAAAAAAATGTGTTAATAGTTAACAGTAGCTCTAGTGGTTGGTGGACATCTCTGCTACTCTCTTACCAGTGTCAAAGACTCAGAGCCAACTGTCACCTGAAATTACTAAAAAGTCTACCCTCTACCTTGAGTGTCCTGGTGCCACTTGCACGCTTGCATGAAGGACACCACTGAGGTCTGATGAGGGAGCCTGTTCCTCCCTTTCATGATTTTTCCAGGTGTCAATCTCAGTGTCCATATGGGGGTTGAAGTTCCCCAACAGGACAATGGTGTATCCTGTTTGGGCAGTTTCTAGTACCCTTTTGAGAGACACCAATAAGGCTGAGTACTTTGAACTGGTGTTTGGTCTGTTAGCAGAAACTAAAGTCAGATACCTATCGATGACCAAAGGCACATAGAAATGACTCTCTCATCTAACAGGAGAAAACTCATACTGGGAGCTACTCCAGAAGCCCAACCTCTATCAAAGTTAAATTGGGCGGCAGTGGATAAGGAGGTTGAGGAGGTCATCCAATGATCGAAGTAGTTTCGATCCCCGCTCCCCCCAGTCAACTGTCATTGTGTCCTTGGGCAAGACACTTCACCCTCCCTTACTCCAGTGTGGCTCCACTGGTGTGTGAATGCGTATGAATGTCCTGGTGATGGTCAGATAGACCGTAGGCGCGGACTGGCAGCCACACCTCTGTCAGTCTGCCCCAGGGCAGCTGTGGCTACAACAGTAGCTGCCGTCACCAAGTATGAATGAGGAGTGAATGAATACTGGACACACTGTAAGCACTTTGAGTGTCTGGAAAAGTGCAAATAAATCGCATCCATTATTATCATTTTTTTTTATTATAACAGTTCTACCATGTTAAAAATTTGAGAGTGTGTAAGCCGTTTTGTTTTTTCTGAACACTTATGTCAATATTTATCTTAGGATGTATTCAGACTGGACACTTTTGATACGCTTAAAGTGAACCATAAATTTGTTATAATCCAGTACAAATTTTCAGTCTGACAACACCCAAATGGACCTTGGTCTGGAAACAAGTACCAATCTCGGACCCATCTATCGAGGTGGTCTCAGTTAGTTTCCAAACAAACTCAGCTTCGGTTCGTTCTGAGATACCTCAGTCTGGATACAATCTGTTCCCGGAGTGGAGCAACTGAACCAAAATGGCCATCGTAGCTGATATAAACAGAGTAGGAATGAAGCAACAGATAAGCCGCAGACAAAGCAACGGTTGTCGTGTTATCGAACAGACAGAAACAAAGGTTATACTGTTTATTGGTTAGAACACCGCTGAAAGCGCTTCTTACAGATTTTCCATGTCTCGTTACACATGAAATTCATGACATCATTCTAAAAGCTACCTCGTAGTTCCTTAACAGAATTCTCTTTAAAAAATGCCATAAAACCAAAACAATGAGACAAAGGAGCTTGCTGAAATGTGATCGGATGAATTCAAATTCATCAATACCATTTTTAACATCATACAGATTGCTTGTCACTTGTTTCTGACAATCTATACATATCAGGGGGGTATTCCAGAAAGCAGGGTATGCTAGCTCCCACGGTAAGTTTGAGGCTAAGGAAGTTGATAACCTCAGCTTTCGGTTCCAGAAATGGAGGTATGTTTTTATTGTGTATAACATTTATCATAATGTAAAGTCATGAGCGGCTTGTAAATTTTAATTGATTTATGTCAAGTTGCCATGGCAACTCATGCTCTGAACATAACCTGGTCTGGAGCAGGTTTGGTTGAAGGTTAGTTTGTTTTCAGAGAGGTGAAGCAGCATGACGTGTTCATTTGAAGATGATTTAGTGGATGAAGAAGCTCAGATAATACTTTTTCTACCGTGAGAGGGTGATAAGACCACATGTGGATGTTGGAAAGATAAACTTTTTTTACATTTACTTAATTATTTTCTTCAGTTAAGATCATTAAAAATCATTTTTTTGTTAAGTCAGTTTAAAAATAACACGTAGTTTTCAGACAGTTATTTTACTTTCTTTTAAATTAATTCAATTAAGTAGGTGTAACTTTGGTGCTGCTGTTAGATCGGCACTGCAAAGGATTGTGGGATACCATTCCCTTTGCCTGTCTGGACGGATTTGGGTTAAAGTGTGGGTTTTTGACCAAATGTGTTTAGTTGTTTAGCTGTTTTACTGTGTTTTGCCGAGTTATCATGTCCTACTTTGCTTAAGTCTCTGAACCATGAGTGAGAGGGAGGTAGAGGATGATGAGTTTATATAGCACCCCTACAGCATAACAATGTAATGACAATGTCGGAAAATGTAAAATGAATAGATGAATAATACGCATAGTATATTGTTCTTTTCATTGTTATAAAAATGTGAATATCTGTTGGCTTAAACTTAGACATATAAGAGTTCAAGAATTATAATAATTAAGATGGAAAAAATATTAATTGAATTGGAGTAATATGACATTTAGTTAAATAAATATCTGAATTTGAGTTGTATAAACAACTATTGAGTTTTATAGGTGTAAGAAATTAGGTAAAATAAATTTAACTTAATTACTTGTTACCAATTGAAGTAAATCATTTAAGTTGGCAAAATGTGATAAGTTATATGTGTCACAAGAAAAATAGAAATAAGATCAGAAACTCATGCGTTTACTTTGTTCTTTTTCTCCAAGCAAACGCTTTCTTTTGCTGATGCAGCCGTATTACTCTTTTGATGGTCTTATAATCTTCATATGCCATCATTAATCTCAGACTCCGTCTCACTGAAGTGTAGCGCTCACTTTTTTCACCAGGCGTTTCCATGGTGACTCCGGAAATCGGCGATCCATTGATAATGTCTTTTTGTACGTGACGTGCACGCGCATTAACCCAGGGTTACCAAGTCGAAGGGTAAGTACGCCAACGCATTTCCGGTCTTTTGGAACCGACATACCCAGAGTAAGCAAGTTCAGGCGGATTTCAGCCAGAGTTCAGGGTTAAAGTCTGGCTAGTTTAAACATGCTTCCTGGAATATCCCCCAGCTCACCTCCTTAGCTGTCTTTATGCCAGGAACTGCCCTGCAGCATGACTGCACTGGACTAAAAAAGCGAGTACAAAGTGTTGAGCCTGATGTTGATACAGACATTCAATATTTGTGAGCAAAATATAAAGTTTGAATGAACTAAAAGGACTTCTATTATTCCCTCGTAATTCCTTACCAATGAGTAAAGAGATCTTTAGTCACATGAATTCGTTTACAAGCTTTAGTCTGGAACAGGAAAGTCCCCTTGACAGCAGTCTTAATATAGACCAAACTCAAGGTTGTGTCACAATCTGTGAGCTTTGTTTGGCATGCTTACCATTCTTTCAATCTCCACCTGGTGACTTATCACTGTCATTAATCCCACCAGTATTGACTGACAGTTCTTCACACTCTCTGACAGTTTGTTGTGCCTTCAGCTTACATTTATCATTTCACAGTTTCAAAGTTTTTACTCATATTTGTTCTGACCCTTTTTCTGTCTCCTGTTAAGATTAGTCTGTCTCCTTGGTGTATCGATCTGCCTGCCTGTGTATCGAGTTTTTGCCTTTGGATCACGGATTTTGCCTCCACTGACTGGATTCCTCCTCGTTTCATGACGTCTCTAGAGTGCTCCCTCTCCAGAGGGATCTCCATCTTTGTTTCTGAGAAGTTTCAGCATAAAAAGAGACTGAATTGTGTTTTTTTAGGAGCTGTACATATATTGACTCTGCTCTTTTCTGGGTTCAGGATCACCTGTGCAACTGGTGGTGCATTAACTTGGAGATCCCCAAATAAATGAACATACCAATTGCTGCGTGTGCTTCTAGTTTGGGTTGTCCTACTATGAACATTACAGGTTCAGGACTGAATCAGAGAAAATTGGGTCCGGACCAAAATATTTTTCCAATCTGAAGACACCTTAACATTGCGGTGAGCTAATACTTAAACAATCACCAATGGATCATAACTGATGCTATTTATACCTCATGATATATATATATATATATATATATATATATATATATATATATATATATATATATATATATATATATATATATATATATATATATATCAATGTATTTGTAGATTTTAAAGGATTTAAGAAAAAAAAAAGAATTCTGTCAATTCTTCAATGTAGGTTAAGAAGCACTGCTCCTTTTTATTTATATAAATGTCTTTCAGCCTTTAATACAAAGAAGACTGCAAAACAAAAACACTACAATCACATCCAGGACTCCACATAGCCATTTGTCCACTGGCCGGGTCCTGCTCGCTCGAGCAGTACGGCCACAAGACTTTATTTTTCACTTGTCCGCTCGGGCCACTAAAATATCTAACGGTTAATATATTTTTCACCTTTTTCAATAAAGTATATTTTGCAAAAACGTGTAGATTTACTTCGTCTTCATCGCTTTGAAAGTTTGAGGTCTGCCATGAAGCATGTCAAAGATGTGGAAGACATGGCAGGAACAGATAGGAATAGGTTAGCTCAGTGGTCCCCAACCCTCAGGCCGCGGCCCGGTACCGGGTCATTTGGAACCAGGCCGCACAGAAAGAATAAATAACTTGCATTACTTCCGTTTTATTTATTTCGGAATCTGAATGAAGTTTTATTTTGAAAAATCGCCCCATTCTCCGTTACATCAGTCAATGACTCAGGGGTGCTCATTACGTCGATTGTGATTGACCGGTAGATCTCAAGACATAAGGGTAGATCGCAGGCCAGCAAAGATAAAAAAAAAAAAAAAAAAAGTACTTCTAAACAATCCACCAGCCAATCAAAATCCTTACCGAGAGGTACAGGACTAGATTGACATTGACATGCAGAACGGCCAGTCGGACATCTTCTACATCACTGCACATGCGTGTTTAAATACAATAAGCGCAAATTCTGTCTGTCATCAGAAAGTGGCTTTCTGCCTGCGGTGCGTCAAGTCCCTGGGAGAAGACCACTCCGGACAATCGGAGTGTTTATTGGAGCCGCCCTGCATCTGTCCTCCTGCTATCAGCTTTGCGGTTCTCGCCCGATAAATACGAGCTCATTAAGGAGGCGGGGTTTTTCCCGTGGCATGCGCTTCGTACGGAGCCAGCAGCGCCTATAAAATGCCATGCTGCCCGCATTGCACAGTTTACAACAGAGCCTGACATACGATAGTCGCTGCTTTCTGTCTTTGTAATAAAACGCCTCATATGTGATAACACAAAAGTATTTTTGTGTAACCTTACTGTGAAGTTTTTAATCATCACTAAACAAACAATGTACAAAAACATGTAACCAATAAACAAACATTTACTATATATATATATATATATATATATATATATATATATATATATATATATATATATATATATATATATATATATATATACATATATATACATATATATATATATATATATATATATAGATCCTCCATCATCCTAGTAATGCTACAATAATCATCCGCCTATATTTGAAAGACCGGGGATATTTAAGATAATTAATGAATGCATTGAAGATGGAACTGTATGCACTAAGCTTTAAGCTGAATGTCAAAGAATCAAAGGCAACTACAAATACCTGAATCTCCAACTCAAATGCAGTATAATGTCAAAGTACTTAGTTTTGTTTTTCTTTACACTGTAAGCAGTAAGTATTTCTAGTCAAAAGCTGAATGATCTCAGTAATTTAATTTTTCAATTATTTAATTAAGTAACTAAAGTAACTAAAAAGTAAATGTAACTTTGCATCTTTAAACAGGTAACTCTGCAAATTTGAACAACATAAGTAATTAAGGATCTAAAAACTTTGCAACAGTAACAAAAAGCAGAAGCTCAAGGCAGTCAGAGAAAAAAAGTAAATAAAACTTCTTAACTATTGATTACGAAGAAATGTGAAATAGCAGTGATTAGAAGCAGCATGAAAACATCTTAACTAGTGTTACCTACTACACTGCAGTGCTCTCTTCAAAAAATCTGAAACAGACTAGAGCAGATTTAAGTTTGATACGGTCTATTTTCAGTAATTGAAAAGTGTATAAATAAGTGCTAGATGTCACCAAAATGCATCAAATTGCACCATATTAAAATTTTCCGGGGGGCATGCCCCCCTAAAGTTGCCTGCGGCATCCGCTGCTTGGGTGCCGCCTGCGGCGGCAGGTCACGCTGTGCACGGCGTCGGGCCAGTAACTTTCAAAAACTGCTGGCCCTGTGGGCCAGTGCAAATCTCTGGGCTATGTCAACCCTTGCACATCAATCCGATAAATTTACAAATCCCATCTTCATAGATCTTTATTCTTTTTGATTTTTTTCATTTTATGTGCTAGTTAATTTTATCCCACTAACTAAAATAACAGTGTTACTGAGATTACTGTCCAAATCATCCTATATCCATCATTCATGCATTTCCATCTGACTTGATCTAATTGCAAATTAATTTTGAAAACCTCTGAGACACAGATGCTCCTCATTGCTTTCAGCAGCACATGGCTCAAAAGTTTGCCAAAGTTTTCTTGAACAGGCTTGAATACTTTATATTCCTTGCTCCATGTCCGCATGTGGGCGTATAACAGCTGTGATGAGACAAGCCCAAGCCCCAAGTGACAGAGTCTGCAGAATGCGTGTTCAGTTTCACCCACACCCCCTCATGACTTCCCTTGCCTGCACTGGTAAAAATAAAAATGTCAAAACAAGCCATTTAGTCTGCCAAAAAGTCTTTAAAAGTTTTTTATTTTTGAACATGTACTTTACAATGTCTCCTTGCAGCAGTTTGTTAGGCTTTTGTGAGATGAACTGCTGCTCATGACATTTTGACTGTGAACGTTTTCCTCATATGCCCACATCAAGATTTGGCAGTGAGTAAGGCAAAGCAAATCTTCACCAAGAGCAGGAAGAAAAGAAACTGAGTAGCAGAGAGCAACTTCCTCAGTAGCATACGTGACTTCAATCGGTGCGAATCACATATATTTCTGGGGGCCGTGATGCAGCGGCAGGGCGGTCAACCCTTGATCGTGAGATTACAGGTTCAATTCCCGCCTTGCAGGCCCAGGAGCCGACGCGTCCCTGGGCAAGACATTGAACCCCACCCTGCCCCCGCTCCTGGTGGCAGCAGAGCCACCACCACTGTGTGAATGTGTGTGTGACAGGGTGAATGGGTCTGTGACTGTAAAGCGCTGCCTTCGAGGCAGTTAGAAAGTGCTATACAAGTTTACCCCATTTACCCCTTTACCATATTTCTGACAGTCTTTGAGCCTAAATTTACCAGGTTTGAGTATTGCTGGCCCAGAAAGAAAATCAAGATCACAAAAACATTTGTAAGGCTCTGGAACTCCAGAGAACAACAGTCAGTGCCCTCATCCACAGATGTAAAAAATGTTTAACCCTCGTGCTATCCTAGGCACTTTAACATTGGGAGTTGAGTCATCTAGACCCCACTAGACAGTGCGCTGAACCTTTTTTCTTCAATGATTTGTGATCTTCACTGGTGTCCATGGATTACATGAAATCCTCTCCACCTTTATCCACCTTTGTCATAGGGAGGGGTAAGGAGAACACATCAATGTAACGATGGGGTCATGGGAAAGCACAAGGGTTAATAGGAAAGATCCTTGCCTGGAGCAACTGTCTCACTATAACTTTGAAAACACAACAAGGGTTCACTTTGGAAGTCAACATAAAATAGAAAAATTCACTCAGACTAAATACACCCATGCAGAGTTTAGGAAGACTGTAGATTAGGGCAAAAACAATGTGAAGATTTGTATCACATTTTGCAAAAACGTATAAATGACTGCCAAGACTTTTGGGTGGCAGCTCGATAGCTTAGTTGGTTTAAGGCCATGTTGCACACTACGTGCATTTTGCATGAATGACAATTGGTCATGTATGAATGTACGTGGATAAAGTGAGAAAAGTTGTGGCCCTTACGTGAAATTCTCACAAATGAACCAGATTAAAACCACAGAAAAAAGTATGCATAAACCACGCAAATAACATATAAATTAGTGTAGAACATAGATGTCCTTTCAGCGCACTACCCACCAATTTTACCTGTATGACACCGTCAGCTGGTGGTGGTACCCACACTGATTATTTATTTTTATGTAACGACACTACGTGTGGACCCCCACTGCTCTGGGACGTCCTCCTCCTGGGGAGGGGTGGCTGGCCCCTGCCTTGCTCTCACCTGAATCAACCGTAGACTGGGTGGGAGGTTGTCTGGAGCGTAGGGCTGATCTCCCTTGGGGGGCCCTGGCCTGTGCCCAGGGTCGGGGTGGGGAGATGCCCAGAACTCCTGGGTGGCGGTGGGTTGCTTGTCTGGGGCTGGGAGTGCTCTCTTAGGGCAGGGCCCCGCGTTGGGCCCGACCGGCATGGCGGCTGCTCTCCTGGTTGGGCTGGGGCTTGCACTCTCTGTTCCTTGGTGCCTTCCCACTCTCTGGCAATGGGGTCCCTCTACAACTACATGTTTAGATGGACATATTTTACTATTACAACTGGGGGTTATGAATGTTCTGACACACAAGGTGTATATTTGTATAAACCCCTTTTGTAATTTAGGCCAAACTTTATTTATAAAGATTATATTTGTATCATTTTTTTATTGGACTGAACAGAAAAAGATAGAGGGATGTTTGAGAGAAGGGGGGGTAAAGGCATAAAATGTTAATCTAAAATTAAATATTTGATTATATATTTATTCAAATGTTTGTGAATCAGGAGCAGATGAAAAAACAACATTTGTAAAATACTGAATTTGTGACATACTGGGTGGACCACAAGCTCCCTCTTCTGCTTCATTCTGATGCATCCATTAGCAGACAAATAGATCCATGTTATTTTCCACATCTGGCTCAGAACTGTACGGCAGGATAGCTCCAATATTGCTCACCATTTTTGCTGCACCGGAGATGTTAGGTTGGGGGTGTAAGGGCCTGTAAGCTGGAGGTAAACAGGAAGGGGAAGTAGGGTTGCTCTGATTTGTGATGAGAAATGGGGGCGGGGTTCCTCCAGAGGCACATTTCTGATGAACAACTGCTGCTCTGCAGAAACTAGATCCCAGAAAACGATTCAAGTTGTTTTGTTTTTAGTTGAAAACGTCATAATCAAAATTAAAAGACCACTGGAAATGCTTTTAAAATAGTTCAAAAGATGATCTGATCTGCCTCCACACTGTATTCCCCCAAAACATTAATTTAAGGAGATAAGATGTGAAACTTTTTTAAATTCTTACAACTTTCCCTACGTCTCTGTCTTCTATTCCTGTGTGTTTCTGCATCTTTTTCAAATGAAGCAAAAAGAAAAAGAAAAAACAGACATAAAAGTACTATATCAAACTGAAGAAGAGCTGTGGTAATAATTGTTTTCTGGTAGCATGAAAACCAATTTTTCACGCAGACTCCAGGCTCTGCTAAAGTGTTGGATAAACCACGGGCTTTACATCAATGTTCTCAATGGATGCCTTTCTTCTTTCTTCAAAATTGTACAAACAAATTGTGATTGAGCACAGTGGGGGCATCACTTTAGACAGCCAATCCAAACAGATTTTCTGTCACACAAAAAGGTGCATTTCTTTCACAGTTGTTTAAACAGCACATCTGCCACTGCATCCCTCTGCTGTATTTACATGGTAAATGACACCGTTGGACTCATTTTTCCCTATCTGTGTTTTATTTCTATTTAATTTTTGCTAAAGTTGCTGCATTAGCGCTTGTTCCCTCCTTTCTAAATTCAATCTCAGGAACTGCAGAGCCACAGAAAACAGCAGAAAATGACAAATAAAAACAAGCGTGTGTGTTTGAAGAGTGGGTGAACAGTCTCATGGGAACTGTGTAGGTGCTTAAAATCAATCCCTCAGAAGGCAGCAGGCCGTGCGACCTCCCACTTCTGTCTCCCCAGCGACAGATTTCCCCTCTTAGCACCTCAGTGGTTTCAAATGAAGTAGCAAGGATTGGAAAGAAGAAGAAAACAGCTCAACTCTCCTCTTGGGTTTGCTGCAATTACTCAACTGAGAACTAGTATTAGATATGGAATTCACTGAAGGGAGATGTCTTCATGAATCCCCCCAGCAAGTGAGCAGGAAAGAAAGATTAGATCACAAAGATCAGCCAATCTGGGGTCAAATTTACAACTGTCCAAATTTTCAAATGCTCATTGACCTCTCCACTTAACACATAATCTACAGTTTTTCCATTTCACCTATTGGACAGTGGGTATTATCCTAAATGCTTTTAGTCGAATATAGTAATGTTGACAGATTGAGTCAAATTAACTGTATCAGTTACACAGGGTTTGTGCCAAACTGTATCCTTCTAGTGTCTGATTAGACCTGTCTTTGTCAGGCTGACTCCTCATCAAATCAAAGCAAACTTTATTTATATAGCAAATGTTTTGTTTAGAACCCACACAATGCCGAAACCCCCCTCCCAAAAACACACATACGCGCGTGCACACACCTACACACACACAATGATAAAGAGAGTGTTAAAGTAATGCAATGTTGAAACCTGGCTTTGTACTGAAGTGGGGAAACCCATCCATCCATCCATCTTCCTCCGCTTATCCGGAACAGGGTTGCGGGGGCATCAGACTGAGCAGAGATGCCCAGACTTCCCTCACCCCAGCCACTTCCTCCAGCTCCTCTGGGGGGACCCTGAGGTGTTCCCAGGCCAGCCGAGAGACGTGGTCTCTCCAGCGTGTCCTGGGTATTCCCCGGGGCCTCCACCCAGTGGGACATGCCCGGAACACCTCTCCAGGGAGGCGTCCAGGAGGCATGCGGACTAGATGCCCGAGCCACCTCAACTGGCTCCTTTCGATGTGGAGGAGAAGCGGTTCTACTCCGAGCTCTCCGCGGGTGACCGAGCTTCTCACCCTATCTCTAAGGGAGCGCCCAGCCACCCTACGGAGGAAGCTCATTTCAGCCGCTTGTATTCGGGACCTCGTTCTTTCGGTCATGACCCATAGCTCATGACCATAGGTGAGTACTGGAACGTAGATCGACTGGTAAATTGAGAGCTTTGCTTTTCGGCTCAGCTCTCTCTTCACCACGACGGACCGATAGAGCGACCGCATAACTACGGACGCCGCTCCGATCCGCCTGTCAATCTCACGCTCCGATCTTCCCTCACTCATGAACAAGAAAAACTATATAGTGGGGAAACATATATATATATATATATATATATATATATATATATATATATATATATATATATATATATATATATATATATATATATATATATAAACATACATATATACATACATATACATATATACATACATATACATATATACATACATATATATAAATATAAATATATATATATATACATACATATATATACATATATATATATATATATATATATATATATATATAGACATACATATATATACGTATACATATATATACATATATAGACATATATATAGATATATATAGATATATATATATATATATATATATATATATATATATATAGATATATATAGATATATAGATATATACATGTACATACATACATACATACACTGACCAAAAATATAAACGCAACACTTTTGTTATTGCTCCCATTTTTTATGGTATGAACCCAAAGATGTGAAACATTTTCCACATACACAAAATAACCAGTTCTCTGAAATATTGTTCACAAATCTGTCTAAATCTGTGATAGTGAGCACTTCTCCTTTGCCAAGACAATCCATCCCACCTCACAGGTGTGCCATATCAAGATGCTGATTTGACAGCATGATTATTGCACAGGTGTGCCTTAGACTGGCCACAAGAAAAGGCCACTCTGAAATCTTCAGTTTTGTTTTATTGAGGGGGTCAGGGGACTCAGACAACCAGTCAGTATCTGGTGTGACCACCATTTGCCTCATGAAGTGTGACACATCTCCTTCGCATAGAGTTGATCAGGTTGTCTATTGTGGCCTGTGGAATGTTGGTCCACTCTTCTTCAATGGCTGTGCGAAGTTGCTGGATATTAGCAGGAACTGGAACACGCTGCCGTATACGCCGATCCAGAGCATCCCAAACATGCTCAATGGGTGACATGTCCGGTGAGTATACTGGCCATGCAAGAACTGGGATGCTTTCAGCTTCCAAGAATTGTGTACAGATCCTTGCAAAATGGGGCTGTGCGTTATCATGCTGCAACATGAGGTGATGTTGTTGGATGTACAGCACAACAATGGGCCCCAGGATCTCATCACGGTATCTCTGTGCATTCAAAATGCCATCAATGAAATGCACCTGTGTTCTTCGCCCATAACATATGCCTGCCCATCCCATAACCCCACCACCACTATGGGCTACTCGATCCACAACACTGACATCAGAAAACTGCTCACCCACACGATGCCACACACGCTGTCTGCCATCTGCCCTGAACAGTGTAAACCGGGATTCATCCGTGAAGAGAACACCTCTCCAACATACCACACGCCATCGCATGTGAGCATTTGCCCACTCAAGTCGGTTTCGAAGACGAACTGGAGTGAGGTCGAGACCTCAATGAGGACGATGAGCATGCAGATGAGCTTCCCTGAGACGGTTTCTGACAGTTCGTGCAGAAATTCTGTGGTTATGCAAACGGATTGTTTCAGCAGCTGTCCTAGTGGCTGGTCTTAGACGATCTTGGAGGTAGACATGCTGGATGTGGAGGTCTTGGGCTGGTGTGGTTACATGTGGTCTGCGATTGTGAGGCGGGTTGGATGTGCTGCCAAATTCTCGGAAATGCCTTTGGAGACGGCTTATGGTGGAGAAATGGACAATCAATTCCCTAGCAACAGCCCTGGTGGACATTCCTGCTATCAGCATGCAAATTGCACGCTCCCTCAAAACTTGCGACATCTGTGGCATTGTGCTGTGTGATACAACTGAAGATTTCAGAGGGGCCTTTTCTTGTGGCCAGTCTAAGGCACACCTGTGCAATAATCATGCTGTCAAATCAGCATCTTGATATGGCACACCTGTGAGGTGGGATGGATTGTCTTGGCAAAGGAGAAGTGCTCACTATCCCAGATTTAGACAGATTTGTGAACAATATTTCAGAGAACTGGTTATATTGTGTATGTGGAAAATGTTTCACATCTTTGAGTTCATTGAGTTCATACCATAAAAAATGGGTGCAATAATAAAAGTGTGTGTATATATATATATATATATATAAATATATATATATATATATATATATATATTACATCTTGGATGTTTCATCCTGGATAGTGGCTTCTACGCTCACTAGTCCTCGGCCTCCTTCCTTGCGGCTAGCATACAGTCTCAGAGTGCTGGATTTTGGATGGAACCCTCCATGCATGGTGAGGAGCTTCCGTGTTTTAACATCCATGGTCTGTATCTCTTCCTTTGGCCATCTTATTATTCCTGCAGGGTATCTGATAACTGGCAGTGCATAGCTGTTTATTGCCCGGGTCTTGTTCTTGCCATTGAGCTGGCTTTTCAGGACTTGCCTTACTCGTTGAAGGTACTTAGCTGTTGCAGCTTTCCTTGTTGCCTGCTCCAGGTTGCCATTTGCCTGGGGAATTCCAAGGTACTTGTAACTGTCCTCAATGTCTGCTATTGTTCCTTCTGGGAGTGAGACCCCCCCTGTGTGGACTACCTTGCCTCTCTTTGTCACCATCCGGCTGCATTTCTCGAGCCCGAATGACATCCCAATGTCAGTACTGTAGATCCTGGTGGTGTGGATCAGGGAGTCAATGTCACGCTCGTTCTTGGCAAATAGCTTGATGTCATCCATGTAGAGGAGGTGACTGATGTTGGCCCCATTTCTGAGTCGGTATCCATAGCCAGTCTTGTTGATTATTTGGCTGAGGGGGTTCAGACCTATGCAGAACAGCAGTGGGGACAGAGCATCACCTTGGTATATCCCACATTTGATGGACACTTGTGCAAGTGGTTTCCCATTGGCTTCAAGGGTGGTTTTCCACAGCTTCATTGAGTTTCTTATGAAGGCTCTTAGAGTCCTGTTGATGTTGTACAGCTCCAAGCATTCAGTGATCCATGTGTGTGGCATTGAGTCATAGGCCTTCTTGTAATCAATCCAGGCTGTGCACAGCTTGGTGTGTCGTGACTTGCAGTCTTGGGCGACTGTTCTGTCGACCAGGAGTTGGTGTTTGGCTCCTCTGGAGTCTCTACCAATGCCCTTCTGTGTGTTACTCATGAATTGATCCATGTGCCTATTTATCTTGGTTGCAATGATGCCTGATATGAGCTTCCATGTTGTGGAGAGACAGGTTATTGGCCGGTAGTTGGATGGGACTGCACCCTTTGAGGGATCCTTCTGGATCAGGATTGTTCGCCCTTCCGTTAGCCATTCGGGGTGAGTCCCATCTCTTAGCAGCTGGTTCATTTGTGCTGCCAGGCGTTCGTGGAGTGTGGTAAGCTTCTTTAGCCAGTAGGCATGTATCATGTCAGGGCCCGGTGCTTTCCAGTTTTTCATACCTGAGACTCTTTCTTGGATGTCTGCCACTGTGATGGTTACTGGATTCTGTTCAGGGAGGTTGCTGTGTTCTTTTCTCAGAGAGACCAGCCACTGGGCATTGCTGTTATGTGCTGTCTCTTTCTCCCATATTCTTTTCCAGTAATGTTCAGTTTCTAGCCTTGGTGGGTCTGCTCGGCTGTTTTGACCCTGCCACTGAGCGTACACTTTCGCTGGTTGAGTTGCGAACAGCCTGTTTATTCGTCTGGCTTCATTGTCTCTTGTGTATCTCTTTAGGCGGCTACTCAAGGCTAGGAGCCTTTGTTTGGCAGTTTCCAGGGCTTCAGGTATGGGCATCTGGCTGTACCTCTTAGGTACTTGCTTTCTCATTGTACCTCTTTGAGCCTCTGTCAGCTTACTCACATCCTTCCGAGTTGCCTTGATTTTGGCCTCTAACCGTTGCTTCCATGGTGGGTATTGTTTTCTTCCATGGTTACTCTTATAGCCAAGCATCTCAAGGATCACTGCTGCTGAAGTGTAAACCAGTTCATTGGTTTCTGTGATGGTTGTGGTAGGAATTGCCCTCAATGCTTCATTCACAGTTTCCAGTAGACTTTCAGGCAGTACGTCACTTAACCGTTGTAGCTGGTGTCGGGGTTGCCTAGTGTTCATTGTAGACATTATCTTGTTTTTCAGGTCAGTTGCTGCCTCGCTCAGCGTAACTGTGGTTGTTGGGGCTGTGTACCCAATCTCAGGGTGTGAGTGTGGTATAACCTCCTCTCTGACCTGTTGTTCTGGCTCTCCCGTGGCATTGCATTGTATCACTTCAATCTCAAGCTGTGATAGGAGTTGGCGTTTGTGGATATTCGAGCATTGGGCTACCAGTTGTTTGGCAGTTAGCCTTGATTGTGGGTTTCGAAGTATCCATTCATTCCACATTCTCTGCATGTACCCCCTCTGGGTTGGATTACTTGAGTAGTAGCATTCCAACAGATCCTTGTTCTCGCATCTAGTCCATTTCCGTCTTGTTCCAGTAGCCCACTTTCCATCAGAGTGCTCTGGTCCCCCAGCACCTGACGCAGACCTTGTTTGGCCGGGCGACGTCTGAGCCGGCATGACATGTGGTTCATTGTCTCTCATATAGTGAGGTAGGCATTAGCGCTAAGGGTCTTGCCCAAGGACCCTCACTGGGTGATGTTAATTGCCCGTCATATATATATATATATATATATATATACATATATATATATATATATATATATATATACATATATAAAAAAAAAACAAAAAAAAAAAAACGCCCCTCTCACCCTCCGCGGGTGGTTTCTCCTCCAAGCTCGGGTCCTCTACCAGAGGCCTGGGAGCTTGAGGGTCCTGCGCAGTATCTTAGCTGTTCCTAGCACTGCGCTTTTCTGGACTGAGAGGTCTGAGGTCTTTCCAGGTATCTGTTGTAGCCACTCCTCAAGCTTGGGGGTTATTGCCCCGAGTGCTCCAATTACCACAGGCACCACTGTCACCTTCACTTTCCAGGCTTTCTCCAGTTCTTCTCTGAGTCCGTGGTATTTCTCCAGTTTCTCATGTTCCTTCTTCCTGATGTTCCCATCGCTTGGCACTGCCACATCCACCACAACGGCTTTCCTCTGTTCTTTATCCACCACTACGATGTCTGGTTGGTTCGCCATTACCATCCTATCAGTCTGGATCTGGAAGTCCCACAGGATCTTTGCCTTCTCATTCTCTACCACCTTCGGAGGTGTTTCCCATTTTGACCTTGGGGTTTCCAGTCCATATTCTGCACACATGTTCCTGTATATTAATCCAGCCACTATCTATCTATCTATCTAGAAATGGACTAGACTATATATATATATATATATATACACACATACATACATACAAACACACACATATATATATATACATATCTATATATATATATATATATATATATATATATAGAGAGAGAGAGAGAGAGAGAGAGAGAGAGAGAGAGAGAGAGAGAGAGAGAGAGAAAAGATCCTGTGGGACTTCCAGATCCAGACTGATAGGATGGTAATGGCGAACCAACCAGACATCGTAGTGGTGGATAAAGAACAGAGGAAAGCCGTTGTGGTGGATGTGGCAGTGCCAAGCGATGGGAACATCAGGAAGAAGGAACATGAGAAACTGGAGAAATACCACGGACTCAGAGAAGAACTGGAGAAAGCCTGGAAAGTCAAGGTGACGGTGGTGCCTGTGGTAATTGGAGCACTCGGGGCAGTAACCCCCAAGCTTGAGGAGTGGCTACAACAGATACCTGGAAAGAACTCAGACGTCTCAGTCCAGAAAAGCGCAGTGCTAGGAACAGCTAAGATACTGCGCAGGACCCTCAAGCTCCCAGGCCTCTGGTAGAGGACCCGAGCTTGGAGGAGAAACCACCCGCGGAGGGTGAGAGGGGCGTTTTTTTTTTTTTTTTTTTTATAATATAAATATATGTTTCAGGTCAAGTCCACTTAACTCCTTGAAATGGACTGCTATGCCAGGTTCTTCAAACGAAATTGGCCGTTCATGCATGAGGGATTGTATTGCTTTGCCATGATTTACTTCTTTATGTTGTTCGTAAAAGGTTATCTGCATGGTTTCCCCTCATCAGGATTTGCACCCGACTCCTGCAACATTATCTTTCACTTTTCTCTCTACACCAGTCTGTAGTCTCTCCAAGTGGCAGAAATCTTTCGTCCCATTTGGTGCACCCATATGTGTCCTGGATTGCTGCTCTATGTTCTGAATAGATTTAATCAGAATCTGACTCAGTAAATTTCTTTCGTTTTCTTATTTTTGTTGTTGAAGATCGCTTGATGTTTTCTATCCTGTTTTGTAGTTGTTTGGCCAAAGAATGGTAACCTACCCCAATCACATCTCCTTCAATCACATCTTGCAAGGAACTAGGATATTTTACCACCATCTGTTTAGCAACTTCCCTAGAATTCCTTTTGCTAATGCAAGAGCTCCTGCGCATCATCTCATTAGCAACAATCCGGATCATCTCTCTCCTTAATCGAGGGTTTGGTCGTTTTCCTCTTTCCAGCTGCTGCATCAGTTCCTCTGGGAATTTGTCCCATGGTATCACAAATGTTGTCACCCAATCTACATGTCCTCTTTTAAATGTGAGGATAATTTTCTCAAAGTATAAACCTGTCCCGTCTTGTGTACATTTTTTGTGTTTTATATATTTATTAAGTTTTCAGTTTTAAAACATAGTACAAACAAACTCAAAACCCAGTCCCCCACCCCCTGCTGCTGTCACTGTCATATACACCAATATCAATTTTACTAACGGAAATATAAGGAAATAAAATGGTACAAGTTATAAGCAGAGAGAAATATGAATGTATAAAATCAGTCACAGTATAGGTTAAATAGCATATATATTACAAAAATAAAAACAATAAGTAGAGTGCAAATATATTAATACACACGTAAAGACGAAAAAAATAAAAAAGAGTAAGAAAAAAAACAGCATCATTCTGTTACACTTGTAGATGGTAGACTATAAAAGTTGAGAAATGGTCTCCATACCTTTTTAAAATGTATGCTCTGATTGTCTCACTGTAAATCTTATTTTTTCAAGCTTAAGATGGTAAAGCACATCTCGAATCCAATGTGATAAAGTGGGTGGGGCAGCATCTTTCCACTTAAGCAGAATGAGGCGTCGAGCTAGTAAGGTTGAAAAAGTAACGATCCTCTGACCACCTGCAGGCAATGTCGGAGCCTCGCTGTTTATTCCAAACAGAAATACAAGTGGGTTTAAAGTCAGTTGGACTCCCAAGATGCAGCTAAGTGTCTCACAGACATTTCCCCAAAAGCACTGTATTTTGGGGTGTGAATTAGTGTGGCCTCTGCTGATTTGCATCTGTTACACAGTGGATCAATTTGTGGATACATTTGGGCTAATCTGGCTTTACAGAGGTGAGCATGATGCACAACCTTAAACTGCAATAGACAGTGTTTTGCACAAATCAAGGATGAGTTGATGTTCCTCACTATATTTTCCCAGTCTGTTTCACTAATGGTTTCCTCAAGATCCTGCTCCCAATATGTTTTAATGGTTAGCATCGAGGGAGACTCTATGGCTGAGATCATGCCAAGCAATTTAGATATGGATTTCTTCCGGGTGGGATTGAAGATCAAAATGTCATCCAGAGTATTTTGAGGAGGTTTAATAGGGAACCCTGTGATGGAGCTCATGATGAGATGACGCACCTGCAAGTATCTAAAAAAATCTGAGCTAGGATCATTATATTTGTCGACCAGTTGCTGAAAAGAGGCAAATTGATTATCAGAAAATAAGTCGTTAAAGATCGTCAAACCTTGTCGCCGCCACCTCTGAAATGCAGCATCCAACAACAAAGGTTGGAAAAATGTGTTGGATGTTATTGGAACTTGCAGGCTCATCCCTAAGTAACCAAAATGCTTCCTGAATTGATGGCAGATTTTAATCGAGTTATGTACTACAGGATTATCAATAGTCAGAAGTTTAGCCAGTGTTGCACCAACGACCGAGGGTAACAGACCAGGTCCAGCAGAAAGTTTTTCCATCTCCACCCACGGCGGTCCAACATCATTAGAGTAGTGTGCCCAGTATGTCACACAACACAGATTAGCAGCCCAATAATAATAACGTAAATTTGGACGTGAGAAACCACCATGTTGTTTTGCTTTCTGCAGATGTTCCCCATCTTGTGTACATTTTGCATCGCTTCAACAATTGTCTGAATTATTGAAGCAGGAAGAAGAAGCTGACCTTGCAGTTTTAGATAAAATAAAGAGATCTTTCTTAAGGAAGCCTCACTTAAATATTCTGGCAAATCAATACAATCATTAGCCATTGAAGTCTATTCAAGTACACCGATGCATAAAGTGACATCAGAAGGCTCAGTGACTTTTTTCTTGTAAACAAGACTTATATTTTCCATGTTCTATGTTTCCTGGATATATGAGCAGTAAATGAAGACATCACATTAAATACGCTACTACAACCACTCACTGGACATGATACAGAGCATCCCTCCTTTATGTGGTCTTTACATACATACATACATATAAGCTCTGTAACTGCACCTGAAGCAAAATAAATAAAAAAATTACAAAATTGAAAAACTATACATATATGTACAAACTACCCTTCTCTGGTCAAGAACCATGGCCTCAAACTTACCGGTGCTGACCCTCATCCCAGCCGCTTTACACTAGGCTGCAAACCACCCCAATGCACGCTGAAGGTCCTGGCTTGATTAAGCCAGCAGGACAACATCATCTGCAAAGATCAGAGAGGAAATCCTGTGGTCCCCAAACTAGATCCCATCCGGGCCCTGGTTGCGCCTATAATTTCTTTTCATAAATACTATGAACAGAACCAGTGATAAAGGGCAGCCCTGCTGGAGGCCAACATGCACAAGAAACAGGTCAGACTTATTGCTGGCTATGCAAACCAAGAGTCATACAGAGACCGGACAGCCCTAAGAAAGGCTCCCTGGACCCCTTACTCCCAGAGCACCCTCCATAGGACACCACAGGGAACACAGTTGAATGGCTTCTGCAAATCATCAAAACACATATTGATTGGATGAATAAACTCCCACAAACTCTCCAGCACCCTAAAGAGGGTGTAGAGCTGGTCCACTGTTCCAAAAGTAGGACAGAAACTGCACTTTTGTTCCTGGATCTGATGTTTGACTATAGGATGGACTCTCCTCTCCAGCACCCTGACAAATTACTTTCCCAGCAGAGGAGTATGACTCCCCGGTAATTGGAACACATTTGTCGTGTGTTGCAATTACTTCTTGTGGTGGTCCCCCTTCTTGAAAAGGATGGGTAAAGGATGGGGTGCTTCAGATAGCTTGGAAGGAACCAGCAACAGGGGAGGAGAGGTGGCAGATTGTGGTCCCCAGTTCCCTGAAACAATCTGTTCTAAAATCCTGTCACGGAACTACAGGAGCTGGCCATTTTGGAGTTTCAAAAACTCTTCGACGTCTCCGGCAAGGGTTTTATTGGGGTCGGTTAAGGAGGGATGTCGAACCTGCTAAGACCATATTTTGTGCTCTATGTGTAGGACACACTGAGGGGATGATTTTATGAACTCAAGCATGGAAACATGATTACCAAGTAGAACTCCAAAATAATAAACCTGATCTCTCCACATTCTCCGTGTTTACCATGCATTGATAAACACGTCGCTCTTTGCAGCGATCAGACAATTACTTTAGCTGGTAGCTCCGCCCAAACGCGGAATCAATCTTTAAAGAACACAATTTCTAAGAGGTGGGGTGTTGCACACCCCCAACAACAGGTTAGATGACAGAGACCAGTAAGCGTCTCTACCTGGTGCATTCACAGAGCTTCAGTACATAAGACTCCAACAGCCGCACAGCCTAATGTAGTCCGCTATTATATATTCATGAGAAAACCGCCCAATCTGGCAACACTGATCCCGCTGGGGTTTTTTTTTTGCCGCCCGTAGCACAATTCAAACCGCCCGCTCCTGCTAGATTTGCGTTGGGTCCCGCGGGTCCCAATCCAGCCCTCCAGTTCAGTGCACCTTATACAGTGATCCCTCACTATAACACGGTTTACTTTTCACGGTTTCGCTACTTCACGGATTTGCATCGTGCATTGTGTTCTGCATTCTGATTGGCTAAAAAGTCACTCTGCTTCTTCTCTACCTGTGTGTCAAAAACGTTGCAGTTTAATATGTACACGTACGTAAAACAGCTTGCCAAATTTACATTACGTACGTGCAAATTCTCTTGCAATATCGAGTTTCTCTAAAACCCATAGAAAAAAGAGCGACAACAACTGCCTATCACTATGTTCTTCTGAACAAACACATCTGCACCGCAGGCTTCAAAGGGAGAAAACACTGCAGAGGGGAGTCAGGATGCAGCGGCTCAGTCTGAAGAGCAGTGAAACACACCTGAGTCACTATTTGTACCACTGTACTTTGTATCTTTTTCATAATCATTTTAAACTTTCTTCCGTTAAATCCAATTACTCGGGTCGCGGTGGGCGGGGCTAATCTCCGCGATTTGAAGCCTTCTGTTCACATTGATTATTAAAATTATTACGTGACAATACAGTACATAAGTTAGTTGTTAAAAAAAGTTTCTAAAGTACTTTTATTTGTGAAACAAATGCTTGAGCCTGTAAAATGGTTTGTTCTTTCTTTTTAATGTATAACAGAGTATTTAGTTGTGTAATAATTGTAAAAATAAATAAAGGTTTCTACTTCACGGATTTTGCCTATCACGGGTTCTTTTTGAAACGTAACCCCCGCGAAAAACAAGGGTTTACTGTATATGACATACCGTATTTTCCGGAGTATAAGTCGCACCGGAGTATAAGTCGCACCAGCCCAAAAATGCATTATAAAGTAGAAAAAAACACAGATAAGTCGCACTGGACTATAAGTCGCACTTTGATGGGAAAGTTATTTAAAAAATCTGAGACCAAGAACCTTGAAAGGCAACTTGAAATAACAGGGGGTTAGAGAACAGGCTAAATAGCTACATGACGCACAACTAACTGAGTACGTGCCTGCTTTATTAACATAAAACCACTGCGTGAGTGGGACTTGGACTTTAAAGGGCTACTGGTAAGCTCAATGCTGGACTCCTTTTTTAATATGTCACGTTGTTGTATTGGGTTAAAAGAAAAAAAAAATTACCGGTAAATGTTCTAAAATGTTATACAAATGTTTGTATTGAAATGATACATATGTGTTAACCTGAAAAAAGATAATTATTAGTAAAATACTACTTAAATTAAAATAAATTGTATTTAAGTGTGGGAGCACGCAGGTCACAAACACACTTGACAGTATGAAAGTACCACTAAGTACCACTCCGAGCCTGGAGCGCCCTCTTGCAATTGTCAGTGAAAATAACGAACATGTGAAATTATTTAACAATGTAATTTATTTCTTATATAAGTCGCTCCTGAGTATAAGTCGCACCCCTTGCCAAACTATGAAAAAAAGTGCGACTTATAGTCCGGAAAATACGGTAAGTTTAAAAATAGATCATTCATTAAAGGTGCACCTTATAGTACACACTGTTAAAAAATACAGTAGTTTAAGGACACACATATCTAGTAGTGGCAAATAAATGGGATTCTTCAGCTCACTGTTCTTCCTGTTTATGTGTCCCATCACTCAATTGAGTTGACATTAGTTCACTTGATACAAAATGAACTGCATTGGCCTGAAAATGAATCTTGTGAGCCTGTGACAAACCTGACAGTGATTCAAGACTCATAACCCCCTGGCAACACATGGTACAGTTACCAAGTAATACGGGCACTACCTGCTTGTATGTCTGCGTTTAAAAGTAAGGAGTGTGAGTAATGGGTAAAGCTGCTGAAATGTCTGCATGTGTACATGTATGCATACCTGGCATATGCTCCATGTGTGAGCGTCTCTGTCTTTACATGTCTGAATGTATAGCTGCAACTGTGATGTGTCAAGCTATCCCAGTAATGACATTTTTATGTGCAAGTCAGAGTGTGTGCATGTGAATTTGTGTGTGAATGCGTGAATGATGGATATGGAAGAGCACTCTGGTCACAGTGTAGATGTGTTTTGGTCACTGAAACAAGAGAGCTAAAGCCAAATTTCACTTAAAACGTGTTGGAGGAATAGCCAAGCTTTGTCTTTAGTGGTAGTTTTTGTAAGCAGAAGAAAGCGCAGTCACACATTTTTTTTTAGGTAGAAGCAGTTATCAACAAGCTTTTGATAAATGTAAACTGAACCAAAAATAAACATTATCCTATGCTAATTCCTCTGTGTTTAAGAGATGACATTTAACCAAAAAAATGTAATAGTACATGTGTCATTATGATGTGGGCTAAATAGTTCTTGGAAAAAAATAGTAAAATGGATGAGATATAGTTTATAATTAAATCCAATGGCTTCCAGGCATTTGAACCCTTTAAGACCAGAGCTTTAGCTCCAGTGTTTACATTCTTTTGACTGTTGTCAAACGTTAACCGGTGATCCAGTTAGCCGGTTCCAGCTAATTCTGGGGGGTATTCCAGAAAGCAGGTTATGCTAGCTCCCACGATAAGTTTGAGGCTAAGGAAGTTGATAACCTCAGCTTTCGCTTCCAGAAACAGAGGTATGTTTCAGGGTAGGTCAAGTTGCCATGGCAACTCATGCTCTGAACATAACCTGGTTCGGGGCAGGTTTAGTTGAAGCTTAGTTTGTTTTGAGAGAGGTGAGGCAGCATGGTGTGGCGATTTATAGATGATTTAGTGGATGAAGAAGCTCAGATAATACTTTTTTCACCGTGAGAGGGTGATAAGACCACGTATGGATGTTGGAAAGAGAAACTTTTTTACTTTGATCTTACTTAATTATTTGCTTCAGTTAAGATACATCATTTTTTGTTATGGTCACCTTAAAAATAACTCAGAGTTTTCAGACAATTATTTTCCTTTCATTGAAATTAATTCAATAAGTAGGTGTAACTTTGGTGCTGCTGTTAGATCGGCACCGCAAGGGATTCTGGGATATCATTAAATTTGCCTGTCTGGACGGATTTGGGTTTAAGTGTGGGTTTTTGACCAAATGTGTTTAGTTGTTTAGCTGTTTTACTGTGTTTTGCCGAGTTTTGCCAAGTTATTTTGTCTTACTACGCTTACGTCTCCGCACCATGAGTGAGAGTGAAGGAGAGGATGATGAGTTTTTATACCACCCTTATGAGTTACACTTGTAATGACAATGACAGAAAGTTGATTGATGAATTTTTGCACTCTGCATTTTTTCCATCCTTTTTATTGTTCTAAAAATGAGCATATCTACCGGCTCAAACTTAGACATATGAGAGTTCAAGAAATATAAGTAATTAAAATGGAAAAAGGATTAATGGAGTAATATGACATTTAGTTAGATAAATACGTAAATTTGAGTTGTTTAAACAATTATTGAGTTTGAATAAATTTAACTAAATTATTTGTTACCAATAGAAGTATTTCATTTAAGTTTCCAAGGGAAATGGAAACAAGATCAGAAACTCGTGCATTTACTTTGTTATTTTTCTCCAAGCAGAAACTCTTTTTTCTTTTGATGATGCAGCCGTGTTACCTTTTTGATGGACGTATAATCTTTATATGCCGTCATTAAAATCTCAGACTCCGTCTCTCTTCTGTCTCAAGTGTCACGCTTTTTTTTTTCTCCACGCGTTTCCATGGTGACTCCAGAAATCGGCGATCCATTGAGAATGTCTTTATGTACCTGCTGTGCACGTGCGTTAACCCAGGGATACCAAGTCGAGCGTAGTTACGCCAACTCATATCCGGTCTTTTGGAACCGACATACCCAAAGTAAGCAAGTTCAGGCGAATTTCAGCCAGAGTTCAGGGTTAAAGTCAGGCAAGTTTAAACATGCTTCCTGGAATACCCCCCTGATGTGAAGGAAAGCAGCATTGTATTGATATGCAACACTTTACAGGGGTGTAGAGTTCATTCAATCAGCTGATTCTGTCACAGAAAAAAGCATCTTTGCACCGTTAGGCAACACTTTATGTTAGCAATATGTGGCATAACAGTGCAAAGCCGTAATGAAAATGTACTTCTCCCCACGTCAGAATAAGCTGATTCATGCTAAATGTGTAAACGGTCAAAGAGTTATGTGTTAGGAACTGGCCCCCTGTTTTCCCTCTTGCCATCAGTGGGAACTATCACCAGAGCACAGTCTGCTTCCTAGTTTCCATACGTTTCCCATAATCAACTGCCCTCATGGGGCACCTCATGGGCTCCCTTGCCTCAATACCCGGTTGCTCCCCAGCATCTTTCACTCATTCATTACTCACCTGCCTCTCATCTGCATTCACTCAGTCTCAGTGCACTGAGCTTCGTATCTACTTAGGTGATATTTATTCGCCGTGTTTACTCAGCCATACCTCTAACCCAGGGGTCCCCAAACTTTTTCCAGTGGGGGCCACATGATGTTTCTATTCTGTGATCAAGGGCCAGGGTCAGTTTGAAACAGAAAAAGTGTGACGATTGCAGGAGTGTCTAAATGTAAACATGTATTGTTTCCCAGAAAGCCACACATATCCAAATATAAATTACCCGATCTGATATCAAATAATCCTCTCTGGGCTCTTCACCAAAACAAAAACAAAAAAACGATCAGCAAATATAAAAATAACACTATTTATGAAATCAATAAAAAAATAAATAACCCTTTCTCGGATTGTTTAGATAAAAAGTCAAGAAATATATAGTAACACAGTCTGCTGAGCTAACAGTCCACATTTTAGCTTTGAGAGTTTGTCTGCTCGCATTTGGCCTTGCAAGCTATCATATTTCCATTTGTGACAGGATTCATAATGTCAGGGGAAGATTGTATTCTCTGAATACCGCCACTGTCTATTGGCACATGAGACAAACAGCTTTTTCTTTATGTTGAACAAAAAAATACTTGTTTGTCTCCCGTAGGTTAAATACCCTCCATTCTGAATCTAATTTTCTTCCCTAACCTTTTTGTCATTTTTCCGTTCTGGGTGTGGGGTTGGGAGGGTCACGCTCAAGTTCTATGATTGGGGCAAAGTGAGGTCGCAGTAAAAACATTTTTAGGTTGGCTGACATTTCTATTAAAATTCGCTTTATTGACGTGAGGAAACAATTCCAGGAGTTCCGTTGGGCAAGCCCACTTCACCCCAATTTTCCATGCTTCCATGAGTCTCGATCACGTGGCTAGCCAGGCTAAAAAAAAATAAAAGTGCAAAATAAGAAAAGAAAAAGAAAAGGGTCTCTCCCTGGTATTGTTCAGGGGGCCGGGTCAAATGTGTGGGTGGGCCAGGGGTCCGGCCTCCGGGCCTTAGTCTGAGGATCCCTGCTCTGTCCTACCCTAGATCTCAGATTCTGTGCACCACCTTTACCCTTACCTTCCCCTTATCCTCGTCCAAGTCCAAGTCCAAAGACAACGGCTGCCAATCTCATCTGCCAAGCTCTCTGCGCTTTCCTGTTTTCCTGCCTATGGACTCCAGCTGCCTCCGCCTGCTCGTTACATTATATGTTAAAAAGAATGGGTTATTAAGGTTTTGCGGGCAACATCTGTGGTATTAAAGGGTTAAATAATGACCGTTACCTGAGAAAATTCTATGGTGGTGGTGTCATCATGATGTGGACCTGCTGAATAGTTCTTTTTGAGTGATTTTTGAGTTTTACAGCATATTTAAATTTGATGTTTTCCAGGCATTTTAACCTGTTTATAAGAATTGAAAGACTTTTTATTTGTATTGTTTTTATGAAAAACATCAATCCAATGGCTGAACAGCATATTGGTAATAATCGAGGGCTACTTTCAGCGTCAATATCTAGCGTTCATGGCATTCATTGTAAAAATTCCCAACAAATAAAGAAATAATTTTTAAACAGCACTTTATTTGTGCTATATGTTTTGTGTGTGATACAAAAGTCAACTTGATGACAAGAGGCAAATATAGAAGTGAAAACCCAGGTTACTTTTTATCAGTTTATTTTATTTTTTATTTGTGGGCGGCCGTGGTGCAGCGGTAGGGCGGTCGACCCTTGATCGTAAGATTGCAGATTCGATTCCCGCCTTGCACGCTCATGTGTCGAAGTGTCCTTGGGCAAGACACTGAACCCCAACTTGCCTCTGATGGGAGGTTGGCGCCAGTGTTTGGCAGCGGAGCCACCATCAGTGTGTGAATGTGTTTGTGAATGTGTGAATGGGACTGTGACTGTAAAGCGCTTTGGGCCTGCAGCCTACAGCTGAACGATGATTTTTCTAGTTTACATAGTATGCCCATGATGTTAAAGTCTCTAAAACTGTAATTTTTTACTGTATTTTTTTGTGAAACTGAGAAAGAAAGAATGGGGGGCAAAAATGACATAAAAGACTTTCTACAGGTTGAAACTGGAAGAGGAAAGTGCAAATGAACAGTTTTCTGAGCCTAGCATAGGTGTGACGGTTGAAAACACGTTTTTTTAGATCCAGCAGCCACTTAAATGTAACTTCAAGTAAAATGTTCATATTTGACCTCAAGAAGAGGATTTCATATTAATTAATTCATTTTCTAATCCATTTAGTCTCTTTGGGGTCACGGGGCTGCTACTTGGGAAACCCTGGACAGGTCGCCAGTCTGTCGCAGGGCCATGATCAACCTATTAAGTATGTTTTTGGATGCATTCATGGGGAGAACAAGCAACATGCAAACTCAACACGGAATGGTCCCCCAGTGATGTTCTGTTTCAGATCCCCCAGCCGGGGTCAGTTAGTGAGGCAAGAGCGATAGCCACCGTGCAGCCATGATGGTGTAATAGTTTCATAAAATGTTGACAACAACACAGATAGGCAACATACACTGTTATTTTTTTAGTTATTTTGAGAAATTGTGTATAGCTGTTTAACTGGTTCTATATTTACCATAACATTTAAAGTGAGGGAAATAGAATCTAAAATTAAGATTCAATTAAGACAAAGTCAACAAAGAATCAACAAAGTAATGTAAAAATAATAAGAGCTGACGTTATGTTGTTTTACTTTTTTTCAATCTAAAAAACGAAAAAATTAAAATCTTATCTGCATCACAAATCAGGTCACGAAGGGTTACAAATTCCCCATCTCTAAGAGTTTGTTGATGAATTTCATTTGGCTGAACCAAATGGAACGGATGGGGAAATTTGATTAAAGCACAAGAGGAACCAAGTTGGAACTGAAGAACATTCTAATGTTTTGGAAACCATAAAAAGCAGATTTGTCTGTTTTCCCCCTTAAACATGTTACACAGTAGAAGTCTAAACACTGAAGAGGTTTCTTCTAATCCTCCTCAAATGTGATCCGACTTGAGTGGCTGGCTTGCTCTGACACAGACCAGATGCTGTCAAAGAGGAAAAACACAAAGACAGATGAACACATGGATGCTCATATTCGCCCCTCGCTGGGGCAAACAAACTGGAAGCACCCCAAATTTTAAATGTGAAGAAGATGTGCAATGCCACAGCTGCGGTTATTACAGAACATGAGCTAAGTTATTAGCCGTTGGCAAATGACGCAGTGGGACTTTTATCTGGAAATACTTAGTGAGTGTTGAATTTTTTGGGGAAAAAAACATTTTTGGAACCGCATCCAAATATAAGGAAAGTCGTGGAGTGATCCCAAAGCATTAGTCCCTCCAGTTTGACTAGCTGTGGGTATGCTAATGTCAATCTGTCACTGCAGTAAGTGACAGATTGACAGATTTGCTTGATGATCCCTGTTTATAATAAATGTCAATGGCAGACCAAACATATTTGAGAATCAGTGCCTAGCGGTTTGACGGTGAAAACACAATGGATCAAGTCAGATCAAGCATTCCACTAATTACAAATCAGACTATGTTAGTCTGTGAACATTCAAGAGGTGAACCTTTGTCTGTTTGTTTTGTCCTTTCAGACTTCTTTTTAGCCTGAGACTTCATGTTTATGAAAATTGTGTTATCATAATTCTGTTTATCCAAATAGAAAACAAACCAGAATGTGCAGCAAGTGACAGAACTCAGTAAATAATGTCACACAATATTATTGACTAATTTGCCTGTTTTTGTTGCTGACTTCTGGGTTGATTGGTGAATAATGGCTAAGCAAATTGGCAAATGTGATGATAGGCTGTTTGTTGAAGCATTTGCCAGGGTTACTCTATATTTTGCGGTTTGTTTTTGTCTCTCTCAGGTACCTTCTGTTTCTTTTCTTGAAAAAGAGCTTTTAATCCTTCAACAGTTGTATAATTATGGAGAACTAAATTATAGCCATGCCTCTGACAGGAACATGAAAATATCAGCTATGCAGGTGCCATAAACTGAAATGTTTTGCTTAACCAAGGCTGTGTAGTACTACGGAGTTTTAGGGCCACCAAAAGAAAAAAAAAAAGGTACAATTACGAGATTTTAAGTCGTAAATTTATGAGACAAAAACTCGTAAATTTGAGGAGGAGAAGCACTTTTTTTTTAGGCATTTTCAACTTTCTAATGCAAATATAACAGACCATTTTCATTCCTTCTTATTGTTTTATGTTTAAATGGGACGTTTCATCTGGAGGAGGGGGCGTAAGTAACACTGTTTACTTCCGCATTGGTGTTTGGATGACAGGTTCATGACGTAATGGGACAAATGAACTTCAGGGTGTGAATGAAAAGGAAAATAAAGACTGCAGTGGTCCTCTACACCCAAACGTGTTTCTGAACTCCTTATTTTACATATGAAAGTCCACTTTACCGACACCGAAACCCAGCTCCACTGAAAATAATCTGATTTTTAGTCGCCAAAAGGTTCCGAATTTCTTAATTTTTTTTAAACCTATCCGGAAATAAAGCTTCACAAAAGGCTCCACATATTTCATCTTCAAGCTAGGCTCCGATAAACGGAAAACATTGGTGTTTTTCCCTCGTTAATCTATGACTTTTTTGTCGTAAATTTACGAGATAAAAACTTGTAAAATCTCGTAATTTGGCAGTTATTACTTTCTTTCTCGTTAATTTACGACTTAAAAGTCATAATTTAAACATTTTTTTATTTGTAAACTAGCCCTAAAACTCTGTTGTAGTGTGGAGCATCTGTAAAACTGTATTTTTATACTGTATTTTTTTTGTGAAACTGAGAAAGAAAGACTTGGGGGCAAAATGCAAAAAAAAAAAAAGACTTTCTACAGGTTGAATCTGGAAGAGGACAGTGCAAATGAACAGTTTTCTGAGCCTAGCATAGGTGTGACGGTTGAAAACACTGTGAAGAGTATCTGTGTGTTTAAACTGTTTCAATACCCACTCCAATGGAAATAGTCTCCTTTGATAACATGTTCTTGCAATTTTTTTCTCATAATAGAGGAGCTATATAAAAGGATTTATAATTAAAAATGATAGGTATTTCTTAAGTCAAATCGCAGCACATTCTCACGAGCTGACGCAAAGAATGGAAAGACAAGAATAGCCTATGTTACCAGCACCGTCCACAGGCTAACACTAAAACCTACCTTCTCCGCAGAGCTAGCGGTGTTTGGCAAAAACGCATCTCTTTTATTTGCACACTTTACAAAAGTTTGAATGTTATTTGTTTTCGTGGGCGAGACGCAGACGCGCTGACAAGGCCGAGTCAAGGTTAATATCATGAAATGGGGGGTGACCACATGGTGCGAAAGCCGGTGTCTTAAAAGGCTTAAAAATAGCATGTTGTAGGCCCTTTATACACCAACTTCTGCCCCTTTCGGACCGGTCCTTGAAAATATTTTCTGACATTAAACCAGTCCACGGTCTGGAAAAGGTTGGAGACAAGTGTCTTAAAAAAATTAAATCTGTTTGATTTTTGCTCAAAACTGCACAATTGTAATTAACAGTCTTCTGGGAAGGATTTATTAATATGTCTAATTAGCCTAAGTTTGATTAGTTGCTGTATTAATGTATAACTGATGATTGTATTGCTTGTGTATTATTTCTATTTAATTGCTTGAAATAAACCATTTCAAATCAAAAATCAAAATTTTGCAAAAAAAATAAGTATGGTTGGAGTGGGACTTTACAGTAGTGTTAACTAAAAATAAACAAAAAAGAGAGATATACTTTTTTTTAGGCATTTAAGTCTTTGTTTGTGCATGTGTTTATGTGCGTACAGCAGGCATGTCTGTGCAGGAAAGAATACCTTTCAGAATGAAGCTTACTACAGTGCATACAATCTCCTGCAGATCCTCTCTCGTCTGCATGTATCTGCCTGTTTGGTTTTTGCTGTTACTCAATAGGACCAGCCTTCAAAATGTGCACTCTGTTGCCATGCTGTGTCAAGGTTTAATGAGAAATGTCCTCAATGACACTCTTAACATTAGTGGTTTTATTTAAAAAGTAATGAAAAGCATGGAAATGCCATTGTCATTATAGAAGGTTGTGCATTAACTACAAGTGAATGTCTCCTCAAGCTACTGTTGCAGTTAAGAGAAGAGGAAACCATGTAATCCATCCATTTGTCTATCATTATCACATTGCATCAGGATGGCAACAAATATGACATGACCACTCTAGACTTAGACACCATGTCTTCAACCTCTCCTAGTAACACAAAGCTGATTTTTTGCCAGCTCTGAGATTTATTAAGTCATGATTGGTCTGCCTCCAGCTAGTAGGACTTCCTTTAATGGAGGTCATCTGGAAGGCAACTGAAGCAAATCTTTACAGCTTTGTTCCTTTGGAACACAGAACTTGTGAGTCATGCACTCAGCTCAGGGCAAACTAAGCCACCCAAGGAATGAAGCGCACAATCGCTGCTAGTCTTCATTTGTTTGCAACTTCAAAGACCTCATACACAGCAAATTCTCCAGTGTCATATTTTCGTAGTCAAGCTGACCAGACTCTGTCAGAGTTATTACAACAACAGCGAGTGTAAGGCCCCACCCCCATTTTCCAAGTGTTGGTGTTAATACCCAGAGTTAAAATGCGCAGAGTAAAAATTACTCTGTGGGGTGATAAACGTGCAGTGTAAAATCTTGATAATTCCCATGGAGCTCATTTAACACCAACACAAAGTTAAATTCCCGCCAGTGCTTGTGACGTTGTCTGTGAAAAGACGAGAGAACGGCCATTTCAGGTGGAACCGTCCTGGAGTTCAGCCGACCTCATCATAGACTGAGACATCGAAACACACTGGTAAGTTAATTGTTCACAAGTCTGTTATATTTAGCTTTCGAGTTTAAAAAGTTTTTGGTCATAAAGTACGATTTTATTTTTCTGTAGCTGCTTTGGTTTATTTGAAGATTTTATTTCACTATTAACCTGCATGTGTACTTAAAGCAGATTCTGGCCTAACGCTTAAATATATTTTTAGTTAATTTAGATTATTTTATAAGATTTTCTCATTTTTTAAAATAATTTAAGTAATTCAGACGTATATAACTTTCTCTTAAAAACAACGTCATTAAATTGGTGATTGACAAAAGAAAAATTTGAACCAATATACAATGATGTCACCTGATTTGCGCATGTGCATGCATCCCCCATTTTAGGAGCAGCAGCGCGTTTGTCACTATCACAGCAGCTGGACGTGGGAGCGGTGGAATAACGTTGTTTGACTATGGTAAGTAAAGTTTTCAAACTCTGTTGTGGTTTTGCTTTGATAAAATCTTTTAAATATGCTTTGATATTCGACCACAAAGTTACAAAACGCCTCATGGTTTTATTTCAGCCAGCAAATTATTCATTTGCGTCTTGCTTGACTGAGTGAAACAAGCTAGCTTGTTTGCAGACTGCAAGCAAAGCAGGCAGCCTAGGCAGCGTTTTTAAAACGATTAGTGATACTTTAATACTGCTAAAGTAATGGCAGGTGTTCTAAAAATTACCGCATAAAGGTATCGATGACGGTTCTATCGGCAATTGCATATGATGGGCGGTCGCCCAGATTAGGTCGCAATCTCGAACTCCTCGCCATTTTTCTTTTTTCCCTCGTTGTTGTTGTTGTTTTTTTTTTTTTTTTTAAGAAAAAGTCATATTTCCATGTAAAGTTGATGAAATATACACGATGGTGTGCCACGTCGGCTTGCTGCTGTACTAAACTATGTGCTTTCTGTAGAAAACGCTAGAAAAAAGTTCGCGGGGGGTGGGGCTGACCAACTTGCAGCTGCAGGGAACGTTAACGTGTAGAGGGGCAGGGGAGGGGCGTAGAGTCACCGCCTATGATTCCAGACAGCACAATACCCACTGCTTAGTTTTTCCAAGTTAGTACATAAATGGTTTTCATTAAATAAGCATATTTTGTTGTTTTTTATTAGTATTAATAAATAAATTAATAAAAGAGAAAAAAATGGAACAAATCTACATCAAAATCTTATCATCTCAATCATCTTGACCATGTTATGAGTGTTACTCAACTTTGTAAGGTTGTGGGTAATGGACAAAAGATCAAAGGAAGCATCATTTTAGGAAGACAAGAAAAGAGGAAGAAAAACACTCCAAAGATAAAGCTATGCGGATGGTTTACAAAATTAAGTCATGTTTAAAATGATCCCAATAAGAGTAGGGGTGTGACCATAACAGCATCACCGCGGTGATGACTTATCACTGGATGTTCCTTTATTTCTTATTTGTATTTATTTATTTTTTTAAGTTCTGCAAGGGGGGACAGTCCATTAAACATATTAGGGGGGACTATTCTTGTGTGTCTAATAAACTGCTTGCCATTTTTCAGTACTGATTACAGATAATGTTAAACGAAATACACACAAACGCGGGCATAAAAGACAGAGTAACTAAAACAGTTGGAGTTGGTTATATTTTTACTGCAAGTATGCCTACCGGTAGCTTCATATGGTATAGGCAATACAGTGATCCCTTGCTATAACACGGTTTACTTTTCACGGTTTCGCTACTTCACGGATTTGCTTCGTGCATTGTGTTCTGCATTCTGATTGGCTAAAAACTCACTCTGCTTCCTCTCTACCCGTGCGTCAAAAACGTTGCAGACATTTTACACGTACGTAAAACAGCTTACCAATTTTACATTACGTACGTGCAAATTCTCTTGCAATATTGAGTTTCTCTAAAACCCATAGAGAAAAGAGCGACAACTGCCTATCACTGTGTTCTTCTCCTGAACAAACACAGCTGCACCGCGGCTTCTAAAGGAGAAAACACTGCAGAGCGGAGTCAGGATGCAGCAGCTCAGTCTGTAGAGCAGTGAATTACACCGGAGTCACTATTTGTCCCACTGTACTTTGTATCTTTTTCATAATCATTTTAAATTTTCTCCCGTTAAATCCAATTACTCGGGTCGCGGTGGGCGGGCCTAATTTCCGCGATTTCAAGCCTTCTGTTCACATCGATTATTAACATTATTATTCGACAGTACAGTACAGAAGTTATTTGTTAAAAACGTTTATAAAGAACTTTTATTTGTGAAACAAATGCTTGAGCCTGTAAAATGGTTTGTTCTTTCTTTTCAATTTATAATAGAGTATTTAATTGTATAATTGGAAAAAAAGAGAGGTTTCTACTTCACGGATTTTGCCTATCACGGGTTCCTTTTGGAACGTAACCCCCGCGAAAAACAAGGGTTTACTGTATAACTGTTGGCGGGGCTCGAGAAAAATGGCCTCGAATTTAGTGTGTAAACCAAATACTGTGTCGGCTATTTGAGAATTTTTTGGCTTTGAGGCAGATGACGCGGGTGAATTTGGACAAATGTTGAACCTTTCCTGCGCTGACTTTTCTCTTCCTGACCGTGGTCGGAAAAACGCAGGGGAGATGAACTAGTTAACTGTTGGCATGTCTTATTGCAGATTGAGCAAGACTTCATTTTGCAGTTTGGAGACGAGGTGGCTGCCAAGTTTATAGAAAGGTCAGTCAAAAACCCTGCACTCTATAAAAAACTTCCTGTTTGAAAATTATGCAACTTTACAAGATAAAAAAATTAGCTCGTCAACCTAATTTCTATTGTGTTAACAATAAAGCAAACGAACCATGATTTTTGACCAAGTTAACATTCTTGGATTTCTGATATATAGGGGTCTCTTTTCTTCCCATAAAGGTGGCTTACTGTTTTCAAGCAGAAGGTCATCCAGCAGAGTAAGGCTCTCCCCTCCTCAAGCAACCTGGAAGATCTGACCTATTGTGCAGAAGCTACATCCCTTGAAGAAATGGATGACATTATTGTTTCCGGTAGTTATATTTTTTTTAAACATTTTTTTTAAACGCTTCAACCAGCTGTTTTTCACTTCCAGCCTAAAGACTGTTGTTAAAATGTATAGATCTGCCATTATGTAATCAACTTGATATATTTTTACAGGATGGGACAGTGATTTATCTTCAGTCATTCACCTGCTTCACCTGATTCCTCCCAAAGCCCAGGGGAGCAAAAGGCCAGGCAAGGTTTCAAACAGGTGGGGTGATTAGAAATTTGCTTTGGTAGTTTGAGGAAAATGCATTTGTTTTCCTGATCATAATCAAAGTTTATTGGTTGAATGTATTAATTTATTCAACATACTGTTTTCCTGTTTCTCTTTTTTTTATAATAGTATCTTTCACCTATTTTTTGGTGCTTAACTCCTACATTTTTTCAGCTATTTTAATCATTCAACTATTAAAATGTTCAGCTCTTTTAGCTTATACCAGCTATAACTCTTGTTCTTTTAAACGCTTGAACCTTTCTTTACTTCTTTCTATGGTCCAGAAGCTTGCGGGTTCGATACCTGGCTCTGCTATTTTTTCACAAAAATATATTTTTCGTTATTGTGCCATTCTCAATTTATTTGTGGTCAACTTTGATATTTTCATTCTTTTTCTTTTTTTTGTTGTTGACATTATTACCGTTTAAGTTTATTTTTTATCCTGGAAATGCAGCTCCTTCGAATTGTAATTGTTTGATCTTTTTCATCTTCAGAGTGGAACAAGTGTCCAAGAATATGTTGATGACATCGCCAGCTCCACTCAACCCTATCTGCTTGCAATTGGTACAGAGAAGACCACAGTCCAGGATTTCTTCAATGTTCTCAACAAGCAGGTCATTCTGTGCAAGTCAACCATTTCACTCGGGGCTTTTGATGAACTCTTTAAAGTACATTTTGTTTTTGGTAACCTGTAGAGTCAGATGCTCCACAACATCTACACCTCCATGCAGACAACTGTTTACAATATTGATGCAGCCCAAGTTCAAGAGATCCCACCTTTAGCAGAGATCAGGGCCAGAATACTACAGACTAGTTGAGACATATACGCACACAAACAGAGCAGACTGAAAACTTACCACAGCGCTTTGCTTTTGACTTATTTGTATTTTGGGATAGGTTTGTTTGGTTTGCCATGTTCATTTTCTTAATGCCAACAATCCTGTAAGGCATGTTATTGATCCGTAGATTTGAAGTGGCAAAGCACTTTGCTTGGCAACTCCGTTACCAAGAAATGAAAAAAACTGCTAGTGTCTCAAGTTGTGCCTGTATTTTTTTTCTTTACTATTTTTTGTACTACACAGTGAAAGGTCTCTTTCCTCCCTTTTAATGATAATTTTGGTGAGTTGGGTGAAATTTAAGTTAAAATATTTAAAATTGTATGTTTTATTCTGAACTTATAATAAAGACCTTTTGAGAAATTTATGTGTTGTACTTTTTTTTCTGGCGAAATTCTCAGTTTTTCAACTTTTAGCAATTATTAGTACGATTTTGCAGGAAATTGTCAAAATTGCCTTTTAGATTAAAAATTTTAACACTGCAGAAACTTCAAAAATTGACACTAAATGAACTCAATGAACAGTGTAAAGTTTAACACTGGTGAGGGATGCACTTACAGGAGTTAATTTTAAATAACAAAACTGTTATTGTAATTTGTTAACAACACTGTGGGTGTTCATTTTTGTCAAAGTGTAAAAATGATTCAACACTTTTTATTGTTAAATATGTACAGATAGTGTCAATTATTAACACCCCAAAGAGTTATGTTAACTCTGAAAATTCTACACTATCTTCAGTGTCAATTTAACTCTGAGCCAGATAAGGACCGTATGTTATCTGGCTCAGAGTTAAAATCAACTCTTTAAGTGTTGCATTTACACTTCTGTTTTTACTGTGTAGTCAATTTCATTACCTAAGAAATTGTGGAAACACCTCAATTTAAAAAAAAAGTTGCAAAAAAAATTTTATGCTTGGAGGAGGTGGTTTGTGATATTGGAGATATTTCGTGAAACTGCAATGGAAACAGTTGTTTGAATTAAATACGCTTCTTGGTAGCAACTGGCTGCACTGAGCCCAACAGAGCAGACGTATAGGATGCAACTATGAAACGCAGGCTTCTCACAAGTGTTTCTGTGCCTGGTTTAGTATAGAGAATGTCAATGGTCTAGCTGCGCGTCACTGCTGTGACGTCATCCAAATGCTCCCTTTATGTGAATCAACTTAAAACAATACTTGTTCTAATCCATTGTCATAGTTTTGAATGACTTATCCCGTGAGTTGGTTTGCATTTATTTGCATGATTAGGAATTGATGGAAACAGTGTAATTGTGAAATTGTGTTATTTTGACATTTCTAGATTTTTCTAAAATGTTACGCATATGTTTAATGGAACCACAGCTATAGCTACATGGCGACAGGATCACTATTAAAGTCTAAATGTGTTTTAGCCAAAAAGATGTCAGCTTTGCACTCTCACTTCTGTCAAAGTTTGAATGCGAATAAAGCACTGAACCAGTACGCAAACAGTTGATACCCCACATTTCCATCAGTGGTCTAGTGGTAGAGTGCACTAAACATCCACAGTCGGGTCAGGCAAAAACTCCCAACATGTGACCCAACAGCTCCCTGCTTGACCTGCTCAGCCACTAAATTACCACCAAATGATGCCAAAATCCAGCTGTGACTGTAGCCCAATGCTCCCCTAAAGGTGAAACGTAGAAGAAACTCAACTTTGACCTTTATGAACTACCAGATGCCTTTGTGACATGATTTGGCCACTGCAACCATGTTTGTTCAGTCTTTTTGGCAGCAAAATCATACAGAAAGATTTTACTGAAAGTAGATTGACGTTTCAGAAAAAATGCAATGAGCGGTATCCTCCTGACCTCCAGAGGGTAGGAGGTCATATGAATCTTTCAGGATGAAATATGTATGCTCAGAAACAGACAGGAATAGAATCTTTCAAGAATTTCTTTTACTAGAAACATCATTGAGGAGAACCACACAACACAGCTCAAGAGGTTTGTAGATATAATCTTATCAAATAGCGAAAATAAGTTTATCTAAGAAGTAGCAATAAACAATCTTGGACCTTTTTCTACCACCCAAATCAAACCCAAAAGATTGTGCCTGGAATGTTTTTACAGTAATGTTCACACTGAATATGCTAAACATGCATTCTTCAATGCGCAGTTAGCATACTGGACTTTTGCTACCGCCAGCCTTACTCCAGGCTTTTTCTTTCACAGCTCTTTTCCAAAATTTGATACATTTTGTGTCATAATTCTATCTGGGGTAAAAACACAATTATTAATTTCTCTGCCACGTTCATTTTACAAATGGTTTGCACTTCAGTGAACTGAACGGAACGCCATACAAATGCCACTATCAGATTCGAGTAACCTGGTTTAACATCAGTGGCAGCATGTTTTGTACATGGAGCTTAAAAACGGTCATATAAACATGCATACCAGCATGTGAATGGAAACACATTTGGAATACGGAAGCTCGAAATGTGCACATGCTCACACTGACAAATGGAAGTGGCTGCTTGTACGCGCCTTGGCAAGGATGGTGTGAACATAGCTGTATCCTCACAGGATAACCCAAAAGGCCAACAACAGCAATATACAGTGAGGTCAATAAGTATTTGATCACACTGTGATTTAGCAACTTCTCCCAAAAACATGGAGGGGTCTAAAATTTTCATCGTAGGTGCATTTCCACAGTGAGAGACAGAATCTGAAGAAACATTCAGAAATAATGTTGTACGAATTTTTTTTTTTAACAATTTATTTGTATATTACTGTGACAAATATGTTTTTGATCACTTGATTATCAGATAGATTTCTGACCAGGAAAGACCTGCTGTTCTGCTTTTACATAGTCCAACTCCACTCTGCTCATGATTCTAAATTAGTGGCACCTGTTTGAGGTCGTTAGCTTGCATAAAGGCACCTGTGCACCCCACAATCAGTCAGAAGTCTAGCTACCAACATGGGCAAAACCAAAGAGCTGTCAAAAGACACAAGAGACAAAATTGTAGACCTTCATAAAGCTGGAAGTGGCTACGGGGCAATTGCCAAGCAGCTTGGTGAGAAAAGAACAACTGTTGGAGCAATTGTCAGAAAATGGAAGAGGCTAATGATGACTGTCAGTGTCCCTCGGACTGGGGCCCCTCGCAAGATCTCACCTCGTGGGGTATCGATGATGCTAAGGAAGATGAAGAATCAGCCCAGGACTACACGGGAGGAGCTGGTCAATGACCTGAAGAGAGCTGGGACCACCGTTTCCAAGGCTACTATAAGTAATACATTAGAACGTCATGGTTGAAAATCATGTATTGCACGGAAGGTTCCCCTGCTGAAGTCAGCCCATGTCAAGGCCTGTCTGAAGTTTGCCAATGACCATCTTGATGATCCAGAGGAGTCAAGGGAGAAAGTCTTGTGGTCAGATGAGACCAAGTAGAACTTTTTGGTCTTAACTCCATTCGGCGTATTTGGAGGAGGAAGGAGGAGGAGCATCATCCCAAGAACACCATAGCTACAGTGAAGCACGGGGGGGGGGGGGTTCTGCACAGGGGACAGGACGACTGCACTGTATTAAGGAGAGGATGAACGGGGCTCTGTATTGTGAGATATTGGGCAAAAACCTCCTTACCTCAGTCAGAGCGTTGAAGATGGGTCGTGGCTGGGTCTTCCAGCATGACAATGACCCGAAGCACACAGCCAATAAAAAACCAAGGAGTGGCTCCGTAAGAAGCATGTCAAGGTTCTGGAGTGGCCTAGCCAGTCTCCAGAACTAAATCTAATAGAGAATTTTTGGAGGGAGCTGAAACTCCGTGTTGCTCAGCGACTGCCCCGAACCCTGACAGATCTAGAGAAGATCTGTATGGAGGAGTGGGCCAAAATCCCTGCTGCAGTGTGTAGAAACCTAGTGAAGAACTACAGGAACCGTTTGACCTCTGGAATTGTTAACAAAGGCTTCTGTACCAAATATTAAAGTTGTTTACGCAAGTGATCAAATACTTATTTGTCACAGTAATATACAAATAAATTGTTTAAAAAAATCGTACAATGTGATTTCTGTATGTTTCTTCAGATTCTGTCTCTCACTGTGGAAATGAACCTATGATGAAAATTTTAGACCCCTCCATGTTTTCTAAGTGGGAGAAGTTGCTAAATCACAGGGTGATCAAATACTTATTGACCTCACTGTATGTAGAAAATTTCATAACACATTATTGCCTTAAATTACAAGTTTATTTAAGGTACAAGCCTCAGATTAATGTCTAGAACCTGCCAGTTTGGGGAAATCTAGAACACATCAAATGAGGCTTGACAGCCGTGACCGCTTGCCATTCTACCAGTGTTGATACACAATCCTCTCCACCGACATTTCCCGACAGTTTAGAGTCAGCATTTCAATAACAACTGAGCTGGGGAAAGCCTGGAGGGCCTATGCTGCAACACAAAGCTCGCACTTTAGAAGAAAATATATTTTACTTTCTACTTTTAAGAGAGCGCTTGTCCCCTTAGGTGCTCTATAGATTTCAGACTTTTGTTGACACCATGCATCATTAATTTTTTGCTCACCTTGAGTGTGAGGCTAAAGGCTTTTTTTTTTTAAATTTTTTTTTAAAAGCTTCCATTGTTTTACAATCCTTACATTTGTGAGCCACCTTACTACATGTCTTCTACATTTAAAATTTCTATTTTTTTAAGGTCCAGTGCTGGAAATAAGAATGGACAGTAACGTGAAATGTGAGTTAGATCAAACAGCTGATCTAACTCACATCCTGTCAGCAACTCCTCTCTATCCTCCCGTTTCTCCACCTAACGTTATGCTCCAACCCTTAAGTGGTTAACAGCCATCTAGCTGACTCTTAATTGGCCCAGACTGCCATTACTAAGGATTTCTAGAGCCATCCCTTAGCCTTTTAATGACAGCTGCTTCCTCCATTAATTCTCGATCAATAATGCAAAAAAAAAAAAAAAAAAAAAAAAGCCTTAGAGCCGAGTCCATCCTGCCACAGCCTTATTTTCTAATGTGCTTCGAGAGCTAATGAGTCAGGCTAATAGGACCATCATCATCACCACTCAGGAGTTTACCAGAGGAAGTGGCTGTTTCTCTTTTAGCTTAAAAAAAGCACTAGATAAGCTACTGGTGTGTCAGGAAGGGACATGCACAACTTGCATTGTTTGACAAGTCCTATGGGGTTTTACAATCGTGACTTTTTTTGTATTAAATATTTATTTGCTTGCTATAGTGCAAGTTTATAACTTGCATAACTTATAACAGAAAAAAATATTTAAACAATCTTAATAAGCAAGAACACTTAAAAAAAAGGTAGTAGAACAAGAATGAGTATTCTGACAAATATGACAGAGTTACTGCTGTTTATTTCTCAAAGAAGTCTATGGGATTTTGGCTTTTTGGAGCTTTTTTGGAGCTTTTTTGGAGCCTGTTGCAATAGGATGGGGGATACGTCACTTAGTTCAGTTCTCGTATACAGTCAATGGACATATCATTACATAAATCAGATATTTTATAGAATGTAACACTTATTTATGTCAAAGTTATTTCTGTAAACACAAGACAGTATAAAAAACAGACACCAAGTGCCGAGTATGATTTCTCTCAAGTGGAGCTGGAAACAGACAACCCTTCAACACTTATGCTCCAAACAGCTCGGAGGGTGTCTGCCCCCTTCTCGTATCTTTTATAACATACAGAAGCACAGCAGTTAGAATGATAAATAAAGTATATGCATTCAACATTTGCTCCCTGTTTAATATTCTAACAGCTGCATTCTCATATCATAAATAGACAACTTAATTTCTGATTTTCTGTCAATGAATCATTTTCACAGTCCTGTTAAAATGTACACTAAGAAGGATATATTGACTTTTAGAGTCCTTTATCTGCTTAGGCATTTTAGTCAGAGTGGTCAGGGGAAGTGAAGAGGTGTTGGAGTTGGTATGTGTCGTTTCCCTCCTCTTCTTCACTGTCCGCCACAGCAGCCCGTAAGTGAGCCGTTTCAGGCTGTTCCGGTGCGTGGAAGGTCACATCTATGATCCGTAAGATTACTTCACGAATGCATGGAATGCAACAGCATCCACAAAGAGTCAGCAAGGCTGCAAAAACGGCCACAGACAGGAGAATAGATGACACTAGGCTTTTGTATCTGCCAAACACCATCATCGACTGGTCCGACATTTATGTGTTCACTATGGAATGAGCCTTCCTTTTCCTGCTTAGTGTCCGTATAGCCTCCAGGGCCTTTGTGAAATGTCCATCGGGAGCTCTGTTATTTGGGATGAGTCTCCAAACATGCTGCATACTCCACCTTTCTCAGCCAGAAGCATGTCCAGGGCTATTCTGTTCTGAAAGGCTATGAGGGAAGTTTCTCTCAGCTGCTCATGGACTGCTGTGACTGCTGTGACTTGACAATAGTTAGCCAGTCTTTGCTCATTGTAATGTATGTAAATAATTCTGTCAACATTCTTGTTAGGTGTCACAGGAAACAGTGCACTTATGATTGAGATGTTGCCAAAGCCAGCTGCAACTTGGTCTGCCAGCTTGTATTCGTCTGGAACACATCGATGTAGGTGGGATCATCTCCCCGCAGTTTGATAGGTCGCCACGGGTTTTAGATCTTGAATGTGAATAACAGACATAAGTGAATCGACAGAAGATGCAATAACATTCCCCTGAGAGGCAAGATTTTTCAAGGCACAAGTGCCCGATACATTTTCCGGTAATGCGGTAAAGCATGATACTGTCACAGGACCACCAGGTGTCTGCTTTGCTCTGCTTCAGTGGGGTGGTGACATACTGGGTGGATGAGCAAAGACTGGCTTCAATGAGGCCCATACTAGACTCACAAAACAAGTAAAAGTGTTTGCAGCAACATCAGTGCTAAACGCAGGTTTTTCATTACTTTTGGTGAGTTGATTGGTGCAAACACTTTGTCCCAAAGCGAACATTCAGTTTTTATTGTTAATTTGCTCATCATTTTAACTATACATGCTTCATTTAATTTAGGGGTGGAGCAGCTATTTTTAGTAATGGCCTGGGATCCATACATGCAATGCAATTAGACTTCATAAGGTCTTCCAGCCTGTTCTGTTTGGAGTAACCAATTATTTACTTGTGTCATTACTCCGGTTATGTCGGGAAATTTCATACCAACAGTTACTAGCCGTACGTTAAAGACTTTCACTTTGTGTCAAGTCTAAGATGGCTGCTGCCGCTGTGTCTGTGTCTCCGTCTCCCTTGACTGCATCAACGTATGCCGATACACAGATCCCTAACCTCGAAAAGGACATCCATAAACTCTCTGATGAGCTGAGGTCAAAGAATGATATGTTGAATTCTTTGCTGGACCTGGCGCATCAACTGTCAATGCATATTGCTACTCTGAAAGCGGCTGTGAAAGACACAGCCGCACATTGGTACCTTGACACCTCGCTGCGGCCTTCCTTGAGCTTCAAACCCAAACCACTTTGGTCTGAGGTGGTGTGCCGCAGGAAAAAAACCTGCTTCTTGGACCGAGAAAGAAAGCCACCCGAATCTGGAGGCTCATCTTCCACCAGCTCCTGAGAGACGCAGTGAGCAGACGCCCTGACACCAGCTGCCGCCCAGACGTAATCTACGTCCCCACAGGATCAAACAATGCAGGGTTTCCATCAGCCGTAAAGACCGTCAGGTTAAAAGTCTGCTGCCTCCCCCCTGGGTGTTGCGGTGACCGTCACCACCTCTTCTCTTCCTCGCCTTTCCAGCGGCTGCTTTCCTTAGCCCACCAGGTGTATCGCCAACTCCCACTTGTCCTCCTGCGGTGACGGCCCTACTTACTTTGGCGGCCAGATCTGGTGGCAGTGGGTATCGCCCTGGCTCCTCCTTTCCAGGAGGTTCCTCGGATACCTCTCATGTTTGGGCTGTTTCTGCCACTGATAGCCTGCCACTGATAGCCCTCCTCCTCCCAGCATGGCATTGAGCCATCGTCCATCTGCCCCGGCCCGGCAGCAGTTCACGCCTCCTGCTATGCCCTGCTCCCCCGCACCAGCCAGGGCTTTCAACAACCTTAACAGCTCCAAGTCCTGGCCTGTGGCTGACCCAGCCAGGTATGTCTCACCTGCACTGATCTCTCAGCAGCATCTATTTTCCTATCCACAACCTTTGTTTCCCGCAGCAAAACTCTTGGTAGGAGACTCAATTATAAAGTGCTGTAGATTTTTTCATGCAACCACTCATTGTTTTCCTGGTGCTACAGTCCCCACCCTACTGGATAAACTTACAAACAGCACCTACAATAACCAGAATCATCATCCATTTAGAGACCAATGACACTTCACATGGTCATTCAGAACTCATCATGTTATGTTTTTAGCCACTTGTGGGAAATCTGTTTTTATTTCCAGCCCTCTCCCCACACTAGTTCACGGAACTGAGAGGTTTAGCAGGATTTTAGCGCTCACCACTTGGGTTAAACACTCTTCTTTCTGCTACAACTTTGGTTTTACTGACAGTTTTAATCTTTTTTGGGATTGCTGTTCCTTCTACCAACGCGATGGTCTCCATATTAACCATCTGGAACAATTTTTAGCAGCTAACCTAATTTATGCAGTTCAGTCCCACAAACTTTATGATTGACAATCAGTGTCAGCACCTCTCCCCCTTCTGACAAGATCCCTGTCATCATCAGGCCTTAAACCAGTACCAACCTACCAACCTATTCCCAGAGGTCCCTGTCTTCCCTGCCTCATTACCCCCCCTGCAGACACTCACTGTGGATGGCAATCAGGATATGCTATGTTGCCCCACAGACCAGCGCAAACCTTCCATCCTTTGCAAAGAACAAACGCGGTTTGCATGCACACTCAATCTCGAACAAAGCTTGTTATTTGGGTGACTTGTTCACATCTGAAAATCTTGACTTCATGGCCATCACTGAGACTTGGCAGCAGGTTACTTCCAAAATGAACTATGGCCTCCTGGCTGCTCTGTTTTTGGAACACCTGGGGTTGAACGGTGTGGAGGAGCCCCCACACTCATCCATAGTAACTCCCTCTATTGCAGACAAATTTTAACTCATTTGAGCTCCAAATGACTAAGATTGGAAATGTAGTCTTCTTTTATTGTATTTTAGTCCAGGGGTGGGCAATTATTTTGACTCACGGGCCACATGGGGTTCTAAATTTGGGTAGAAGGGCCGGACCAGGAGCAGATGCGTGGAGTGAGACAGAAATACCATGGAATCTGGATGAAAACATTTGGATTGAAAATTATATTTTAAAAGAGTTTTTAGGTTAAAACTTTTGTTCTCATTTTAGAGCCAATTGCACCAACGGTTTGATATACCTAAAACTTAGAGAAATGCTGCGTTCATGTGGTGTTTGAATGATCTTAAGAATGAAAAACAACAAATCTTCAAACACCACATGGATGCTAGAGCAGGTTCCCCCAAATTTTTCTTGTGAGGGTCACAATAACTCTTTCTTTAAACTTCTTTTATCTTTCTTTTATTGTAAAGCCCTATAGTAAAGTTTGATTAATGCATGATCCTTTTAATAAAATAAATAACACTATGAAATAAAAAAAAATGACCCAAATAACTGATTTTCTAATACAAAGAGTCAGGAAAAAAACATACTGACACATTAATAAGAAAAAAACAATAAATAGAGGATCCTCTTCTGTCATTTTCCCGCTGAGACTTTAAGCGCTGCAGCTCCTCACACGTCTCACAGTTTGCGCTCAAACTGAGCAGCTGTGCGCTGTGTCCTGCACATCTGTTTCTCATCCAGTAACAATGAAGAAAAGCAAATTTCTATGTCTTCTGGAGCTACACATATATCTGTGTTACCTTTTCTCCAGTACAGAGTTCCCTCGTTTATTGCAGGAGTCACGTTCTAAAAATAACCGTGATCGGTGAAATCCACGGAGTCTGATTACAGATGTTTTATGGCAGTAAAATCCCTCACTACACACTACAAACCACTTTTCTCAGACAGACATGAACATTTTCACCCTTTTTCCTTCTTTAAATTCTCAAAGTTGAAACCTTCATAGAAATTAAGTCCAGGATCTTAGAATCAACACAAAGATCTGATTGCGATCAATGATTTCTGTACATCTGAAGAGCTGAGCGTTGCTGTACAGGAGACACGGCATGGAGGAGATTGATTGACAAGGTCTACAGTTAATCAGGAAACAGAACAGTGAGCGCTGTTTAAAAAAAAAAAAAGCAGCATAATCGCTCTAAAAGAATGAGCAAAACTGCGAAAGATGAGCTGCATTCTCACGTGCAGGTCTTGATCATGTAGCCAGATTGAAAAAAAATCATGCGTCTCTGATATTGTTCAGTGGGCCGGACCAAACATGGGGGCGAGCTGGATCTGGCCCGCGGGCTGCAGTTTTCTCACCCCTGCTTTAGATCAGATATGTGTTTGTCATCCTTATCTCTAGGCTCTCCATCCTCCTGTTCAACTGCTTTTTCCTGGTCTAGTCATGCTAACTCATGCTGGTGCTACTGGGTACAATCTTGGGCAAAATGTCCACGCTTCCCACACCTTCAACACATATTGTCACTTCTGTCTGCACTTTTTTCAGCATTTCTGTAACCACCAAAATCACCCCCTCTGCTTCTTCCTCTATAACCACTACGACCTTTTCCTCTCGGGCGGCCTCGTCCGCCTTGAAACATTACATCTCTTGCACTCACCATCATTACTTTTACATCATCTTCCTTTTTCTTCTGACTGCAAAACTTTTCTGCATGTGTGGCAAAAGTCACATACTCTTGTAATCTTGAAGTGAGAAACTGAATCATCTGATGTTCTGGAATTCTGATGTACTGCATTCTTTAACTGTTGTGTGAACACGCCATTCTCATCCTGATCTTCAGTCAAACCGCAATGAGTTTTAAATCCACCTTCCATTCTTTTCGTATAGTCTTCAAATGGTTCATTATCTTTCTGCTTTGTTCTGTTAAAGTCACTATAATTCGGTCTTTTCCTGTACCTCTTGAAGGATGAAAAATATCTAGTCGCTTTGTAGATACTTCCTTTTGCGTGTTCAAAAAGTGAGAAAACAAGAAAACCACGGATTCTTTCAGATAAAGATAAACAAGATTTATTCCCTAACAATATTTCTAAACATAGTAAAACCGGAATTATAACGAATTGATAACGAACGTCCGGGTTCCCAGGGGAAGAGAGAATGGGAACACGGAACTCTCCCCTGATCCGCATTTTTGTTCCGTGCCTGCAGTCCCTCCTCCAGGAAAGAGCATGGCCGCCACACTCCTCCTCCAGGACGCGTAGATTGGCTGGGTGACCGGTCTGGTCACTCCCTTAAGTCCATATTTGGTCCCAGCATCCGTTTTGGCGCCAAAACAGTCCGTGGGGGTTACTATGGCAGACGGACGTGTCCGGCCCCCAACTGTGTCCCCACAGGAGTTCAACACCCATCCGGAACCTCCTCCACAGGCGTCAGTCTCATCCTTTTGGTCTTCCACATGTGAATCTGCATCCAGAAGTTTTCCCATGCAATGTTAATTTCATGATCCATTGTCAGGCTGCAGTCACAGTTCCACTGTCTTTAGGAAAATCCAGGTGCCTCTGTAGGGGGTGAGTTCTGGGGCTCACAGTGAAAAGAGACAGGATGTCCCTTTGAAATTCAAAGTCCGGGAGCTTCCACACTTAATCTGAATACAATCTAATGCTGAAATAAAAAGATAAGACAGAAAACCTGAAAGAAGTAAAACCACAAAAATATAAATTCCTTCAGTTCCCTCTCTTGACCTCATGAAGTGAGGTCACACAAAAACACAACAACTAAACATTTCAGCAGGTGCAACTGTGGTCGTAAGCCCTCACATTCTACAACACAAAATCAATGTCAATAAATGAGATTTTTAAACTGGGTGGTTGATTAATGCAAAGAGTGTAGGAGCGAAAACTGCCGGAGCTAAACTTTAACCATCTTTGTGTAAGATTCATTTAGTATTCAGACAGGTAAAATTCTCACTACGACCCCACGCCCCTTTGGCGGTCATCCCTAAGGATACTCAATGCCCACCAAATCTCAGATCACTTTTGACAATACAGATTACATAGAGCAAATTAAGAAAATACAAAAACACAAAATTGCAAATTCAAATAAAAACTAAAAATGCAAATTCCAATTATCTAAAAAGTAAAAATATAAAACATAAAGACAATAAAAATAACACTTCCTGTAAGAAAAAGAACACCTAGGATTCAGGGAGAAAATGGAGAGATGTTATGACAAAACAAAATCACACAGACTGATTTCTCAGCCAAGGTGGTGAAAATGGATCACTGACGGGTAACAGCACATATTGTCCATGCGCCCGAACCTTCTCTCCCAGAGCCTGCTCTATGAGGCGTGTCATAAGAGTCCTAAGGCAGGGAATACAACAACAACCACACAGAGTTAGAATGGCTGAAAAAACTGCTACTGCAACAAGAATGGAGGAGATTAAAGTTTTCCATGGACCAAACACTTTTAGCCAGTCATCCCACATGGAGGTATCCACACCTGAATGTTCCTTCATTTTGTTGTTCAATGTGCGCATACCTTCAATCGCCATGGTCAACTTACCATCCGCCTGCGTATTGTTTGGGATAAAAGAACAACACTGATCACCAAAAATACCGCAAACACCAGATTTCTCTGCTAATAGCATATCTAATGCGATTCTGTTTTGGAATGCCATTAAGGATGTGGCCTTCAACTGTTCATGCACAGCTTCGAAACCTGCGATAGTGTAGTTTCCTAATTTTTGAACATTATAATGGATGTAATTAATTCTGTCCACATTTTTATTCGGAGTTACCCATAGAAAAATACTCTCAAAACCAGCTGCTACCTGATTTACTAATTTGTAGTCATCGGGCACACCACGGGGCACACCTAATGCGTCAATATAAGTCGGATCTGCCTCATTCCAACGAACTGACCGCTTCCTCCGAGTTAACTTTGATTCACGTTCTTGTTCCACAGCAGCTAACACATCAGATAAACCAATAGGTCGGACATACACAGGGAGTAATAATGATATTAAAGCACAACGTCCTGATGCATGCATAGGTAACCTATCAAATATCTGATCTGTCCCGCACCAAATCCAGAGATCAGCTCTAGAGACAGGGTTAAAATCACTAAGGGTTTGAATGTCATTACACCAGTCATAATCAATATTTCCCAAAAACATAATTCCTTTATCCTTTGAAAATTCAAAACATGAAAAATTCTGTTTAGCCACTCTCCTGTCAAACATGGGCTTACCTTTTTCGCTGGGAACCACTGGATAATATTGATTTACCTCTGAACATTCTAATTTGGAAGGAATTGAATTAACCATGATGTCTACAATACATTGTGATGTAACAGTGGCAGGTACCACCCTCAGTAATGGTCTAGGGCCCATACAAACCAGACAGTCAGCTTTGGTCGTGTTAGCCGCCTGTTCCACCATCAGCAACCAGTTATTAGCGTCCCCACTAATACCCGTTGTAGCCTGAAACCAATTATCTGGGGAAGGAGTACCTTCAATGATTTTTACCTGTTTGGCCGGACCGGAACCTAGCACTGTTCGTATGTGGGTGGTGGTGGTAGCGTTAAAATCTGGACAGAACATAACCTGCCAACACGGATCTTTTCCATTCGCCCATGCACAAATAAGTAAACGTGAACATAAATTGATGTAGCCCTTTGTAGGTGTAGGAAAAGGTTGACCAGTAGTGTTAACACGGAAAGTGAAAAATGAATCTGAAACTGTAAAATTAGAAATTATTTTGGACCACTGTTGAGCCTGGGATGTCCAACCAAAGGTACCTTTCTTCCAGGATGATTCCGCCGTGGATCTAAATATAGATCCCCATCCTCCATCTCCTAACCACCCTCGGATGTACCAGTGATAACCCTTCCACTCACTTGCTGTTCCCCAGTGATCATGCTTAAAATTCCCTCTTGGTGCTATAATCAACACATCCATTGTTTGATTAGGATTGTAGCAAAAGTAAGGAATTCCTAAAGGGGGCGCCAGAGGGCCACACATCAATTGCTCAGCTTCCTTGGTGTAAGTCCAAACATCATAAAGTGCATCACGCTTTATTCGGTTATGTCCTGCAGCCGTCTGCCTGTTGGTTTGAGTCAGGTTAGATTTGGCACGATTTGCTTGAAGTCCTAGTAAATCAAAAGAGATGAACCATACGAGAAATAGTAAAAATAAAACAAAACCAATACCCCTTACTGTCCATTTCCCTCTCTTGGACTGGAACAACTCCAGTCCACTAATGGAAGAAAACATAGCAAACATCTAGAAAAATATTAAAATGAAAAAATAGAAAATAAGAATAGAAATTGAATTAAAAATATAAATGGAAAAAAATAGAAAATAAATATAAAAATATATATATATATACACATATATATATATATATATATATATATATATATATATATATATATATATATATATATATATATATACATAAATGGAAAAACAGAAATGTGAAGTGAAAACAACAAACAGTTCAGTGCACCGCTCAGATTAACAGTCGTCCTGTCCTCGTTCCTGTGAAGTGCAAGGTCTCAACATGGAGTAATGATACCACCTATTACTTCTGCCTTGCAGCTGCACAGCAGATGTTGTTCGAGCCGTGACACGATAAGGGCCTGTCCACCTAGGCTGTGACCACTTCCGTTTGAATGCTTTCAAGTAAACATGCGTCCAGTCAGCTAGATCTGCGCTCGGTGGGTCAGCTGAGGGCACGTCCTTGTCTTGAATCTGCGCAGAAAAAGCAGATGTAAAAGCATGCAACATTTTCCAATATGTGACTAATGACCTATTGGGGGAGTGGGTGTCATCTAACAGTCTAATAGTTGACGAGGGACCAGGCATCAGTCTACCAGTCAAAAGTTCGAACGGAGAAAAACCGGTTCTGCGATTAACTGATTATCTAACGGCCAACAAAGCTATAGGAAGAGCAGTAACCCAGTCCATGTTAGTCGATGTGCATATTTCTGCCAACTTTTCTTTCAGTGTGCGATTCATGCGTTCCACAGAGCCCTGTGAAGAAGGATGATAAACACAGCCAAACTTATGTTGTAATCCAAAAGATGCTTCAACTTGCTGTAGATGCTTACCATTAAAATGAGTTCCATTATCCGATCTAATTTTTGCAGGGAAACCATGTGTGGGTATGTAGTGATTTACCAGTGCTTTGATGACAGAGATGGAGTCCTCTTTCTTGCAAGGATAGGCTTCCGGCCATCCTGAAAAGGAGTCAACAATAACCAGCAAATACAGCTTACCTTGCACTGGGTTGATCATGTCTGTGAAATCCATCACAATCTCAGCTCCTGGCCAGGGGGCAGGATCGAAAGTCCCTGGCAACGGTTTAAGGGTGGGCCTGAAGGCAGGTCTCAGCAGTAGGGGCTCTGAGTTTGAAAAGGACCATGGCTCCTGCATCACCAAGTGGTCCCAAAGCTCCTGGGCACCCCTAGTGGTATTGTCCATTTTGCCACTCCTGTGGTCCCTTGGTGTGGGCAGTTCCGTGCCCAGTGATCCGGGGCACCACAGATGAAGCATTCATCTCCAGCTGCAGCTGGAGGAGGTCTTCTGGATGAGCCACGCCTCCCAGGATATCTGCCTCTCATCCTTCCTTGGCCACTGAAAACCTGCGTCTGCCACATCATTGCTGCTGGTTCTGGGGATGTTAGACTCATCATATTATTTTGTTTTTTAACATCTTTTTTATCCTGTTTGTCCTGAGTGGCTTCTTTACGAGCTTGTGCGAGCTGTAGCTTCAGTAACTGCTCTTTTAACTGCTCAATCTCTCCCTCTGCCTTTTCCTTTTTCTCCAAATGCACTCTGCAATGATAAACCAAATGCCTTTTAAATCGAGACTCATCACTTGCCATCAAGTCCGGGTCTGTTTTTAAAACATCCCGCACATCCTGAGGCAATCCTGCCAGGATTGCAGTCCTGAACATGACTGTCTCAGGAGGTGACAGGCTTGGATCTCTACCCGTGCTGTCTGTCCATTTTTGGACACACTCTGAGTAATGTGAGTTGGGGTCCTTACCTGTGAAGGGGAAACTGGATGGAGCTGCAGTCTGTGGATCTGGAAAAAGTTCTCTGATTGTATTGAAAACCGGAGCCCGAACGTCCACTAAAAGAGTGGAGTCCGCGAGGTCCTGCACATCTGCACGCTGTTCAATGGACTGGAGCTCAGTAACTGTGGCTGTTACTCCTAAAATTTGTCTTAAATCTCCCAGACATGGAACATGACCTTGCATAACTGTACATAATTGCTGAAGAAAGTTACGTCCACCATTCGACACACGTGGTAAACGTTCAGCCAGCGTAGACACATCCTTAAGTGGGAGGGGCTGGTAAATGGGCAAACCAGCTCCCGTCGCTATCATAGGCAACATGTGAGTTGTGTCTCCTCCTTTCTTACCTTTTCGGGGTCTTAAATTATATTGCAGTCTACTTACCTGCGTCAAATCCTGGTTGGTGGACAGGACATGTGGTCGACGTGGAGGGTCTTCTTCCTCCTCCTCCTCCTCATCGCCACCTTCCTGTTCTGGATATAATAGTCTTTTAGATTTTTTGACTTCAGCTGGTGATTTATACTGACCTGCCAGACGCTCCAATGCATTCTCAAGATGCGCAGTGCGGGTCTCATAGGAATCCAGGATCTGCTTAACCTGTGGGTCAATCAGGTCTGCTGCAGCTCCCATGGCTGCAGCTCCCAAGGCCTCCTCCTGTGAAGCTATAGAACTTTGAGGTGAGGGGTATGCAAATGCTCCTGCATAACTTACCCATGGCCCAGAGAGGGGGTCTGGATGAGGATTCAGGAGGTCTCGGGGGAGGTCTGCTCTTTTGTCACCCCTTTTGGACCGCCTCTCCCGCAGCATGAGGGCAATATGCTGTTTCTCTTCAGGGGTTAAATCTTCATCCATGTCACAAGCCACTTCACCACAAATTTTCAACATTGGATACATTTTTTGAGGAGCATAGGGAGGGGGGAAAGTTACAGGTGGGGTTTCTGTCCCTACTGAAAGGGGAGGGTAAAAGCGCAGGAAGGGGGGGCTTTGGGGGAGGATGGTGTCACAGTACATTTAGAACTTTGCTGTTCTGCCTTAACCGCAGCTAAAGCTGTTGCAGCTAAAGTCAACTGATGAACAGCACGTCTAATTTCAACAGCTTCCTTTTGTTTCCGTTTAGTTTCTCTCTTTTCCATCCATGATCCTTCTTTCACCTTCTCATCCAACTCCTGAATCTGTTTCATCACACAATTGCTTCACAACAATCCAAAGTAATATGGGAAATAATAAAACAAACAGACAAACGAAATCAAACATTGTAAACATCGTAGAAATTCTTTTTAAGGAAGTCCGGATCTAAACCACCAAATAGGCATAGGAAATGTCAATAATACTTGTTTGGACAGAGTTGAACTAAAGCACAGTAATTATGATATACAAACAAGTTAGAGATGTGTATTTAAAATGAGAAAACCGAAAAAATTTCAGAACTATTTTACACAGAATCTAATTGTAGTGGTACTACCTTAAAAATCGTTTTCGTCGAACCAAAAGCCCACCGAGATTTGTTTTGATCGTAGTCTTACAACCGAGGTCATGACCATGTCCAATAAGACAATCCCCGCGATGATTGTACCGCAAATTTTGTCCAAAATTCTCCAGATTTGTTCGTGAAAGTTCAGCGCCGGTCCGCCATGTTGGTTGCTAGGAACGCCGACTCGCTAACCACGTGGTACGAACAAAGCAAATCATGGCCGTCCGAAGGCCCCGACACGCTAACCACGTGGTACACACAAAACCAATCAAAGCCGTACACACATTCGAGAGCAACTAAAACGTCCCGTCATTGGTCCATGTGACGTAAACACGCTGTGAACAAGATGGCTGCGTCCATAGAGCAGATAATACACAGGGAAATGTGGAAAATTCAGTTAAAATTCACAGATTTCAAACACTTTTTCATCCCATTCTTTCCAAAATCATACATTTCATTCCATTCATTCACATTCAAGTCATTTGCACCACTTTTGTCAAGTCAAGTCGTCTGTCGGCAGCGTCTCAAGTCTGTCGTCAAAAGAAAATACACCGGTGTCCGCATGTTCTCTGTCAAAATCACCCATTATGTTTATTATGAATCCTTCTGTGGTTTCTCTTCGCAGTAAAAAAATAATTTGTAAAAGGTCGCCGCCTTTCTGGTTCTTCCGAAAATCCTATACGCGCAAAATTAGTTTCTAATCTAACACTGTTTTTTGCCTTTGAGGCAACCTAGGAAACAGACGCAACCTACGAATTTATTTAACCAAACACTGTTTTTTATGCGGATCCAGCCGCAAAGGCTCCAACAGACGCAAACCTTACCGAATTTATGAACACCTTTTGTTCAGGGGACGGTAAAACCCACCTCAATATTTTCCTTTGCTCACGCGCACCGCACTGCCGGAGCTAGCTTAAATCGTCAACTGTTTTCTGCTAACGCGCACCGAGATGCCGTAGCTTAATTTGCAAATAATCAATTCTCCGTATTTTGACCGTTGTTTTTCCAGGGACACGGATAAACCACAAACCGATACGGGTGCGCTAGCCGCTCACACACTCCACTCCCCACATTTGAGTTATTCACTAGTTGAATAACGTAGTCAATACGCAGAATTTCAAACAGGTCTGCTTACCGGTTTTCTGATGATCAGGCCTTGAGGAGTTTGGTCCGTGAGCAGGAAGTGCACTGACTTTTCGCCGAAAGTCTAACGAGATCTCGTCACAATCCACCGGCTTCCTTGCCGTCACTTAAAAATCACTATAATCACTTTCAAAATCTCTATAAAAATCACTTTTATCACGTCGGGCTCACCAAAAATGAAGGATGAAAAATATCTAGTCGCTTTGTAGATACTTCCTTTTGCGTGTTCAAAAAGTGAGAAAACAAGAAAACCACGGATTCTTTCAGATAAAGATAAACAAGATTTATTCCCTAACAATATTTCTAAACATAGTAAAACCGGAATTATAACGAATTGATAACGAACGTCCGGGTTCCCAGGGGAAGAGAGAATGGGAACACGGAACTCTCCCCTGATCCGCATTTTTGTTCCGTGCCTGCAGTCCCTCCTCCAGGAAAGAGCATGGCCGCCACACTCCTCCTCCAGGACGCGTAGATTGGCTGGGTGACCGGTCTGGTCACTCCCTTAAGTCCATATTTGGTCCCAGCATCCGTTTTGGCGCCAAAACAGTCCGTGGGGGTTACTATGGCAGACGGACGTGTCCGGCCCCCAACTGTGTCCCCACAGGAGTTCAACACCCATCCGGAACCTCCTCCACAGGCGTCAGTCTCATCCTTTTGGTCTTCCACATGTGAATCTGCATCCAGAAGTTTTCCCATGCAATGTTAATTTCATGATCCATTGTCAGGCTGCAGTCACAGTTCCACTGTCTTTAGGAAAATCCAGGTGCCTCTGTAGGGGGTGAGTTCTGGGGCTCACAGTGAAAAGAGACAGGATGTCCCTTTGAAATTCAAAGTCCGGGAGCTTCCACACTTAATCTGAATACAATCTAATGCTGAAATAAAAAGATAAGACAGAAAACCTGAAAGAAGTAAAACCACAAAAATATAAATTCCTTCACTCTGTACCACTTGTTCACCTAATTCTCGCACACGGTAAGTTAGTTTATTGCCCTCGTGTGGTAGTGGGCAGTTGCTACCAGCCATGGGGTTCCAATTTCCCCAAACATGACCCCAATCTTTTCCCATTGCGGCCATCCAATCCTGCTGCACCTCCTGTCCATTCAAGTGATGTGTGCCCCTAACAGATTCCATATGCCGTACAAACTGCTCTGCATCATGTGCGTTAGGAGTAACTCCTTCCACAGCCTTTTTACCATCCTCCTGGTTCCATGTTCTATATACCTACATGGTGGGATTCTGATCATCACTATGTGGGTTGGTTATTTCAACCTTAGGGAAAGAATCCCCCTCCTCCTGATCTGCCTCATCCTTTTGCTCGGTTTCTAATGGATGTCCCCCTCAGGTTTGTGACCATTTCATCTGGAGTCTGGGGGAATGAAGCTGCCTGCACCCACTCGCAGCAGCTTCAAAACAACCCAGCTCTGACTTCACCTCCCTGAGAACGCATGGCCCCAGACATGCGGCTGTGAGGAGAGGCTGAACTCCTTTATGTGTGTGTCTCCAAAACAGTATGGCTGATTGTGATTTTCAAATGCACCTTCAATGTGTCCCGATTGAATGTAACCATTGTCTGTCCACTCCTTCCTTGGAAGTGAAACTTCAAAAGATACGTTTTTGACCCTTGTTTGTCTGGAAAACTGGATACGAACCAAACCAACAGCATTTCTTTACAGTCCCTTTTCATAAAGTTTCCAGAGGAAAACACATCCTTTTTGTCTGTTAGAGTTCAGGCAAAACGTAATTGTAAAACGTATCTTTTTAGTTAAGAAATTACAAAAGAACAAATGTCTACATTAGCCGAAAACAAAGGAAAAATATTCCTGTTTTCAGTACCTATTCACCTCAAAATGCAGGAACACCCTGCAGGAGTTACTGGATCCACTTAAAAGTGAGCTTTTAAGTGTATTTAACTGTTAATTCCACACAAAAAACAACCCCAAAGCAAAATTTGAATCCATTGACTCATCTTTCAGCATTCTTCTAAAAACCTGCATTCTAAGCACCAACCCTTCCCCATCCACGAAAACAAGTAGGTTTTCACATGTATGAAAGTGGGGAATACCAGGAAGAGCTTGTGCTGCCAGCACCGCCCCAAGGCTAACACACACACCCACTTTCTCCAATGAGGTAGTGGTAAGGCTCCACAATATGTACATCCATCTTTGTATAAGTGTCATGATTTCAAAACCGAGACAGACCCAGACGCTGGAACCCGGAAGGAACACAGGAGATTGAGAAGGTAAGTTAGAAGAATTTTTTTTCCTGGATGTAAATCCAACGATGACCATGGATGCAGAGTCTCGTAGAGGCATGGTATGATGTGGAACGGGTTGCTTGGCTGTGGCGTGGTTTCAGCAGAGGCCGAACTTGGATGACTTGGCGTGGATAATGGTCAATGCCGAGTCGTGGCGTAGGAGTAGCTCTGGAGGTGGAAACCAGGTGAACACTCGTGGAGGATATTTCCTGCAGGTGAGGCGTAAGCACAAGATTAGCGGGAGACAAACTTTTAAGAGCCAGCTACATGAGCGACCAGACTAAGCACCATAGAGGAGCAACGAACTGGCGACAAATGCTGGATCTGGATATGCTTAAGAAGGCTGTTGGTTTGATGAGTTGAGTGTCCACAGCTGGTGATGATCAGAAACAGAGCAGAGAGGGGAGGGGGAGGAGAGCTGCCAGAGGCACCATGACAATAAGTTTGGATGTTGTTTGTTTTTTCGTGGTGAAACTCAGACACGCTGACGAGGCTGGCTCTAGGTTGACATAATGAAATGTGCAGTACCTACGAGGAGCAAAAGGCTCTGTCCAGTGACGTGCAGTCAGGAGAGGCAGGTGAGGCACACTTTTCTTCTTATGGGAAGAAAAGACAAAAAGTAAATTCATTTATTATATTTAATCAGTAATTTGTGCTTTGCAGTCATTTTCCATTTAAATGTACCATTTTGGGGTGTTTTTTCTTTTCAAAATCGCTGAATTTCCGCATTTGCCGTTCAGATACTAAGAAGCGATGTGCGATGAGGCACCAGCCCGCTGAGCCTCACCTTGGATTGCGCAATACCTATGCAGTCCGACGGTACTGCTGTCTCTCTGTATGTCGGTTCAATCACTTGTACTATATGAGTTGAGTTTACATAATTTAGCAGATGTATATGATGTACTGTGTTTGTTTTTATAAATAACTGTATGTGAGGGACGTGTTTCTTGTGCTGAGCGCTAAACGCCGGCAAAAAAGCCGCTGGGTGAGGCCAGCAGTTCTCGTGCCTCATGTTAGGGGGCGCCGGTGAGCCCTGAGATTATGACGCTAAAAAATAATAGAATAAGTGATAGCAAGCGGCTAGTCATTTTCTTCAGAAGGAGCGGCGTATGGACTTTATTTACAAGTAAAGGTAATATGATAATAAGGTTTGTGCTTTTTTCTATGCTGCAGTTTGTATATGGAAAAAAACATATTGAAATGATATTTTAAACAAAACTCGTTACCTGTTGTCAATGAAATGGTGATTAAGTTACTCAGTATGGTTTGTAAATCTGACTGATGACGTCAGTGCCTCACCAGCCATTAAACTCACCGCACGTCACTGGCTCTGTCATTCAATTTGTCAATGATCGAGTTGTCTTACCTCCGGTTAAGAAAATGAACTCAGAAAATAACTTACATTTCATTTAAAAAAATCTGTCTTTTGTGTTCAAAGGTAGTATATTATCAAATATATGGATATAGTTTACTCTAAAAGGCTTAAGAAAAGCATTATCTAGGCCCTTTAAAATGTTGTACCCTTTTTGTTAAAAGGTTTCTAGAAACAATGTGAAACCTATCCCATGTGGCACTTTGGATAAAATTCGACAATGACAGTTTGTGACAAAACAGAGATTAATGCCAATGCTGAAGGCATTGCTTTTGTTATTATGTTTTTTTATCCATCTCTCTAGGATTTGGATGACTATTTATTGCACTTTCCCTTCTGTATTAGTAATATAATCTGCATCGCTAACATGGTACTTGGAAGGAAAACGACCTGTAAAGGTGGGGAGGCTGCAAATTCAAGTGTAGCATCTGCATGATCTGCTGTCTCATTTGCATGTAAATATATAAAAACAATGACTCAATATCAGTGCCTTGGAGGTTTTTTCTAATATTAATTCACCTCATTTAGCAAAGCATACAATAGTCCATTTAGTTTATGTTCAACATAATGCATGTGGGAGTCTAGCAGTTACAGGATATAAGCTAGGATATTTGCTGCCATTTGAAAATGCAGTCAGCGTGTGAAACATAAATTTCCACAGTGAAATCTTTTCCGACCCCCACTCCTCTGCTGTAACCTGGGTGAAGAGGCTTCCTCCGAAATCCAATATAATCTTGTAAAAACATGTACACCAATGGATTATCCATATGTCCCACCGTGTGCATTGCAGCTGAGTGATTGGTGGAATCCAATCACCTCGATCATTTTAAACAGATAGCCTCCCATTTGGATCAATACATGTCCAGACACAGGCTAGGAATATTTCTTGCTCATGGATTTTATTATCCTCAATCCCTCTTTGATTACATATGTTCTATGTTATTTTTCCTTTACTTCAAAATAAAAGGTTAGAACATCGAACAGGCTTGAACAAACTGGTATATGATGCATCTGGATGAAGTGACAGCTGTGTTGTTTTTGCAGATTTATGAAAGCGTTAACAAAAAAAGTTGAATGCTTTGCAGCCAAAACGTGCAGTAAGAAGCTGCAAAACATACAGTACAGACCAAAAGTTTGGACATACCTTCTCATTCGACTGTACATGAATACTGTTGTAAGGTATTGGGGCCAGAGCGGGTTTTCTGGTTTAAATTTGGCTTATTTTATTACTTCCTGTTGTCCTCTGATTTAGTCAAATATGAGCCCTTGCGAACTCTGAGATCCTCTGGCACTGGTCTTTTAACCATTCCCATGGTGAAAACCATGCTTTTAAGAAAAGGCTCGAGACCCATTTTTTAACCTGGCTTTAAGCTAATCTTTACTACTTTTATTTATTTATTTATTTATTCATTGTATCTTGTTTTATGAATTTACACTAGATTTTTAATGCTTTTTTTATTTACATTATTTCAATGTTTTATTGTTTATTGCTTTTTATCAGTATGTTTACTGTTTCAGTCTCATTTTTATTCTTGGTGCTTTCTCAGCTGGATACTCTCACTTTGCGTTGGCTGCTGTTCAGCCGCTGCAGCTCTAGATGGGGACCTCCATTGCCGCTTCAGCTGTGGTGGAGCGGTCCCCGCCTGTGATGCTGCATCTGGCAGGCTATGCAGCTATTCACAGAGAAGAAGGTCTAAATTACTAGCCTATTACTCATTGTCTTCCCCCATGGGTTAGGGCAGTACTTCTCAAATAGTGGGGCGCGCCGCCCCCAAGGGTAAGAGAATGAAAGGGGTGGGGTGGGCTCCAGCTGAGAGTTGCCCAGATCAGGATCATTGTGTGCCTTTAGATTACTCAGCTCGTGCTAATATCATTCTTTATGAACTACTGTAGACATTTTAATGATGTATCTTTATTTTCCATAAATGTGTTCTTTGTCTGCCTGTGGTTTAGTTGGTGTCAGTATTTGACATAAAGACATCAGGTAATGCAGGAAAACCGCTGCACTTTATGAGATCATATAGAAACTATAGATCATTTAGAAAATTAAAAATTGAATGATTTTTCTCAGTATCAAATGGTTCAGTGGTCAAAATGTTTCTAGTGTAAATAAGGAATGACAGATTTTTTATTTTAAGCTTTTCTTCTGTTTTAGATTAGAACAGGGTTTCTGTGTGGCAAAATAAATTAAATATTTGTTGAAAGTGGATTTATATGGCTTTTTTTATCGTTAAAAGATACAATTTCATGTATACTTGCTCAATTTTTATAGATACAAACCTTATACATTGTCTCTGCGGCGAGTGTGTGTGTGTATGTGTTGTGGGGGGGGCGTGCGAAACATTTTCTTTTTCCTAGGGGGGCCTTGCAAAAAATAATTGAGAAGCACTGGGTTAGGGGGTGGGAGGTGTGAAACGACTGGAAGGTTGTGTGTAGGTATAGGGAGGGGAGCCCTAATTTTTTAATTTTTGTGCTTATTTTAATTTTCATGCTGTTTTTATATTATTTATTTTGTTTTTTTCCATGTAAAGCACCTGGTGTTATCCAGTGTCAAACTTTTATACTAATATTTTGGTCTGAGGGATTTAAATATCGTACAGGCCTGTTTAGTGTAATGTCAGCATATGAACTTTACGCCATTTATTTTATGGTTTTAGGAGATCTACAGCCATAAATTCACAAATCTGACTAAGTAAAATGTAATCAATGCTAAAAGGAAAGAAAAAAAAAGATTGAAAATGAATATTTCTTCAGCCAAAGACGCAACATCAAGGGTAAACGAGCTGGTTCGGCTTCTGAGCCGTGGTAGAAGACAAAATTTTTTTTCGATTCGGCTATATATCATGATAGGTCATTTGGCGATATTTGTATACATTTAAAATTATGTCATGATGATATTTCTTCAATAATGTATAAGCGTTCTTCAGCAGCTGACTTTTGTTTTCCAACTGCGACCGCTAGTTGGCAGCGCCGCACACACATTTAGCCCCTTTGAACAGCTCTACACCGCACAAAACAAAGCAAAAAGCAGCTTGTTTTGTTGTTATGAGACATTCACTACACAGTTTTTCCTTGGGATGGTTACCGAACCGAAACTCTGTGCCATGTTACTGCCAGTATCATATAAAAACGTGGATTGCGGTGATTTGTAGTGGGCTCAGATATAGAATATTAGCCGCTGTGCAGCTGCACATAGCATCAGCCAAAATGCTGTCGGCAAAGCTGGCTAAAGGTCTGCAGAACCTCACAGCAATAGATTCTAGGTTATGGACCTGGGGGGGGGGGGTATTCCTAAATAATCAAAACTTTATTTATAAAGCACTTTTCATTTCAAAGTATGTTTAAACAAGCCTGACTTTAACCCTGAACTCTGGCTGAAATCCGCCTGAACTTGCTTACTCTGGTATGTCGGTTCCCAGAGACCGGATGTGAGTTAGCGTAATTAGGCTCGATTTAGTAATAACCCTGGGTTAATGCACGTGCACAGCAAGTACGTAAAGACATTCTCAATGGATCGCTGATATCTGACCGAAAGAGCTGCGCATGTAAACATTTGTTCTAATCGGAAAAAGTTTTTCTGGGCCCATGTACACAGTTGAATTCTAATCCGACCATTGATCCGATCAAGATATTTTGCGCATATAACTGCGGCTTGTGTCAGTTGAGGCTCTTCCTGTCTCTGCCTGTACTGCCCAGCACCCAACTCCATAAAGGATTACTGAGGCCACCACAGTGTCATAGAAAGTCCTGAGCAGCTGTCTGCATACACCAAAAGACCTCAGACCTCATTGATGGTCCAAGCAAAGAGATGTTGGTTCACGCCTGAAACCTCCAGCTTCCTCCTCACCATTGATGGCTGGATAGTGTTGAAAGCACTAGAGAAAGAAAAAAAACATGATTCTCACAGTGCCCCCAGGGGACTCCATATATATATATATATACTTGCCCCTTTCACCCTTCCGTGGGTGGTTTCTCACTCAAGCTCGGGTCCTCTACCAGAGGCCTGGGAGCTTGAGGGTTCTGCGCAGTATCTTAGCTGTTCCTAGCACTGCACTTTTCTGGATTGAGATGTCTGAGATCTTTCCAGGTATCTGTTGTAGCCACTCCTCCAGCTTGGGGGTTACTGCCCCGAGTGCTCCAATTACCACAGGCACCACTGTCACCTTCACTTTTCAGGCTTTCTCCAGTTCTTCCCTGACTCCCTGGTATTTCTCCAGTTTCTCATGTTCCTTCTTCCTGATGTTTCCTTTTCCTGGCACTGCCACATCCACCACAACGGCTTTCCTCTGTTCTTTATCCATCACTACAATGTCTGGTTGGTTCGCCATTACCATCCTATCAGTCTGGATCTGGAAGTCCCACAGGATCTTTGCCCTTTCATTCTCTACCACCTTCGGGGGTGTTTCCCGTTTTGACCTTGGGGTTTCCAGTCCATGTTCTGCACACAAGACCTCAAGTGGTGAAACTAGGCCAGTACACCTCCAACTCCATCACCCTGAACGTTGGAGCCCCGCAGGGGTGCGTCCTGAGTCCCCTGCTTTACTCTCTCTACACATACGACTGCGTGTCTTTGCACAGCTCCACATCCATCTTCAAATTTGCTGATGATACTGTGGTTCTGGGCCTCATTCACAACAACAACGAGACCGCATACTTGGATGAGGTAGAGAAATTGACATCATGGTGCCAGGACAACGATCTCTCTCTGAATGTGAGCAAAACCAAAGAACTGATTGTGGACTTCAGGAAGAGACAACAGCAGCCCTACACTCCTCTAATGATCAGCGGGACCCCTGTGAAGAGGGTGAGCAGCTTCAAGTACCTTGGTGTAAACATCTCGGAGGACCTGACTTGGACTACTCACATTCAAACACAGGTTAATAAGGCAAGGCAAAGACTGTACCATCTGCGACAGCTGAGGAAATTCAGGGTCTCACCAGCAATCCTGAAAACCTTCTATTCCGGTGCTATAGAAAGTGTATTGACTCAGTGTATCTCAGTGTGGTATGGGAACAGCTCCAGTCAAGACTGCAAAGCCCTGCAGAGAGTTGTGCGCTTAGCTGAGCGCATTTCAGGGTCTGCTCTCCCCTCCCTGCAGGACACCTACCTCAAACGCTGCAGAAGTAGAGCTGTAAAGATCATCAAAGATTCCACCCACCCCAGTAATCATATTTTCACTCTGCTGCCATCTGGTAACTACCGTAACTAACTAACTAACTAACTAACTAACTAACTAACTAACTAACTAACTAACTAACTAACTAACTAACTAACTAACACTACCGTAGCCTGATGGCAAAGACCGAGAGACTCAGGAGGAGTTTCTACCCCCAGGCCATCAGGCTCTTAAAATCCAAACGTGTATCCTAATTATTTGAGTCTATGTTTACATTCATGCACATCATTTTTGCATTCTATATTTTATTTAATTCTACAATACACATTTTTTCTTATTTCATCTTTACATAGCTTTACTCTACTTATGTATATTATGTATATTTTACAGAAATATATTTTGTACATTTCCTGTGCTGCTTTACTTAATTATTGCACTGTCCACGGAGCGGACCTGGCTTACATTTCACTACGGGTTGTAATGCTAAATATAACTTTGTATATGACAAATAAAGAATCTTGAATCTTGAATCTTGAACATGTTCCTGTATATTATTCCAGCCACTTGATTGTGGCGCTCCATGTATGCTTTCCCTGCCACTGTACTTTCCCTGTACTCATGCATCTTGGATGTTTCATTCTGGATAGTGGCTTCTACGCTCACTAGTCCTCTGCCTCCTTCCTTGCGGCTAGCATACAGTCTCAGGGTGCTGGATTTGGGATGGAACCCTCCATGCATGGTGAGGAACTTTTGTGTCTTAACATCCATGGTCTGTATCTCTTCCTTTGGCCATCTTACTATTCCTGTAGGGTATCTGAATAACTGGCAGTGCGTAGCTGTTTATTGCTCGGGTCTTATTTTTGCCATTGAGCTGGCTTCTCAGGACTTGCCTTACCCGTTGGAGGTATTTAGCTGTTGCAGCTTTACTACTGTAGATCCTGGTGCTGTGGATCAGGGAGTCAATGTCACGTTCGCTCTTAGCATATAGCTTGATGTCATCCATCTAGAGGAGGTGACTGATGTTGGCCCCATTTCTGAGTCATATCCATTGCCAGTCTTGCTGATTATTTGGCTGATTTTGGGTTCGGACAGCAACACAAATGGTGAACGTCCTTCAGTTTGCTCCTCTGGAGTCTCTACCAATGCCCTTCTGTGTGTTGCTCATGTATTGATCCATGTGCCTATTTATCTTGATCGCAATGATGCCTGACATGAGCTTCCATGTTGTGGAGAGACAGGTCATTGGTCGGTAGTTGGATGGGACTGCACCCTTTTTTGAGGGATCCTTCTGGATCAGGATCCTTTGCCCTTCCGTTAGCCATTCGGGGTGAATCCCATCTCTTAGCAGCTGGTTCATTTGTGCTGCCAGGCGCTCGTGGAGTGCGGTAAGCTTCTTTAGCCAGTAGGCATGTATCATGTCAGGGCCTGGTGCTGTCCAGTTCTTAATACCTGAGACTCTTTCTTGGATGTCTGCCACTGTGATGGTTACTGGATTCTGTTCAGGGAGGTTACTATGTTCTTCTCTCAGAGAGACCAGCCACTGGGCATTGCTGTTATGCGTTGTCTCTTTCTCCCATATACTTTCCAGTACTGTTCAGTTTCTAGCCTTGGTGGGTCTACTCGGCTGTTTTGACCCTGCCACTGAGCGTACACTTTTGCAGGTTGAGTTGCGAACAGCCTGTTTATCCGTCTGGCTTCATTGTCTCTTGTGTACCTCTTTAGGCAGCTGTTTAAGGCTAGGAGCCTTTTTTTTTTGGCAGTTTCCAGTGCTTCAGGTATGGGGATCTGGCTGTATCTCTTGGGCACTTGCTTTCTCATTGTACCTCTTTGAGCCTCTGTCAGCTTACTCACATCCTTCCGAGTTACCTTGATTTTGGCCTCTAACCGTTGCTTCCATGGTGGGTATTGTTTTCTTCCATGGTTGCTCTTATGGCCAAGCATGTCAAGGATCACCGCTGCTGAAGTGTAAACCAGTTCATTGGTTTCTGTGATGGTTGTGGTAGGAATTGCCCTTAATGCTTCATGCACAGTTTCCTGTAGACTTTCAGGCGGTACATCACTTAACCAATGTAGCTGGTGTCGGGGTTGCCAAGTGTTCATTCTAGACATGATCTTGTCTTTTAGGTCAGTTGCTGCCTCGCTCAGCGTAACTGTGGTTGTTGGGGCTTTGTACCCAATCTCAGGGTGGGAGTGTGGTATAGCCTCCTCTCTGACCTGTTGTTCTGGCTCTCCCGTGGTATTGCCATTGTATTGTATTGCTTCAATCTCAAGTTGTGATCGGAGTTGCCGCTTTTGGATGTTTGAGCATTGGGCTACCAGTTGTTTGGCAGTTAGCCTTGATTGGGGGTTTCGAAGCATCCATTCATTCCTCATTCTCATTCATATATATATATATATATATATATATATATATACATATCCACATATATACTTTCGCAGGGACTTATGGGAAATTTCTAGGGCACTCGATTTTGGGTTCGGACAGCAACACAAATGGTGAACATCCTTCAGTTTGCTGAATGCAAGTTAATGTTAGCGCTTTAACTTTAACATGTTTGAGAATAATGTTGAAAATATAGTAACAACTGACAAACACCGAGCATGTTTTAAATTAGTCTGTTGAAGATGGTATGGTTAGCTTGCTGTGATAAGAAAAAGTGGCAGAGGAGTTTACTTTTTTCGATTAACAGGATGAACAAGAAGAAAATGCCAGCAAAGAAAAGGTCTCGCCTTTTAGCGCAGAAAATGAAGGACAGAGAGAACACCCCTTAACCAAATTAGCAATGTAGTAAGTGTTTAAGCACTGTTGTTTCCTTTATATACATTTTCTTTATGTTTTGGTCATAACATTATATACCAAATTGTTTCAAAAATGACCTTTTATAAAATCATTGTGATCGTAGGGAAATTTTCTCTTTTGCCTTTTTTTTCTCTCCCTCAGGGTGTTTTGTAGTTGTCAAATGGGGGTATGGTTTTACTGGCAAAATCTTGACAAGCTTCTATATTTTGGCTAGAGAAGAGGCTTCTGTAGATCTAACTACAAGATCTTAGATCAGGAGATTCTGTTTTAGCAAAAAAGGTCAGATGGTCAATTTTACAAGGCCACAGTTGGATATATTCTGAGGAAGATCAGTCCAAGCAGCCAAAAGGCCACCAAGCTTCACAGAAATCTTTTTTAAACCTTCTGTGTGCAACAGGCTTTCTACATGCAGCAGGCCACAGCTCTGCTGGCCCACAACCCAATGGGTAGGCTTGTTAATATGATTAAATGACCAGCGCCTGAGGTTTTTTTTTTATCATTAATCAGATTTGGCAAGGTTAAAAACAAAAAAAGGATGAACAGCATTTGGATAACTTGTTATCCGATCAATGATCATACTTACTTCAGTTTGTAGTAATTATATGACAAATACAAGTTTTACTTGTATTATATAACATGTTTTTGCCCAAAAGATCCAACATATGTATGCTCTTAGATTTTGGGATTAAAAGTTCTAAACTCATTTAAATTCTTACAAAGTTAAAGTATTACAACACACTGTGAGCTTGTAGATCATAAATTTCCATTATTGAAATATTTTCAAATATAAGATGATCATAATTTTTTTGGTCATAGTACAACTGTTTTCATTGTTATTACTGGCCATACATAAAAACAGTAGATGTTGGTTTGGCCACTGTGGTTAATTGTAGTTAGGTTGGTTAGTATGTTGGTTATTTCAGTAGATTCAATAAGTCTGTAGTTATTTTTAATATCTATTTTGGCTAATTGAACCCTAAATGTAATTTAGGGTTTGATGTATTTTATGACATGTCTAACAGAGGGGGCACCACTGGTCCATAGCCCTGCAGAGACCATACCAATCACCGAAAGGCCTTGGCACCTCTTGTTCATCGTCCTATGAGTCCATAAAGTCCATACACTCAGCCCATCTGCGTATGGCCTCAACACCTCTTGTCCAGCCTCGATGGACACCATACATCTAGTCTATCACTGTATAGCAACACCTCTGGCCAATCTTCCTACGAAGACCATACACCATACCCAGTCCACCAGCACGTGGCCATGACACTCTAGGTCTGTCAAGCTGTGGTGGCCAAAAACCCAGCCCATCACTAATTGACCTCGGCTTGTCTGGCTCTTCAACTGGTGGAGGTAATGCGGCTAGTTCGCCAGCTGTTGGAGTCAATCCGCCTGACAGTGGAAAAGCAGCTAGCTTCCCACAGGTCAGAAGAGATGCAGGCAACTCATCTGACCACGGCAAAATCCTTTCTGGACAGCAGGCACAAAATGCATGGACACCGTGTGATTGATGAAGTCATCACAAGAATAGGCAGTCACTTTTCCTAATTCAATAATGGTATTGTTATCCTTACTTATATAGCAATTGGACCTTAAATACATTATATATTTTTTGAATTATCTTTAAAGCGTAAGCGGCACATAACGTAATAGCCGTGTTTTATTCGCAAGTTATGCGAATGGCATTATTTTAGTCTCAAAATACTAATATATATATATATATATAATCCATATTACTAAACTGCCTATAGGCTTAACAAATGTATTAATTGACTTCATTAACAGTTTGTTAAATGTTTTGCAGTACCTCATCTAAAGTGTGGAAGTGGTTAAATGCAGTTGGCATTGAATCCAAAGAACTGTCTCCTGGTGATGGGATTTGTTATGAATGTTTCGCTCAGGGTAGATGCTAATACTTCATCCTTTTTTTTTTTTTTTTAAACTTGTCCTGTCCAACAGCTGGGCAAACAGATGAGAGCTGAAGGACTCTTGTGTTGGACATATTTTGCTTTAACAACAGGGGTTATTAATCTTCAGACAAACCAGAGGAATGTCTGAATAAACCCCTTTTGTAGTTGAGGCCAAACTGTATTAAATTCCATCATGTTTGAAAATCTTTGGTGTTGGACCGGACGGAAAAGGAGAGAAGAAGAGAGAGGGATGTTAGAGAGGAGGGGGCATAGGAGGGTGATAATAGGAGGGGGGGGGGGTAGAACCATGAAGCAGGATAAAGCAACAACTTTACTGGATGTTTATCATTACGGTAAGGTTCAAGTGTAATACAAATCTCAAAGGGCGGGCCTGTCCGCACACACACTCAGATGTTATAAACACACCTGTTAACTGCAAAGATGTCCACATGTCAACATGTACACAAAACATGCACACAGTACAGATATTGTTCACACACGCATACTTATGCCTTTAAACCAACTAGTGTGAAATATTTCATTCATTCATTCACGCAAACTATTAGTGCAAAGGTGAGCTAACACCTGTGCTCAGGTGAGTGTTTATGTTCTTCTAAATGGATAGTGGAATGTGAAAAGAAGGAGGGAGAGCGCCCAGCCATCCCCGCACCAAGACCTACACCGCAGCCAGAACCCCCAACGCCACACGGCAGCAGGCAGAGAACAACCGCCCCCCGGGCGACCACATCCGCCACCCAGGCCAGGGCCAGCAGGACCACCACGAGGCCCCCAGAGCCAGAGAGCAGGGAGGCATGGGGGGAAGAGAGCGCCGCCCCAGCCCTACCAGGGGAGCAGACCCCCCGCCGCGCCGGGAGGGCCCAACGCAGGGCCCCACCCGAGAAGAGTGCCCACAGCCCCAGACGAGCACCTCATCACCACCCAGGAGTTCTGGGCCCCCCGCCCCAACCCCAGGTACGAGCCAGTACCCCCCAAGGGAGACCCGCTCTGCGCTCCAGGCAGCCACCCACCTGGCCTACGGTTGGTCCAGGAAGGAGCAAGGCAGGGGACAAGCGGCCCCGCCCAGGAGGGGGGCACCCCGGAGAAAAGGGGGGCCCGCAAGGGGTGTTGTAAACATGGCCCGACCAGGCTCGGCCACAGTTGGAATGTGGGCGGGGCCCAGCGCCCAGGGGCAAAAACCCGAACCCACCCCACAGGGAAACGGACACCCCCGGCTCAGGTGTAATGTGAAATCCCCCCCTGCGCGGAGAGAGCCCCGCCGGGCCCAGGAAACCGGCACCCAGGGGACACGGCCGCCGCTGCCAAGGGCCCAGTACCCCCCACCAGGGATGGGGTAGGGGACAGATGGACCTTGGACCCACCTTCCTTGCAAAATGTGTGTGCGTGTGTTTGTGAGGGTGTGTGTGTGCATGTGTGTGTGTTTGTGTTTGAATGTATATTATGAGGAGTAAAAGGTGTGTGTACTAGGGGGGTGCAGTTAAAATTGGTGGGTAGGGCACAGAGAGGACATTTCCTGATTACTCACAGTAATGTCCCCTCACCCTCCCCACCAAGGGGCCCTAAATGTCTAAGGTGCGGTTAAAATTGGCGGGTAGGGTGCTAGGAGGACATCTGCTGCTTGCTAGCAGTGGTGTCCAAGCACCCCCCCTACCAAGGGCCCTACATGTCTAAGGTGCAAATAAAACCGAGAGAGGGGGGGCCCATTCCATACGGCATCCTTATTAGCTATGATGCTAACGTCATCCAACACCTGCCCTATGTTTATTTGTTTTAAATTTGTCTGAATTAAATTTTTATTTTTCTTTTACAGAAAGATTTTTGTATGTTTATTCTGTTTTAACGTTATAAAGTTATTTTTACAAGCTTAATGCTTTGTGGTTGTTTGTGGTAAAAACCTTCCTCGCTTTAGATGAGGTACTTCAAAACAAATAATAAACTTAGTTATTAAAAATTTGTTATTAAAGTTAATTAATACATTTATTAAGCTTGTAAGCAGTTTAGTAATATAGACTTTGAAGACAATGGTCTGACTTTAAATGTTAATGAATCTTATTAACACTTTCAGGTATTTGCAAGACATCTATAATGGTAATAAATATCATACGAGCATCTTACACATTAATAAAGCCTATTAACTTAAGTTAGTTGATAAAATTGATTAAGCTTATTAACACTGATACATTTGGTAGGCATCTATAATGCCAATAAACGTATCATTAGCATCTTAAAAACATCCTACTGATAATGCTTGTAAATTTGTTAACTAAGTAATTTAATCAACCTTATTAAACTTATTGTACTAATAAACCTCTTACTAACTATCACCCTAAACATTCTATTATAATGCTAGTGAAGGGTTAACAAAGCTTGTTAAGGAATCTTAATATAAAGTGTTACCAAAAGTAATCAAAGCAAGAAAAGTGCATAAACAGAAACAACAAACAAAGGTTTATATCAATACAAAGATTCATTACACATAGGAAAATTGATTGGGAAATACTCATTTGTTCTCCATCTAATTAATTCAATTATTACTCTTACACACAAATAAACACATTTATTACTTTGTGTACAGAACATGACACAATGAAACTATTAACTATTAAAATGGTTACAAGAAGTTCAATAGATTCTGCTCAGTTTGGGAAATATTGTTCTGTTAACTTTAAAAGTGAAACATGGGTTTCTATTTAGCATTAAGCCTTTATTTTGCTTAAAACACCAAAAGGTTTTCCCAATTGGCTAGCGTCAACTAAATGTAGGCTGTCATACGTTTTTATTAGCTAACCATTTCCTCACACTGTGAAAACAAAATCTTGCCTTACATGGAGTGCTTTAAAATAGTGTTTTATGAGGGAATTGTCAAAAATGTTCCCTGTTGCAGTGCAGCAGTTTGGCATTATTTTCAGATGGAGGAACATTCCTCCAAACATAAGGGCCTATTTTTTGATGTCTTTGTCAAAGCTGTTAGGAAAGCAGGACATGATGTGTAAGTACAAAAAATGATGACAAAGGAGAAATGACAAAAGTAAGGCTGTCAAATGATTAAAATTTTTAATAGAATTATTCAGAATTTTCAGTGGATTAATCAGGATTAATCACTATTTGCAATTACACCTGAACCCTAACCATTTTTTTCCTGAAATGCATATCAAAAGATAAAAACTGATGCGACTCAGCTGCGACCACTTACCTCATCACCTGCCTGTCTTCTTAAGGAGCCCCTGGACCAGAATTCATCGCCAGTCCGTTGCCCCTGATGGTGCATAGTATGGTTGTCATGTTCATAGCTCTCGTTATTAAGCCTTGGTCTAAGTCTCGCTCTCTACCTTGTTCCCAGGAATCCATAAACACGAGTGGTCGCCTGCGTCTTCTTCATCCACGGATCCAAGCCACAGCATTCCCTCCTGTCACGCCTAGTGCCTCTGCCGTACTCTTGAAACACCACGAGCCTCTGCCGACCCACCAGTGACGCCACGAGCCACCGGACCGAATCATCCTCGCCGTGGGTTTTCTCCAAGGACGTCTACTCCGCCAAGAACAATCCCCAAATCAAGATTCAATATTAAAACCTTCTTTCACTCTACCACGTACTCACCTGTGTTTCTTCCGGGTTCCAGCGTCTGGGTCTATCCGTTGCGCTCGCCATGACAATGCACAGATACATAATTTTCATATTATGTCCGTTTATTAGCACAGCCAAATAATGGTGGTTTAAATCAAGCTGAAACATACTGCACACCATAATATGAGTCTTTATAATGTCCTATCGCTTCCTCTTTGGCATTCTTTTCAACCAAGATCTACAATTTACAGTATAAAATGAACAGAAAGCAATAAATGTAGGTCAAATAATAACAGTGGCCTACCACATTGTTTTTGAGTCATCTGTCGCATTTTTATGTGGAAAAAAACATGTTCAATAACATTTTTAAATCAAACCAAAGAACAATCTTTTACCTTTTCCTCCATTCTTTAATCCTGTTGCTCAAAAATTAAGTTCCTAACTACTATAACATGCTGCACTGAAACTGGTCTTTTTGTTTTAACATCATTCAACATCATCATTCAAATCTACTGAGCTTTACCATCTTTCAGCCAGTTGCTGAGGCAAACTAACTTTTGCACATTTTCTGAAAGTAAAGCTGACCTTTTCTTGTTCACAATGACCTGCAACTGAGAAAAGTCGTTCACAGGGAACAGTGGTTGCAGGAGTGGCTGGATATTTGTGAGCTAGTGAGGCCAGCTTCTCATGGGCTCCTGAAATGAGATGCCCACCACCTCAAGGGGCAGTCCTCCAATTTAATGGTGGGCTCTGCTCTGTACCTCTGTGTGGCAGGTTGGACCTCTTCATCTTCTGCAGAAGGCTGATTTTCTTCCTGGGTGGCCCATCATCATGTGTCTGTGAAGACTTTCTGAGTGATTCTTGTTGCAGCATCCCTTTAAGTGTGGTCCACACCGCTTCCCTGTCTGGCTTGGGCAGGCATCTCAAGTCTTTGAAACGAGGATCCAAAACTTTAGCAATCTGTAGCCATGCATTGTTGAGCTGTTCTTGACGGGATGCTAGGTCCTCCTTGAACTTGAATTGGTCTTGAATCTCACCACATATGCAGGGTCCTCAACACAGGCTTCCATCTGGAGATCCAAGTGGCAGAGAGGAGGTAGTACTACAGAACAGGAGACATAGGCCTGTCCACCCAGAAGTTACATACCTACGCACAAAAACACACACATGCACACAGAGACAGTGTATTATTAGAACAGTGGTTATCAACACATTATTATTATTATCATTTTTTTACATATATATAGCGTTAATTTGGACACCTATTTTTGATTTAGTCTTAGTCTTGTGCCAAATGTCCTTGTTAGTTTTAGTCATATTTAGTCTGTCATTCACATATCTTTTTTTTGTTAGTTTCTTGATAACAGACCGCTGCTAACTATAACACACCGTCACCATGGAAAACAGAGCATTGTCATTAACACAGGATTCTAACAGTAGAGACGGAGTGCACTATTTTCTTTAGCGGAAGCAATACAATCGTTTTTAAATCAATAAACTCCTTTTTAAATCATAATTTGGGGTCAAATTATTGATGTATTTGGTAGGTAGCACTGTAATAAGCGAGATCCGAACTCGTTCTGAATATTTTAAAGGTGTAACAGCTGATGAAAAAGCAGAGACGATTGTTAGACGAAAATTAAGAGACATTTTATCTTAGTTTTTATGTTGTGCAAAACATTTTCGTCTCGTCTTTTTTCGTCAACTTAATGTTAATTTAGTCTTAGTGAGCATTTTTGGACAGTTGGTGCAGTCTTGCCATCGTCTCGTTTTAGCCATTAAAAAGAAGGTCGTTGACGAACATATTTCATCTCGTCTGACGAAATGAACACTACATACATAAATAATAATAATAATAATAATAATAATAATGGATTCGATTTTTCTGCGCCTTTCCAGACGCTCAAAGCGCTTACATTGTGTCCATTATTCATTCACTCCTCATTCATGCTTGGTGATGGTAACTACTGATGTAGCCACAGCTGCCCTGGGGCAGACTGACAGAGGCGTGGCTGCCATTTCGCGTCTACGGCCCCTCTGACCATCACCGGGACATTCATGCACATTCACACACCAGTGGAGGCCACACTGGAGGCAGGGAGGGTGAAGTGTCTTGCCCAAGGACACAAAGATATTTTGGCTGGTGGGAGCGGGGATCGAACCGACGACCCTTCAATCATTGGACGACCCGCTCATCCACCTGAGCCACTGTCGCCCAAATACATACATGTTATTGATATTTGACTTGGTTTAATTCATTCCAGAAAATAACCAAAGCAATGTTATTTGATAAGTTGCAGACTGATTTACCTGCATGGCTCTAGAAGAGTGTCCAGCCTCTGCAGTTTATCCCACTCTGCTGATTGTCCAGGGCTGCGATGACAGCCTCTTTATTTCTGCTCCTGCGCTTGACCATTTCCAGCATCGAATTCCAACGTGTTGGAACATCCTGGATCAATGGCTCTTGCTTCTTTCCCAGGTTGACATGTTGTGCTTGAATATCCTTAGCATTTGCAGGGCTGAGCTTAAAATGGCCGACAACTTTGCGAGCCTCGACCAAAGCATTTACTGTCAGCAAGACTCACTGTGACACTTCTCTGCACCATGTGAGCGACACAGTTCATGTGTTCATAGCGTGTAAGTCGAATTGCGGCAACCATGTTGCGTGCACTGTCAGTCCCAATGGTTGTCGTCTTGCCCTCAATGTATCACTCACGTGCAACAGACAGGAACTGTTCTTTACAAGCCTCCCCAAAATGACGCTCCTCCGTTTTTTTATATAGTCAGCGCAAAAGACTTCAGTTCCCACGTGTCACTGTTGAAATGTGCAGTTACTCCGAGATAATTGTTGTTACTCACTGATGTCCAATGGTCCCTTTCAGGGCGATATGATTTACTTGAGCCAAGACCTTTCCTTTTTTCGTTTTCATAGAGCTCGTGGATTTTCGTCATAACTATGGCTCTTGACGGTGGCTTATAGGATGAGTCTTGAGACAACACTTGCAAAACATCAAGGAAACCTGAGTGTTCTACAATGCTAATGGGTCTACAATCCTTTGAAGTCAATTTTGCTGTAGTGTTGGTCAAATTATCTGAGGTTGATTTTGTTAGTGGCCTGCGAGCGTTCAGCATGGTCTGTCGCAAACCACTTGCTGAACCTGACGGCCCAGCAAATGCATGTTTGGCGTTGACATGGTACCTCAAGCTTAGAATATCTTTATTTCTATAGCACTTTTCCCAGAGCGAGTCACAAAGTGCTTCACAAAGAGCATTAAATCATATCAAAACACAAAAAAGCAATAAAATACAATAAATAATAGTAAAACAAAACACAGTAAATATAGGACTAAATCAACTAAAAGCTCTCCTGAATAAAAACGTCTTGACCTGAGATTTAAAACACTCAACGGAGTCGAGCTGACGCAACGACAATGGGAGGGAGTTCCAAAGACGAGGAGCAACGGCTTGAAATGACAGATCACCTCTGGTCTTAAAGCGGGTTTTTGGAGTGCTTAAAAGATTCTGGTTGGAAGACCTCAATGATCGGGTCGAAGAGTATGGGGTTAAAAGGTCAGATAAGTACGTTGGAGCTTGACCATGCAAGGCTCTAAAAACTAAAAGTAGAATTTTCAAATCAATTCGAAATTTGACAGGTAACCAATGTAAAGCAGACAAGAGAGGAGTGATGTGTGTCCGTTTACTATTTCCTGTTAAAAGCCTTGCTGCAGAGTTTTGGACAAGCTAAAGACGGTTTAGGGAACGTTTGTTAAAACAGGTAAAAAGAGAGTTGCAGTAGTCTAAACGAGAGGAAATAAAAGCATGGATAATTGTTTCCAGGTCTGATCGAGACAAGCTTGAACAGCTCCGGTGAAATTGAAACTCCTTGTTACAAATCTTGCAAATAACCTTGTACTTGTTTACTGTACCGTCATCATTCTTTTTATATTTGAATCCTTCAATAGGCTCACCTTGCTCCATCTCGCCTCTAGCTCCCAACCACTTCCCTGACTTTCCTGACCTGAATAATTTGTAACACTGCGCATGCATGAAATGCGTTAAAAAATTGACGTAATTAACAACAAACAACTAATTAACGTCGTTAACGTGCTATTTTTGACAGCCCTAGACAAAAGTTAATGTTTTTCTAATAAAAGCAAGTAAATGATTTCCTCCAAGTGCAGTTTACTTTTATTGCACCTGGTGTGTCTTTTTCAACTAACTGGATGTCCAGGAGGAAGAGTACGACTGTCCAGAGCAGACATGAGAACAACAGAACCTCGTGCTCAGACTCTCATAATGAAAAAAGGTCAGATTCACCTGTAAATTGAGTTTATGGTGATGTGTTTTCATTCATATGTGTATCTATATGTAACATTATTTACAAACCGCGTTTGTACTGAGCTGAAAATCTTAAAGGACATTTTCAAAACATGACAAAACACATTTTTTTAAGTTGAAGAAAATGAAACAACAATCATCATAAAACAAAACGCCCCAGCGAGGAGCTGGAACTAAATGCTGATTGAAATACATGTCCTATTGTTATTTGGACAAATTAGGATCATCTTAAGGTTCATGAAATACCAGACCGCAATTTTGTAAAGTAAATATAACTTTGAGAAAAACTTGAAAAAGAAATAAGGACTGACACTGTGACCAAAACTTGTCACCGGATATCAATTATGTCCCTTGTAGGCAATCGGCTCAAAGCCCCACCCCCATACAAAATTAGCCTGATATCCCAAAATTTGTATTTGATTCTGTAAATTGAAGAGTGAAAGCTAAGAAACACACACACACAAAGAAAGTACAGTACCTGTTACTAATAAACTTTTTTTTCCCCTTTGGTGACAGTTTTAAGTTTGTACGTTTTCTATGCAAGTTTTAATATTTCTTCACCTTTTTTTTTATGAACTCAAATGTAGCCTTCAAAAAATTTTGGTTTTAATTTTCAATTTTTGTTGTCTCTTTTTCAAATTTGATATTTGAAATTTGAAATCTGTTATTTTATTCACTGAAAACTGATATTACTTTAGATGGGGTAAAGAATCTGTCAATAGGAAACATATTCTTAAAGACAAAGTTGTGCACAAATAAATACTTTGTGCATAACTTTGCAGACAAATATGAATGCAACATTTAGTTTTAAGTGTAACATGTCTGTTTTGAAAACGACTCTTCTTTGCCTTGAATATGACATTTCCCCTGTTAACTCACTGTCAAAAATACGTCACGGGCCATAAGCTTATATATCCAGTCAGGAAACAGAATGTTCAGATGGCACATGCTTCTGAGGTTTATTTATTAAACTAAAAGATATCTAACTTTTTAGAAAGTTTTTGATCTCATAATGACAATATTTTCTTGTTACCATAACTCTGTTGAAAATTGAATGAGAAAGATCATAATACTGCGATCTCTGACCGCATTTTGTTGGTGCGAGGCATCAACAGCTGATTGTGTAAAGAACGCTACGTGCGCTGCGATGCCAGAGGGGCGCGCAGTAGTAGCGGTGCTTGGAGAGAAAAATCTGCGCCAGCACTCAGTTTACTATTATCTACTATTTCACAGAGTTTATTCAAGCAGGAAACCTATTAATTGCCGTGCCTAAACCTGCGCGCCCCAGTCTCTGAGAAAGAGCGCGCAGATACGGGGACGGGATGTGAGGAAGAAAGCAGAGGGTGGGGGTGCCCCCCACCCTCTGCTTTCTTCCTCACAGGCAGCAGGTGAATCGCACAGAGATTATAATAACGTGAAACCCGCTGTACGTCACTCACTGCAGTGTGTGTGTGTGTGTTTGTCTCCACGTCTGCATGTGAGTCTTTGTCACATCTACAGAACATTCAGACCTACGATCACGTTTAAAGTCTCAACGCCTGCATGAAGCTGAAACTCACCACGGATCAACCAGACTAGACCATCAGCAGAACCACCACGAGAAATACTCATCATTTATTAGCAACAGCATAACAATGTTATTAAAAGAATTCACAGACTTATTGTACTTTAAAAATGTTGAAATTACATCAAATGCTCACATTCGCTTGTATATTTAGTTTTAAACATATTGTTGCGGACTGAGTTGGGTCCGCTGTTGGGACGCGTTAAAAGTTCTGGAGTTCATCAAACGCATCAAGCAGAGATCTGATTGGCTCTCAGTTCTGTCACTCAGCCTGTTGTTGGGTAGTTTGGACCAATGGGGTTCAGCTATGGGCCGAATAAGGGAAATGGGAGGACTGGAGCGGGAGCAGGGAATATAAAGTTGGGAGAAGAGCTCTCGTCTCGGCGGGAGAGATTCAGGAGTTGATGAATTAATTGTTCGGTGTTTGTTGCGGTCTGCAGTAACCAGAATAAATAACCTTAAAAGAGGTTAAGTCTCTGTGCCTCAGTGTGGGAAAGGGACGCTACATTATTGTATGGCTCTTTCTAAATTACATTTAAAAATATGTGGCGTTTATGGCTCTCTCGGCCAAAAAGGTTCCCGACCCCTGCATTAGCAGATAGTTTTAGACCCAGAAGTGGTGGAAAACAGCCTGAACGTGGCAGCAGGCATGGCACTCTGTTCATTAGGTGCAAAGAAAGTTGCATGTATGTCAAAATTGGTTGATATCAGGAGGATACCATAACGAAAACAGTTAACCTAACTCAGAGTAAAGTAGGCTAACTGGCTAAGTAGCTGACCTTTGCTGCAGTAAAAAAAGATGAAATGAAAATGTCGTTTTAACTATTACTGTCGCCTACCAGTCAGCCTACTTTAGCTCATGCTCTGCTGCCAGTTGACCATATATAACCCACCAGAGAGGAGGGAACAAGACAAATCCTTTACTAATGGATGAATTTAGCATAGATTTAATGTGTAATCAAAACTTATGGGAGCATATAAGATGAGTGCACAAGAAAGTGATGCGTTTTTTTATACTAAATGAAAGCTTTTTGTTTATATCATAAAGGAACTAAGCCAGTTCATTTCTGTATAAGTTTCATTGACTTCCATTAACTTTTTAACAGTGTAAAAAAGGTTCAGGTTTATGAAGCCAGATCCGTAAAATAACAAATGCAACCTTAAGTGAATGGATCCATGAGTGGTGTTTTCTGTTGAAAATGAGAAGTTTTCTGTGGTTTTCTTCCACCATGGCAGAACGTTGCAACAATCAATGACCAGTCCTGTTTACAGCTGGGGGTTTGGGCCAGCTAGTGTTAAAGATTTAGAGCACAGTGACTGACTGTTAGAATTCAGAAAAGTAGGAAGACATCCTTCGGGCTCGCGGGGCATCTGCATACCCCATGTGTGCAGCATTTATGTTCGGTCAGAAAGGGAACAGTACACGCACCTTACTACGCACCTTACTAACAACTAGAGTGTGGTGTAAGGACACAGTACAACATCACCCATCTATTATAAGCCTTACATTACATTAGCCTTACAAATATTTCATGATACACTGTCCACACGCATGACAATTGTACACAGCCAACTACCCTTGGCTGTAGCCTGCGGAATGGGGCGGTGCTCAACATTTAGCCCCGCCCACATTGAGTTCAGCCCACTGTATGTTGTCCGTCTTCTTTTTTGCATTTTACAAGTTTTCATATGTAGTATTGCCACTTACCGGATTAGAGAATTAATTAAATTAAGGCTGACAAGTGACTTTTTTTTTTTTTTTGATTGGGAGGTTACTTAGATTGAAATTGACTATTCACACGTAATTTTCTAAATACATGTTGCCAAAGCGGTACTTTTTTCTTGGCCGCACGGACCCGGAGGAAGTATTTGTGACCGACTTTTAGCCTTGGACACACTTAAAATACGTGCGGGCAATGGAGCAATGTGCATCTTGGCTACACGTATTACATGCGGCCAACATGAATTTCCATCGGCTTTTGTTCTTGAACGCATGTTAATAAATGCAATTAACTGTGATTAATCATGGTTATCATTAATCATGATGGATCATGGAGGCGGTGGAGATAAGAATGCGAGCCCAGACTTCCATGAACCGGGATGAGGGGGCCTTCCTGCTCTCCAACACCTGGAGCAACATCCTCCAGAAAAAAACAGACATCAAGGGGCGGAGTCACTTGTCAAAGTTTGAAGGTGACTCCGCCTCAGTCACAATCATCTGTTTTTAAAGACGTCACACACCACCACCTGATGACGACCCTGACGAAGGCGGAAGGTATTCCACCGAAACATGTCGGTATCTATGTTTTTATGCAAAACAAACCAGTGTCTGATAAAAAATAATGTAAGTACGCTGCAATTAACCGTCTTTAGGATATGTACAATTGTGCTTTCAAGAATTGTTTTTTTTTTTTTTTTTTTAAATGCTCACTTTTATAAATGGCTACAGAAAAAATTAAGGGCAGGCTGAACAAAGCTGCTGACTGTAACTGTAACGGTTTTAGTTTCTTTACTTTTGTTTTCTAGTTGTCTTTTGTTATTCATGTTTGGAGTTAGCTTCCTGTTTTATTTTATATGTTTCCTGTTGTGTTTTGTTGTTTTAAGTTTCACTTTTGGTCCCCATCTGCCCTTATTGTTTCCACCTGTGCCTCGTCAGTCCTGTATGTACTTAAGTCCTGTCTTTTCCTTCCTCCTGTGCTGGTCCATAGTTTGTTATTATGCTGTTCCCCTGTCTCTGTGGAGTTTTGATGTTTCCCCTTTTGAGTATTTAGAGTTTCAAGTTTTTTAACCTGCTCAGCAGTGATTTTGATTGGTAGTTTTTTGTTAATTATTAAAACCATTGTTCACCTGCAACTCCAGGATCCTCCTCTCTGCACCTGGGTACTCTCTCAACCATTAGAAATAGACGAAAAAACATTTAAAAAAAACAAACGAAAAAAACTAGGATTTATTGCTCCTCAAAACACACATGCAACTTTAATTTTCGAACATTCATAATTTCTGTGCGAAATGCTTCAGTCAATTCAAAACTGAAATGAAAACAAAAAGCTCCCTCAATTCCATGACTCTCTTGTCACATTCACTCATGAGGGACCCGTTTTGGAAATCCTTCAGAATTTCCTTGTGTTCTCTTTCATCCATCTTCAGAATATCAGGCAGGGAGTATCTTCCTCGAAAAGACTGTAGTCTGCACCATTTGGCTGTCTGAATTGTGTCATGCAGTAAAGCATCTTCTTCCTGAATAGAAAAAAAGGGAATTCTTAGAGTAGGTACTGGAGATGGCACAAAACAGTGAGCTAAAACGGCTACACACATTCCTTCCTGTCCCACTGTTGGTCGTCATTTCATCTTCCCCTACAAAGGGAATAGAATGAAAATGAAAATATACAAATTGCACTAAAAATGTATCCTGGACATCCTACCTCTTAAACTTTTAAAATAAATACAATTTTATATTATATTTATCTTAAGTAAAGGGAACATTTAATGAACTTGGTCATTTCTAATCATTGGTTTGCTTTTGAACAGCCATGGTCTTACCATTATAAAAAAAACACCCCCCAGTTGTTTAAGCACCCTTGCTTTGCCAGACCCTGGGGGTGTGGGAAAAAAAGTTTTTATTAAAGGATGGCAAGCAAATGGAAGACTTTAGCTGATGCAATGAAAAATCAAACCGGAACATAATTTCTGCAAAGTATCCTCCAGCGGCCGGTGGAGAGTAGGTGTGCAATGTGTCTGGAAAAAACCCACAGTGTAACATATATATATATATATATATATATACACACACAAGAACTGAAATTGAAGCTAACTCAGAAAAAGGTGGGAACTTGAGTAATTTATTTAAATGGGCTCAGACAGAACTGCCCAACTCAAACGGGATCTATGGTTCTGCTTCCATTGGTTCGTGTAAAAATGAATAGTAGGGCTACACGATATGAGGAAAACTCGCAATGTAAGAAATTAGTGATGAATATTGCGAATGGCGATGCAAAATAACTTGCGATACATGAACAAAACAACAACAAAAATAATTTATATTTTACTGCAACAGTTTAAATAGGAGTTAGCATAGCTTAAATTATACTTTAAATGACCCTTGTCTACATAGGAGGCATCTAACATAAAAGGACTCCATCAATAATGTAAAAGGGTCCATTCAACTGTTCAAGTGCATGAATGGATTTATTTGATTCATTAAATACTTCAAGCTGTCATATGACACAGCGATATGCGTATTGCAAAGCTTGTTTTCGAAATAACAATAAATTTAGAGTTTATAGTTTTAGGTTTATGCAGGCCTAATGAATGTTTTTTTTATACTGTCAATCAATTAACACAGAACCATAGATCTTAATTAAAAAAAAAAAAAAGGAAAGTGGTTTAAAACTGAACTACCACTGTCCAGATCAAAAATTGCCCGGCGCTCTGGAAACCTGACTAGATGTTTTCTACTCATGTCTCTCCAACCGCTGCCACTTAGGGGATCTAGATAGAAAATCTCTCTGGCCTGTGTCCTCAGCAGCTGTTAAATGTTAAAAGCATAGCAATTTATTTGTTGTTTGTTTGGATCAACAAGAGGAGAAATTATAAATGTGCTTACACAGAGTGTCCGGGACCAAAAACAGAGATGATGATCCTCTACAGACTGGCTGCATTATCCTGTAAAAAAACAACAATACCAAAACATGGTTAAAAAATCCTATTCAGTATTGGCTTACAAAAACATGAGTAACTGGCAAATTACTGTAAGGTGCTCCATCGGGTTTGCTGATAATGGTGGGAACCAAGTGGCAGTGACATGGCTGTTGCAGCAAAAACATGCTCCACTTGGTGATGGAGAGAGTGATTTTCATCCTCACAGCTGCAATTGATGATAATAATTTAAATCCGTGAAAGAGCTGAATTACCTTCTCAGTTGCCTTGAGACAACTGTTGAGGATCTACTAGAGTACATAACACAAGGGTTGTAATTTAACACGAGAAGTCCTGGATTTTTCTGGCTCTCCTTTAGCCACAAGCCGCGTTTACATGGTCAAAAGTAATCGGAAAGAATGCCTGATCGGAAAGAAAATGCGTCATGTAAACGCGCCGTTCGGAATACTCTGCCCCGATCAGACTCTTTCGGATCAAATTTTCTTTCCGATCGAGATAGGTGGGTTATACCGATCGTTTATCCGATCATGTAAACGGTTCATTCCGATCGTGGGTCACTTCTGCTCTGGTTTGTCATGCATAGATGGTGTTTCGCTGAGAGAAAGCTTTGGAGCGCATACGGGACCAATCAGCTGCTCTGCGGAGGCCCCGTGAAAAGCGCCGCTCCGCTCTCGACCAGCTGGTTCTCTGCCTCTCCCCCCTTCACGAGGGGTACGCGGGGCAGGTGCGCTTCAGTCCACTGGCACCTGAGCCCCGGTGCCAGTGGACCAGGTGAGCAGAGGAGCCGGATAATTGTGTGTGTAAGGGGAGGGATGCTTAGTTACGTGTGCGTTTTGTTGTTTTGTTATGTGTGGGAGAATTGAGACTGCGAGCTGTCCCGCCGCTCTGGGTTAGCGGCTGCAGGACTCAGGAGGAACCGTGTTCGAGCAAAGCTCGGGCCGCTAGCTCACAGCTTTGGGGCGGTGTGTGAACTTTTCAGAGCAGAAATAAATGTCGCTCAGCCCTTAGAAACAGTTCAAACAATAACGTGGATTTGTCTCCCGACAAAATAAAGGCTGATGTTATTCCCACACATTTACGTGCAGCCAAGATGCAAATTGCAGCGTTTCCCCGCATGGTCCTGGATTTTGTGTCCAAAGGCTAATGTTGTTAGCCCGTGTTTATAGTCTGTCCTAACCTTTCCAGCTCCGTTCTTCAACATATAAAGCACTGTCCACACGGATTAAATAAAACGATGAGCAAACAGGCGCTTCATAATATTCATTACATTAATAAAAAGCATGTTTGGAAGATCGCCTCGTATTATGGAGCTGCTGCATTAAAGTCTGTGGCAGCGGTCTGTTTACAACGGGACGCATCTCTTCTTCCGGCTTTTTTTTTTTTTTTTTTTACCTCTACTGCGCATGCCCAAATGATTTATTCCGACCAAAGGTGTGAGCCATGGGAACGCTTGTTCTAATCGGAAAAACGTTTTCTGGGCCCATGTGCACGAGTGAATTTTAACCCGACCATTGATCCGATCAAGATATTTTGCCCATGTAACCGCGGCTACAAAGAAGCTAACTGGCTACTCAGTTGACTAAAATTAGCATTATTTGATTTGTAAATGTGGCCATTACCTGAGGAATGGGCAGGGAACTGTGAGGTGGGGGTGGTTGCTTGTTTGTGTGGGGGAGAGAGGGCTGATTGTGTTGAGATGATCTGTTGGAGAGGATCGTTCATGTAGACATGTAGGGTGGGGGAGTTTCTTCATTTCACCCCAGTAGAAGCTTACAGAGGTCAGAACCTTTTTGACTGAGAGAGCCAAAAAACCCACGTATTTTACAATCTGATCCCTTGAGAGCCTTTTTTTACAGTATAAACACTCTCAATTTATTTTCAACATTGTTATAACAGAATTATAACAATAACTTACTAATAAAAGAGAGAGTGTGGAGAGTGTGGGGTAGTGGTGGTTGTTTGTTTGTATGGGGGAGAGAGAGCTGCTAAGCAGCTGTGCCGAGATGATCATGGCGGGGGAGTTTCTCCATTTCACCCCAATAGAAGCATACGCCGCAGATGGAGAGCCAACAGCTAAGGCCAGGAGAAGTATCTCAAGTCGCCTTCAGAGCTTCCTCTGTTTCATCACTCTGGACATGCTTTATAGCATTCAAGAATGGACAATTCAACATGTACAGCACACAGAGCATGTTGAGTGGTTTATGGCCCTCCCGGAACTAATGGCATTATTGCAATTGTTATCTTGCGGGGGCTTACTAAGGTTCCATCACTACGTGACTGCTGGTCAGCAAACCTGGGAAACCCACAGATCATTGGAACTATGTTCCGTGACCGCTTCCAAGACATCATGCGACACCTACGCTTTGATGACGGGTCCACCCGCAGCGAGCGAGCAAAGACTGGTAAGTTTTCTGCAATTTCTACTGTGTGGGGATCATTTGTCACCAACTGCATCACATCCTACAACCCTGGTCGGCACATTACTGTTGACAAACAGCTTTTCCCATCAAAGACTCGCTGCTGTTTCCTGCAATATATTGCAACTAAACCTGACAAGTTTAGGATCAAGTTTTGGGTGGCTTGTGACTTGAAATCCAAGTATATTTGCAATGTCCTCCCATATCTTGGCAAGGACCCCAGTCATCCCAGTGGGAGCAACTGTCTGAAAATGTTGTGATGAGGCTGATGGACCCATTCCTGGACAAGTGCAGAAATGTTACCACAGACAATTTATTCACATCGCTGTCACTTGGGCAACGACTGCTTAGCCGGAAAACCACCATCCTCGGCACACTCAACAAGATTCGCCGGGAAATTCCTCAATCCGCTAGGCAGACAGACCGTGATGAATTCACCACTCAGGTATGTTGCAGGTCTTTTGTTGCTCTATGTTTATGTGTTTCTAATTTCTGTGTGAAAGTGCTATGAAAATAACAACTTGTCTTTATTAGGTATTTTCAACCACTGGTGCCACGCTGACGGTGTATGCGCCCAAAAAGAAGAAGACCGTCTTCATTCTCAGCAGCATGCACAGCAGGGTTCAGACTGAGAAAACAACTAAAAGGAAGCCAAACACAGTCACCCTGTATAACACCACAAAGTGCGGAGTGGATGTGATGGACCAGATGGTACGGGAGTACACGGTTCGCACAGGAACACGGCGCTGGCCAGTCGCTGTGTTCTATAACATGGTTGACATGGCAGCGCTAAATGCGCATGTGCTGTACCAAGCATGCATCGGAAGGCAGGAGAGACGGGTGGACTTCCTGCTCCTGCTCCTACACCTGGCTGTGGTTCCTGTCTCCGGCTCGACTCACGCCCCTGACTGTCCCCAACCCCGGCTGGATGAAGCTCGTCTGCTGGACTTTAAATATGTAGATGTAGAGTTAGATAAGTTAATTCTTCTCTATGAGTTCTGGTAAATCGCCTGTCCGTCCTGGGGGAGGATCCCTCCTTCATGTGGGCACCCCTGAGGTTTCTTCATTTTTTTCCGGAGTCCGGTTTTTTAGGAGTTTTTCCTTACTGCGAAGGGGGGTCTAAGGGCAGGGATGCCAGTATAGCTTAGTTAGATTGTTAGTTTATTTTCCTATTTTCCTATTGACTCTGTATTCATGATCCTTTTGAGTTCATGTTTTACTTCAAAGCCCATCGAGATGACTGTTGTTGTAATTTTGGGCTATACAAATAAAATTGAATTGAATTGAATTGAATTGGAGCTTGCAAGAGAGTTGGCTTACTCTTATGTGGGTGCAAAGAAGGAACAAAAAGAACAATTGCTTCGGCAACAACCATCCACACCCAGCCCTGGAAAAAGAGCCACGTGTCAGGTCAAGCATCACTGCAAGAACAATCATGCTAGTATCCGATGTGTTGACTGCTACAGATACACATGTGGCCAATGCAGAAAAGAGATGCAATGGCAGTGCCAGGATTGTGAGTGATTTCTCAAAATGTACTCATTGGCATTTTGTAATTTGTAAATATGTGTAAAAATGTCAGTTTTTGTACGATTTCCATAAATAAATCTTAGTGAAGGAAAAAACCCAGGTGTGTTGATCTCTCCCCAAGATGACAAAGTGAAAAACAAGTTTCATTGAAGTTGTTCAGCATGGCCCCACCTATGGTGCACCAGTAACGGCCTTATTTACATCAGAAAAGCAGCCGTTCACAGCTGCTTTAGGACATTAGCTGAGAGTCTTTTAGTCGATCGACTGACTTGCAGGATCTATAGGTATAACAGTCAAACGGCTGTGCCTTAGGACTTTTAGTGTTTAAAATAGGGGTGTTAGAAAAAATCGATTCGCCAAAATATCACAATACATTTGGCGATACTTGCATTGATTTAGAATTCTGTCAGGACGATATGTATTTAAATATTTCTGAGCGTCCTTCAGCGTCTGTATTGTTTTCCACTTCACCCTCTGACCGCTAGTTGGCAGCAGAGCACACAGAGCCTCTTTAAGCAGCTCTACTCTGCACAAAAAAACAAAAAGACCTCTGCCAGAGGCAGCTTATTTTCATTGTTATGAGACATGAACTACTTAGTTTTTACTTGGGATGGTACCGAACCAAAACTCTGTGCCATGTTGCTGCTAGCAACATATAAAAACGTGGATTGTGGTGCTTTTTAGCGGCTGAGATAAAAACGAGTGAAGCACTGCAGCTGCACTCGCATCAGCCAAAATGCTATCGGCAAAGCAGGCCAAAGTTCTGGAGAACCTCCCAGCAATGGATTCTAGCTCAGCGACCTGATCAATCAGAGTGATGCGTACAACGCTGAAAAAAGGCCAACATCGTGGTGATCAGCGTTATTTTACTTCTGGGTGAGAAAGTGTAGCTGCGGCAGTGCAGTGCAGATATGTAAACAAAGCATCTTCGTCACATTAAAGGAACTTTTCTTTATCCTGTTATGTTGCCTCATCATCACACTTTATTGTTTCTGAAAAGAATGAGTGCCCCCTGCCCCCCCTTTTTTATTTTTTAAACACCATTCAGGCTCCTGAACCATTAAAAAGTACTGGAGAAGCTACATTAAGCAATTATGAAAGTAAAAAGCGCTTTATTTTCCCAATCATACTTTTACAACCTTTTTGGTTAAGGCACATTCATTCCATTTTTTTATATACTGAAATATATTTTGTGGTGGAAATCAGACCATGTTGACTGTTCCCTTTCTATATTTTAAGTAACCAAAATGAAAACACTACAAATTTGCCTGGGTAAAAGCAGCTTATGTAGGAGATACAGTTGCAGTGCTTAACATTGTGATCATTAAATAAACTAAATTTGACAATTTTATTACAATGAAAGCAGTGACGTGCAGTCAGGAGAGGCAGTGGAGGCTGAGCGGCTGTAAGGCTATATGTCGGTTCAATCACTTGTACTATATGAGCTGAGTTTACATAATTTAGCAGATGTATATGATGTACAGTGTTTGTTTGTATAAATACCTGTATGTTAGGGACATGTTTCTTGTGCTGAGCGCTAAACGCCGGCAAAAAAGCTGCTGGGTGAGGCCAGAAGTTCTCGTGACTCATGTTAGGGGGCGCCGGTGAGCCCTGAGATTCTGACACTAAAAATAATAGAATAAGTGATAACAAGCGGCAAATCATTTTCTTCAGAAGGAGCGGCGTATGGACTTTATTTACAAGTAAAGGTAAGATGATAATACGGTTTGTGCTTTTTTCTATGCTGCAGTTTGTATATGAAAAAAAAAACATGTTGAAATGATATTTTAAACAAAAAACGTTAACTGTTGTCAATCAAATGGTAAATACATTATTACTCAGTATGGTTCATATGTTTGTAAATCTGACTGATGACGTCAGTGCCTCACCAGCCATTAACCTCACCGCACGTCATTGAATGAAAGACGTATTGAAATTCAGGTAGAGTTTTTTCTAAGTCATATTTTAAAATGTGTTCCGGTACAATATCAGGATACGTATCGTATCGCCAGACTCCTGCCAATATACACCCCTAATTTAAAACAGTATTGTATTTTTTTATGAATAATGATCACAGCGTATCCTCTATGCCTTCTATCCCATCAACATCCTGTTCTAAACCCAGACTCCAAAAGTCAGAACAAGTCAAAATAGTGTTGTCCACCATTTCAATTTGGTCTCTTGGATGCTTGCTCTCATCCAGGACCTGGGTCAGCTAGTGGAAGAAAAAAAGAAAACTCTTTAAAAGCCATAACCTTTGTAAGTTATAATTAGAATTGAATTTTTAAGCACTAAAAATTGCTAATTTATCACAGAATTTTAAGAAAATTTGCAAGGGCACTGCAAAAGTCGCCATATTATTTTTATCCTTGTGCTATCCTATGGGGTAAAGGTGACCATTGACGTGTTATCTCTTCCATGACAAAGGTGGATAAAGGTGGAGAGGATTTCATGTAATCCATGGACACCAGTGAAGATCACAAATCATTGAAGAAAAAAGGTTCAGAGCTCTGTCTAGTGGGTCTAGATGACCCAACTCCCAATGTTAAAGTGCCTAGGATAGCACAAGGGTTACAGAAAAGATAACAAATTAGAAAAGTGAAGTCCGTAAAACACTAAGGAGGGCGTTACGATTGAAAGCCTCTAGTAGTCCATGGCTATTTGTTGAAAGCTTGCCAACGTGTTTGGATGTGTGGATGTTAACCAAACTCTACCATTTGCTCCTTTTCCTCAACAAGTTTCTGACCCCAGTATGCAATGTGAGGTAACAATCCATGGATACTAGTGAAATCCCTCTGCTTGTTCATGATGTTTACTGAAAATAAGAATGAAATGGAAATTAGTTATAAAATGTCAACTTTCTCTGTAAAATATGTAAATAGCAATGACTCGCACTCCTGAGGCTCTTGTGGTTCTTTTTCCTCGTCACTGGCAGAGGTTCCCTTTTGGGTCCCAGCCCGGGCAGTTGCTACAGAATTTTTTTTTTTTTAATTTGCATAAATTGAGATGAGGAAAAAAAGTCCAAACAAAAATACATGAACATTTAATAAAATATCATACCTAAGACAACCCTCGCATGGATGTCAGTTTGCATCTTCACAGTCGAAGGAACAATGTGGCTGTACTGGACCACAGCCTTTCGTTTTTTTTTTTGGCATACTGTGGTGGTGTAGTGTTTCTTTGAAGAAATATGTGGGTTGATGCGGTTGTCATTTTTAAAAAGTAATTATTTTTCCTCATTCCTGAGAACAGCTGCTCCACACACTGGCTGTTGACAAGTCAAGTAAGCTCAGCCACAAGCTCAAGCTTTTTTTAGAACGTCTGTTCAGTCTTTGCTGTTGCCTTGATGGAATACGTAATTGAAGGCAAAATGCTGTGAGGATCCAGTGAGTGGGTGTCCGTCCTTGTCAGCTGGCATCTTTTAATTTCTCAGCCTCAGCGTATTTAAAACAACCTTGCCCTATGAGACCTGCTGGATGTTCTGTGGTGTAGGATCCTGTAACCTTCCATGAAAAGGTCAGAAGATTCCTGGCTGCCTGCGGTTAGCATGGAATGTAATTCCCCGCGCATTGTCATCCACTATCACATTAGCGAAGTGGTTCCATGTCAGCAACATATCAACAAAGTCATGTCGACTCTCCGCTTTAAGGTTGAACTTTACTGAGTACAGAACTCCTCATGGACAAGTGATTGCAGCCCACCCACCTGTAAGACAAAAGACCAAAAATGTAATGTCTACATCAGTGGTCCAAATGAATTTCTTCAGTAAGTTAAAAAAACATACCTAATATATACAGAAACTTACTATCATATTGAAAGTAGTAAAGGAAAAAATCATTTTCAAATAAGCTTTTCTTTTACATACCAGAGACACCCCAAACCTTCTCAAACACCTTGTTATAGTTAGACTTATTTGACATCTTCTCCCGCAGTCTAAGGAAAAAATCCATTTTGGAGCCTTAGCTGTCCACACCACACTGTTTGCAAAGTGCCCTTATTTCCTGCACCTGTGTTGAAAAGAGTAATTATTGTTAAGAATCTGGTAAATACATCATAATCCTTGGTGACCAGTGAGCTTGGGGGCGCGACAAAAGTGTTCTTCCTACCAACTTTGGGATCAAATGGGATGAGTATTAGTAGTCATTGATTCATTTGTAGCCCCAAAAATGCAGAAAACATTACACTTTGTTGTGTTTTTAAACATGGCTTACCTGGGATCAAACCGAGACGTAGCATCTCTTTGGCTACTGCATCCCAAGTCTACTATGTCTACATGACCACCATACTTATCTGGGAGGCTTTGGATTTCACTCACTGTTAAACAACATATATAGATGTAGATACATATATAGATATATATTATATCTAAATTAAAAATGTAATCGGTCATGAAAATTAAGTCATTGACCAGAAAAAGATCACTAAATGCTTCTGTTTTGTGAAGTCAAAGTGAAGATATGCCTGAAGTAACCTCTCCTCGTGGGGAAAACACCCTTTCTGTGGTCTAGATGATTTCTATGAGTTTACTGACAGCTGTCTGTGTCTGAAATAAATTCGCAGGACAGGAGTAATGTAATTCTATTAGATATTAGACAGTTTTATTCTATCAACATTTTTCCAAGCATGCAAATATTCCGAATATATTTTCTCACCTGTTAAAAAATTCTTATGAGGCACAGGTGCAGAGACAAGATTAGGTGGTCATCAAAGTTGTGGACGCCATCCTCCCACTGCTGGTATCAATATATCATGCCACATCTGGGGAATATTCAAGAAAGCAGGTTATGCTAGTTACCCCGGTAAGTTTGAGGCTAAGGAAGTAAATAACCTCAGCTTTCGGTTCCAAAAAAGGAGGTATGTTTCAGGGTATGTCAAGTTGCCATAGCAACTCGTGCTCTGAACATAACCTGGTCTGGAGCAGGTTTAGTTGAAGGTTAGTTTGTTTCAGAGAGGTGATGGAGCATGTGTCCATTTGAAAATGATTTAGTGGATGAAGAAGCTCTGTGATAAGACCACATATGGATGTTGGAAGGATAAACCTTTTTACATTGATCTAACTTAACTATTTGCTTCAGTTTAGATAAATCATTTTTTTTAGTTCAGTCAACTTGTCATGTCTCGTCATTTTTATCTTGTGTCCCTAAATTGTGCACTTTTGGTCTATGTCTGTCACCTGTGTCGTCTCGTGTCGCACTTCCTGTTTTATTTTGAAACACTAACTCTCCTCTCCTTTCAGGCCTGTGTCTTCCTGCTCTTCTGTTCCCCTACAGGGGTGACTGTGTAATCTTCCCTGATTGTTTCCACCTTTTTTTTTTCCCTTCCTCATGTCTTAAATAGTCTGAGTATCCCCTTGTCCTGTGTTGTTTGTTTAAACTGACGAGACATAGCTAAAGCTTCATTCAGAAATTAAAACCACTTGAAAGTCTGAATCTGAGTCCTGCCCTGTGTTCTGTCCTGACACAACTTAAAAATAACACATAGTATCAGACAATTATTTTACTTTCATTCAAATTAATTCAATTAGGTAGGTGTGACTTTGGTGCTGCTGTTAGTTTGGCAGCGCAAGGAATTGTGGGATACCATTCCCTTTGCCTGTTCGGCAATTTGTTTAATTCTCTGTGGGGTAACGAGTTTATTTAGCACCACTAGTGTCATGTGATTTTGTGATATTGCAATATTGAAATTTTCACACTAAAATAGGGCTGGCCAACCCTGGTCTTCAAGAGCATTAATCCTGCCTCTTTTTCCTGGACTGCTTGATGCTGACAACCTAAAATAAGTGTGTTCATTCAATCAGGATGTGGAATTACTTGAGTCAGCCAATCAGCAGCAACCTGGTCAGGGAGAGGTGGACAACTGGCAGCGTTGTGGCTCCTAAGGACCACAGTTGGCCAGCCTTGCACTCAAACATTTGATCTTTTTTTTTTTTTTTTTTTTACCAAAATGAAGTCATTACTCCGCTGCAGAATTGTTTTATTTTCATGTAACTTTTTTTAAATGATATTAAAGTCACCCCTGAAATCAAAGTCTGACTCTTTCATTTTCAGATCAATGCTTTGGTTTGTACTGCATGTTTGTTATTTATTGCAACAGGGATTTTCTCAGAGCAGGCGCTGCTACATGATTTTTTTAATGGTTCTTACAGCTTGATAAGTGAAAATGCAACATTTCCCAATGGAAAACTTTTAAATGGAGACACACTGCTTGTTTACAATAATACGATAATTCTATTTCGAAAAAACACTTGGCCTTTTATTTAAGGTAAACTGAGTTTAACATTAGGCCAAAGAAAAGTGGGTGTTCTGTATCGGCCAAGTTAAATGCTAAAGCTAATGTAAAACCTTGTGTACTTAGACAGATGTGCTTTATTTCTACCTAATTGAAGTGGGCCCCGCTGTGATCGGTCCCCTGCGGTTTACGAATGGGATCACTGACAAAGAAATGTCATTCATGTGTTTAGCTAAGACTAAGATTAAATTTCCCATTATTGTCAAAAGGCCTGATGTTAATATCCTTGGGCATATTGCTAGCTGGGGGTCCCCTTGAAATAGTTACAAAGCTAGAAAGCTTTGAGGAGTCTAGGATGTTTCATGTTAATAATGCTACTTCACAGGATGACAGAAAATGAGTTTGTAAAAAGTTTTTTTATATAGTTTATAAATATATTATATACTATATTTTATATAGTTTATTAAACTATTTCTCTGCCAAAATATCTCAATTTTGCCAATGAAAAAAACTGTCAAATTATCGTCTTCTTATTTTGTTTATTCTATAAGGCACATTTTCTATTCTGAAAAAAGCCTCTTGGACATTTACCTTAAGTACAAAGATTTTTCAAAATAAAATGTGGCATGTGCAAATGTTAACTCAACAGAAAAGGACATATTGGTCTAATTTTGAACATATTGAACTGAAACCAGAGCTAAACCAGAAAGGGTAAACAATGAAATTGAGGGTATTGATTGAATTACTGAAATTTGCCTCTGGCGATGAATGGAAAGCAGTCAGAATGAATTTCATTGCAGGAGCTTGGCTGGGGAGGGATAGAAGTTGATCAATGTCAACATTTTACCCATAAAGGGAAATTATGAAATGAATTGGATTTCTTTCATATGAATAATTGATTTTAATTCTGTGTACTGAAAATGTGTTGAAATATTTCGAAAAAATAAATAAAAGGTTCATGTTTTTGTACTTAACCTTTAGTCCACTCCTTCCTGATTAAATCTGAGGTACAAACAACCAACCCTCTATCATGTCTACATGTTATGGCTGTTGCTGCTATGATAGAAACTTTGATCATTCCTTTAACGTGTGTGTACTCTTTGGCATGAATGGTCAAAATAGCCAAGTAACTGTTCTTTTATTGCAGGTTCATTTGAGTGCATTGCTCTAGTACAGGGATGTCCAAACCTTTTGCAAAGAAAGCCGGATTAGGTGAGGCGCTAATGTGTCAGGCCCAATGATTCTTTCAACTTTGAATGCAAATGAACTATCTAATGAACATTGTTTTGCATTTCTTCACATAGAAAACCGACACATCTAAATACGTTCTTACCAAAAAGTCCCTTAAGTGTTGCATCTGGAAGAATGCAAGGGTTTTTTGTCATCACGTCTCACCTCTGTAGTTGCAACTATCTATGGTGACAATTTCATAAAACCAGACTATCAAATTGGAGGATCACACAAGGCAAGAAGTCGAACAAATTTTGGGATTACCTTTGTGCACTGCATGAGTGGTAACTGGACATATCAGCTCCTTGTCTTACCTTTCTCTTACTTTTACTACTTGCTTTAGGTGTTTGACCTTTTCCGGCGTGGGAGCAACTATGAAGATGTAGTTTCTTACATTAATAGGAGTGTAGGGAAAAATCGATTTGATGGTACCTGGCAATACTTGTATCTATTTAAAATGCTGTCGAAACGATATTTATTTAATCATTTATGAGTGTCCTTTAGGGTCTGACTCTTGTTTTGCTAAATGGTGAATGCTCAGTCAGCCTTGCAGTTTTTGTTGGTTTGAGACATGTACTATTAGTTTTGCTTGAGATGGGTTCCGAACCGAAACTCTGTGCCATGTTCCTGCCAGTACCATATAAAAATGCAGATTTTGGTTCTTTGTAGTGGGCGCCAGATGAGAACAAGTAATAATTAAGACGTATCGCGACACATATTGTTTTGCTAAACTCTAGCCAATACACAATCCTGATTAATAGGATGCTTCTTTTTTTTTTTTTAACTTTATTTTTATTAGTTTTTGTTACATGATAAAAACACAAACCAAAACCAAAACAGAGGTCAATTCTAGGTGCATCTTGGGTCAGTTTGTTGAGAAGTATAGCATTTTGCAATGACATTTTTTCCACCTTCTGGTGTACTTGTGCCTCTTGCAGTCTCATTCTGTATGTTATTGTTTCCGTTGACTAAATGTCATTAATTGTTGATGTCCATTGCTTATTTGATGGGATCAACATACTGCCCCAGTTCCAAGTTAATGTTTTATTGGCGGCTAGTGACATAACTTTAAATCCCGTTAATTTCCGGACTATAAGCCGCTACTTTTGTCATATGCTTTCGACCCTGCAGCTTATTCAATGATGTGGCTAATTTATGGAATTATTTTGCGGGCCACTGGGAGCGCCCGTGCAGTCTCGGAGGGCAGGCTGAATTCATGATCCTGTTTCCAGCAGCAAGCCTATTTGTATTAGACAAACCCACACGCAGCAAACGGCATGTACCTCACTTCAGCTCTTAGACACTTCAGTCATGGTTCAACAAAAAGAAACACCCATGCCCAGCCGCATCCCACAATCCTTTGGTGCCATTAGACCCGATGTGCACGTGACCGCCACCACAACATCACGCAGCTTTAAAGTTAAAAGCAATCGTTAAAAGCAGTGTGAAAAAACCCATCATCACCAACGGCTTTGGAAAAGCCGGTCTGCTGCATGGCGGAGAGAACAGAGCGAGCTCAGGAGTGAATTTACCTCAGTTTGACACTAGCCCATCTACTCCATAATATACGAGATGATCTTTTAAACATGCTTTCATTATTGTTATGGTTATTAAGAAGTGCCTGTTCGCTCATCATTTTATTTTTCATCTGTGTGGTCAGTGCTTTTTTGTGGCAGAACAAAGCCTGAAGAACGGTTAGGTGAAGGCTAATATGCCTTCATTATTGTTTGAATGATCCCAACCTCATACCCAGAAAAGCCACCCGTGTATTGCAGTCTAATAATAGTTTCTCATTTGTAAGTATCTAAAGAAAATCCAGTTTTTCAAGGTGAAATTGCTTAGCCAAGTTCTCAAAACTCTCCAGCTGTTCGTCCTTTTCTAACAAGCACCATGCTGTTATTCTATTTGTAGTCCATATTTACAAGTTTTGTTATATTCTGTTGGTTAGAAATTAATTAATGAAATTTATTTGTCCAATGTGATTGGAGCATGGCTGTCAACAGAAAAAAAAGAAGTGATTGCCTGTTTTGACTGCACACCAACATACTAGCAAAGCATTGTGGGATTTGTAGTATGATTTGATTTTGATTTGATTTTATTTGAAATGGTTTCAAGCAATCAAATAGGAATAATACACAAAAACAATACAATCATCAGTTATACATTCGTACAATAACTAATCAAACTTTGGATAATTAGACATATTAATAAATATTGCTTGAAAGGGAGTGGAAGGAAGCAAACTTATATAATCCCACCCCTGTTCTACCGTAACTATTTTAATACATAATTTATCAATATCCGGTTCCAAACTTTTATCAGACCTTATTAAGAATCTTGAAATATCAATAAAGCAGATGACAAAGATAAATTACTTAAATTTTTTTGTAAAAAATAACTTTTAGAAATCAACATGGCAATGAAGTATCCAAATATATGAAGATTATGTTACTTATAAAAGTCATTGATATGATTAAAAAATAATATTATGTTACTAAAATAGACATAACACTGTTTCAGGAATTTTCATAGCAAAATTTAATGTGTGCAAAATTATGCTATATTAGGTAAAATCATGAATCAACGTATCAATTGTTTTTGGAGCAAGTGAAGTAATATCACTAAAAGTCAATCAATTTAACCATCTTCAATAATTGATTTATCATTTGTTTTATTATTTTTTGTATTTTTATATTTTTTATTTATTTTATTTTTTTATGATAAAGTAATGCTGTGCAGTAAAATAAGAAGGGTCCATATTTTGTCGAATGACCAAGGTTGGTATTTCTTCTTCTGATTAACAGCCGTTCTTCTGGGTTTAAACAGTTTCTAGTTCTCTTCCATGTTATGTCTGCAGACATTAAATAGAGGTCCATATCCTTCTTCAGCTGATATCAGCAGCGCCTAAGAGTTGAGGTCAACTTGTCTGCAGGTCAGAACTTTGCTGTTAATCAGGTCACTTCAGAATTTTGGAGAAAATGATGAATCCAGGTGTCATATTTCTTGAACTTATATGACTCTTTGATTTACTCCATGTTGGTTCAGACGTCCGTGATCAAACACTTCTCAAAGTCCTTCATGGTGTTCACAACCAGAACCTTGGACCGGTCCGGTGGACCGAGTGGTTTGACGTAAATCCTGCAGCCTTTAACCCAAGTGTTCTCAATCTGCTTACGCTTCCTGAGAAGCCGCGCATGTTTGGAGATTTCAGCATTCCTTCTGGTCAGATGGCCGTTCAGATAAGCAGCCGAACCTTTCAGGTTTTTACATTAATTCATCAGAGCTAGCTTGTGTTTTTGATTCACAACCTGATGAGGATCGCTGGTTTATCCGTCTCCTTTCTCCTGGAGAGCGGGTGGCAGGTCTCGATGGTATTGAGATCCAGGGAAATCCCTTTAGACGTGAGAAATGATTCCACTTGATGTTCCAGAGACTCTCCACCGCTCTCCATTTGAGAGGGACTGCTAGTGCAATTAGCATTAGCAATGCTAACTCCAGCTGCATTTAGCTTTGCCCGAGGTTTGATCGATACTCCAGTGAGAATGACATTATTCATCCTTACTTGTTGTTCCACATCGTCCAGTCTTTTCCCCAGAATGTCGACCCGGTTTCTCGCTGCTCGTTTTGAGCTAGGAATCTTCTTAGATCCAAGATTGGAGTTGGCTTCGCATTCACTTGTTCCATAAAGGGATACAAAGCAGCTTGGAGATCATCAAGAGACTTTTTAAGGTCTTCGTAGTCATGGTTTTTCTTGGCGGCCATGGTCAGCTCTCTTTTTTTTTTGGAGAAAATCAACTTTTAAGTCATTTGAAGACAGTCGTATAGCCGCAGCGAGCCACACACGCGTCCGCGCTGCAACCCGGAACCGGAAATGAATATCGGTAAAGTCAATACTGCGGGCCAGCTCTGATACACATTTGATATGATCTCGCAGGCCAATTCTAATTACTCTGAGGGCCAAATCTGGCCAGCAGCCAGTTTGAGATGTGTCCCCTAAATCAACAGACCTGTGTGTATTCTGTGAATCTTTCGGAACAAAACAATTGTAAAAATGTTAATTTCTTTTAGATCTGTTAGTTAAAACATAACAAACAAATAAAAAAGATGTAAAGCACGTATTATTTTATGCTGCACAAGTCTTTTGAAATCGATTAACAGTAATAATAAGCAAAAGCATGATTTATCACCCAAGTAGGTCTAATGTGTTTAGCAGAAACATGTTTCACTTTTATGTTAATTTTTAACAGTGTATCTTATTCTAAAGAATTCGTGAGCTTTTGTCCAAAGTAAAAACAAAATACTCGCGAAAAAATGCTATTTTCTCTTTAAATTTCAACATTTATTGATGAAAATAAACATAATAGTTCAGATACAAATCCTAATCACAACAAAAACGTTACTTCCGGCTGGATGGAGTCGGAGCTCAGAAGTTTTTTTCTGCTGCGGACATTTTAAATGCGCTAGTAGCTGCACTAATAATAAAATATAAAACCCTGTGTATTTTAGTTTTCTGGCTTTGCTGCTCCGTCTGGGTTTTACTCTGAGAGAAATGGGCTAGAATGGTAGACAACCGCCGAATCCCGTTCGAACAGAACAGATGCAAAGTCCAATGTCCATGGCTCTGTCTGAATTCCCACCCTAATCCCTAACAACTAAAAAACCATATAGTGCTGGACCATGTATGCATGCTCACTACTTTTTTTCTTTCTTTAATGGCAGATAATGACGTCATCGATTTCATAAAGTAAAAATTTAATTGATATGAGTGTTTTTTTGCAACGATCATTTATGAGTCCACTGTTCTGAAGAGGAAAACGTTCATGGTTTATTAAAAAACATACATTTAAATGCATTTTTTTTTATTCGCTGATTTAGTGAGCACCGATGCACACTGGTTTTTCGCAGAGACTTCTGGGAAATGTCAAGGGCATTCGATTTTGGAATTTGGACAGCACTACAAAATGGTGAACACAGTAAATAGTGTGCTGTATAGTGAGAAGTGAAGGAATTCGGAAACAACCCACGTCTGCCTCCAAGAACCGTCAATACGAGAAAAAGACACTTGATTGGTTACAATCTAGAGACCAACAGCATGCTGTTTGATGGCAGTTATGCCACGCTAAACTAAAACTTAAGAACTTAAAATAAAAGATGGGCAGAAAGTGAGATGAGACACAACGCATGTAAAACCATTTGTGTTGTAACTGCAAAAATATCTTTTGAAAGCAAAAAAAAAATGTTTTTGAAAGCAAAGTAAAAGTCTTTGAAAACACATATTTATTATCTTCATTTGACAAGAGCCACCTCCCAGGGAAATGTAAAGTGTGGTGCTATCAATTCATCCTCTATCAGTGCTTGATGTTGCCCCTAAAGTTATGTGAGATTACATCATCCACAGTAAGTTCAAGCACAACGAAGGTGTGGAAGGATTTAGTCAGGAAGAGCGGGCTTGGGCTGGGGAACAGGCCCCAAGTTCTGGTCCAAAGCCACAAGAAGGAACAGGAAAGAGCTGGTGATTGAAGAGGTGACCAGGAGCGAGAAAAACCAATATAAGATCAAAGCACTCAGCCAGCCACAACAAGGGCAATGGACAACATGGGAAGGTGTGGTCAGTAGGACCATCAGATGGTCTGACATGTGGAAGATGCAAGGCTGAGCTTCCTCTATAGGGCCACCTATGACGCCCCACCCAGCCCCAGCAATCTGAGGTCAATGGTTAGACTCAGAGGAAAACTGCCATCTCTGCCACACTACTGTAGTGTATAGCAACAGACGGTCTATTTGCGATGACGTCATCAAACGGTTGTAGGAAGTACGCGAGGGAAATAAAAGCATGGTGACTGCTGTCAAGAGGCTGGGGAATTATTCAGTTTGAATGCAAAGGAGAAACACTACAACCACAAACCCTATGTTACAACACATACTGTCCAGTGGCAAGACAACTCTGGCCCTGTGTAGGTACAGATGGCGCCACAACCAGGTCTTGAGGAAACTGGCGGAGGTCCTTGAACGGAGGATAGAGGCAGCCAAAGACCATCCCACAAAGACACATCGATTCATTTTGATGGGAAAGGGGCTGGAGCACAGAACACCATCCAGAGAGGGACACCATCACTGCTAACACAGGGATGTAACTGGAACTTAAGGGTGGAGCTCAACAGTCAGCTCAAGTTCCCACCAGTGATAACTACCACCTCTCTGCGTCCAGACATCATCCTTTCACCTAGCAACTTCAAACATTTTGTTGGTATTTCTTGGCATATATCACTTCTTATTTTACCTGTAGTCTCTTGTGTGCAGGTTTCCATGAGTGGCGCACAGCTGTCTGCACTTTAGGTTAATTTGTCTGAGCTGTTTTTAAGTGTGTCCGAGTGTTGCTTTAGTTCAGTCTGTTTGTCCTTTCTGGAGTCATGCTGTTTCGAGTCATGAACGTTATAACACAACTCCAACACCAAAAAACACAACTCTGGATCTTCCCTCAACCTTGGAGTCTAGTCCTGCATTTGGGTCATCCTGATACACTGTGACACCATGTAGGTTTTCTGATTTGCATGAATGAGCCCATCTGCTTGTCTTTATGTGGTTTATTTCTGTTTTTTTTTTATTGTTGTTTTTCAAGCTAAATTGAAAAAAATTAGCTTGCCAAATAGGCAAGCTAAATTGCCAAGTAAGCCATTAATAGTTTATAAGGCCAAGGCGGATGAAAGACAGGCAGGGGGAAAACTCTAAGAAAGCTAATTAGTTTAGAGTTGGGGGGGTCACTGGTGTCTTGAGATGGCACGGTGGGCAATAAAGATTACCATTATCACTTTCATTATAGTGGCTGAGTGTTTGGAGGTGCAGGAGGGGAGAGATGGTGGGGGGGGGCATATGATACCACATTGCTATATTGTTCCAGATTAAATAGGTTGGACAATTTGGGTTATCATAAAATAACAGCGCATATGGCGAGAGATTGTTTTCACACTAATACTCGCTTCCTCTGTTTTATATCATTTCTATAGTCCATGGTAACCTGACTCAATGACATCTTATTTGGTGGAGAGAAACTCACCAGAGACTGAGCCTTTCTTTCGAGTTCCATAAAATGTATAACAAGTATATATAAATAAAAAAAAAATTGTATTAAAGTTTGGAAATAAAATTGTAGGAAGTAAAAGTCGTTTGAATCCTATTGCTTGCCTGCTGTTTGTCCAGCGAGGTAATAACAAGCATGACCTTGCTCCCTAAGCAATCTGTTGTTCATTTTCATTGGCTGTGGACCTCTTTCGCCTGGCCTCTTTTCCAGCTCCTGCCGCAGACCAGGTAGTGTGCCAGCCCGGGTGGTTATATGCAGTGTGCTCACCTCTGGAGTGGGTTTACAAATATGTGCTAATTGGCTAGCGACTGATTGTGCTCTGGTACGCTTACAATTTCCTAGAAATCACCATAGGCGACCCATCTTGTGGAGGCAGGCCTGGATGCTGCGCAGCTCACATATATCAAGAGGAAGTGTTTGAAATGAATACCTGCTAATGAGGAGAAGCCAGGAGTGGCTTCACTTCTGCTGACTGTTGGAAGCAATCCCTGTTTCCGAAGGGAAGAAAGCAGAGTTCTGTGAAAAAAAACTGAATAAAACTGTTCTATTTGCCATTCTCCAGGTATAAAAGATGCAGCCTGAGATGAAAACTGTGAGGAAACTGGATTTTCTAGAAAGGACTGTATTAATAAAAATATTAGGTTGGTTCGTTCCCTTCAGTTTCCAGCACACAGAAATAAACGAATAAGGACTCAGAGACAATACTTATCTTTGTGGAAGTTTTACTTCGTACAAACAGCACAGACATTTTGTACGAAGGGTTACAGACAGATGAACAGGCTGCTGCATCCAAAGTCTGAACAAAGACACTCAGAAAAGGGCTTGGTAAATCTACCTGGCATTTACATATTCAGAAGATGGTCCGAGGGTCTATGGTGTGAAAAACCCACCCACATGCTGTTGCAGGCTGGATACTTGAAGGTCATAAAGCTTCAGGTATCAGATCTTTCTGATGTTCTCACAGACGTTTGCCAGAGCACAAACACCAGAACACACAAAAAGTAAAAGGGAGGATGAGGAGGAACTGTGAGGACAATAATTTGGCTGTGCTGTCTTAGGATGCAATATAATTTTGAGATGATACATGCTCAGTGAATTAAGTTTAAACCATTAGTGTAATAAAAGGTACAAGTCAATGTAATAAAAGTAAAAAGAGAGTTTCTAACTATTCTATTTCTAATTATTCCTAACAAAAACCAACACAAGGTATTTTTAAATGAGTTGATTTGGAAATATAAATCTCTTTCTTTCATCCTCTTTCCCACAGCCTCATGTCATTTTAGAAACAAATTACCTCCAGTCACTTTTAAGTCGTGTTTCTGATAAGGATGCTGTTTCACAGATGTTCTGCTGTTCTACCTTAATAACGAAAGGGAAATTAGCCTCCCAAACATGTGCGGTCAAGCACAAGACAGAAGTCATTTCGCCTCCTTTACTGCTGCTGAAAATAGGAGTTGTCAGTAATTTTAATTTTCAGGCTCAAATCGAGTCCTTTAACTCGCGCACAATGAATTGCAGAGCATTACAACAAATGCTCCAGGAATTTGGTGTTTTGATCACTAACTGTATTAGAGAACTGGACAGAGTGAGTGTGACGTCACTCGTGTAAAATGGCCTACTTTCAGCTCCATTGAAATGAAGTCAATTCAGTCGCCATTTTTCTGCGATATGGACATCACCATGTTGGAACCAGACAACATCAGTAGGCAGTACGCCTGTCTGAGTAATCTGTTCTATGGCAACCAATCTCTCCAATCAGGAGTGAGCTTGCTGGAAATTGACACCCCCACCACTTGAAAGCATCTAATTCGCTAGTTTATAACTTGAATAACTTACAAAAAAGGAAAAAACAGTAACACGTAAAAAAATGTAGCAGAGCAAAAATTGTTATTTTGACAAATTTATTGAATGATACATAGCTGTTTATGTCTAAATTCAAGTCTATATAATTTTAGCTTGTTGGAGCCAGGGGGTACTTCCGGTTTGCAATGCGAGCGGGGAGGGGTCACTCAGTCCAGTTATTGTCATTTTCTGTTTGCAAAGTTATAGTCATTTATAGTCAATGGTTTTAACCCTGTTAAGACCACAATATCAAAGAACTGACCGAAAATTAAATTGTTTTTAAAATGTATGTTTTTTAAACCCTTTGATGACCCCCCCCCCCCCCCCCCCCCACACACACACACACGCACGCACACACACACAAAACAATTACAATTTGAGACATGGATGCTGTCAATAATGATCCGTTGGGTGATTTGTCAAGTAGTTACTTACAACAATAATAATTTAGGATGCAAAAATATTGAAAACTTATTTAAACACCCACTCAAATTTGGTCCACAGATTTTAACAATGTGTGACAGTTTGATGAAGTATTAATCAACATTTGTTGTATTTGTTTTCAATACAAGTTAAAACTTGTAGAGCAGGAAAAGCTCTTCTACTGTTTCTCGTGGAGGAATGATGAACTACAGGGGAGAATATGGAAGCGATTATGTAGCATAAATAAAAAGCAAAGTCAAAACCAGAAATGCTTTTTCATTTTCAAAATCAAGCTGCATTTTTTGACTCAAAAATATAATGAAAAAGCAATCCACCAAAATGCTTTTTCATTTCCTTCCTCAACACAGCTTATTCTGTCACTTAATTAAAATTAAAATGAAAATGGTATTTGACGTTTCATTTTCAAGACGTTCCATGGTAAATGTGTAGCATAATTCATTTAGAAATGTCTAATTTGACTATTAAAATGGATTAACAGAAATGCTTTTTCATTTTCAAAATGAAGCTGCATTTTTTGACTCAAAATTAAAAAGAAAAAGCAATATTTCAGAATGCTTTTTCATTTCCTTCCTCAATACAGCTTATTCTGTCACTTAATTAAAATGATAAATAAAATGGTATTTGACATTTCATTTTCAAAAAGTCATCTGGTAAATGTGTACCAAAATTCATTTAGAAATGTCTTATTTGACAATTAAAATGGATTAACAGAAATGCTTTTTAATTTTCAAAATGTAGCTGCATCAAATGACTCAAAATTAAAATGAAAAAGCAATATTTCCAAATGCTTTTTCATTTTATACTTAAAACCGCTTATTCTGTGTCATAATTAAAACGAAAATGCAAAGAGGGGATTGCATTTGCATTTTAACATCCACCCAGGCACGTTGTCACAATATTCAATTCGAAAAAGCATTAGCAGAGGGGAGGCGGGGCGATGACGTCACTGCTTTCGTCGTGTGTGTCCGGCTGCTGACTGACGCACACACACACACCAGGAGCAGACTGTGTTAGCGGCAGGTTTTGTGATGGTTGTGAACTTCTGATGAGTTTCCACAGCTTCTCAGGACTACATAGCTGCATGTGCGCCTTCTGCGGTCCTCCTCCTGACGCACCGCGGACAAGCTTTGTTCTTCGGACCGCCAGCTGCCTTCACATAGCGGAGCGCGAAGCTCTGATGATCGCTGAAGGCGGAAATGCTGCTACGATCTGAGAAACCATCATATGAATTTGTGTTTCCAGTGGTGTCCAGAACAAAATAAAGACTGATGTAATTCACAGATATTTACACCTTGATCTGCAGCTTATCTGCAGAATTTGCTGTTCGATGACAGCTGGAGCCCCATCAACAGACAGCAGATTTTTCCATGCTAAACGTTTGCTGGTGGACCAACACTCACTCAGCGCGAAGCTGCAGGAGACTGTCTTCATAATATGCTTTTATTACAGTTATGATAATATTTTACGGCCTACTCTGCTCGATAATATGTTTTTAAATCGGTGCGGTCAGACGACGCTGAAGTGAAGTTGGTTTGCGATTCACAGCTTCTGATTCGCGAGGGCAGTAAAGGAACATTCTGCTGCATTTTTCTCATTAAGGTCACCTAAAACCGGGTAGTGTTCACAAACCGTTGGACCTGGTCCAGTCCAGGTCCAGCCCTCACGAATCAGAAGCTGTGAATCGCAAACCAACTTCAGCGTCGTCTGACCGCACCGATTTAAAAACATATTATCGAGCAGAGCAGGCCCTTAAATATAATAACTGTAATAAAAGCACATTATGAAGACAGTCTCCTGCAGCTTCGCGCTGACTGACTGTTTTTGGTCCAAGCAGCAAACGTTTAGCATGGAGAAATCTGCTATCTGTGATGGGGCTCCAGCTGTCATCAAACAGCAAATTCAGCGCGAAACTGCAAATAAATGTGTAAATATGTGGTACTGACATCTGTCGTTATTTTTGTTCTGGACACCACTTTTAAACACAAATTCATATGATGGTTTCTCAGATCGTAGCAGCATTTCCGCCTTCAGCGATCATGATTGGAGCTTCGCGCTCCGCTATGCGGAGGCAGCTGGCGGTCCGCAGAACAAAGCTTGTCCGCGGTGCGTCCAAAGGAGGACCGCAGAAGGCGCAAAATGCTGCTACGTAGTCCTGAGAAGCTGTGGAAACACATTAGAAGTTCACAACCAACTCAAAGCCGTCTTCTCTGCCGCTAACAGTTTGCTCGTGGTGCGTGTGTGTGTGTCTCTCAACGGCCGGACACACACGACGAAAGCAGTGACGTCATCGCCCCGCCTCCCCTCTGCTAATGCTTTTTCGAATTGAATATTGTGACAACGTGCCCGGGGTGGATGTTAAAATGCAAATGCAATCCCCTCTTTGCATTTTCGTTTTAATTATGACACAGAATAAGCGGTTTTAAGTATATCAGTACCATGTGAACGATGGCGATGGCGGCGCGTGCGGACGCAGCGGCTTCTCTCTCTTCAGTTAAAACGGCGTTTTCTTGTTTTTGTAAATCTTTTTCTTGTTTTTGTAAATCGGAATGTTATTGTTTTTGTAAGTTTCCTTCGCTCCGTTTGAGAGCTATCCGGACATACAACCGTGAGTTTCTGCTTTACATCAAGCAAACTACGAATTTGCAGCTAAACGTCGCGGACTTCAACGCACTGCAGGACGCGGGTCTGCTCCGGAGGCCTGAACAATCACCGTCCCCCACGACTGCACCTCCCCCGCACTGGACGCGCCACAAGCGGCGGGCGAGGAAACAGAAGAGGGGTAAACGCGGCGGCATTCGAGCTAGGCTAGCGGCCAACCCGTTCAAGCCAGCCATCCCCTCCATCATTCTGGCAAATGTTCGCTCTCTGGACAACAAGCTGGACGACATTCGTCTACTGCGCTCCACTCGGAGGTGGGCTAAGGACTGCTGTGTTTTTGTTTTCACTGAAACTTGGCTGAATAACAGCATCACGGAAAATGCTATTCAACTCGACCAGCTAACATGCTACCGAGCGGACCGGCTGCTCGCGGGGAAAAAGCGAGGCGGCGGTCTGTGTGTTTACATCAACAACTCTTATTGCCGCGACGCTGTTGTGGTCGCCACACAATGCTCAGATCTGCTGGAGTTTATGATCATAAAGTGTCGACCGTTCTACCTTCCGAGGGAATATACAGCAATATTGCTTGTTGCAGTATATTTCACCCCCAGCGCCAACAACGACAGCAGGAAGGAGGCACTGCATGACCTGCACCTACAGATCAGCGAGCAGCAGACTGCAAACCCAGACGCATTTCTCATCATGGCTGGGGATTTTAATCACGCAGACCCCAAAAGTGTGTTCCCAAAACTTTATCAACACATTAACTTTCCAACACGTGGAGACAATACACTGGACTGTGTTTACACCCCACAGAGAGGAGCCTACAAAGCCCTCCCCCTCCCCCACCTTGGATCTTCAGACCACATCACTGTGATGCTAATGCCTGCACACAGACCCCTAGGAAAAGTGGCCAGACCAGTTAGGAAAAGCATACGGGTGTGGCCAGAGGGGTCATCAGAAGCTCTCCAAGACTGTTTCAGCTCCACAGACTGGAACATGTTCAAGCAGGCTGCAACAAGCAACAACACCACAGATCTCCAGGAGTACTCAGAGACTGTTACTGCCTACATCGCCAAGTGTGTTGATGATGTCACAGTAACCAAGACCATCACGGTCCGGGCAAACCAGAAGCCGTGGCTAACAGGAGAAGTCTACAGACTCCTGAAGGTCCGTAATGCTGCCTTCAGAGCTGGAGACGAGGTGGCCTTGAGGACAGCTAGGGCCAACCTGACCCGCGGCATCAGAGAAGCCAAGAGACAATACTCCAGGAAGATCGCCCATCACTTCAGCGACAGCAGAGACACCCAGAGCCTGTGGCGTGGACTTCGGACCATCACAGACTACAAACCTCCCCCACAGACATGCGACAGCTCCATCTCCCTGCTAAATGATCTGAACTCCTTCTACGCTCGCTTTGAGGCTGCGAACAGCACGACGGCCCAGAAAACTCCACCCTCTCCTGGTGACCAGGTGCTGTCGCTGTCTTCAGACAGCGTGAGGAGATCCCTCAGCAGGATCAATGCACGAAAAGCCCCAGGACCAGACAACATCCCTGGTCGGGTGCTGAGAGACTGTGCGGGGGAACTGGCTGATGTCTTCACAGACATCTTCAACATCTCCCTGAGTCAGGCTGTCATCCCCACATGCTTCAAAGCGACCACCATCATACCCGTCCCAAAAAAGCCATCTCCCTCCTGCTTTAATGACTACCGTCCGGTTGCTCTGACCCCCATCATCATGAAGAGCTTCGAACGGCTAGTCATGCGGCACATCAAGTCTGCCCTGCCCCCCTCCCTGGACCCATTTCAGTTTGCCTATCGGTCCAACCGTTCAACAGAGGACGCCATCTCAACTGCTCTTCACTCCGCACTCACTCACCTGGAGAATAAGGACTCATATGTCAGGATGCTGTTCATTGACTTCAGCTCAGCATTCAACACCATCATCCCCCAGCAGCTCACTCACAAACTGGCTCAGCTGGGGCTCAATACACCTATGTGCAACTGGCTGCTGGACTTCCTGACGGGGAGGCCACAAGCAGTGCGAGTCGGCACCAACACATCCAGCACCCTCATGATGAACACGGGGGCTCCCCAGGGATGTGTGCTGAGCCCCCTCCTCTTTACCCTGCTGACCCACGACTGCACTCCGACACACAGCTCCAACATTTACGTTAAATTTGCTGATGACACCACAGTGGTGGGTCTCATCAGGAGCGGCGATGAGTCTAACTACAGGAGTGAGGTGAGCCACCTGGCTGGTTGGTGCAGAGACCATAACCTCCTCCTGAACGTGGAGAAGACGAAGGAGATGGTTGTAGATTTCAGGAGAGCGCACACTCAGCATGCTCCTCTGACCATCAACAACACTACGGTGGAAAGAGTGAGCAGCACCAAGTTCCTGGGTGTGCACATCACAGACAACCTCTCCTGGTCCGAGAACATCACATCACTAGCTGGGAAATCACAGCAGCGTCTCTACTTCCTCCGAAAGCTGAAGAAAGCTAAAGTCCCTCCCCCCATCATGCACACTTTTTACAGAGGGGCCGTGGAGAGCATCCTCACCAGCTGCATCACGGTGTGGTATGGCGCCTGCAACGCGTCCTGCCGGAAATCCCTCCAACGCATCGTGAGGGCAGCTGAGAGGATCATCGGTGCCCCCCTCCCCTCCCTCCAGGACCTCTACAACACCCGCCTCACCCGAAAGGCCCTCTGCATTGCAGCTGACCCCACCCATCCATCCCACAGCTCCTTCAGTCTGCTTCCATCCGGGAGAAGACTACGCAGTCTTCAGGCCAGGACCAGTAGACTCAGAGACAGTTTTCTCCTCCAGGCTGTCAGGAAGCTGAACTCTCTCCCAGCCCTGCCCCCCCTCCCCTCTTGCTGCCCCGTTGCCCTCCTGCTCTGCTGATCCCTGACATTCACATATCATCCACCTCATCAGCACTAAACTAACTGCACCTTCCACAAGTCCTCTAGTGCCGTTAAATAAATTAAGTACTGTACTTCAGTCACTTTATTCTTTCCTCATTGTTTTTACTTTTATTTTTATACTATTTATATTTTAGGCCTCTTCTATTTATCGTTGTTTATTGTGCAATTTGAAGGTGTCTCCCCGTCTAACTGTAGTTGAAGAGAAAACGCAATTTCAATTTCTATATATGTGTGAACATTGTAGATATTGACAAATAAAGTTACTTTGACTTTGACTTTGAAAATGAAAAAGCATTTTGAAGTATTGCTTTTTCATTTTAATTTTGAGTCATTTGATGCAGCTACATTTTGAAAATTAAAAAGCATTTCTGTTAATCCATTTTAATTGTCAGATTAGACATTTCTAAATGAATTTTGCTACACATTTACCAGATGACTTTTTGAAAATTAAATGTCAAATACCATTTTCATTATCATTTTAATTAAGTGACAGAAAAAGCTGTGTTGAAGTATAAAATGAAAAAGCGTTCTGAAATATTGCTTTTTCTTTTTAATTTTGAGTCAAAAAATGCAGCTTCATTTTGAAAATGAAAAAGCATTTCTGGTTTTGACTTTGCTTTTTAATTATGCTACAGAAATGCTTCCATAGGAGAAAGCCTCAACCAACTTACCCGTATTTTCATGATCACTGGAATGCATGTATCAAATATGATCATAATCAATGTGTATTGTTTGAAGACCCTTTTGAAAAAACTTTATTTGAAATTTACAGGAAAAGTGTTTATCGTTGTATTCACTTTATCTGCCAACATTTTTAGAGCACGCTTTAAAACATGGAAAAAAAAATCATGTTGCTGCAGAACATTACAACAGTAAACTGAATGACTTTACATTAGGGGGGGGAACAGGTTTGACGCAAAGAGCCGAAGTTTTCCTTCTCTGCCTCTTTCTGACACACACAGCATTTAACTGGTAATTCTTTGTATCTCCACATTCCTCTTTCAATGACCCTTACACCAACAAATACACAAACATCTGGACAGAGCATCCTTCTGGTGTCTGAGTCATTCATATTCAGAATAAACATATTAAATACATTACATGTCAGATGTGTGTAGCATACATTTAATTTTGACCTTCAATAAAAATGTTTTACTTACTCTACGAGAAGGTAATACGTGAACATACCCAGCATTTACTACTGAAATTACCAAGTAGTTGAGTGTTTCATTGTACTTAAGGGGTAGTTTCTGTGGTAAATACCATGAAACATATAACCAGTGCAAACTTAAATTCAAGGTACTTTATTTGTACTTACCTTGTTCTTACATGTGGTAAGTACCACAAAAGACACCTTTGCACAACATGTAAATACCCAGTAAGTATCTTATAGATACCCAGTATGTACCACGTACGTATGAACCAAATAGTACCACATAAATACACAGTAAGTGCCGTGTAAGTTCTAAGTAGACACAATAAAGTACCATCTAAGTACCCTGTAAGTACCCAGTAGTTACACAATAAGTCCCATGTAAATACCACTTAAGTATACTGTATGTACTGTACTGTAAAAGAAAGCCTTACCTATAGAAAATATGATGAGACGCAAAGCTGCATGCTTATTGGCTGAGAGCCACATGCAGATCAAGAGCCGCGTGTTCGCCACCCCTGCTGACATGACTATATATGACTTTATTCATGTTTATTTATGTGCATTTAAATTTAGCACTTAGAACTCTGAAAGGTTCAAGTTCAGATACATTTGTCTGAATAGGAAGAAGTTTGACAAAACTGTAACAATCTGTTTCAAATTTAGAGTTCTACTTGTTGTTTGGATCATTTTTGGTGCTCTGATTGATCACAGTTGTAGTAAACAAGGAGCTAAAATAGATTTTATAAACTACAACGCTCTGCTGTGTCAACAAAGAACTGTTGCAGTTTCTCCAGTGTTATCCCTCTGATCGGGTGCAGTTACGTTAATCAAAGTTGTATGAGGCCAACACCTCATATTTTGCTGGAACATCACTTTTTGAGTGCACGTGATCTGTCTGCGAGTATGCGGATTTAATTTGATGAACTCAGCCATCAGTCCTGCCTCCAGCTCCTGCTAATGCTTCTGCTTGTGTTCCATTGTTCTGCTGCCAGGCTCTGTAATGGAAAAACAGAGCGTCCAGGCCCTGGGATGTCCAAGTCCTCTGTGTGTGTGTATGTGTCAACATGTGTGCTGGCTGCTGTGAGGAGGCTGGGAGTTTATGTAGGTATTTGTCAGGTTTTGTGAGGTTGTACATTCCTCAGCCCAAGACAAATCTTCCTCATGGGACAATAAAATATTTATTGATTGATTGATATTGATGTGCAGCATTGGTCTGCTTTGGATGTGTTCATACGAACACATGGTATGCATGCTTTTGTCGGCTGAGTTTAATGCGCAGCCCAGATTAAACCGGAAGTTGCATGCAAGTGTGCTCACCCATCTCTTTAAATACATACTTCTGCAGGCGCGAAACAAAACAGCACATGGGGGGAATGGGGGGGGTTCAGTGACTTTCCCTCATCTGCAGGCGCTCTCCCACATTGAGGGAATTCCTTAAGAAATGTACACTATTCATCTGGGCTTATCTGTGCTGTGGGGGGGCTCTGGCTGACTCTCTGCTCCAGATCATGTGTATGTTTTTCCACTGATACACTGCAGAGGAAATGAGTTTGAGACAAGAGCGACAGGGATTTGTGAGGGGGGGGGGCTGCTGGGCTGGTTTTCATTTAGCCCTCTTTATGAGTCAGGACAAAGCTAGTCATGGCAGAGAGGAGCTGCATGCAAAGAGAGGAGGGAGTTCACTTGTCTGGTTGATGTATGACAAATGCTCGTAGGAGATGCAGGCAGAGGGGGAATTGGATTCTTCTGCGAAAAGGCAATGACCCCCCCCCCCCCTCCTTCCTCCCTCCCTCTAGGCAGCGAGGTTATAGATTTGGACAGGTGTGAATACTGATGATGAATAGTAATGTTTACCACCTTCCATGGGGTCGTAAGATGGATGAAGCGAGCGCTGACTTTAGAGTATAGAAGTTCGGTTGTCTCTGTAAGAGTTTATGGTACCCTATCTATGGTAAAGGAAATAAATGGCAAGGAGAACCCTGGAGTGGTATCAAAAAGATTTTACATAACCTTCCCGGTATGGAAAACTGTAAACACAGAGATACTCTCCTGAATTGAATGATTGTAGGTGAAAATGTTGTGATCCTGTGGGCATGCTCTCCTCCAGTACCTGAGGCACACCTGCACCTCATCCTGATCACACACCTGATTCTCATCAGCCACTCTATATATTCTTCAGATGGACCTCCAGCCAACGCCAGAGTGTTGTTCACCACTGATTCTGCCTGGCTCCATAGCTGCCAACAGTGGTTTTCATGGAAACGTTGACTCAGACTGATCACTACTGTGCATACACCACTGTACGTATCTGTGACAACAAGGCACCAAAAGTTTGGTGCAGCCTGGTAAGCTTTGAGGTGGAAGTCATTTTGCAATGTTATGATTTCAATCTCAATCTTTCTGTTTGTAGCAGCAGGTCACCATATTCAGCAGACATCTCCTCCAATAGCACTTTGAAAATCCTGTGCTGTTTTGCTTTGGAGTGGATGTTGTTTAGGATTTTCACAACGGGAGTTAACAAGTGCCCAAAGCCGATCACTTTTGCACATAAGGTCCACTGGTGAATGATGCAGTGGTAATGCAGACATTTCGGGAAGTCTGGGTCAGATTTACAGTGAGTGATGAAACCTGTTTGTCGGCCGATCAGAACGGGAGCCCCGTCAGTCACTTCCACCAGTTTTTCCAATGGTACCTTTTTCTGCAGCGTTAAATGGGGCTGAAACATGGAGTCTGACAGTGGTGGAAAAGAGGAAGCTGAATGTAGTTGAGATGAGATGTTTGAGGAGTATGTGTGGTGTGACGCGTATGGATCGTGTGAGAAATGAAATGAAATTATCCGAGAGAGAACTGGTGTGATGCGAGAGTTGGCTTATAGAGCAGAGCAAAAGGCACTGGGATGGTTTGGACATGTTGAAATAATGGAAAGGGAACGTTTGGTGAAAAAGGTATATGAATCTGATGTGAGTGGAGTGAGGACACGCCGGGGCGGCGTGTTCTACACAAAAAAAACAGGTAGAGGGGCGGGGCTTAGATTCACCGCTTATGATTCCAGACCCGCGACAAACTATCAGCTGCTACCTAATACTTAATAATAATTAATGACTAATGATAGTTGTTATCCGTAACATTAATATAATTTATTGGGTTTACTGGATTTAAACGAAAATAAATTAATAGAAAGGAGTCTGCATCAAAGTGAATTTGTTTCCATCATTTAACTTAACTTAACTCTGGTGTTTGACAGATGGAAAAAGTCAATTCAAGGATGTGGAAAATGGACAAAAGATCAAAGGAAACATCACGCTTATAAAGGAATGAAAATAGTTAGATTAAATAATTAAATAAATATCCTGTCTGGAACATTCTCATGTATATAAAGTAAAATGTTTTGTTAAAAAAACAGCGTTGTTGCACAATGAGGAAATAAAACACTTTATGTTCTTAATTTGTTATTTATTTATTTATTTTTCGTCCTCAAAAAGTATCGATAAGAGTAGTAGTACCGTTAAAACCTTAACGATACCCATCCCTACTTACCGCAGCCGCACCTGCTGATTTTAACTGTGCTGAGGAGAATCAGTTTATTGAAATCACGTCAGAATTCCCCCTGAGGATGAGGTTTACAGCACAGACACTCACTGAATTCTGGCTGGGTGTAGAGAGGGAGCATCCACTCATAGGGCAAATGGCTGGGAGTCTTCTGTTTTCATTCGCTATTTCCTATCTTTGTGAGATTGGCTTAACTGCTGTTGCCACTTTGCAAACAAAGAACAGAGCTAGGCTCAATATTGAGCAGGACTTAAGGGTTGCAGTAAAGAAAAGATGTGTAGCACAAAGCAGGCAGGTTTCTTTTTGCACAGAAGTTCAATGTTATTGTTCTTACAAAGTGAAGGATTTTTTATTCAATTCTTCTAGTCGCTAGCAGCACGAATGTTAAAGATTTTGATATGGTATTAAAGTTTAACATATTTGGCTTATTTTGTCACAGTTACCAGTGATACAAAACATTTAAGCTATCTGACCGGAACTTCTTTTTTCACTGTGCGGTTATCAGGTTTTGATGCATACCCAGCAGCCAATCAGAATCAAGTATTCAACCGGACCATGGTATAAGACGTTTGTAGCGTATCGATGACGTACGGGCATATGGGATACATGTTGCCTGGCCGTTCAGACGGAGGTCGCATTTCAAAAGATTGGATACATATCGGATTCAGGACCACATACCCAAGTGGCCTGGGTCGCATTTGAAAAGATCGGATCTGTGTTGTTCAGACTGTCATGAAAAGATCAGATACAGGTCGCATAGGTGCACAAAAATTTGGAATTGGGTTGTTTTAGCCTGCAGTGTGAACGTGGATTTATGTGGCCCTTGAGGGCGACCTGGTTCCCACGAGCACCGTGTTGATGACCCCTGTGTTAAACTGTTGCTCATTGTAATCTGAAAATGTGTTACTTTTTTTTAATTAAAATTATTTCTTTTTCTTTAACCAGAGAGCCACAATGGAAGAGTTAAAGAGCAACATGTGGCTCCAGAGCCTTAGAATGCAGACCCCTTTTTAATACAGTCAATGGTAAAAACCACATGTGCTTATATATTTATACAAACCAACCTACCCGACTGCACCGCATCAGATCAACACGTTTCACCAAATCTAATTACAGATCTCATTTGTCTGATTTTATGTAATTTTCAAGCACAGATAAAAACACCAAAATCTTGAATCAAAGGATGGATCTGATCTGATCCGAGGACTGTAAACCATCAGTCCAGTTTCATTCCTCGTCTCTGGTCATGTTCTTGGTGTTTTAGCACACATTGTAATTTGACCATAACCAGATTATGAGCTCACGTCTGGGAATATGTCAAAGATAAACCCCTAAAAGCAAAGAAATGTTACAAATTACCCTCCTAAAAATATCAGACACCTGTCATTTATTAGTTGTGCTGGGGATCAATTATCAGACCTCCGTCATGGCGGGCCTAATTCAAACCACACTGAGTGTGTGTGTTTGTGTGTTGGGGGGGCTCGGTCTGTTTATCACCACTTTATGAAGAACTATGAGATCTGCTTCAGCTGCCATTACTTTGTTTTTGCCACTAAAGCCCTACAGACTTTAGTTCAACATCTGGTTGGAGCCCTCCTCCCACCCCCTCTGCTGCCTGTGAGGTAGAGGAGGGAGGAGGGCGTCTGAAGTTGGCCCGTATAATTCACACCTCAACAAACAAAGATTGGCTTTGAAACCCGGATTCAAAGAGCCTGGGTTGTTTGTCCGCGCTGGGTGTTGGCCGGTCAGGGAGGGTCAGGAGCTCCTAGAATATCACAACCATGTTTGGAGTTAAAACGCAAGTAGGTGAAGAACAACACAATATATGGAGGGCAGTCTTAACAAAGAGCATGTAATGGGCATGTTTGTGTGGTGGTCGCCTTGCAGTCCCAAAGCGGCCATTTCTACCATGAACCAAAAAGGGGAAAGCACTACTGGGAAGAAACTGTTTCAAAACTGGCTTTTAGGCCGATTTACCCACCATCCTTTCTTTATTTAGTTTCTGACAACATCGTTCAGCCTGAATATAAGCAAACATTAGGACACAGAAGCAGACATAAGCTGAGATTTTATGTCAGACTCCTAAGGTTTTTGGTCTTTTACCTTCATGATGGTGATTCATTTTGTCTTTTGCGCTTGAAAATAAAACATCAGGAAAATGACCCGTGTTTACAGTTTAAAGTGTAAAATAAATGTTCATATTTTCTATTAAGTTATTTTTTCCTCTAACCCTATAGTTGAATAATTATCGCTTAGTCATATCCCTCCTAACACCCTAATTATGACAAGAAAAATAGAAATGATCTAATTTTATATCAGCCGATAATTGTTCCTGACATTATAAACAAAACAAAAAAAGAAAACATAAATGTAGGATTAGAGTTTCTGTACTGACTAAATGTGGACAGTAAGGTAGGCTGTCAGTGTGCCTTAAAGCAGTGGTTTCTAAACTTTTTCAGGTCACGGACCGTTTTAATGTCAGACAATA